>CM049807.1:5124628-5874200 GCA_027422405.1 Ptychobarbus kaznakovi | reverse complement strand
TCCACAATAGGAGCACTAAGCCATATTGTGAACAGAGATCCTAAACTATGCCATGCCAGTATGCAATATAATGTAGCACAACAGAACAGGTCTTTATAGACAAAATGTGATTTCAAATATATGTCTTGAGGTCAATAAGGACTTAAAATACTATAGCACAGGCGCTGCGCACTCATAAGAACAGGCAATAAAACATGCAGCAGGGGAAGAACATGTACATTTGCATTTACGTCACCTAACAGGAAACGTATGTCAAAGCAGCAATAATGAAACACTTTCGAGTACCACCCACAACAACTAGTTTAACTAAAAGTCACAAAATTACATTTCTGTGTGCTCATGCAACCATCTAACAAAAATATGTTCTAAGAAGGTTTTGCTGATGTTCCCAGTGTTTATGAAAATGTTAAAAATGTCCAGTTTGTATATTTATTTAAAATGTTTATCTTTGGTTATAAACTGTACAAAGATGTTACATATTGGAGTAGTGCTGGGCGCTATACCGGTCCATACCAAATACCGGTGTTTATTTTCTTATGATATACAATTTTTTAAATACTGCAATACCGGTGTCATTTAAATGACGTTCGGAAAGCGACACTGTTAGAGAGGGGTCTCTTTTCACTATTGCATTGTGGCGAGGACACAGCAGTATGTGTTACTAATAGGGCTGCAACAAACGATTATTTTGGCAATCGATTAATCTAACTATTATTTAGACCGATTAATCGACTAATCATCGATTATTCCACTGGTTAATCAGTAGACTTTGATTATTCATCTTTTGCAATTAGTTAAAATATTATGTTATAAATATTCTAACATAAAGTCACGTCAGATTTAGAAAAGCATATTATGTAATTAAAATTATTATACAACTAATTGGTTACACTTTACAATAAGGTTTATTAGTTAACATGAACTTAGAATGAACAATACTTCTACAGCATTTATTAATCTTAGTTAATATTAATTTCAGCATTTACTAATGCATTTATAAAAAAACACAATGTGTTTTTTTACATTGGTAAATGCACTGTGAGTATGAACTAACATGAATAAACAATGAACAACTGTATTTTTATTAACCACCATTATCAAAGATTAATACATAATGTAATAAATGCATTGTTCATTCATATTAATTAATAAATTAACTAATGTTAACAAATGATACCTTATTGTAAAGTGTTACTAATTCCTTATACAAATAAATGTATTGGGCACACAAAATGAGATGACAGACAGAGACACTCTCACACTATTTAATTAGCTACATGAAAAAGTAACTGAATGACATCATTCTGTCTAACATCCTTTGGTAACGTTAAGTCATATAGATAAGAAACAAAATAAAGGTAAGTGATAAGACGTTTTGGATAAACTATTTTATTCACAACATATTGTCTTAAAATACCTTTATAAAGTTATGATAACAAAACAGTCCTTAGCTAGATCATGCTTTGATCTGTAACCAAACTATTACTTAATGAAATAATTTTTATTCCATTGATAAAAATATGTTATCACTAGCTAGCTCCACACTGGAGAGCTGCTTTATAACAGACAATCAAGTTGTAATTATAACTGAAAGTGACACTGACTCTGGTTTTTCAGGTTTAATACTGTAAAGCTGCTTTAATTAAGGTTATCTACTGCATAAAGTACTATATAAATAAACATTATATGACCGGACTTTACTGGAGTACGTTACTGAACTGCAGAGCTCATGCAAACATCCACATCGTTGTAATCAGATGCCTTTTTAACTGCTGCTGTCAGGTTTTGTTGTGTTTATTTCATTAATGAGAGGAAAGCGCGCAATATATATATTTACATATTTGCCCAAACACCGCTCGGCAGCTTCAGGTTCGTTCGGCAGCGTTTGCTCTGAAGCGCTGACTTCTCTTGAATTGCATCCAGGAGGGCTGAAGCGCTACAGCGCCACACTGGTCAAACCGCAGTATTGCAGGCTCTTACATTAGGTCATATGAGATCAAACGACTGCTCGACAACAAAAATATTTTTCAGTCTAATCGTTTCAGCCCTAGTTACTAAGCGTGAAAGTTCCGAAACTGAAGCTGTAGAGCTAGTAGAACGTGATGACACAGAAGAATTCATCCACAATAAATACCGTCATACACCATAAAACCGGTATAATTTGGAAAAATACCGTGATATAAATTGTTGGTCATACCGCCCACTGCGCCCAGCACTATATTGGAGTATGTTTTACAAGGAAATGCTATTTTTCAGTTTTTCTATTTCAAAATGACTCATTTATTTCAATGCATCACTTGCCACTTATTTGTAATTAGTTGTGAAATTTACTAGTAATTCCTGAGTGAATGTTTTTTCACCAGTGTATACGAACATCAAGGGAACAGTCCATTTTCTCATCTCTCATCATGCAACCTTTATTGGAAAGTTACTTTGAATGTTCTCTGAAACAAGTGGTACAATTTTAAAAACGTTAAACAAACACCCAGAAAAGAGAAATGTTCCATGATGAAAAATTTAATTTTTGTTTAAACATTTTTAGAATATTAAAGACCAGTTATATTTGAATTAACATTCTATTAACGTCACTTACTACTTACTTTGCCCAAGATTTGAGAGCATTTCCTGTTAGCTGGGTAACATTCTAGAGTTTTCAATTCAAATGTTTAGCATACTCTTTACATGAAGCATAAAAATGATACAAAATAAATGAAGCATGCAAAGTCCACAAACAAACTCGGTCTTCATGTACGCAGAACAACGATATTCCCTCCAGACTTGATTGTTGGGAAAAACAACCCCAGCAGGAAGATCACAAGTGGACGTCATCAGCAGAAAGTTATGTACGGTATGTAACTTCTGATTTACTAATCTGCACCTGATCTAGCAACTGTAATCAAACTGAAATCAACCTCATCTCTGGTCTTGACGTGACAGGGCTACTCACCAGCAACAGTGTGCTCTGTCCTCTTCAACGAGGAAGTGCGGTGACCTTGCTGGCATCAACCCCCGCACTCCACCTGTAGCCCGTGTTGGTGGGCGGAGCTTCTGTGAAGGTGGCGATTATAAATATAGCAGTGATAGAGAGATAAAGGGAATCTAAACGCTCTCCATCTGGATGGTGAGTTGCCAGGCTACAGAACAGCTGCGGGACATGTCCGGGAGAGGGACAGTCTGACGCGTCTGGAGGTGGGAATGTTGCGTGGGTTACAATTATCCGTTTGTTTGCACTCAAGGGCTGAAAGCACCTGAAGAGGTTCAGTTTGTAAAGTACACAGGAAGTGAGCAGCACCGCTTTTATTGCCTTTTAACGATCCAATGAATGTACATTTCCAACAAAACGCGAGTTAAGATATACACTTAACAAAACTGCACCACTTAATGGAATCAACAACAATCATTATCACACCAGCACAGTAAAACGATCAGGCCAACCTCAGCTGCATTCGTCCAATAACATGCCCACTCCTGCAGATGTTTTCCCTGAGAACAACATGCTAAATGGATTTAAACTGACGGATGAATATAATAAAGAGTTTGCATGCATCATAGCCTGCAGGAAATTAAATAATGTGCCTAAAATATCAATGAATGACAAAATGACTAAAACCTCTGCCAGGCTCAGACGCCTACATTTTCATTAATAGATGTTTCACAGTGACGGCACACTATTGAATCCGGCCCACAGCTTCAGGGTGCAAGGACAGCTCTGACTCGGATCCTACTGTTACAACCTCAATAAGTCTGAATACAGCGTGGATGAGAGTACAAACAACTTTCTCCAGTGACATATTAGACCCTGAGAGGCAACTGGTTTTACAACACATTTGAGCACAATGTGGCGCACAACGTGGGGACATACTGCACACATAATCTGAAAAGTGGTCCATTTTTTTATCAATCACTGAGTCTTAAGCTTTACATTTAGCCGCTACCATTCAGGAATGTTCTTTCATTTTGCAGAATATAGTTCAATGCCAGCAGCAGCAGCTACAGCAACATACAATTTCCTGTTTTCGTAAAGCCACGTGCAAAAGACATATGAATTTGACCTGTTTGAACACAGCAAGCTCAAAGTTTTTTTTTATTGTTTATGCACGGAACAGAAAGACAAGTGATACTTCTTGAAATCATCAAGTAAAACATGGTGCCTAGGAATCGAAGAGATCATTTCCCCTGGATAAACAGATATTTTACTCAATGATTGTGCTTAAAAGAATAGTTCTCAAATAATTAAAAAAAAATAATAACAAGCTGGGATTTTCATTGAATAATAACTTAAATTTTACTAATAATTTATTGACTATTAATAATGATTTATAGAATTATAATTTGTTTTTTGTCTGTTGCAAAAAAGGGAAAAGTCATACAGGTTTGTAATGACAAGAGGGTGAGTAAACAGTTAGCATTTTTAGGTGAACTATCCCTTTAAATGAAAATACACTATATTCAAATTCACTACACCACAGGTATTCTGACAAAATTCCACTGCTGAACATTGTGCACAAACACATCTGTGAAGAGATTCAGGTCGAACCACAAAAACCAACAAGCTGTTAAAAGTCAAAATGCCTATTTTGACTATTTAGAAATGCAGAATACATTATGCAAAACAGGGAAAGTATTTTTTTTTTGCAGGATTCAGAAGGGTGGAGAATGTATGAATGTACATTCATTTGAAATGTCACATTATGACTGGAATATTTTGGTAACGTATCCAAATTTCCAAACGGCCTTGAGACAAGCATTAACAGGAGGAAAATCAAGGAGGCAGGGACTTTTTGTTCAATCAAAGGACACAACCAGGAAACAGTTCATCAAAACTGGTAGGGTAGTTTCCTCTTCCGAGGACTGATGGGTTTCCAACAATAGTTATTATAAATACAACATAAAAAGCTTTTTATGTGCATTCATCCTAATATGGATTTATTTATTTTTATTTCTATATCAGCATCAAACTCCCCCATACTCTTAAAATAAATTAAATACTAGGGATGCACCGAAATGTTCAACAACCGAAATTGTTAGGCTGGAAAATCAACAATGAAAATGTTAAAAGACCAAATAAATTATACAAAAAAAAAAGTGAAATAAGCAACAGAGGACACACGTAATGCAGCAAACGTTCAGAAGAGTGTCGAATTCATTTAAAACTGTCCAAGACATTATTGATGCTAAAACTTATTACAGTTATGTCTCTTTCCACCGAGTGGTACGGTACAAGTGGTACCTGCAGGTGTACGGCTGTGCGCACTGTTTACCAGTCGCGCTCCGACCCGACCTGCTAAGGTGTAGAGCAGTTAGTACTCTCCTGTGTCTCCGACTGAAGACCCCCATTAATTATGAATTGATCAGTCTTTAAGCACTTCAAAGTCAATTTCTACATATGAAATCACGCCAATTAAAAAGATCAATTTCGTTCTACATGCACCATATGAATTCATATAACAGAAATTCGTGCTACAATGTATAACGGGTTAGCCTACAATAATTAATTAGACTAGCTATTTCACAAATGAAAGGCAAAATACACAAATAATATTTAGAATGTTTCTGATTAAATAAAAAAGTAGTTGATGCCATAAAATCATGAGTATGTTTTAATTTAAAGGTCAGAAGCTATAGCTTACATGAAAGAAAAAAAACTTACATTTAATAATTTTATATATATATACTGATTTATTCATTAATGTGTAATATGTTATAATTTTTAAACAAATTAGCTCTGAATGTTTTTCAGAATTTTTACAGCTTTTGCTTTAGACCATTTAGAAATGTTAAAACTTAAAATAAATTGTTAAGGTTAACTCTGCATCTTTCTGAAAAAAATGCAGGGATTAATATATAGTTTATTTATAGTTATTTTCAAATCTTCAATGTACAGTCACAGAATATTTTTTTATTGTTTATTTAATTCTAACAAATAAAGTTCTTGTTAAAAACTAACCAAAATTTAAAAATAATTTGTTAATAATTTCTGCACAGGAGAGACTTGGTGTTGCTTCCACACATTAGGAAATATATCGGTATCGGCTATCAGCCAAATGAGTTGAAAATTATCTGCATATCGGATATCGGCAAAAATCCAATATCATGCAACCCTAACATACAAACCATTTTGGGTATATTTAACATGCATTCGTGATCTCATTAATCTATTATTTGTTCCTGGTTGTATCATTTTTGCGGAGCAAAGTTATATTTAACTTTATATTGATTTTGAACTTTACTGTAGTACTTTCCTGCATACACCACGCATATCAAGTAAGGGTACTCTTGGTGGTGGAAACGCAAGCTGCATCAGGGTGTTCGGTCCCGAACCGTACCGTACCATACTGTACTGACCCGTACTGTTCAGTGGAAACGAGCAATTATATGACAGTGAAAAGACTTGTGTACTTAGTATACGTTTTTTGGATACTTGTTGTTTTCAGTACAATAAAGGCTGGTCATTTGGTTGAAAAGCAAATATCTTGAAATAGTACATCCCAGATCAAGCACCTGAAACACTGCTACATGGCTCTTCTGATCAGAAAAGCTTTCACGGTGAAGTTCTCTGATATGGTACAACAAACAAAATTAAATAGAATTGCATGAAATTGCTTGAACAGGCGGACTCCACCTGATACTAGGTTCAGCCCACTTGGTCCTAGTTGGCTGAGTTTGGGATTGCACAATATGAAAAGATATGAAAGGCATAAATCACACACATGGAGTTGCTTGCAAAATATGATCTTTGTAAGATATATATATGACTGGTAGAGTTGAAAAGGCAAAATATTTTATATCAAGAGGCTTTGAACTCTAATTTACATCTCAATGGTATTCTCTGACAGCAAACCCTCAAGGTGCTTTCTCTAGAAACAATTAACAATTTCATTAACCTCTTCCTTATTGACCATGACTTAAGTTTGAACAGCAAAAGATTGTGCTAGTTTATGTAAACAGATCAGATACCCATCCTCATGTCTTTAACTACATTAAAATATGCAAGTGTCAGTTTTGGATTATGCTCTCCATTAACTCAATGGTTGGATTATACAGAGAGATATTCTCTTAAATCAATGTTTTAAACCAGGTCACACAAAATAGTTACACACACACACACACACAAGGAAAATCATGTTAATAAAACCTCTGTCTGGATAAACTCTTAATTGTGTAACAAGGGAAGAGAGCACACTGCAGTATTTCTTCTAGTCAGATTCAGTACACTATGATGACCTCTAGTTGTCTGTATAAGGTCCCAACGGGGTAAGGGGTCATTTTCCAAAATCCAATATTCCAACTGAGAACTATCAGTTACGTAACTGAAAGTATGGCCCAGTGGTCTAGAAACAAGTAATTAACACAATGTGTTCTTCAGGTGAAGACACAAAATCATTTTCAAGACAAGAAATGTGTTATGATGCAATTGTTTTTTTCTGTCTTTCAAAACAATGACAAAATGGATCAGCCCCCTCAAATTACAAAAACATCCCATCTGAGTGGCACCATTTTACTGGGTTCCTTTAAAGGGGTCATATGATACTTTTTAAAGATCATTATTTTGTGTTTTTGGTGTAACAGAATATTTTGACAATGCTTTAATGTTCAAAAAACACATTATTTTTGCCCCGTCTCTCAAACGCTTCATTTTCTACAAAGTCCCTCCTTCCGACAAGTGCAGTCTGCTCTGATTGGCCAACTGGCACAGTGCATTGTGATTGGCCGAACACCACAAGCAGCGTCGGAAATGTAACGCCCCTTTCCATAATCGCGAGCTTCAGCTTTCAAAGCTTAAAGTAAAAACAGTTAAATGTCCTTAGTTTTACCATCAGTTCAAGCCAGAGAGGGGAACGGAGTCGCGTGACAGACACAGTGATGATGCTCGTATATATTTGCAAACAAGCCATGATTAAGATGATTTCTGATGGGCTGTACACTCCGCTGTGATGTGACCGTGTCTCTCTCTCTCCCTCACACACACACAAGCTGCCATTAAGATAGCTGATGTGCTTAGATTTGACCCTGTTTCTCTCTCACACACACGTGCAAGCGCACGCACACACACAACGCGCAAAACTCAGCATTTGAACAGTCAATAGCAAATACTTAAACTAATAACAAAAAATAAAGTCGCTGATTCAGAAGCGCCAGATTGTCTTAGCAAAGTCAGAATTACCTCCTCTCCTAGGTTCACGAAACTGTCGTCCATAAAATGCATTGCTGTTCTGTTAGTAATCTTAATGATTCCTAAAAGCATCTACTTTCTGAAGGCCAAATAAAGTGCTTTTGCTTTCTCCTAGAAACACACAGCTTCGCCCTGACACCGCTGCATCAACACTACTGCGGTTACTGAAACCACGCCTTCCGCAAATATTTCCACATCGTGACGTAGACATGTAGGGGCGTGTTTGAATGAGCCGTTTTAGGGGTGCGTGGCAGAATCTTAACTTTGGTAAAGAATATCTCTTTGGTTTTGAGACTTTAGTCTTTGCAACTTAAGGGATCTTATCTATGCACAATCGGCTCCAAAGAGAAAGCAAAACTTCAAAATCGCATCATATAACCCCTTTAAGCTCTATGACTTCAGCATTGGGAAAATAGTAAACATCAGCCTGTATATGTAACCTCCACTGTAATCAGCCTTTTCCATGTAGATTACAGTATCATTTTTTTTCATAATAATACACTAATAAAACCATAAAAAATTAAAAAGACAATCAATTATCTTTGTGATGATGCCCTGCTGGGAAATTTGTATTTACGTGTTGGGAAGATGTAATTATGATGTCAGGTATCACTTTGGTCAGACCAAAATACTGATGCTTTTTTTGGAAATCTATTTCTATATAATGATACATAATCTGCATCAGGTGTGTTTATGCTTTATGTTTGTATTCAATTTAGGCTTTAACCTTAATTGTTATACAAGCGATTCTACCATAATTGTATTTTGTATCTAGTAGCTAGTTTTGTTGATAAGTTAAAAAAATTATACAAATAATTGTAATAATTTCAACAATTGTACCTTTGTATCTGCTATGTTTTCTAACTCCCCAACTCTGAGCTAAAGGAAAATCTAAAGTTTACGCACTTGCCAACTTTGTGGTGGCTTTCATGTGCGTTCAACCTGATAATACAATGTTTCCGAAATGACTTGAAGGTAACATTACTCATATCTGTTCCAAACCTAGGAAATATGATTCACCAATTTGGAATTTGTGTTCCAGTGAAAAAAATAAAATATATATCATACATATATTTTTAAATCACACAATGAATGAATGTCACTGCAGACTGAGATTGTCAAAATCCAAAATAACACAAATTCTGCATATTGCATGAATTCAGAAGACTTGTATTATAGTGAACAAGTCATATGAACCCCCAGTACGACACTCTTATGCTGATTTACATAAAAAGTTGGTCTTCCTTTATTGTAAGTGCAAAGAAAACACCAACCAAATACATCAGTCAAGTCAAAGTCTTTTACATTCAGCAGAGAAGGGAGAACATATTTTCATTTTGGGTTAAAAAAATTATTATAAAAAATGGAAAAGCATATTTGTGTAAAAAAAATATAGCTTTATATAAGTATTATAAATCCTAAACTAATGTAATGCATTTATTTATCAAGATGTTAATTCAACATTATTTACTATGTAATGGGGAAGGCTTGCCAAAAGTCACGTGTACCTTCATTTGCTGTACAATGTTCTTGATGATTAAGTCATCAACCCATTACTGAGGCACTTTTTGAAGCGTTTAAATCAAAAGCAGTAAATGACACTGTGATTTGTTCTAGCAGAGCACATCTCTAGAGGACTTGTTTTCCACTCATCTGGTATCAACACGACTTCTGCAATATTATATCAACATCTGCGCGTCAACCAATGACTTCCAAGGCAAATGTATCAGAATCATGGTCACAGTCTTCCACCAAAACACCTTCTTTACACGAAACACGTTTGTTCCTGGATATTTCCTAGAATTGTGGCACGTTTACTTGTATTGTTGCTTCGACGAGCTGCGCTTTGACCCCTCCCTTCACAAACTCAACTAGTCCCTCTGTGCATTAATTAAACCACTTTATTTCACTCATTTGCTAAAACTTTATACAATATCTCATATCTGAAAGCTTAAAAGGTACAGGTTCAAAAATAAATGTACAACAATAAAAGTAAAACGATGCCGACGGTCGTGCAAATATGCAACAGATTAAAGTCGAAGACCGCCAAAAGATAAATTAATCAATATTCAGCGTTTGCACTGAGGTAAAAACACATCCAACAGATTTTACACAGCAACCATGGCTCATTATAATTCATTTAATCGCTTGATTAATTCACGAACAAGTATAAGCGTCTTTTCTTTCACTTTCGTAAAAAAACAAATCGCTTTGTTTGGATGTAACATTTCAAAAAGATTCACAGAATCACTCACCGTTAGCAAATGCGCACGAGCCAAAGAAAACAACCGTAGACTGTTGGAGACGGTAAATAACGAAAAGCAGCAACGAGAGAAACTATTGTTGCTTGGCGTTTGCTGGTCTCTAGTCTCTCACTCTGAATGAGGGTTCAAAGAGGCGTGACTAAACAGAAGCCATCCAAAATTAAATCTTCAGATGACAATTACCGTAAAACATCAAATGTGACCCTCTCTGTGAAATCCAGGCTAAAGTCTCAAAATCTAATTATGAGATAACAAGCATCAAAGTTTGATTTCTACCATTAATTTCACTATAACTTCAAACTTTGACATGACCTTACTCAGTCAATATAAAGATTACATTTTCACAGAATGTTCTTTAACATATGAAGGATGATCTTTTGTTGTTGTAGAAAACAGTAAATCACAAAAAATGACTTTAGCTGGGTTTTCAGAGGGTCACAAATATTCCGAGTTTGAAATGTAAACAAAAAGTAACGTAATACTATTTAAAAAAATGGTTGCACAATCTCTCTTACCTTTAGGTCATCTCAAAAAGCTTTTAATGCATGAATGAATAATCAATCAAGAAATGAAGAACAGACAAATGGAGGGATGCAAATTGGCAAGAGCAATACAACAAATAAAATGCATTTTGTGGACATAAAAAAAATCCCCTCTAGTCTAATATCCTCTCAATGAACACAAGAGGGTGCTTCACATTTCAGAGACCATCAAGTAAGATTATGAAAAGATTTCAGTTACACATTTCAGTATTTCACATCACCTACATGTTGACCATCCTCTCTTCAGAATGTATTTTTTACTATAAGAGTGTAAAACATTTCCCGTTTAGATTCTTCACCCAAAAAAAATAACACAATGAAATGTACCAGTTCACAAGAATGTAACATTGATTATAATTATAGTAGATTTACACAAAATCTCAAACTCAGAAGTACAAGGTGACAGTAGTTCTATTACATATACTGATCATTTAATTCACTGTTTACAGATCCAGAAATGGAAGACACAAATTTCCAAATACATGAAGGCCAATTACATATGATAGAAGTTTCTGTAAACTTCCTTTTGTAATCTCACAGAAATGTTTCTCTGTAAACACCCTTCGCCGATAAACCAGTGTGTTTAATCAAATAAATCACGAATGGATGGTCAAACATAAATAAATAACATTTTTGATATTGTAAGTCACGTAAAGCAGGAGTGTCTATTTTGTGTGTAAATCCCTGATTCACAGCAACATACCGAAATTGAAGCATTTCTCCCAAAAAAAATAATTGATTTCCCCTTTAAAAGAACAGAAAGTACATTGCATGGAATGGTAGGATACAACTCTCTAGCTAAATTAAGATGATCTGAATTTAAAGAGTTTTCACATTTGCATTTGACAGTGACAATACACCTTTGGAGATGGAGGGTTGTCTGCAACCGTGTTATTTTCCCTTCATAGCAACACTACATTCATTGCCTCTGTGCAAATGTATATATATATATATATATATAAAAACATCTTACTTAAAACCGGGGGCTAAAATATATGCGTAGTGTCAAAGTGTCCCTGCACAAAACCAAAGACAAGTGCTTGACACATGCATGAAAGTGACTAAATGAAAAAAGTATGCATACTTCTACCATCAAACCCTAAAATCACCCATATAGACCAGGCACAAATAAAAAAAAATCTATTTATATTAAAAATCTGGATAAACAATATATTTCTACACAGCAGCAGAATTACAGGCATGAAGTGGAGAGTTTATATTAAGAGGGCAATCTACTAATGACTAGGCAAATATTAATTAAAGTATATACATGTAAAATATACAAGTATAATACACTGCTCGAGACCAGAGAGATCTGATGTCAGTCTTCACAATCCTCTTCGGCATCTGACCCAAACAAATCAATCTTTTCCACCTGATAAATAAAACATCATTAGATCATAGAAGAAAATGAATGAGACATTTAAGAGTGGAAAGAGGTGATTTATGTAGTCAGGCTTACCCTGCATTGATCCTCACATTGTTCTACTGTACTCAATGCCGCTCTTGGACGAGATGCCCGACCACGGCAGAAAACTGCGCAGCAGATTCTGTGCTTGCCGGTAAATTCTCTGAGGAATTGAGCAGGGGCTCAGACTGGCCAGTGCCGAACCTATATGATGAATATAATCAGTGCTGAGTGAGTCAAGGAACGCTATTAGACAACTGGGAATATACACAACTGTTCAAAAGTTTGGGGTTGGTAGAATTTTTGTAACTTTTGTTAACATCAAAGCTGCATTGATTTGAAAAGGATATAAGATAGTCCATGGAGGATGTCCGCCATTGATGTAGAGGACATAGGTGAAGCCATCCTTCAGCACTCCTCGTATAGAGTAATAATACGGTAAATAGTGGTGCTGTTTAAAGTCTCTGTTCTCATAGAAGTGAATGGCAGTGTTATTGGTGGTGAGCACATGCAGGTAGATGGCTTTACAATGGTCCTGTGCCGTGGTGGAGATGTGCTCCTTTAGACTGTCTAGTAACAGAGAGCCTGCAAAGAGAGAAAGAAATATGAGTGACCATACAAACTGTTTCAATACAGTTTGTAAGAACAGGTGAGACAAACGTCACCTCTCACCTATTCCATGTTTTCGAAACTCCTTCACGACCCCTAAACTCAGGATGTACGCAACTTGAGTGTCAACAGGAAAGCTGGAGGCCAAGATGTCTCCATCCTGGTGGAGAGAAGTATATGCTGAGTCAGCAACACAGATGGTTAGCAGGGATAACAAACTGAAATAACAAAAAGTGATGCTTTTGTTTTTAGTTACTGAAGGAGTTAAAGGTTTTTCAAGGATTTGTATTTTTTTCTTGAAAAGAAGTCTCTTGTGCTCATCAAGGTTGGATTTCTTTGATCAAAAATACAGTAAAAAACCCAAATATTGTTAAGTATTATTACAGTTTAAAATTATTTTTTTCTATTTTAACATACATTAAGATGTAATTTATTCCTGTGATGCAAAGCTGAAATTTCAGCAGCCATTACTCCAGCCTTCAGTGTCACACGATCCTTCAGAAATCATTCTAATATGCTGATTTGCTGCTCAAGAAACAATCATTATTGTTATCATTGTTAAAAACAGCTGTGCTAATTATTTTTTTGAATAAGAAAATAATATACATAAGTGTTTCTTTGGGTGCTAAGCATATTTTAGGGAAAAATATGAATCGCACCAAAAACTATTTTGAATAAAAATTAAAAATACACCTTTTAAAAAATGCTAAAAGGATTTTGCACTTATCTCTTGCAATCCCTTTAAGAAGAAATCACACTCAAACCCAGACAAATCACATATTATCATGCTATCACACTTAAATAACACTTCTGTTTTCTGCACTAAAATGATTAGACACGAACAGAAATAGTTTCTACTCAAGTGCTGTAAGAACGTTCCACACACAACAACATTAATGTGTATGTGTAATATCAATAATGGCACTGGACTTTACACTGTCAATCTCTACACAACCCGATAGTTTACCAATTTCAGTAAGCTCATCAATTGCACTGCATTTTTTTGATAATTATAATAATTATTGTTTTCTCTGCATATATGTATGTTTAAATGCACAACAGCACTGTATATTATGTTCTTTTTATTATATAGTCTGTGGAAAAGCATTCAAGTAAGATTGTACTGTTTCATTCAGAACTTGTACATATAAAGGACTTTGACATTTAGTACTCATCATTCATGGTTTTAAATATTTCACTGAAAGTGAACTAACAGTAACATCGAACTTGCGTAATATAAAAGCACTCGTGATCATAGAAAGTAACCGCAAGCAGATTCAGTAGGGAGACATAACTGTACCATGAAGAGGTAAAATCCTTTATAATGAAGGTCAAATCCTTTGCTACGTGCAGAAATTTAGTCTGTAACCTAATTAATCACCTGCTATAAAAAGGCTTTGGATATGTCAGATGATCTTAATTATGATCTTTTACATCAAAGCTCCAGAGGAACTATTGTTCATGGTCAAAATCATTTTTACTCATCCAAACATTAATTATGCAATTGACTGTATCACTTTCTTTAACAGAAAGAAAGTAATTTTCTTTCTTTCTCTCTTTCTTTTTGTTATTATTTTTCTTTTTCTCTCTTTTCTTATTTTTATTTATTGTTATTTTTTTCTTTTTAATTTTATTTTTTTATTAATTATTTATTGTTGTTATTTCTTTTTCTCTCTTTTTTTGTTATTATCTTTGTTTATTATTATTTTCTTTCTTCTTTCTTTATTTCTTTGTTGTTGTTATTATTTATTTTTTGTAAACTATCAATTATGAGAAAACGTTTGAATAAAATAAAAGATTAAAGGCAGAAGTTACTGTTATTTTTAATTGATAGTTTAACTAAATAATTAATCAACTGATAAGAAAATAATAAATAGATTAATTGAAAAATAATCGATAAATTAGTCGACTAATCAAAAAAAAATAGCTGCAGCCCTAAATTACTTGAGGGCGAGTAAATGATGACAGAATTTTCATTTTTGGATGAACTACTCCTTTAAGCACAGAATGTAGTGCACTATTATTCTGCATTATACAAGCATTCTTTTATTCTGACACTGTTTTTCCTCTGTGTCATTGACTCTATATACATATGAAAGTTGTACCTCTTTGTGCACTTTTGTCCTGCTTTTTATTTCTGCCACAACCATCCCAATAATTCCACCTCTAAAGGTGGCAGCCAGAGAGAAGAACTTCTTATTTGATGTGATGTCATGGTACCATGAGTCTGGATACCTACAACACAAGCAAACCAATAACAGAGTGTTGTTAGTGGGATACTTGGCCTGTATAAAGGGATAGTTTGGTAAGATGTTTCAGCACTCACTCAATGGGAAACCACTCTCCACAG
This sequence comes from Ptychobarbus kaznakovi, assembly GCA_027422405.1. Taxonomy (NCBI): domain Eukaryota; kingdom Metazoa; phylum Chordata; class Actinopteri; order Cypriniformes; family Cyprinidae; genus Ptychobarbus; species Ptychobarbus kaznakovi. The sequence continues at coordinate 5,858,854 of CM049807.1, read as the reverse complement.
AGCACTTTTATTCTCTCTATGTCATCGTGGCAGAGTAGACGGAGCTTTATTTCACTGAGGGCGGTGGTAGGCAACACGTCGGTCATTCACACCTGAAAGAAAGTGTTAAGATGAAGAGTTCAGAAGTGCAAAACAAGCTGAGCAACATGCATCTCAGTTTGAAAACCATAACTTGTACTGATCAGTCCACTATGTATTACAAGATTGATGGACTGGGACATTGTGGTCAGTATGTGTAAAAACCGTGCCCAATAACTTGCTTTCAAAAGCTTTTAGCTACTTGTTTATCATCATCTTCACCAGTGAAGTAGTCACTCTGAGGATAAGTGTGAACATGCTACTTTAGAGTTTAACGTTACTGTCAACTCAAATGCTGTCATTTGTAAAGAAAAACATAATATAGCATACGATGTTAAAGTAAACAGAAAACATTTTTGCCATAATAAGCAATGAAAAAAAACTATTGAACAAATAACGTTAACGTTACCACGCAATTTAAACTATGATTCTGACACAAAGATGCGTCAAGTACAGTAAGTTAACCTCGTTGTAATCTAATTAAACTTCAGGAACAGAAAACTCAGTTCAAAACATTGAGTAATTTTATACACCCACAAAAAGCCAAAAACTGAACGACAACTTCATAATTTCACAAGCTAGCAGCTAGTTAGCACTCCTGCCTGTCAAACCACATACATGGATTTCATAGAGCCAACTACAAAAATAATGAGAAGATTTAGATCTCCAATATCATAATGTGGGAATCAGTGCATTCAAATCTGTCAGTCGCGTTCCTTTATTTGTTTAACGTTACATGCTAACAGCTAACGTTACGTACAGAATCGTTAGCTGAGATGCGAAACAATTCCTAACCTGCCTAGTTTCACCGCTTGAGTAAGCAGAAGGATATACAGTCGTTTCTTTTTATTGCCGTGAAGGAGGTTCACTGCTGCAGTAGCATGGCGATAGTGTTTGTATTTGTGTCCGGAGTGGAGATGACACATTCAGTCAGAGAATCGTATAGCGCTGTAATGCGTTAGCATAGCCGTTAGCACTTCGACAAACTCTGGCCAGACACTTCCGGTGTTACACCAAACTATGCGACCGTAGTAGGCGCTGTTTAGCTTTGACTCGATCACACATGCGAGTTTCAGCTTCACGAAATGTTCATCTTTCACTAATCATATTCATATGAGCGCGCCTACAATAGCCATACTCCAAATTCACTCTGGTCATGTCTAACCTCCTGTGTTTTATATCCTAGAGAGCATTTTGGTCTGTACTGTAGGGTCACCAAATGGTCCCCCTCGGCAGCATTACAGGTTAATATAATCTGAACACTGTGTTGGGCATTGTGTTCTTTGACTGTAGTATGTGCTGTTTTCACTGTGCAGATGAGTTCAGGACGCAAACAGAGGCTTTAATTCATTTATTTATTTTTTGGCTTATTTACTCATTTACTACCACTTTTGACAATTATAATTTCTTAAATTGTAATGATTTCAAATTATTTTCATTTTCTCATGTTTTAGCCTTGTTTGTTACTTGGAACGTTTTATGTTCTTCGATGTTCTCCTGAAGATGTAGGCCTACTTTTCATATCTGTTTCTCTAAAAAAAAAGTGAAGTATTTGGAGGCAGAAGTTTTGTTTGCAGAACCTATTTGTGTTTCATACGCAACATAACCCCTTACAGGGTTGATAATGCCTGACATACCAATCGATATATATATATATATATATATATATGATATAGCCTAATGAAACAAAGCTTCAGTACTGTGAAAAGTTTTCAACACTTGTGTAAAAATCCTGTAAAGTGAGGATGCTTTCAAAAAATGCCATAAAAGATATATCAATTAACTTCTATTAACTCAATCAAATTAACATTTTGTGTGACCACTCTTTGATTTTTAAAACAACATTTGCTCATGGGCATAGATCCAATCTAACAGTTGGGGGAGGGGGCAGTAAACAAAACATTTCTCAAGAGCAAATTTTGAGGGGGACACAAAGATGTTTTGCTTTAATTAAGGCCAAATTGCCTTAATATGGGGACTTTTTGTACTTGCCATTTTGGTGCACTGAAAAATCTGATCCCATGTCTGTGTCCATTTTATCTGACCAGAAACACAAAGCGATAGTTGTTTAAATATGAGTTGGTTCACCACATGGTCATATTATAATTATTAGACTATTTTGCATCCTCCAGTATTTTAGGTTTCACCTGGGAGAGAAGAAATAGATTTCCAACTGCAGCAACACACTGATCTGCCACTTAACGTCATATTGAGCAAAACGCAATACAACCCCAAATCCACTCCAGAGATTTAAATCCCTGAGTGCTCTCCCCAGAGCTCACGCCTCAGAGCTTCTTATATCTATATCTGGTGTTCCCTTTTCTTTTGAGGTTTGTGGTGTCATCAAGCTGCAATATAAAGAATAAAGAGATGCACTACCCTTCTGCTCCAGACTGAATTCTGTGGTGGATAATAAATAATAGTTTGCCAAACAGATTTTGATTTGTGTTTTAGCAGTGGCTAATTGAGCTTCAGTACTGAACTGTGTCTGTATCCTTGCTTATTGTCAAGCTAAAATAGGTCATCAATGTGTTCTTTTTATTTATTTGAGTTAAAAGGAAGCTTTAGGGAGAGAGTGCTTTTTTTATAAATACTGCTTTTATCCCTGTTTTTGATACAGTTAGGGAGTTGTGGTAAGTCTATGTTGTTTATTTGTCTTTTCTTTTACGTTTGAGGTAAGTTAGAGCTGCTTCCAAAACTAGTTAGAGAACCATTATCTTAGTTTTTTAGGCCTTGCTCTCTCCTGAGCCATTGCTTAAACTTATTGCTTTTCTTTTGGAATTGATTGGACACATTATCACGCTCAGCCTTTTTAAACAGTGGTTTAAAAGACTCATCCTCTCTTTGCAGTTTTGAGATATTCTCTGGGATCCTCCAGCCACTAGCATCAAGACCTTCCACAGATGTCTCAGAGGCTGGGGTACCCGGTACTTCTCTAGCCGCCGTTGTCGGCATGACTTTCTAGGGCCCTTGGTCCCGCCGTGCAACAGACTTCTGTCTAAGTCTGGCAATGGCTGCAGACCTGAATATTATTTGCTGTTTTTTACTTGGAAAACCAGCTATATTTTTCTAGCAGTCAAATATGGATAAACCTGAAACGATAGAAAATCGGAGATATTGAATATTAACCAAGAGGAATAAATTATGCAAAAAAGCTGTTAATCATGGCAGTTATTCTTGACAGTGATTGCAATAAATAGATAATATTAACAAGTGAAACCTTTGTAATGTGCAACAGTACTTTTTAAGTGCTCATCATCGCAGTTGCATTTTTGCATTTTAATTAAAACTAAGGCCACAGGCTCGACAATACGGACTGCCCAAAAGACACTCGGGACAGTTAACGAATTGTCATTGGTCCGATCGGGCCACTGCTGCATCCTCATGAAAGTTTATTATTTGCACGTTTTAAGCCTTGACAATTTAAACATTTAATAGAGTTATAGAGAGCATAGCAAGCACACAGAGAGCCACGTCTCTAAAAATGAACACAGAATTGAGTTCTCATTCACGTCTTCTTGCACTTGAAGAGAAAATTACACCTTGCCAATTTGAACATTCAAGTGATTTTAAAGCATTCAAGAGAACTCCATTCAGTGTGAGAACTGAGAAAATCACTCAATGCTCTTGAGTTAATTACTTTTCTGGCTTTAACAAAGATTAAGTTTTATTTATGTGATACAATTTTGAATATGCCTGCCATTTTACAGTTGATTATACAGTTTATTTACATGAATACCTACAAACCTAAAGCATTGTTTAATTTGTATCTTTTTTCTATTTATTTATTTGTGCAATTATTTATTTCAAACAATTTGACTGAATTTATATTTTATTTTTGGGAAATGTTTCTCTTTTCTCTTTGATATTTGTGCGCGTTTGACTGAGCCTTCTCATGCATGACATGCAACGCAATGCAGTGTAAGTGATAAAGCGCCATTTTAAAAGAACAGTCAACTCATTATAAAATGTGGTTACAATATTTTCTGGTATTCCCTCAGCCCGGAGCCCTAGGTTTAAGCCCAGGTAATCCTGTGCATTAATGTGGCCCACCCCATGGAGGCTTTATCTTTTTATACTGGTTGCCAGCTATCACCAGCGCCACCCAGGCCTCCAGTGCTGCCAGCACCTACCTGGTCTCCAGTGTCACCAATACCAGCCTGGAGGACTCCCATCCTGCCAACACCACCCTTCTTGGTCACCTGCACCTGTCACTCTCCCAACTCCAGGGTAACCACCCTCCCTCCCCGGGGCAGACTCTGGCATGAGGTTGCACCTTCCAGGAGGAGTACTGTCAAGGTTCGGCCAGGTTCTGTGTTCTCCCTCACTTACACACTGCCTGCATGGTGACCTAATTTCCTGATCACTCACACCTACTGCTTGTCCTGTTCATCATCAGCACCTCTATTTAAGCGCACACCCCATCTCTCCTCGTTGTCTGGTCTCATTCATTCGAAGTGGACTGCTACCTTGTACTCCAGCAATTATCTCCAGTGTTTGTCTCCAGCGATCCCCAGTGTCTTCCCTTCCTCGGGTGACCTGTATTGTTTGAAACCATTACCTGGATACGACCTGTTCGACGTGGTGTGTGATTACTCTCCTTCAGCTCCTTCATCCAAGATCTGCATCTGCAAACAAGGAAAGTCTGATTAACATTCTCATCTCCATTCTCTGCAATATTTAAATGATTATTGCCTGCCATTACCATCCTTTTGCTCATATACGTCAATAAACACTTGTTTGCTTTGTCAGTCCCTTGCGAATATTAGCCGTGGTTTTATTATAGTGAAAGTGTAGTAACCATGGTTCCTCAGCAACTGTATGTTAATTTTTTTTTTTTTTTAAAGCACTAGTATGTGCTTTGGTGGATGCATTTCTTCATATGGTGCCATTGAGCCTCTCCTACCATCCATTTGTCTGAAGGTGGTATGGGGAAAAGACTTCTCTTAATGGCCAGTATCCGTTTTGGCACTTCAAATTGATATACAAATGTTAAGATGGACTGGGTAACTTCTCCAGCTGACTTCGAATTTAGGGGATATGCCTGCACCCATTTGGTGCAATAATCATTGTTATATAGGATGAATTTAGGTTAAAAAAATATGGATTTTGGTATCTGCTGGTTACTGTTTAAATAATTAAAAAACAACTTTTAAAAAATTATACTAATAATATATTTAATACCTGTGTGATCGAGCTAAAGCTAAACAATGACAACAGAGCCTACAATGGTCACATAATGTTTTGTACCATTCTGGAATCAGCTGAATGATGCCGAAGTGCCCTTGACGTGCCTGCGAGACAAGATTTACCATTTGAACTTTTAAATACGACTTTTTTGTAAACACTGGTCAACATATCTTTGGACTTGAAAGATATGTACATGCAACATACTAACTTTATGTTTGATTTCAATTTCTAAATAAATAAACAGGCTACACATATAGGCCGATTTTCTTCATCCAACCAATTAAAAATGTAAGATACACAGCAGAATGGACATAACATGAAATGCAAAAATAGCATACACTATATACACAATTCACATAATATATAGTAAGTGTATTTGTATTGAATGGCACACATGTGTACTGTAGCGCCCTCTGTTGCACTGAAAAAGGAGTGGGTTCAGGGTCAGTTCAGCCTTCTAAAATTACAGAGTAGGTAAACAAGTTTTAAAGACAAACAGATTAATTTGAAGTAGGCTTTCTACACAAAATCTTTACAAACAAATGTATGATATACATTATTAGTATATGAACAGTTACGGACAGGCTAGCTTTGGTACTATTGTGGCACTATTCTCTCAGCTGTAGGACAGCAAGTTCAAAACAAAACCTGCTCTAATGAGCTGCAATAGCAAGCTACAAAATACATATTTAATACGTCTATAATCTAACTACCTGTTTAAAGTTACATTGAAATGCTTTTCCATCTCCCGTTATTCACAGTAACTCTTTTTCGCACAAGTCAAAAACCACCTCAAGCGAGCGTAAAAACTTTTTTTGCGAATTAAGTGATTTTTATTCGAGATTTGGCGTTTCCATTCACTCGTTTCTCATGCGATACTTCAAAATACGCATTAAAACAGGGTGATGGAAACTTACATTAACTCTTATCGCCCATCTGTTTATTTCCCACGGAGCAAGTGAGCGAGAGGCTGGTGTCTTTACACAGGAGTGGCAAATAAAAACTCTCCACAATAGGCTATGCGATACCACTTTTATTCCCTGAGAGAGGGATTTACGAAGGTAGAGTATACAAAGACTTAGTTGTGCGAAAAGCGTTCTCCCTGTTCTCACAGCATAAGCGAAAGCAGAACTCCGCAGCAGGTAGATCTATTTCCATTACATATATTCAAAACTGATGCATATTGATTATATTTATTTATCAAGATTCTGTGTGAGTGTAAGCGTATTTTCATTTACCCTTTCACCTGTATTGCTATGTCTAGTTTGAAATCTGTCTCAGGTATGACTACTGTTTAATTAATGTCTAAGCTATCTCTATATACAGCATGAAGATTATTACTGCTGTAGGTCTACTCCTGGTATCTGTCCACCTTGGACACTGTTTTCTGATTGGAGCCTTCAACATCAAATCCTTTGGGGATTCAAAAGCATCTAATGCCACCCTGCTTAACATCATTACCAATGTGAGTAACATGCAAAACTATAAAATACTTATACACTTTCATTTGGTAATTGTATTGTGTTTGTTAGGTAGTACACCGGTATGACATTGTACTCATCCAAGAAGTGAGAGACAGCGATCTCTCTGCAACGAATAAGCTGATGCAAAGTGTGAATGGGTATGTTGTCTTAACTGTCTATATTTGTTACTGTATTTATTTGTATAGATAAAATTAATAAATATTATTTTCATTATCAGAGGTTCCTCTCCATATGAATACCAGTACATTGTAAGTGAGCCCTTGGGTAGGAACACTTATAAAGAGAGATATCTCTTTATTTACAGGTAACATTTAGTTCGTATTTCATATAATATTGTGTATGTATGGTTCATATCAAATGAATAATTTCGCTTTTATTTTCATCAGAAGTCAGACAGTGTCCGTTACAAAAAGCTTCCAGTATGATGATGGATGTGAATCCTGTGGAACTGATACTTTCAATAGAGAACCCTTTGTTGTGATGTTCTCCTCTAATACAGGTGGAGGTCCAAGTTCATTGTGAGAATGTTAGCAGTAATACAGTGAGAACGCACTGTTCTGTAAAAGCTTTTCATCCAAAGCAATTACGGTAGACTAAATTCAGAGACAGCTCCTCTGAAATTAAAATCTGTGCTACAGGCCACAATGGCAATGAAAGAGATGGGATGTTCAGTTCCTGTGACCATATTTAGGGTTGAATATACCGTACCATTCAAGAGTTTGGAGTCAGTAAGACTTTTTTATGAATATATTTTTTCAGCAAGCATTAATAATTCACATTTATCAAAAGTCAATTAAGTCTTCTAATTTGTTTAAAAGATTTGTATTTAAAATAAATGCTGTTCCTTTTGACTTTCTACTCACGAAAGAAACCATGAAAAGTGTATCACAGTTTTCACAAAAATATTAAACAGCTGTTTTTATCATTGATTAGATATTAGAATGATTTCTGAAGGATCCTGTGTCACTGAAGACTGGAGTAATATCTGCTGTAAATTCAGTTTTGCCATCAAAGGGAAAAAAAAATACATTTGAAAATATATTAAAATAGAAAATTGTTATTTTAACACATGAGTATTTTTCCTGTATTTTTGATCACATACATGCAGCCTTGGTGAGCATACGAGACTTCTTTCCAAAAACATTTTAAAAAAAACTTGCAGACTCCAAACATGAACAGTAGAGTACATTGTATTTGTAATGAAATATACACACAATGACTGTATTTATACTATTATTTATCAAGGATTTGGCAGGGGTTGAATTTCAATGATTAAAAGTTATTTGCAGCTCATAGTGACACTAAACAACATTCACTTCTTATCGAGCTGATTGTTATTTTTGCTCAAAATACTAATGAGCACTAACAAGTATCTTTTCTATAGCTGTCCGGGAATTTGCCCTCATTCCTCAGCATGCATCCCCAGAAGTCGCTGTGAAGGAAATTGATGCTCTGCATGATGTCGTCTTGGATACTAGACAACGTCTGAACACAAATGTAACTATGCTTTTGCATAGCGTCCTGTATGAACTAGTCTTGTTAACATGACAGACATTTCAATGTAATTTGGTTCTGAACATCATCATGCTAATATACAATATGATTTGGAGGATTTGTGTGGATTCAAATTTCGTTTCAGAACATCATGCTTTTGGGAGACTTCAATGCTGGCTGTAGCTACGTTTCGAATTCCGGATGGTCCAAAATACGCCTCCGCACTGACCAAAGTTACACCTGGCTCATCCCTGATAGTGCGGACACAACCGTCACACACACAAACTGCCCTTATGACAGGTAGGAAGACATCACAGGCTATATAGCTGGATACGATTAACCTATGTTATGAAATTATTCATAATATGCTTGATAAAAGGATTGTGGCCACCTCTGACATGATACAAGGAGTGTCCGTTGGATCAGCGCAGGTCTTTGACTTCATGCAAGCCAATGGATTGAGCCAGAGTTGGGTAAGGATATGTTTTGCTTCATTGGGGTACAGTATTCTAAATATTAGTCCTATGAAGCTCCCTGGAGAGTTGAGTTATTGCTGAGTGTATTCCTCTGTCTGAAGCGTTCATGTCTCTCTCACAGGCCCTGGCAGTGAGCGATCACTTTCCAGTAGAGGTCAAGCTCCTGTGAAAAACATAAAGGCTGTTCCCTCACAGCAGATATACGCCGCAATGCAAATACGTGATGTGTAGTGCTGTCTTACATTTTGCAAGAATCAATAAAAAAAACTATAATTTTCTTCAACAAATAATTGTACAAAATGATATAGCTAAAAGAAATACATAATTGAATGTGAAATACAATTGTTCAATAGCTAATTATTACTATCCCATTAAGAACCAACACTGAAAAAAAGGCTGTAGAAACTATTTTTACTGAAAAAGCAATTTCATGACTACAAAGAAATGGCACATGGAATTAAACGTAACATTTTTGAAAAACTGAAATTGTATAATCAATATCCATCAATATCTCAAACTTAGGGGGGATTTGTGTATATATTTTTTATTTTATTTTTTGTTATTTTTAAGGTGTTCTTGTTACAGAATAATTACACAAATATGTACTGATATAAATTAATATACTATATTAATTAATAGCATACATTGGTTGCTTGTGGTAATTATGCATAATTTACTGTTATCACTTTAGTAAGTACATGTAGTATAACAAGGATACTCTATCCTCTATGCCCCGCCTCTCTCAAACACTTCGTTTTCTACAAAGTCCCTCCTTCCAACAAGCGCAGTCTGCTCTGATTGGCCAACTGACCCAGAGCGTTGTGAATGGCCGAACACCGTTTACTATTTAAAATGACCGTTTTCTATTTGAATATATTAAAACAATTTATTTTATTGTGATTTCAAAGCTACATTTTTGCATCATTACTCACACAATCCTTCAGAAATCATTTTGATATTCTGATTTTCTGCTCAAAAAACATTTATTATTATGATGTTGAAAACAGCTGAGCATAATTTTTTTTCAGGTTTCTTTGATGAATAGAAACTTCAGAAGAACAGCAATAGAATAGAAATTAAATCTTTTGTAACATTATAAACGTCTTTTTCATTAATTTTGATCAATTTAAAGCATCCTTGCTAAAAAGTATTAATTTCTATAATTCATTTTCCAAAAATAATAATATAATACTGACAAGAAACCAGTCTGAGATGATTTGAGCTTTGTGACATGGTGCATTATCCTGCTGGAAGTAGTCATCAGAAGATGGGTACACTGTAGTCATAAAGGGATGGACATGGTCAGCAACAATACTCAGGTAGGCTGTGGCGTTTAAACGATGCTCAATTTGCTACCCAAAGTCCAAGAAAATATCCCCAAACCATTACACCACCAGCAGCAGCAGCCTGAACCGTTGAGACAAGGCAGGACGGATCCATGCTTTCATGTTCTTTACACCAAATTCTGACCCTACCATCTGAATGTCGCAGCAGAAATCGAGACTCATCAGACCAGGACATTTTTTCAATCTTCTATTGTCCAATTTTGGTGAGCCTGAGCGAATTGTAGCCTCTGTTTCCTGTTCTTAGCTGACAGGAGCGGCACCCGGTGTGGTCTTCTGCTGCTGTAGCCCATCTGCTTCAGGGTTCGACGTGTTGTGCGTTCAGAGATGGTATTCTGCATACCTTGGTTGTAACGAGTGGTTATTTGAGTTACTGTTGTCTTTCTATCATCTCTAACCAGTCTGCCCATTCTCCTGACCTCTGACATCAACAAGGCATTTTCATCCACACAACTGCGCTCACTGGATATTTTCTCTTTTCGACCATTCTCTGTAAACCCTAGAGATGGTTGTGCGTGAAAATCCCAGTAGATCAGCAGTTTTTGAAATACTCAGACCAGCCCGTCTGGCAACCAACAACCATTCCACGTTCAAAGTCACTTAAATCCCTTTTCTTCCCCATTCTGATGCTCGGTTTGAACTTCAGCAAGTCGTCTTCACCACATCTAGATGCCTAAATGCATTGAGTTGCTGCCATGTGATTGGTTGATGAGCAATTTGTGTTACCAAGCAATTGAACAGGTGTACCTAATAAAGTGGTCAGTGAGTGTGTGTGTGTGTATATATATATATATATTACTTTACTTTTAGTCATTTAGCAGACGCTTTTATCCAAAGCGACATACAAATAAGAAAAAGTAACTAAAATTAAAAGTTAAAACTATAAATATTATATATACACATTTAAGATAAAGAAATTAAAATAAAATGACAAATGCATACAATAACATTTCAAAACTAAACATTTAAATGAAAACAAAAAATAAAGCTAAAAACAAGTCAAAATATTAAATCAAGAAAAGGTACGAGTATAATAATGATTCTAACATAACACTAAAGGCCTAAGTATACTTCTTTTTACATAGTAAGAATTGGTAATAAAAACTAAAACAGAAGTGAAACAAGTAGTAGAAAGAGGATAAATAAAAAGCGATACTTATATCCCTTGCTGGTGTCCCTGCCCGGTGGAGTCGCTCGGTAGAGTCGATGGTCTTTACACGCTTCGGTCTTCGCACAAGGAGGGCTTCACACGACCGCTGCTGTATAATAACATTTTTTAAACCCGTCTAACAAATCACTATTTGAATTCAGCTGAACACACTTTCCTGTTTATCACAACATATGGCCAAGCAAGCGCAGACACTGACAAGAGACGCGATACAGTACGAGACCAAACGCGATTTTAGCAAGTCTCAACACAGTAAACAATTATATATATATATATATATATATATATATAAACTATTTATTTCCCCCTCACTTCTGAAATGATGGCTACGCCCCTGCCTCCTCTCCTAGGTTCACAAAACTGTCGTCCATAAAATGCGTTGCTGTCCTGTTGTAACTAATCTTAATGATTCCTAAATGCATCTACTTTCTGAAGGCCAAATAAAGTGCTTTTGCGTTCTCCTAGAAACACACAGCTTTTCCCTGACATTTGGGCTACATTATGCAACTATTTCCACATTGTGACATAGACATGTGGGGGCGTGTTTGAATGAGCTGTTTTAGGAGTAGAGGGCAGAGTCTTAACTTTGATAAAGAATATCTCTTTGGTTTTGATACTTCAGTCTTTGCAACTTCAGGGATCTTATCTATGCACAATCAGCTTGTAACACTCCAAAGGGAAAGGAAAACTTGAATTTGCATCATATGACCCCTTTAAAAAAAGTTATGGATACGCTATATGTCAACTATTTGCATGCTAAAAAGATCCCATCCCAGTTTGGTTTGAATTGTTTTTATTTACAAACAAAGTTACCCCCTAGTAACAAAAACGAGGACAGTGTGATATACAGTGACACTGATGAGCTCCATAAAGGCAACGTCAACAACAAGCACGTGTTTCGGTCCTCAAGACCTCCTCTTCTTCAGCATCTCCATGTACACCCCAAGAGATTTCTGGATGGAGTCTTTCGTGATGAAACGGACAAAGTTTGTGGTGTCGGCTTCTCGGTTTGCAAGAAGTTTGTCTATTGTGGATTTTCTCATCATTGACTTACTTATCTGACGGGCATGATCTGTAGGGGGGGAAATGCTGTCGTAAAAACAAAATGTACTATAACAGGCAAAGATATCATATTTTGGACCAAGATAATACCATTTACCTGGGATGGCCAACCATTTCGTCATGGTCTCAGCAGCTGCGCTAAGAACTTTATCCTCAGGAACAAGCTCATCCACCAAACCGATCTTCAGGGCTTCAGGGGCACTGTACAGTAAACCCAGCTGAAGACCCTTATCAGTTTCTCTATGGCCCACAACGTTTGCCATGGAGTCCATAAACCTGATTTACAAAATCTCTGTTTAGTACCGCCCTGTGTTCCAATAGGTATGCTTACAAGCACTCATTTTTGTCAATCAGTGTAAAAAATCTGAAAGTTCTGTTTACATGAATCCTAAACTTGACAATTCGATTCGATTTACAAAGGAGTATTATAAAAGTAGTCTGGTAGAAAATGCACATCACAAAGTATTTTTGAGTACAATTGAGAAGATAGTTGTATGCTTGTGTTTATTTCGTATGTTTGGATTATTTCAGGTCTACACCACAATTTCATTCGGATCAAGCTCAGTCAGATCAATTGAGGTGTTTACATGAAGGCTTTTCAATCCGATTGAACCGTCCATCTGATTACTAATGGATTATTTGTGTAAATACAACTTGTGGTTCCCAAGTACATGTGAATTGTGAAAAAAACATCAATAATACTCACCAAAAAGGTGCAACTATACCAAGTTTTGTTTCATTGAGACCGATACTATAGCGAGGGTTATCGGCCATGATCCTGTAGTCACAACACAAAGCCAACAAACAACCACCTGCAGGACTAGAGCCCTAAAAACACAACGATTACATCATTAATTCATTCATCTCACAATCTGACCTTAAAGGAATATTTGAAACAAAAATCCAGTTATTATAAAACAGTAAAAAATGCTTATAGAGATACTCACATTGATAGCAGCGATTGTGACCTTGGTGGACCCATAAAGCTTAAGCCACGCGTCCTGTACAGCCTTCCAGAATTCTGCACAGTGCTCTGGGCTCTTTTTATACATTTCCAAAATATCTAGTCCAGCGGAAAACACCTTCGACTGGGCCTTTCACAAAAAAAAACGCACTTTCAATGAAATAGGCTAAACTTGATTTCACTAAAGCAGATGTTTCGGATTACTTACAGATGTTATGATCATACCCCTGCAGCTTCTATCCAGCTCAAGTTTTTCTACATTAATAGCAAACTCAGTCAGAAAGTCGAGACTGAGACTGTTGACAGGAGGATTTTGGAACTGCATTATGGCAACACCTTTCAGAAAGAAAAATATTTTCTGGTAATGAGTTTTTGATGCGAAGTGTTGGAAAACTCATATTTATGCACATTATGGATTAATATGCTTACCATTACTACTGTCCAGGTCCACTTTAATGTTTGAGGATGATGAATATCGGTTTTTAGATACAATGTATGGCAGAGCGCAGATTCTCCCATGACGGCTGTTTCCAGACAACAGTGATACAAATCCTGCAAGAGAAATTGCTAATATTCTACAAATGTAAAACTAAAAGCCAGTATGTTAACACGGTGCATTTATTTGACTATTGATTACACTTCAGTAAATACTGTATACGCAAGAGCATTGTATTTCATGTCTGAATAAGCTGTGTCCTTACTAAAGGACATGGTGTTGTTAACTGCTTACTTTTTACAACCCTTAACAATAAAAACAAAAAACTAACATAATATGCGTCATAATATGTTGATTTTCTGCTTTGAAAACGACAGGAAGGCGTAAACAACTCTTGTAGTCTGCTGAACTTTGTCCTACTTCCTCAATGAACGCATTACTGCTGCAAACTTCATTTGGGGGGGGGGGGGACAAGGCCACTGCAAAGTAGCAAAAACAGCAACAGTTTCAGATAAAGCATGACACACCTACCAGACGGGCTGAATTTGGTAGAGTGTCTCAATACTGATGCCATCTTGCCAGCTGAAAGGACAATGCTAAATCGCTAAATGTCAACTTCACTGCTTACAGACACGTGTTGCCAGATCTCGCTAGAAAAGCAGGTAAACTGCACTGACAAAACATTCTCAAAATAAGTGACTTTCCCCAAAACAAGGCAAAATTGCATTTTCTGCAAATAAATTATTTCAATGAATTTTAAATCCGTTTATTTAAAAATATAAGTATAAAATGTGTCACTGCAACTATACATTTTTATTAGCATATTTCATGAAAACACAAATCCAAAGACGCTTTAAAAGAAGGACATGGCAACACAGTGGCGTGCCAACAGTAACATTGTGTGGCTGGTGAGTATGTCAATCATTCAGAGAGCCAATCACCAAAGCTGCACGGGCTGTGGCTAGAAGTGTTCTTTAAAATTGCTCACAGAAAATATCCTGTTAAAGAAACAGAGCGTTTTCATCTGGATATATTTATATTTACACATTTTTTTTTAATGTCCATGTTCATCTTTGTTTTGGTCTGAAATGTCACAATTTCTACGTGTTAAAATGAACTGCACCCTTGTCTTAAATGTATAATTAGCATTCAACTGAATATGACTTTTCTAAAAGGAAAATATTTATTATTGATCTGTTTTTTTTGCTATTAGGAAAATTGTATATTCATCAAACTAAATGGAGTAACTTAAAACCCAATTTTGCTCATTTTCAAACAGCCTTTAAAACGTATTTAGAATCTATAAAGTCTTTATTAAATCGTAAAGCCCAAAGGACTGCGTCTCTGCTTGTGATGCCCGTTTATTTCATTTTTTTCTCTAATTGTATTTTATTTTGTTTATTTTTCAATTATTATTTTAGAGTTTTTATTTGATTAAAATCGTCTAAATTGATATTTACAAAATGTTTAAATATGAGAAAAACTTTGAAGAACTTGCGGTTGAATTTTGTAATTTTGAAAGTTCAATTTAAAAAAATGGACAATGAAATAAATTTTCTGCATATTAGATTGTGTTTTATTAACTATAACCCCAACCCTAAACCTACATCTTACAATAATTGAAAAATAATAATTATTGTTGTACAGTGTGACGCTGTATTGATGTTCGTGCGCATGCCCAGTAGCGCCATTCGTATCCCTTCTAGCCTAACCGTGAAGCGATATAGGCTATACATTGCATGTTACTCTCTCCCTTGGTTCGTCTATCATCTATTAGTGAAGAAATATGAACTTTTCCTTGAAACTTTTTTCTATGTGCAGTGTTTTGCATTCAATATACAGTTACTTAAGCTATTACATTAACTAAACTACAACATTAGAAACAAGATATACAATTAAGGATAGGCCAAACTTTATTAAAAATACAAGATCAAAAGTTTAACAATTCAGAAGCAATAGAATCTTTTTTTAAGCAAATGAATTTGTCAGTTGAAAAACGCCCTGACTAAATGTTACTTTACTGCTTACTACTGCTCCATTACATCACAATTAAACCCCTAATTAACATGTTTAAAAAGCAGCATCATGCAATACAGACCACCAGCAGACTAATCATAACATCCGATTAGGAGGACGATTTCATTATGAGTCACAATAGGAATTTGAGAAAATATACATCATATGGGAATATTTTGAAATAATGCAAGGATTTAATTTGATCAAATCAATACCTACTGACTGTGGAATCACACAGTTATAAAAAAGACAATTCACAAGTTAATCTTTTGTGTGCTCGCGTGTTTTTCTTCCTATTGCTGACTAGCTCACAGTTAATGATGATTCAGCATTTGACTTCCCCATAAAGGCATTAGATAATGCACATGCCAGTTAGACATTTCCTTTCTTCAAGAAATGTTATTCTGTAGAAACAATAAACCCAATCATTTCCACAGAGTTTTTTTTAATATTCTGCTGTATTATCTAATATTTCTGAATATGATCGTGTAGTTGGGAATTATTCAAGAAAAATCAAGATAATCCTTTGTCAGATAATAAAATCAGCGAAGGAGATGGAAGTGTCAGGTAACAGTATGAGCAGGCATATAAACAATACATGTATTTATTTTGGAAATGTCAAAACAAAAAACATCAGAGAAAATCTAATATAAAAGCTAGATGGAAGACAGTTACAGAATACAGACACATGGACAGAGATGAACAGATCTTAAATTGTTTCAGGGAATGAAGAGGGTGCTTGACTATGGGCTCCACTGATGGTTCCCAGCTGAAAAGACCAGCAAAAGTTGCATTGTAAACGCTGATGTACCAGTGAGGGATAACCAACAAGAAAAGTGAAGCAGCTTTACCAGAACTGGCTGCTGGTGAACAGCCAGGCAACTTCATACTGGTTTAAGTTGATCTTTTCTATTATTTTCTGATATGCTCAGAAATCATTTTTTTGACAAGCAACACTTAGTACAAACCACGTCCAACACATGTATTTATCAGGTAACAGCAGGCTGATTACATCTTCAATACAAGAAATTAGCCATTTCAGACAAGATGGCTTCACATTCAAGCATGCACTGATCTGGTCATGGGCTCTGTAAAGAACTCTAAATGCATTGCAAGAATACAGACATTGTAATATTTACATTTACAGTAAACACTAAACCTGAGTGTACAGGCATGAGGGATTTCATTTGTTGGTTATACCATTATGTTTATTACAAAGTACTAAGTCGCCTCTAATACCCTGCCAGTCACTGTATGTCCTCACTGTTGATTACACCTAATATGTAGGAATATCTTCCATTATTTTTTTTACGTTTTTTTATTTTTTACATACGACTAATTGTTACTTAATTATTTGCAAAGCCAGCAAAACCATATCGACCTAGCCTATGTCTCTGTATTAAACATCAGTGATAAATTGGGTCTGTTGCGATGCATCTGAGAGAGAGAGAGACAGAGGAAGACCTCTTTACTCTGCATTGTCCCAGTCTTTTTTGATTTGCAGGTTCCACTCCCACGACAGATGGTCTGTCTTGTCGTCGTCTGTGAAGTAGGATTTGATGTGGTAGCTTCCCCGAACGATCATGCCCTTCGGAGCCTCCTCCACCGGGTCATGAACTCATGCTCCTCGACTCTCGGACCGTAGCTGCCTACCATGTACACTGCCTTGTCCACTACAGGTAAAGCAAAATCAGTGATGCATCAAACGCTGATTGGTTGCGCACAACAATAACCTGTCCAATGGTATTTTTAAGTTGATTGTTAAAAGGTAAAGAATTTGACAGAATGACAAAGAAAAGCAATTGGCAACTGGACAAAGAAAAGAAACTAGCTATTTTTTTTTTAATAATTAAAAATAATATTAATAATAAAACATGAATGATGATAATTTACAATTTTGTTTTATTTAAGTACATTTGCAAATGTCTCTTATTTTTCAATAAAATAAAATAAATAAAATCTCACAAATTGTATGATTTAAATCAACTGTTTTAATGAAATTGATGTGTCATATGAATACAAGTGAAACATGCTTTAAATCAGCATCTTACAATGCCATCTGATAAATATGCACATTAAAACAGAACATGCGTGTATAAAGATATCAATACACCCTTGACTCAAGCACTTGCAGCGTCAATGCCAACATTTAAATTCATGACTACAGATGCGCTTACCTCGGAGTCCTTTCCTGTAGGTCAGATGCACATATTTCAGTCCAGACACGATGTCCCTGTTGACCTAATGGGAACAGATGGGATGAATTAGAATAAATATTATTAATTTAGCATGTCATTTTCATTCTCAGGACATTCAACCTGTTGTAGCAAAGAGTCACCAGCAGAGGTCGTGTTAGATGCTTTAGGAATTCACTCCACACCCCACCCCCTTTTAGGGAATACCCATTCAATGATATACAGATACTTGTAGTATATTGAGCATGAACTATAAAGCTCTTTTATCTTCTGTGTGAAGCTGTATCAAGCCCATCTTTCCTGATGAATATCATGGGCTAGAAAGATATTGTTGAGATGCTGGATCCAAAAGGGATTTTGTGAATAATGCTATTTTGCAGGAATATGATCTGGTGTGACTCACAGTGAAATAAAGTAACTTTAGATGTTATTTTAATTACATTTTATTGATAAAACTGTTATAAAACACAAAACATTTCAACATCAGCCCAAAAAAACCCCCACACAAACTCATTTTCTGCTTACATTGTACCCCGATCTGTTTACAAATATTTCAAGTGTATTATTTTTAGGAAATCTGAGCCTGGGAAAGGGTTGTGTATGTATGTGTGCTGTTCATAGCACTGGCCCGGTCAAGACAGGAAATAAACACTATCCACTTCTAGCCATGGATTTCCTATCGTACAACATTTATGTGCTCGAAGCATGCAGAAGCTTGGGATCAGTCTTTCAAGGGCATTGTTAAAACTTGCCCTTTTTAACATTATCTCAGAATGACAGATTTAAAGCTAAAAATACACAACATTATTTTTAGGCCACAGTATAAACTGCAGACTGTTTTATGACAGAAATCTGATTTATATTCACCTTGAAGTGGATTTTCACCCTGTACTCCACTCCTTCCTTCATAGTGAAGTTCTTCTTCTTTAAAGTATCAAGGTCACCTATATTAAAAAAAGTTTATTTACATTAGCCAGAGTGAAATTAACAGCAATTTAACATTGTTATAATTACATTTTTAAAGAAATACAGAACGAAATCAATCAATATCAGAATTGTAAATGTGAGCCTCTTATGTTGCAGGTCGCATTCTTCAGCTTGTAGTTCAACGGAGTTCAATGCAAAGAGCTTCCTTACAAAAGTGCAACTGCTGCGTTATCAATTTATCCCTCGAATCTGCCCTAAGTGCTTTGTAATGGATACTGAAAGAGACAGGGGAGGAAGGAGAAATCGGAGATTGATACAATGAACAACATCAATGATGATTTGTGGGCTATTCACATGATGCCAAATGCCAGACTGTGTTCATTAGTGTCCCGTGCTCCACATCTCAACATTGATACTATTTTTAGATCTTTTTCATCAAATGGAACTGGATCTGGGCTTGGAGATTCTCCATCTTGCAGTCGGCCCTTTGTATGAGCCGACATGCGATGTCACTATTAATATAACAGAAGCAGCATCCAGCCCTCTCAAAACCTTTTTTACATCACAAAGATGAAAACCCTTATCTGTAATTGACTAAACCTAGCACTGATAATCACTGTAATAACATAATCCTGATTGGACAAGAGGATTAGTCCGTATCTGCGACAGTGAGTACTGAATCGTGGCGTGTGTGATCTCCTTATGACATGGTGATTAGCTCCACTAACATGTAAACTAGATCTGTCTGTCCATACGCACGCACACACACACGCACACACACACACGATTTTGGTCAGTACATTTTTTTACGATTTTGAAATAAGACTTATCAATATATGTTAATTGATCAAAAATACAATAAAAACACTGATATTGTGAAATATTAATGTCATTTTAAATAACGGTTTTATATTTTAAAATGTAATTTATTCCTGTTATGGTAAAACTGAATTTTCAGCAGCCGTTACCCTTTCTAATATCCTGATTTTGCACTTTTGTGAAAAATTTCTTATTATTACCATATTTGAAAACAGATTTGCAACTCAATATTTTTGTGGATTTTTTTTTTTATGAACAATGTTTATTTGAACAGCATTTATATATATATATTATATATATATATATATATATAAACAAAAGTCTTTACTGTCCATTTTAATCAATTCAATACACACCTTTACTGAATAAAAGTATTAATTTCTTTAAACTTTCTTTAATTAATTTCTTTAAACTTCTTTATCTTTTAAAATTACTGACCGCAAACATTTTAACTGTAATGTGTATATTTATATAAACTTTCTGTTCATTCACGTTTAAATTAGATTTTGACTTTCAATGTGGCCAACATGTATGTCAAGTATTTCTGAACAATCTGCATAAACCTAAAGCTATTTTCAGGAGTGTTTTCTTCTCTTCAATTTGCAAACAACTGTTACTGTGTGAACAGGAGAAGGTTCATGAGAGAGATATGTGTTCATTCTCTCCCTGTGCTTAAAGATTCAGGGGTGCTGGATTTGAACACAGTTTGCGGAAGTTGTAGTTGGTATGCCGTTTGTATGACTCCTACACAGCAGCAGTGAGACAGCATAGATGGAGATGGATAATAAGGAAGATCCCAGCGGAGGCTCTAGCAGTCTGGAGGAGCTGCAATCTGGCACGAGGTGAGAATGCGAGCGCCCCGTTCCACCCTCACTCCCACTGCTGCAGCGCTCAACACAGACATCTCATCACTATCAACATAACTCACTGATTTCCTGCATTTCTCATCCATATAAATCTGAACTGACATTGGTGTAATGTCTTAAACCTAGTCTGGTGTAAAAATGCAATGGCGTGATGACAGCTCACTCAGACGGGTCTAAGGTAAGACGGTCTTGTCAATCAACGATCGTGGGAGGGGCCTGTGCAGAACTATTTCATCCTGACAGGAATCTCAGAACAGCCTGATTTGAGAAAGGGGATTTTAAAATAGAGATTTAAAAAAATATATAAAATGTATATCATTATAGGATGGATGTGTACACACACTTCCAACACACATTTATGTTCAAACAACTTAAAAAGTGAATTTAGCATCCAATGACCCCTTTAAGATTTTTGATGAAATCTGACAGGAACAGAACTACCACGTTCAAGGTACAGAAAGGTAGTAAGAATATTGTTAAAATAAAATTAAATTAATTTTACGGTTGAACCACTGATGTCACATGGACTATTTTAACAATGTCTTTACTATCTTTCTGGGCCTTGAACGTGGTAGTTGCATTGCTGTCCATGCAGGGTCAGAAAGCTCTTGGATTTAATCAAAAATATCTTGTTATACATCTAATAATATCTTAATTTGTGTTTAAAAAATTAACAAAAGTCTTAGATTTTTGGAATGACATGAGGGTGAGTAATTAATGACAGGATTTAAATTTTTCTGTGAACTAACCATTTAATGATGGATTGGTTTCTTTCAAACATGCAACTTTTTGCTTCACAAGACATTAATGGATGGACTGGAGACGTGTGGATTACTTGTGAATTACTGTGATGTTTTTATCGGATTCTCATTCTGACGGCACCCATTCACTGCAGAGGATCCACTGGCGAGCAAGTGATAATGCAAAATTTCTCCAAATCTGTTATGATGAAGAACATAGGTGCACATAGGTGACATCTATATTTTGGATGACCTGAGGGTGATTAAAGGTTGAACGATTCCTTTAGGAGTGCATCCTCTGTACTTCATTCACATTTCTTTCAGAAGGGATGTGATCAACACTGCAAGATATTGAACTGCTTAGATGTGGACTCACAATTCGGATTCAATTAAGAGCGCCGTGATAAGGTCTGGCTTCCTGCTGCTCTAATCTGAACGTCAGCAGAGCAGAACTTCTGCGGTCATGCTGAGTGCTTTTCAAGCCTGGAGTGCAGTTAGGTTCTGCTCCCCACCTTCATCCGCTACTAACTGTCACAGTCTTTCTCCTCCACTGCGTGTCAGCCCAGCCACATCCATCAAAAACTCAGTCTGGTTAGCGTGTTCCCTCCCAGTGGATGTCCCGCCGTGAGGTGCCACGCTCGGCTGTCACTTACAGCAGGACTCTGGCACATCTGCGTTCCTGGATCACAGATTGCTAATGTGCTCCTGCTTAC
This sequence comes from Ptychobarbus kaznakovi, assembly GCA_027422405.1. Lineage (NCBI taxonomy): Eukaryota > Metazoa > Chordata > Actinopteri > Cypriniformes > Cyprinidae > Ptychobarbus > Ptychobarbus kaznakovi. The sequence continues at coordinate 5,836,883 of CM049807.1, read as the reverse complement.
AGCTTAGACTATGGAGCGAGATTTTGTATGCTGTTTGACTGCTGCAGTTTCTTGTACAGTAAAAAGGGTTTATTCTATATGTATAGATTAAGGTGAATATACAGCTGCAGCACAGAATTTCAGTGCAAAAGCTATTCAAACAAATGACTACCATTCAAAGCTAAACTGCTTATCTATCCAGCCATCAGGGAGCCGATGAAGAAATTAACTTTGTTTTGTTCCCCTTGTGTCAGGGCAGAGGTAATTTAAGAATAAAAGTTGCTGAACAGGAAGTGCACACACAAAAGCGCAACAATGTACTCAATGTTAGAAGGGCAAGGCCTTCCTGTACCAACTCAACCGCAGTCACTTCTGGTTTTGCTCTAAAAGAGGAAATGTGCTGGTGCATAGGTTCTTCACGCTGTAAATGATAGTTACCGATTTTATAGCTGAAAAGGTCTTCTTACTTTAAAGCGCTGACTTAAACAGCCCAGAATCATTCCATTGCCTAGCAACCAGGTGCCCTTTTGCCGTGCCCCCGTTGTTAAAGAGAGAAACACACTGTTGAACCGACTGAGGGCAAAGGAGGGCGGCAGAAACCTGCTCTGTGTATCGAGGCGGATACGTGGCTACACACAGCAGTGTGTGCTGATTTGTGTTGCAGATCTGCTTGCATGATGTTGGCTGGCAGAGGAAGGAATGACATCATCCCTCTGAAGGCAGGGGAGGTGAAGCATTAGAATTCAGCACAGAGCTGCTGAGCCTCGGTCAATAGTGTCAACTAAGCACATGCCCTTCCAGCTCTTGACCAGAAGCCTTTGTGTGGACAATAGAGACCGCAGATTCAACCCACTTACCTCAACCCACACGACTATTATCCTACGAATACTAACCTTGCAAATAATGCAAACTGGATGCTATGGATTTGAAATACGGCTGTCAATGTCAGTGCTGGTATTATTAACTAAAACTGAACTATTGCAAATCATTTTCATTTCATTTGATTTCTTTGTTTGAAATACAGCTGAAATAAAATAAAATACACATATTAGATGAAACTAAAATTAGAAATGCTGCTTTTGCAACTAAATGAAATAAAATAAGTTGAAGTACTAATTTACAAAAACTAAACTAAAATAAATTAAATCTGTATTTCTAAAAACATAAAACACTGACAAAAATCACACAAATTTACTAAACCATTAAGTAAAATTAAAATGAACACAAAAATAAAAGCTATTTCAAAACATTAATAAATACTAAATGGTATATTATGTAATACTAAAATAACACTGGTAAATTACTTTAGCACAATAAATAATGATAATATAAAATAAGGTGTAAAATAAAATAAAAATGACTGTAATATAGTAAAAAAAGACAAAATAACAATGAATTTACTAAAACATCAACCAAAATGAAAATGAAATCCTGTAAATGCAAAAATTAAACGCTATTTCAAAATATGAATTAATACTAAATGGTATATAAGACATTGTCTATAATAACATTGGTCAATGCAGTATTACTTTAGTACAATTAATAATATAAAAAATTCTGTGTGTAAAATAAAAATACTCTATTAAAGCAAAACAAATACAACAATCGCATTCAAAGGACTGTCACGGTCAGTATTTGTTTATCTGATAAATCGGAATAATTACGTCAGGTATATTTTTAAGTGATTGTCAGCCCTCATTGTAAGTGAACTGGAGTATGCCTGAATTATAAAGCACTTGTTGAATAATTGTTGTGGTGAGACTCACCGGTCAGGTCCATGGTGATGGGTCCAGGGGCCTGGTCACACATCAGAGTGAGTCGGGTCACCTGAACATTAGGAATGCTGAGATCTACAATGCAATGAATAAAACAGATGAGAAACTGACACAAAATATGTTCTACATTTGCTACCTGCACTATAGGATAAACCAACTTATTCATCAGAGTAGCCTTTTTCATGTAGTGAATAAAAAAATAAGTTTGACATTAACAGTTGATTTCATTTCAGCAGTATGACTGCGAGTGTTTACTGGATGTAATATTGTAAGCATGTAGTACAGCTGCTCTTTTAGAAGTGATTTTTTTGGATAAATAACAGTTGTATGTGGTTGCTAAATAGTTCGGAGTGATTTTAGCACAGTGTTATATAATGCTAGGGTGTTTCTAGATGATTGCCTACTGTCAAAAGTCAAAAGTGCCTACTTTAAATCTCAAAGGTATTCTGATCCTTTGACATGACTCAGGATTCTCCTTCATTTTAAGTATGCATCATTTTCTAGCCCATTTTATTGTTTGTCAGGTAAAAACTGCAAGTCTGATCGCACAGAAAAGTAATAACCAACATCTTCCACACAATTTGAGCTATCATTCTTGTCAGTAGCACCGCAAGTCTGGCTGAGGAAAACACCAGAATCTGTCCATTCTTGCAAATCCTGCCTATCCAGCATTACTGGCCCAGTCCAAGCTGATTCGTCCACACATTCATCATGCGTCTCAGACCAGAGGGAAGACACTTAGACTACACTAAATTGAGTGAAAACGGGAAGGGGGGAAACAAGGCCTTCATGTGCACCTGCTATGAACTGACCAGTCAGTGTGTAAATAAGACACATTAATCATCTCAGATATGTGCACATGAACATCATCAATTCAGGTTTGTGGAAAGACACACTCATTTCCTTTGTTTCATCAGTCGTCTATATGAAAAGCTGTGTTCCAAAACCGAGTGAGCTGACGTAATTCCTGCAGCCAACACAGACTGCATTCTAATGGTCATGAAAACACAGCACACAGGAAACATGACTCATAATTTATAATTGACCATGTAATTATGCTAACGGATGATAGTCTAATAATTAATAAAAATACATTTAAAAAAACAAATACTTGAAAAAAAGAGATTTCAATAGAGATTGACATTAGCATGGTGCTAAGCTAATGGAACAAAATTCTGATTACTCATAAAAATACCCACAAACATTGGGTAAAATAGATTTTTACCGTATGATGTTAGCATGTTGCTTAGCTAACGGGACAATTAATTACTCAAGAAAATGAAAAAAATTACACACACATATTGGGTAAAACTGATTTCAATGTCTAGAGATTGACATTAGCATGTTGCTAAGCTAACGGAATGATACTCTGATCACGCATAAAAACACAAATATTGGATAAAATTGATTTCAACAGTATGATGTTAACATTTTGCTAAGATAATGTAATTAATTACTCATGAAAAAATATATTAAAATATACACACAAATATTGGGTAAAACTGATTTTAATAGAGACGGACATTAGCATGGAGCTAAGCTAATGGAACGATACTCTGATTACTCATAAAATACACAAATATTGGGTAAAACTGATTTCAACAGTAGAAATTAACATATTGCTAAGCTAACTAGAAGATACTTTAAGCATAAAACTATTCAGCAAAAATATTGGTTAAACGAACAATTTTTTATAACACTGACCTATTTTTATGAGTACTTTTAGGAACAGAAACAAATATGCAGTATTATTATATTTCATTATATATCTGCAATCTTCGATCAAATTTTTCACGAAACTTGTTGCTATACATTCTGTAATTGCCTTTTCTGCAATGGTGCCTTTTGGGGGGGAAATCATTTTAAAAGGCAGCATAATTAAGTTTCCTATTTTTGCAACAGCCTTTGAATCAGGAACACACCAACGCTTCTTTAAAGTACAGCTCACTAGATTATGGAACAGAGCTACAGTGTCTTTCACAAACATAATCACCTTCATTATGAGATAAGGAGGCATTCAAATTATTGTCAGTCAGTGTTGCTAATGAACCACCATGCATTCCCTCCCTAGTTTCTTGTGTCCATAGGAGCGCCGCCCATTACAGAAATAGATCGGGCCTGTCAGGGTTCAGGTGGACACAGAGCTATTGCAGGTTAGTGACCCCAGGATGCCATGCAGCATCAGCACATTTAACAGGGATAGAGCTGCAGCTGCCCCACCCCTTAAAGGTACAGTTCACCTCAAAATGAAAATTCAGTCATTATTTATTCACCCTCATGTCATTCAAAACCTGTATGCTGTTATTCAAATGGAACACAAAAGGAGAATTTCTGAATCTGAATACAACAATAGTGCATTGTGACTATGTCTGTCAAGCTCCAAAAAGTGACAAAAGAACACCCAAAAAGCACTAAGCGGTTCATATGCTATATCTCAAGTCTTCTGAAGGCATACAATGGCCTTGTGTGATGTAAAAAGGGACATTTAAATCTCTGGGAAGCAATATGAGAGGGAAGGTTTGATGTGTGAACTTCCATCGAAGAAGTTGTCCCGTGAAGCACGCAGGGCAGATGACTAGCTTAAATTAGGCGCCTAACTCTATTGTTCCACTGAAGGATTGTTTCTGCACTGCCAAGAGGGAGCTAGTAGTGTAAAACTGCACATAACAAATTGATGGACGAGTCTCATTGATGCAGTGTTATTGATGCAGGGTGGGCTGGTTTTAAAAGTGGGAACTACAGTTAATCATCTGCTGATGGCTACAAGTGGCACTACCCGCCGCAGGCATGCTCACTCGCTAAACTGTGCACCGGGGACCGCACACACCTAACATGACTGATCACCCTGGCACAATCCCGCTATTATAGCTCAGGAAACCTTATGGCAAATTAATGGACGTCAAGAACAACCCTGCTTCATATTTCCGGTGTTTTCAGTCCCAGTGAGGGGGTTAGTTCTGGCCATCATTTACTCATCCTCATGACCCATATTTTCTTTAAAAGGAGAGTTTTTTTATAATGTACTGATCGTTATTACATCATTATTAAATGTTGTCTTGGTTACTAAGTACTAACTGGAAATAAATAAACAAAAAATGTAATAATAAATTATATTACAAAAGCACTTAACAAAATTACTAAAAGATTAAAATGAAAACTGATAATATAAAATAAAATATAATTAAATAAATCAACTATAAATAATACTAAAATGACACCAATCTTAACATACAGGTTTGGAAAGATATGAGGGTGAGTAAATTATGACACAATTTTTCTTCCATACACATAGGAAATGAGGATATAAGGTTTTGTATCAGTTCTCAGAGGCAAAAGAAGATGCACGTTTTGGTCTGGTCATGATGATCTCTGCAAGCAGATCTTTCGGTCATTACACTGAAACACAAAACGCTATAAAATACCATTTCCATTCCAGCATATTGAAAGAGGGCTATTATTAACCTGGCCATAACCAACAAAACAAAGATGAATAATTTATGAATCAGAGGACTCACAAGGTAAATACCCTTGGCACACAAGTTGCATTCGAATGAAAAAAGGGAAGAAATTACCGCAGTTGATTGATTCTCAACAGAAAATGTAATTGCATCTAAATCAAACGGTCTAAACCCCTATGAGTCAAGAGGAAATGTATCTGCCTTTTATGCCTTTAGCAACACTGTATCAGCAAGTATTTCCAGTTCACACTTAAAGGATTTAAAGTGGATATTTGGGTTTTCCCTGTGGTAAAAGAAATTAGGATTGCTGGGCTTTGATCATAAATATCACAGAAACAATTCTTCATGAAGGGAAACGGAAAAGAAACAAAGCTATTTCACTCAATGACTGAGTGAGAAATACAATAATTGATCTTATAATTAATGCATTGTACAGCGGGACATAATATCTAATGCTAATTATCCAGTGTAACGCAGTGAGTGGAATAATAATTCATGTTTCTCTAAACAACAAAGCAGTTCAAAGCCATGCTCTTCAGACTAAGTGATAGCCACCTTCTCCTTCTTTCTCGGAGTTAAGAGGATATAGTTTGGGGGCTTTGAACCAAGACTGGAGTCCCCCGAGGGGACTGAATCAGTCTAGACAGCAGGAGGAGAAGGGAGAGCCGTCCCTGGAGAGCCGAGTTACAGCTTTAAACATGAAGACAATGCAATCTTCAGAAGATGAGATTCTTTGAAACATTCATTATTTGTGTGCATCTATAAATGTAGGTCAAATATCAGTAAGATTCTAATCATTCTGTTGTTTCGGGAGTCTGTGATCCACTAAAAATGTTCACTGGCACATTTCTTTTGCCATTTATTTATGTATCTACTTGTTTGTTTGATGTCTCTTGTGCTACCGAGGCTGCATTTATATAAAAATACAGTAAAAATGCATAAAATATTATTGCAATTAAAAAATATATATATTGGAATATATTTTAAAATGTAATGTATTATTGTGAGTGCAAAGCTGAATTTTCAGCAACCAGTCTTCAGTGTCACATGATCCTTCATAATGTCTAATACTTATATGCTGATTAGGTGCTCAGAAAACATTTTTTTTATTATCATCAATGTTGAAAACAGTCGTCCTGCTTGATATTCTTGTGGAAACTATCATATATTTTCCGTACATTCTTTGATATATAGAAAGTAAAAAAAAAACATGTGAAATAGAAACCTTTTGTAACATTAACAATGTCTTTACTACAAATTTAGATCAATTTAATGCATAATTATTGAATAAAACTTACTGACTCCAAACTTCTTGAACTGTAGTGTATAATTTATATATAATATGAATAGCGTGTGCACATACACATGTGTTTTTAGTGAAGGTACACTAACCTGCCACCACAGGTCCAGAACCCAGGAGGGTTTGCTTGTACTTGTTCAGGCTTTCGTCATCCTTGTCCAGGTCCTGGATCTCCTGCAGGCTCTTCTGAGCCGGAGGCTGGTAGTTCAGACCTGGCTCATCTTCATCCTCAACCACTGGCACATCTTTATCTTTGTCAGCCATTATGCCTGAGAAACAACAGGGATGAAGGGTGTTAAGAAAGGAAAATAATCTTCATCTGTCGCATCTCAGTATGTTTAAAAGAGCATTCATATGCATCTTCACATACAGATCAAGCCGTGGCTTGAACATGTTTATAATTTATTATTTCCCTCGTGTAGTTAACGGTTTCTGTTTCTGTTCTTGACTTGCATTAAAATTGACTAGAATCTTGAATTTTGCCTTTTTAATACTACTTTATAATATTACTCCATATTCTCGACCACATTTCTAGACTAGGTCTAGGTTTTGAAAATGACTTCTTTAGGCTAGTCACGATCAAGTTTGTAAAGTCTGGTAAAAGCATAAAATGGCCAGATATTGAACCATTAGTGCAAAAGTCTAGTGTGAAATCTATGACCTCTTAAACTACTTGGTTTGCCATGTTCTGAGTGATTCTTTCATGGTTCTACAGACTCTGATAAAACACAGACTGGATGTATTTTCTGTTATCTGTATACCTCTCACACACTGTTAAGGCCTGAAACACAAACCAATTCAGATTCCCTAACACTGTTAGAGACAACAGATTTGCAGATTTACCTCTTTTAATATACAGAGTCATTTGTTGTAATCCTCACGCAGCAGAGCAATACACTAATAATTTCATTTCTATTCAGCTCATATCTAAATGCCTACAGTCTGACTATATAAAAGCAAAAGGAGCAACTGAATCTTCTGTAGCTGTCCCTGTTTAATTATAACGAGCCAGTTTTGTTTTAGCAGATCTCTTTAAAGAAATCATTGCTTTTATTAATTCAGCCACATGTCTGACACTGTTTTTATTTTCACAACCAACACAGAGTTTCAGCGTAACAGCTAATAATTACTGGAGACTCGGCAAGCAGACAGCTGAGGTATTACTCCTCAGAGAAAAAGAGGAAAATAAAGACCTAGAAAACTGCTCTCCGTGCAGAAGGCCAAGAACAGGGACAACACTTTGTCATATGAATTAAGAGAGCTGGATTGTAATGTCCACATTACTCCCTTAGAGAAGCAGTCTTGTGTAAGTGTTGTACAGAAATATACTGCACAAATAGGGTACAAAATGGGGCCTAAAACTCTAAACCTTCACAAATTATTTATTGCCAACCTTAGGAGGTCAAACTCAATATTATATGAGCGGTTTTATTTTCTACATTATTTCTGAGTTGTGCAGTTTTTGCAACCCTGTTAGAAACAAAGTCTGACATGCGTATATACAGTTTTAGTTCTGGATTTGGGCGATTTTGCAATTTTCTAGCAACAAATGTTCTCTAACAAACACTACATCAATCAATCAATAAATAAAATAGCATAATAATAATGTTAGTAATTAAAATACATTTAAAATATTTTTTACTAAAATGTACTGAATATCAAATCAGTTTACAGCTTGCAAATGAAAGATTTCTGAGGTAAAGCAAGCCAAAACCCACCATTTTTAGGGATATGTGATGCATTTAAAACTAGTTAGTTAGTTTTCACCCTAGAATAATTTTACGTTAGATAATAGTTTATCAAGAACATTTTATAGTTCTCACAACAATAAAATATGGGATATGTGGGATATGAATGCTTTAAAAAAGTCACTGGACCCCAATGTTTACTGAATTCATGGGAAGTGACAGCATCTAAAGCATGACATCATCGCTTTCATTAGCCTGGGTGAGAACAAGCGAAGCTCCTCAGAGGATGTTGTTCCTGAACACAGCTGAGGATGAACAAAGAGAAAGACAGAAACACTCCCACCCAGGTTTATATGTTTGCGAATATCGGTTTATGTATAGTGTGTCGACGCGGTCTAGGCCAGATCTGCCCCAGCAGCCATGGAAACATGCATATGTCCTCTTTCCCAATGATTATCAAGAGAGATGATGAACCTTCCTTACATTATGAAAGGAGAACAAAAACCCTAAGTGCTGTAATGTGAAGGCAAATGCAATAATGGAAGGACTATAAAATCTGATCTGATGGAATCAATAGGGGTCATTCTCTAATACGCCATTAGTTTTATAAGAGCGATTTTCACTGATACCATCTAATAAAAATATACCACCATCTCCTTTTGAATTATATAGCAGTAGCTCAAGGACCACGACACTCACATGCTGCTGCTGTATATAACAAAAGGGGAGCCAATTTCCTCCAACAAAAAGGTAGGAAAATGTGGGAATGGATTCTGTATCTCTACATAAATTGAACCTGCAAAAAAGAAAAAAAGCCCACTCTATCCAGGAAGACAATTTGAGGAAGGACAAGTAGGTCAGAGTATAGTTTATGAGGAAGATGCAAAATTTGTGCAATTTCCAGGTGCAAAATGCTGTTGAGACATATGGCATACTTCAGTTGCAAAAGACAAAGTGAGCCAATTAACCTACTAATTGCTGAGAAATACACAATCTGAATGTGTACAGATGAACGTGGTAATGAAGTGTGAGAGGGGAGATTTGGCTATGCATAAATGTGTATTAATCAACAGTCGACACTTGTGCAAAATGTAAAAGGCTGAACTGAATGCAGCATTACGACATTTTACTCAAGTGTGGCCACGTTTTGCACAATGGAGTCCTTTGGACCAATATCCTATGCAAAATAGGGCTATTTAGTTAATTATCCCCGTGCAATTATAGCTTAAATATTGCAAAATAATGCACACCAATTAAATATCTCGCACACGGAACACACAAATCAAATCCCCTGAGGTGAGATTCACTACAGGGAGGCCTGGTCACACTGAATAAATGACTGGACTAATTGGGCAATTTAAAGCATATCTAAGAGCCAATGCCAAGATTCTCACTGTAACTTACAAGCAAAATGAACTATGTAGTGAGGGATTGCATTAAGGATGATTAGAGATACATTTTCATGGCATTTCAGGGCATGTTTTACGCATAATGATGATGGCATCTCAAAACTGCAATGTGATGCATATTAATATTGCACATTAAAGCAGTAAACATCACTGTTCTCCTCTCAATGTGCACAAGTTAACAGCTAATCAGTTGCAGTCCTAATCAGTCCCAAGTATCTCCTAAAATACCTTTAAAAACCTCAACTGGTTTTGCTTCAGGATCCAGATTATATAGCACCAAAGTTGTTTAATTTAAGACAATTTACAAAAAATGCCCTTAAACCAGACATGGAAATTAATCAAGTTTACCACGCAGGATTGACAATATGATACAGAAAATTGCTAATAGCAAAAATGTTATGGTTTCATGCTCTCAGCACCCAAATTAGTAAATAATTAAATAAGGCATAGTTATGTGTATGCTATATTACACTAATTGTAAATAGCAATAGATTTTGTTTACACTATATAAAAATATATTTTGCTGCTTTTTATACAACTTGTTGCAAATATTGGCTAGTACTGTAGTACATTATAAAACATACACCTACCTTACCCGATACTTTATTTCCTTAACTTTATTTGCCTTTCCGATGTGATATGAGATATGAAAAGGGAGAACAACGAGTTCAGGAAAAGGTCAACTGCTTACTCTACGCGATTTACCACCAAATAACTATTATTTGGCCATCTTTTGTAATGTTGTTTAGCCCAACCACATGTTGGGGCGTGGAGTTAGTGTAAATAGCCTCTGCCAACAAGGTATTATTTTGTTGTCCTAACTATGCACAATCATATTTTTAGCATCTAGGATTTTTGCCCTCTTGTCCACAATCCTATCAGATCAGACCAGCAGCCATTTTTATATTGCGACCCACCAATTGAAAAGCACCGCTCTAAAAAACACTAGAGGCTTCCGTTCTCGCAGTGGCCACTAGTGAGAGGTCATTTTTATTAGCAAAGAGAAGAATGACAGTAATTACTCTTGTTCAGCTGTGTTAAATAGCAATGATAATACTTTGAAGAATCTGACAAGCTTTTTTAATTAGCCTTACCCACCCTCCGGAGATATTAATTTCTGAGTGAAATATGTAATACGCAGCATCTCCAGCTTCAAAGGCAACATGCTTTGGTCCGCTTTGATCAGTAGAAGCAGTTAAATGCCTGGCTAGATTGTGATGGATAGCATGCTGGTTTTTGTCTGATGGCGTGCTGCAGGTTTCAGTGCACAGCTAATGAGGTGGAGAGTGAACAAGCAAACAGCGCTGACAAACTGCAGTCTCTCATACTCAACACACAACAGCTGCACACCCAAATATTACAGTGGACTTTCTGCAGATGAATGGAAGGCCCACTAGGGTTTCCGAAGACCACACAAACCTAACTCTTTTTAGACTAACATGAATGCAAGACCCTTGCAAAGGGCAATAACCCCTCAGGGTTTAAAAATGTCAAAGACGGACCACAAGAACACTGACTCTGTTGTTCACTCACTTATGTGTCAAAGTATGGCGTGTTATAGTAAATATTTTTGTCTGAATTTATGGTCAGTTTGCTCTAAGATGGAAGCTAGCTCAGTGGCTGGTGTAACTAAACTCTCCCTGTATATTAACACTTTCAGCTACTCTGCAACCCTCACAATACTCCACATTCACAACTACTTTGAAAGACTGAACTGCTAACTGAGAGCAAAGTCATGCATGTCTGCTGATCCTGTAAGTAATCTGCACAATTCTTCACAGACAAAACCCTGCAAGCCATTTGACACGGTCACAGAAGCTTTCGGTAGTAATGTATTGAAACAATGCAGCAGGAATACACTTATTCACAAGATGAGGCCAAAGAAAAAGGAGAGGAAAGTAAAGCAGGTAACTAAATCTACTTTATGTTTTTGCACTGTAAAATATATAAAATAAGTGACTATTAGGCAATCTGACAACATAACCTGAAATTTTAAAAAGCTTCTACTCTGCTAAGCTCCAGGTTTGCTGTGCCTGTTTTTAGGGGCTGCACAATTTGCCTTATATTTGAATTTGTTTTTATATCAATATGACTATAAATTAAAATGTGTAATAATACATATCATTACAATTTTACTGCAGTACTAATATTTATAGCTTTCTCAATTTCTTTGCTTTTAATCTTTGAACCACAGAGCTTTTATTTCGGCTGAAAACCACAGAAAGACAATAAAGATTTTCTTATGTTGACAACAAATTTAGGTAATTACATATATTCAAAAACAAAATAAAAAACAGGTACAAAAAATATATATATATATATATAAAGAGTACTAGTACATAAGTGACATGTACATTCTCAGGATTGTTAATCTGATAGCAGCTGTAATGTGAGAAACCAGCTGAACACCTGACAGCATGTAGGGAAGGGAAATGATGATGCATGTGATCTTCCTCATTCATATGGCCTTTCTCCACAGAGTACACAAACACGTCAGCTTTTTGAAATCTCTGTTTCTCCTACATGCAATCGAATTGATTTACTCCTTTAAACATGTGTCAGGTCTCTGACATGCAGCCATCCATCACAGCGCAGCAGCAGCTGAGGCTCATTGAGTCGTGATGCAGCTCTGCCGGGCAGCAGAGGGTCTTGGCGTGTCAGCACCTGCAGTCCAGCAGAGACCGAGCTGAGAAACCCATGCACCGGTCAGTCCCTTGGAGCCTGGTGTTGTGAGCCTTCTCTAAACACCATAGACTCGACTGGGATCACCCTGCTTCACACTACTCTGCCACACAAATCCAGTTTGGTTTTCAAATCCAATCTTGAGGACTGAACTATCTGCACTGTATAATCATACAGTATTGTCAATATCCAAATTATCAAGTTAAGGTGTGGTCACATTTGCCATTTCAAAATTCAGAAATTCCAAATGAAATCAATACAGTCAGGAGATTTGGGAGAGGGCGATTTTGCTCAAGTTCAGATTGGTCGGGTGAATTCACCATGCTGACCAACAGAAAGCTTCATGGTTTGAAAGTGACTTCTGTGTGAGCAGTGCTTAATGCATCTTTACATTATTGACAATGTCTTTTTTAATGGAGCATGTCTTTTGTTAACTTTGCTCAAGACATTCAAAAATATCAGAGTTTGATCAGATTTCACATTGATTTGATATGAATCGGGTTTGTAAACTTTGGATTTCATGTGCTGTTTTGCTATTCAGATCACAAAAAGCGAACAGATTTGAGTCAGATACAAGCGATCTAGGTTGTTCAAAATTCTTGTGACAATTCATAACTATTTTACATTTTGCTAAACTGGAATTCATATGAATTTTTACAATCTCATTTGTATGATTTTATACAACCTGCTAATGCCCCACTAAGGTTAGGTTTAGGTGCAGGTTCATGCTTACTTTTTTACAACAAATTACACATTTTCATAAGGATTACATCAAACAAATTAATACGAAATTCAAACTTCATAAAACAATTGTTTTCTTGTGAAATCGGGTTGTGAAAGGTTGGTTAGCACGGCCCAATTAGCCCCTGTTGGAAAATGTTTAATGTTTTAATTATAGTATAGTATAATAAAATAGGGGAACATTTTTAAGGGTGCTTTTAAGAGTAAAATTGATTTCATATTTATATATTTCCCTTTCCATAGAAAAGTTAGTCAGGTGACTTGCTCAAAAACACCAGCAAACCTGAACACCCGTGAGCAAAATCATATAGTTCAGGGGAGTCCTGCGTCAACCAAGCAACTGCCATTGAGATTAATGGGAATGCTTACAGAGAACCCACACTCTATACATTTACATTTATGCATTTAGCAGACGCTTTTATCCAAAGCGACTTACAGTGCATTCAGGCTATACATTTTTTGTCATTATGTGTGTTCCCTGGGAATCGAACCCACAACCTTTGTGCTGCTAACGCAATGCTCTAACCACTGAGCCACAGGAACATAGAAGAGATATGCACATTTACCTTTCACTTTACACATAAAGACAGGTATCCATTTGTCACATATCATTACTTCCTATATCAAAGTGAAATGGAGACACTAAGAGAGTGGAAGACACGGATAAAGAGGTACATTGGGAGTGAGAAACACTGGATTGGTGTCAGGAAGCAGAAGAAACCCTGAATCAACTAAATCTGTGACATGTAATTACTAGCAACATGATGATCGCGCACACAAAGCAATGTTGTGAGTGCAACAACAGATTGATCAATACATATTGATCAATCCACCTTTGCTTGTTTTAACTGCATCACATGCCAACAATAAAAATGTCTACATCCACAGAGGAAGTCATCACACGAAATGATCAAATACATGACTTTCTACTTGATTTTAAAGATCTATTAGGATTGCAAATAGGTTTTATGATACATTTCAACTTACAAATACCATGCAAAATAAGCTTTAAACTACTTTGGCGGAAGGTTTAGGGATGGTCTGTTAAATTGGCAGATCATCTGAGGTCTTTTTGTGGAGTTTAAAAAGCATTCCAAATACACACCAAGTTAATTTTGGTATGTTTAGTCATTTTTTTGTATATAATTTCCCTTTTCGTGTGAAAAGCCTTCAATTGTTTATCTAATAATAGATAGCGTAAATGGATCCTCACCTCTGTAGCAAACTGTTAACCAGAGCAGTTCAAGAAACTGTCCACCAAATTCACAAACATCCAAGCCCAACATTGTGAGTAAGCTCTTTTCAACAAGGTTTCCCAAAAAATTCCAGAAAGCACACCTCCTGTGGTATAGAAAAAATGTGTCTAAAACACATTCAAAAAAGATTTCACAGCAGCATCCCTCCTAATGCCACAAAAAACCAAGATACAGAATCACTGGGTGTGGGTTGGCTAGAGAGAGAGAGAGAGAGAGAGAGAGAGAGAGAGAGAGAGAGAGAGAGAGAGAGCGTGAGAGATGGAGAAAGAAAGTAAGGGAGTGAACGAATACAAAAGCGATCTGAGTGTAATCCGTGCTGGAAGAACAGCCGTGGCTGAAGTGTTAGCACTGAGGCAGTAATGTGGGAACAGTATTCCGGTCTGCAGACGCTATTGATTCCACCGGCATGAGAAGCAAACCCTCCGCCTCAGTTCAGCACGCCTCCCAACCCTATCACTCATTAGACAGGAGACTGCGATGATCTCATCCTCTTCCTCACACACATGCACACAACACACACACACACACACGGATCCTCTGCCCCTCCGTTCTCTTTTATTCCCTCTTCTATTTCTCTGTCTTCACATTCCAGCTCTCTTGAGACACTTATTATTCCTACCATCCCCCGTTTTATATCAACTATCATATTGTTTCCCCTTTTATCTCCCTTCTCTCTCTTTCCTTCCTTCAGGGGCAACATGCTGGGCGGACTGCTTTTTTCTCCTCTAGTCAAAGACGACTTTCTATCAGTTTGCAGTCCTCCAGCACGTCCCTCTGTCATCTCTCTCAGGGGTCATCAAACCTGTCAGAGGAACCTGACGGAGGTTACACTGGGCGTGCCGCTGCATTTCACGCGGCCTTGATGCTCTGCCATTGGTAGCGTCTTGCTGAGTGGTGCTGCATTGCCAAACCCTTTTTCAAGAGACTTGTGAGGAGAGAGTTTATGTGCGCTGGTCCATTACGGCATTTCACTGCACGTCTGGTGCAAAGACAGGGAGCAAACAGCACATGATCTGATGTGTCAACTAGGTAAAGACACAACAGATTGCATCAGATGTGGCATGTATATTTTAGTATAATGAAGCAATGAGCCATGAAGGCAGTGTGTTACGGTGATTTTTCTAAGCAAAAAGGATGTTTTTAGGAATGATGCTAAGTGAAACACTTTTTTTTAATCACTGTAATCACAGTTATGTGTGGGTTTATTTTTGAACTCAGAACACAGCAATTTGATAAATGACAACAAGGTAAAAAATTTTTGATTTAAGGCCCATTTACATCAAGGATGCAAAGACCCTCTTTAGGTTATTGCTATGTTTGACAAGCCATGCTGCTCGCATGCAACACATCATGTTCCCATACAGTGAAAAATGCATTGCAAAACAAAGAGGAAAGTAACACCACGCCAACAGACAAGACATAGCAGGTATGAAACAAAGTTGCAGCTTTCAAATTGTCATTTTTTAAGAAATTCAAACAATAAATATTTTTTTTTTTGCTCTTTAATGTGTTGTTACAGATCACTGTAGTACCTCCATTCAAACGGCAGGTGAACCGATCATCTCTTCCTTTTTGCTACACTCTAAAAAATGCTGGGTTAAATACAACCCAGCGCTGGGTAAAATATGGACGAACCCAGCAATTCGGGTTGTTTTTAGACACAGCAGTTGGGTTACAGCCCAGAAGGTTGGGTAAAACATTTAACCCAACTGTTGGTTGAAAACATCCCACTCTCAGCATGCGTTTCTGTCCAATATTTACCCAGCACTGGGTCGTATTTAACCCAGCATATTTTAGCATGCACTCTCCCGTCTGATTTGTTTGTTGGACAAAATGGCGCATTCTGCATTATTATTGGTCAGATCACCTGTCAATCAAGCTCCCTGTGAAGGATCAGTTAAATAAATCAAGAAAAAACTGAAGCATGCACTTGTAATAAACTGAAAATGTCAAAATAGTACTGAGTGATATGCCGTTCTAACGGTAAACAGGTTTGAATTACGCACGCGGAATAAAAAAATAAATAAATAAGTCATACCGGTACAAGTGGCTAAGCAACGTAGACAGCATCATGAATTGAGAGGAGATGCCTGGTAACTGCATACACTTCTGACTAATGGTTAGAGAACTATTAATAACACAACTAATTCTTTAACTGGGCAAATAAATCAACTGTAAATGGACATTAACAGTAGCCAGAGATGCTGAAGTCGAATGCAAAGAGGAGAAAATACTGTAGCAGGCAGAGCATGCTCATTTCCCTATGTACAAAATATTGGAATAAATACTGAATTGGGGTGGGAGTTTATATGAATATATCTCTGAGGGAAACTGACTGTCTTCAGAAATGTTTAGATGGTATTTTCTTTTTATCTTACCTTCATGTAATGCATATTATTGTAATATTTAAGAGTGCGGGAAATATTCTATTGCTGCTGTTCCAGAAGCACCACCTGCTGTCAGAGAATGAATTTGCGTTTTCATTCAGCCTGTCTGTTGTTTCGGTTTCATGCAGAGATGCTTTATTTAGCATAGTTTCTCAAAGCTAAGGTCAAGACATTCTGCTTTTGCTTTAAATTTGGAAATTATACAATCTAATTTACAGATAAAACTAAGCATACTATACTGTAGCATGTTTGTTTGGCTCGTGAAAAAGAGCCCTTCTAGTACCCAATAAAACAGCCCTTATAATTAAAATAATTTAATGAGGAATTTTGAATTCATCCTAAAATGTCTTACTCTTATGTCTTGACTAAAAACACTTTTGTATTTTTTTTTAATCTAAGCAGAATGGTTGACCCTGAACTTGCAGTGGCACATTTGAGATTAAAAGGTTTTTTTCTCAATTTAGCATAAGCCTGTGTTTGCTCTCAATTTAAACTGATTTAAATTAGATATTAAAGAGACTTCAGTTGTGGTTATTCTTTCCAATTGTTTAAGGTTCACACTGCGGTCTGCTAGCACAATATGGGAGTTGAGTTCAGACTGATTTGACAGTCGTTCACATCAAGCAGCTCCAAAAAGGCGAAATTTGACAGCTTACATCTATCAAACTACACTAAGATGAGAGCACCAGTCTGCTGGTAGCTGAGCAGCCTATGATTTTCAACACTGCCCCTGTCAACACATCAAAAAACTTCTTGAGGGGCTGCCTCAACTTACTAGGAATAAAAAGAGATACAATCTGAAACGACTAACCATCAAGTCAGGCATGCACACTTTTGACAAAATAGCATCTCTTATGATCTGCATGACTGGAAACTGTTGCACAAACAGGAAGTAACATGAGTAAGCCTCTCATTTCAACCGCAGTCGGTGTAGATCAGTGGCAAACTCTCAGCAATATGGAGCTTGTCACAAATTGTCTGAATGTGCTCACGAATCGGGTCTGAAAGTCAAATAAATTTAAACACAGAATCACACTGGCATAGTTCTGAACGGTTCCTCTTGAGGCTGGTTCTGAATCCAGCAGCTCTGTTCCACTCAGGAAGTTCTAGCGCTAAGCCTAGGCCTGAACAACAAACACCTCGAGAAGGAAATGAAAGGGCTGTCTTGATCAGTAGACAGAGATCTTGTTTATCGAGGTCTGCCAGTTAATACAAACAGCTTCCCTTTTACGGATCTCTCAGACATTGTGATATTTTTGGCTGCTTCTCCAGTGACTGGCATTGGGGACTGCAGAAACTCGTTTATTTTTGTGAAAAAACAGGGTTAGCTCTTCGGATTGAACAAAAAGTACTAAAATAAATACCTACAGATTTTTTTTTCAGTGCTATGAAAATCATTTACACGCTAGCTTTTATAGGCCATTCATCAACTCTGTGATGCACCATGACGTATGTCATCTACTGCACTCATCAATATGAGGCTAAAAAGCACTGCGGGAATTTTCCAATCATTTTACAGCCCCCTAAACCATGTCAATGCAAAATGAGCTTTCCGAAAAAAAAGCGTGTCATATCCAAATTCTCTCGAGGCTGCAATAAAATAGCAATAGACTTTCTCGAGCTAATGAAAGCATACCAGTTTGGCTATACAGACATGAACAACACCATCATATAAAGCACTGGCTTTGTGAGTATGTGTAAAAGATAGATTTTTTTAGAGCAAGGACATTGTGAGACAGTTAGAAGTGCTACTGAATGACAAGACAAGTGAGCGAATAAGAACAGAGAGCAAGAGTGATTCACCAGCACTTTAAATCAAGTAAAATAATACCCATAGTTTCATAGTCAAATGCCAAAAGAGATATTTCTGACAATTTAAATGCAATAAAAGAGGGCAAATATTTGTATTATTATTATTTATTTATTTTTGCACAGCTTTCTGGAATACTTGATTGTGATTGGTCAATTGCAACTTTTTCAGCACAAAAATATTTCAGAATAATGACCACAAGCGCATAAAATATGTTTCATGTCCATGCAGCATAAAAAGTCGGATAATGTATGTCCAATTTGTCATAATTCCAAAATAAACTTTTTGGTAGGTGCATGTTTTATGACTTACAATTTACTATTACATATTTGTTCATATTTATACTTCTAAAGTGATAAAGGATGTCTGTGGCGTCACAGGAACCAGTCAGAACAGGATCTTAGTTTGGTCTTGCCGTTAAAAGAGGATGTGGTTGCATTCGACTTTACCAAAAAAAGTAGTTTGAACATGAGAGGATGGGCTAATCAATTTAATTAAATTAAAAATTACAATCGTTTAATTAATGAACCAAAAGCCCTATATATATATATATATATATATATATATGTGAATGGACATCTTAAGAATAAATCTGAGAAATCTGCAAGTTACTCCAAACCTCCTAGTTTGGTGATACCATTTCAGAAAGTTAATCAGAAAATGAAAACCATAAACACAAAGATCCCATATATAACCTTACATTCTAAAAACAGTTTGACTGCGTTCAAATTAAATCAGCATACACTTTTTGTATTGTTTACATCTTTGCATCACTTCTCAGCAGCGAAACAAGCGGTTTCTAACCTGGCAAACTAAGTTAGGGAGTTACTGAAGGGATATAGTAGAAGTGTCTTACCGCCTAGTCTCGTCTTGCAGAACTGTAGATGCGGATGTTCAAGAGTGCTCAGATCATGTGTGTTCCAGGAAATCGAGTTTACCAATCACAACTCTACACAGCTGCTCTGACAAACACCAGCCAAGTGGACTTACAATTGTTTTACGGGTTTGTAAAAATCGCCATTTATGTTTGTAGCTACTTGTAAATGCATGTCACATTATTAATAATAGCAAAATGATGTCTAATAAAATATAACAGAGTTGTATCGCAGGACATGCATGAGTAAGTTTGACAGTGATCTCTGTTGTTGCACGTGTGCTGCAAAGCAAAAAACTGCAACGTAAGCATTGTCAAGCTGATATTGTGTGATAAAACCCATTTATCAATTGTTTCTGTACAAACATGTGTCGTGTAGCTCGTATCAGGAAACTAATTGCTGGCTGCGTAGAAACTCTTATAAGAATGAAGAAAAACCCGATCAGTGTCAGTGCAGTCCTGTGTTTTCTCCGCATTCTAGTGTGCAGCGTCTCAGCACTATCTGTGAGCTCTTAAACATGCCTTCTGCTAAAACATATCACAAGATACTTGCCTCAACAAGTCTGTAAATTCCTCGAAGTGCTTTTCGACGTGTCTTCGTTAAAACAATGCCTGCTGCAAACAGCGGCGCTTTTACGTAGAAACGTTGAATGTTAAATATTCCTTAAATGCAATTTTATAAAATGAATAACATATCTTATTATAAGCCTATAATATATCTACACTGTTAAATGTGAAGTTATAAATTATTCAATTCAAATTATGCAAAACATTTGGCCTATAAATTTAAGACGCCCTTGTTTGATGTTGTCAAGCATATTAAATCTGGAAAAAAAACTGTCAGTTATTGTATCAGATTTTGTTTGAGTAGCCTAATATACCTCGTACAGTAGCACTCATCATTGGTTTTTGTATGGTAACATTTGTTCATTTTTACAGACTCTTTACAGGTCTAAGTTGATTATAGATAGATAGATAGATAGATAGATAGATAGATAGATAGATAGATAGATAGATATATCCTGGTATTGCTGGAGTTACACTATACTGTAGAGCAGGGCTGAAGGGAGTTGGGAAATGCTGAAGAGTAGTTTAGCCCCAGGCCACAGCTTTTATCACTCAGCCATGCCTGTTTTTCTTTCCTCCAGAAAAGAATACGCTATACCACCAGTTATCAGTCTTTTTGAAGCCCCCCCATAGTCCAAGACGATATTCAAAGCCCTTCTGCACAATCCAGCTGTGTTGCAGTGGTCAAAATTGTCCGAGTGAGACCTGAGATGTGTACTTTCACCAGAGTGAGAAATATGACGGCAGTTTACATGTTGTAGATCTTCAATTTATTAACAGTTTGAAGCATTTTAATTCAGTTTGATTTAATATATCAATAGTCTTGTGAATTTGCTAAGGACCCTGGTTGAGAATTACTGTGCTTTACTGAGCATCAGACTAGTCTAGCGTGCCAGTTTTTATTAAGAATCTTACTACCCCCTTCTGTTTAATAAATTGAATTACACTTTCACTATTGGCATTATTTTATTTTTTATAACATTGTTTATGTTTAAATGCTTTATTTATAAAGGATTATGTATAGGCTGATGCTGCTACTACTATGCCTAATCATAATTCTTACTCTCTTAAGTCATAACAGCAACTTAAACAAACACTTAAAAACAACCAGGCACCAATTTGAGACCAAGGTAAGTTATGCTTTATCACTTGTATGCCATTGCCACAGAAGACTCTCTGCAATTCTCTGAACCACGCTTTAGGAGCTCCGTGAGATTATAGTCAATTCATGCCTGCAGGGAATGGTGGGTACTTCAGAGTGAAGTTAACTTTCAAAAAGACTGCTGTGAATGGGAGATGGAGGGCTTTGAGCTCTCTATTTCTTTAAACTGTCTTTAAAAGTCAGTCATTTTTATTGTTGTATTAGCTCATATGTAATCCGTAAAGACTGCCTGACGATATTTTTCCTTTTGGACTGAATTCCTCTTCTCTTAAAGAAGCAGGTGTTCTTTCTCAAAAGTATTAATGCTCTCAGCCACGTCACTCATATCCCAGTACTACATTTTGACATCTGTCTTTGTGTGAGACGATCTTCTTAATGGTGCTCAAACCCCAACATCAGTCACAATCTCTATGTCAGGGACTTAAATTTAAGTACATTAGTGCTAACGTATATTACGCCAAGCTGCACATGGTCCATATGAAGTCCAGATAATACTGTTGTCTTTTTCACTTTAATGTTGACGTGTTGTGTGTTAAATGCTTCAGGGACACAATCACATTTCAAAATTAATGAGTTAAATATATTTTTTGTGTATTTGATTGAATAGACAGAATAGACAGACAGACAGACAGACATAGACAGACACAGACATAGACAGACACAGACAGACAGATAGACAGACAGACAGACAGACAGACATAGACAGACAGACAGACAGACAGACAGACAGACAGACAGACAGACAGACAGACAGACAGACAGACAGACATAGACAGACAGACAGACAGACAGACAGACAGATAAGACAGACAGACAGATAGACAGACAGACAGAGACAGAAGAGACAGACCAGACATAGACAAGACAGAGAACAGACAAAGACAGACAGACAGACTCCCCTATAACAGACCAATAGAACCCAAGAAGACAAGACAATTCAAAAGCACACCTCCCAAGAAGGGAGTCAAAGGGTGAGTAGATGACATTCAAATCTGCTTGATCTCTCAATACATTTTTTTAAGGTAAAAGTAAGGGCATTTTTGGTTCCATGAAGAACCTTCATCCATGGAATCTTCCCATTTCATAAAAGATTCTTTATAGTGGTTCTTCCCACTAAGAGAAAAGGGGTTATTTTAAGGACTGTTCACTGAAAGGTTCTTTGGGGAACCAAAATATTATTTTATGGAGGAATATTTTTTTTTAAAGAGTGTATTAGGAATTAACCTTTTTTCGATTTCTTCTCTTCTTTAATTCGATTTGGAGATGAGATCCCAGGAATGGATGGTTTTGGCACTGGTGAGAACAACTCTTGGAACATTGCTTATGTAGTGATTAAATTACTGTGTTGTGTTATATGCTAAACCCATTACTCCTGCAAACTGAGTTTTCTCACTGTCTGGCTCATTGTCGTGCTTCATCTGCCAACTTCTTTCATGCACAGACATCACCGTGGTGTGTCCGTGGGAAGCCTTGAGCCATCTGGAGTTGCACGAGCTCGCCCAGTTTGGTATTATTTGAACTGGACGACAGGAGGATGTGTCACCAGGACTTATTTAGTGGACTAGACTAGTTCCACCTCTGGATCCCAAATGAGGGATGTTGCAAATGAACACTTGCACCATTGCCTTGAAACAGTTGTATAAACGCCAACCCACCAGCCTATGAATGCACAATACATAATGTAGTGACTCTATTCAGATGCAGGAGGAATTAGGTTTATAGGATGATATAAAGATGTGGAACGTGGAAGTTGATTCCAGTCTGTTTGTGTTGTTTTCTACAGCACATAATCAACATACTTATTTTCAATATCTATGAACTGTTTTTAATTCTGTATTTTGACTCTTTTTAGTAAATGCTTTCTGAGAGGAGAGGCATTATTGGCTGTGTAAATCCCTTTCACACATCTTTTGTATGTCTTAGAAATTCTTGCCAAATGTTGCTTTTATTGAAATAGGCCTTAAGCTGTGTTGTTAAATATGTTAAATAAAGATTTGATGTAGACATGGTCTTTTTCCTCAAGTATTTTAAATGTGAGCAAGAAATATGTACAAAGGCTGCAAAAAATTGTGGTCTCTCCGTAAACGACTCTTCATGAATAAAATGCCTTTTAAATGATTAGCCGTTCACACAACTGTTCTGACACTCAAATTGCTTTCATCGAATTAGTTTTTAATTAGCCTCGCTTATATTTTTTTTCTAAATTACTTATTCATACAGATTAACAGGGTAATACATAATCAGTAAGTTACATTTGTTCTGCATTACAACTGAAAGAATGAGCTCGTCAGCATTTTTCACAAAAGGTAGGCAAAACTACAGGATCATAAAAGTGCTTATTTTTTATCTAAGCAAATGTAGGCCGATAAAATTTAACAGCATTTTCAAACATTTCAGTAACTCCAAAAGTTAGATTGGTTGTGCTAAATGCGTAATCGCGAATCGATTTAGGATAGTTGATGGTTCCCTGAGTGTGGGTTGCTTTGACGAGCATCAACCGATTGCACAAGACAATTACTGACAGCAGGGTCAGACTGGGAACCATTTTCATTTTCAGCCTGGGAGTTTAATGACCCAAAACACCATACACCCCCCTGTTGTTTCAAAAAGAAAATACAGATAAACAACAAAATGACATACTAAACGTCTAAAGCAAACCTCCTGCAACTGAACTTATTAATAGGCACACCTGAAGAGTACACCACATACACCTCTATGAAATATTACACCACTGTATAAAAACCTTGACCTCGTCTTGATGACTTTTTTTTAATCCAAGATATTCAAACCTCCCCACCACCAAACCTGTCCCTATCCGTATCCCACCTCAATAGCAGCAAACTTGTTTTTGCAATACAAAATGAACACGATAAGTACATTGTTCTTATTTTTTGATGTAAGCAGTAGTTAAGATCGTAGTAAAGACCACCTGATATAAAATGGTAACAAAAAATATATAAAATAGAGCACTGACACAGTTATCGAACGCTCTAGAGCAGCTGATGCCAGATTTGGGCACATATTGATTTGAGAGGATTGAGGAAAAGAGATTTGAGACTTGCTCTAACTGGATTAGAACACAGTGATCTTAACCCTCAGGCACTTGCACTGCAGATGGACATATTTACTGCTCTATGCTCAATTTATTTATTTAGTTAGTTCGTAATGGAGCAAGATCAAGTTAAAATAAACGTATATCGATGATTACAGTTTAATATTGTTTAAGCACAAAGTATTTGCTAATCTATAATAAAACACTAACCAGGCAACGACTTCATACTCACCCATGATTCAGCAGTATTCAAATATATTTACATAATCATAAATTATACAATCACGTAAATCTTATTTATTTAAATGATCATAAAGCCATGTGATACTGTACAATTACTTAGCCGTCTCTCCTGAGATATACTAGAGGCTGATTGTTCAAGATATGTCTCACTGTGTGGATAAAACATGTGCATATGACAGCATTGATTATACTGAACAGGGTGGATCATCATGGGATTCGTACTTGAAACCGTGAGATCCTTGTAGCATTAGTCATAGAATAACATTTGACACGTTCACACCTTACACCATTATTTCAGATAGCTCACAAGAATGTACCATTGTAGTAATACCCATGAATATGCAAGTACAGCTTAATCATGTAGAGTTGTTTCCTTGGTAAATTTAAACATGGGCAGAGTTTGAAGCACTAGTGGAACGTCAGTCACACACATAATGCACGTTTCTCAGAATCACTGATATCGAAGTTAAGTGAAAACATGTATAGCCAAAGCCTTAGCCTGCTCATAAATTATTCTACTGAAACAAAATTGGAGTCTTTTAATCCAAGTTTACTACACTGTAAAAAGTGATGTTGACTTAACCGAAGAAACCCGTTATAATTCAATAATTAAAAAAAGTTACGTGAATTGTTAAGTTCACTTAATTTAGTTTTTTTATTATTATTTACTTCATTTTTTTTAAGTTAAGTCAATGTATCACTTTTTACAGTGTAGCTTTGAAGCCCTCTTTAATTTGACAATTAACTTAAAATGAACAGATATACACATTAAAGAAATACATGTTTGGACCAGAAATATTGTCCTTTCTTGAACTGCACAGTAATGATCATCAGAGAGTCACTAAAGAGGCCTGAGGAATTCATTTGTTGATTCATAGCTTTATTAGTTCACAAAGTTGTTCAAATGGTTATAAAACTAGTCTTTTTTACTTCAAATCAACAACCAGATAAAAAGTAGAGATCAGCATAGAGAAAGATCATTAATCAATAAAAACAAATAATGTTGGCTTTAAACAATGAAGCATACACTCTTAAAAATAAAGGTGCTTCAAACGATGCCATAGAAGAACCATTCAGTCAAAGGTTCTTTAAAGAACCGTCTCTTCCTTACCGTTTTATAATCTGAAGAACCTTCTTTCACCACAAAGAACATTTGTGAAACAGATTCTTCAGATGTTAAAGGTTCTTTATGGAACCATTTACACAAAAAGGTTCTTCTATGGCATCGTGAAGCACCTTTATTTTTAAGAGTGTAGAGTCTACGGGTCAAACTTTATAGCACACAAACTAAACAGGATGTCGCGTTTATACGCTTCATCTGATGTTCAGGTTTGTTGCAATCACCGCTTGGCAATTAATTTAGCATAATCATCTTTCACTGCTCAATACTGTAATTTATATTTTCATTTTAAAGTACATATTTTCACAGAAAACAAATGCAGCTCGAGGCAGAACATTCACATTGTGTAGACACGAACTACCCTCACGAAATGTACTACATAAAACCTCTATCTATAGTTTTAAACTCGTACCAAATCTGGCCAGTGCCAAGAAGCTTGTGAATTTATGCATTTCATTTTAGGGCCTGATCCACCCTAACAGATTTAATACCAATTAAATAGAAAAATCAAGACAGAAACATTTAAAAATCCTAAAAAGCACAAGGTAAACAAAAATGTCATGAAACATATTTGCATAGCTGTAACAATATAATATGTAGTAGTCTGTATTATGCTACAAATGGGGATTAGAAGAATCCATTTTATTCCATATCAGGAAACTTGCTTGAATTGTCCTGCATGTTTATAACGAATAGCTTACTTTGAGCTAACAACACTAGAACCCATGTTAAGCATTAGCAAGTAAGTATTCAAAACCCCAGCCTTGCTGAAAATGAAAAATAAAAAATGCATACTGACACATTGTTATGTCAATATCCATTATCATTGGCATGGCAATACACAGGGACGTACACATCTCAAATGATAACTATCCATGATAAACATGCAAGGTGACACAAAATGGTGCTTTTGGAGAGGCAAGAAAAGTGAGGGCTCCCGAAAAGCTCATCTACTCTAAAACATTATAATTGTAATAAATAAACCGTCACAGTGCAAAACTAACATAATGTGCTCATTCACTGCATTTCTACAGGCCAAAATAAACGCATAACTAACTGTGTGATAAAGGAGCAAAAACGCATTTTTCAAATAATCAAGCCCTTAAAATACTGAACTTCAGACAAATTGTGCATGTTGCAGGTTTGTGTTTGGCATCTTTGACATGAGAGAGACTCTGACCAGCCCTTGAGTTTTTAAAGGTCTAAAGCTGGTGTTCTGAAGGCAGGGTCCAGGGTGAACATGATGACCGATCATGTCTGAGCCAGGTGAAGCTCCTCCAGACCATCTTTACCCAAGTGATAGCGAGCAAGATCCTTCCTGGTTACCAGTCCCACAACCTTCACATATTAGAAACTGATACATTACTGGGGATGAACGATATACGGTCAATTTTGACTGATACAATAAGCTGTTAATTATTTTGCTGTTATTGCAGATAACCGGTAAATAAACTGGTCAATATTCAAATTTATATTATTTCCTCTATAATATTATATTTCCTTTATATAAAGATATTCAAATAAATAAATAAATAATAATATTAAACAGCATAATTTAAATAGCACTTTTCATGAATAAAAGCTCAAGTGCAATACAACATGCATAAAAATAAAAACAACACTGACAATGATTTCACACAGTATCAATATCAATACATATTTCAATCAATAAACTCAAAAGCAACATTAAAAAGATATGTCTTGACTTGCCTTAAAAATATTAATGCTTGAAGCCTGTCTAACTTTAATAGGATGCACACAATAAAAATAAATAAATAAATAAAATAGATTAAATAAAAAAACTAATTAATTCATTATTTTTAAATAAACAAATTGTAAATAGATAAATAATAAATTCAAAATTTAAATGCTGTAAGTAAATTTAGGAATACCACCATTAAAATGTGCTATATAAAAAAATCAATATTCTAAAGATTTGACCGTTTTATTAATTAAATTAGTTTTTTTTAAAAGATACATTTTAAGTGTTAGATGACGGAAAGGTAATCTAAATGCAAAACTAGAGGAAATGAACATGCACAATTAAATATCCAATACTGATCAACAATGATATATTAAACAAACAAACAAAAATCTCTTATATCGGCCAATAACAAGTAATAATACCAGTATAGTGCTACTATTTTGTGCAGCTCTAAAGATGAGCTGCAAGTTAAAAGTAGTAACTGAACCACAATAAAACAATAGAGTAGTGAAACACTTACCCTGTTCTCATTATCAACCACCACCAGATGCCTCAGTCCTAGCGCCCGAAACAATTTAAACACACGGGGGAGTGAAGTCTCCTGAAAGCAAATATCAAAGACTAGACAGTTAGCACTGCAGATGATTAAAGCACATGACAACTCAAATACACTTCCTGGTGCCATGTTTTACAGATCATTAGTAAATGTCATGTAAGGATTGTTTTGAGTGATTTCAATTGGGTGTGGCAGCAGCGTTATATTTAAAGCTCTGGGCCCGGTTGCATAAAACACCTTAAGTGTAATTTTCCCTTAAGATCGCCCTTAAGTTTCCCTTACACTTAAGGGCATTGCATAAAATATCCCTTAAATGGTTAAACTTAAGGGTTTCTTTAGGTGAAACGTCATAAACCTTAGAATTTCTCTTAAGTATCCCTTAAATTCCATTAAGTGTTGCATAAAGCCCCTTAACCGTCATTTTCCTAAGTATAACATAAGGTATGGAAAATGGCACCTTAAGTATTTCACTGCGAGCAGATTTAATCCAAAAGTGTTCTACAAGACACGATCGGCCGCTTTATATGTTAAACAGATTTTAATTTAGGCAAACTCAAATGTGAGTGCATTACACTTGAGAACACATTTATATTCTATGATATCTCATTCCTGTATTTTCCTACATATTACCTGGAAATGACTTGGAAAACACACTTAAACCATATATTGTCTCAATCGTGTGTTAATTGTGCTTTTTATTCAGCTTAGCTGCAGTGATCGCTGCTGTATTCCATCATAAGATACTTCTACGAGTCCGGATCGGACTGTCAGCGCGACAGCGCCCTCCGGCTTTGAGTATGAATTAAATATACACTGCATATGAGTGTTTAGCACTTCAAAATGTTCACATCGCCTTGTTTTGGATACGAATAAAACAACTATCTTGTCTCTTTGCATTTAAATATAGATTTATTCACGTTAGTCCCTGAAACCCTCTACATGGACAGGAATGATGACAGAATTAAAGATGAATTAATGTCTAAAGGGTTTGGAATGATATGAGGGTGAGTATTAAGACAGAATTTTCAATTTTGAGTGAATTAAGTTATTAGCTTGAGTTTCTGTCTCGTATGGTCATTCTCTTTCCCCCCCCCCCCAATCCATGTTCTGTGAAAACTCACAGGCTATTAACAAATAACGTGTCCATGGCAACCGTAGATTTTTTTAACGGCAAAACCTGGGTCGCTGTCGTGAAATACTGAACGGTTTCCCTTAACTAATGGAATGGTTTAAGGGATTGTGTATGCAACACCCTTAAATCATTCCCTTAGGTAGGGGAAAATTACGCCTTAAGTCTCATACTTAAGGGAAAAACTTAAGGTGCTTTATGCAACCGGGCCCTGGCACTGCAGAATTCCAGGTATGACACTGAAAACTGGAGGGCTTCCAGAATCAATATCAATTTATTTGACTTCCTATGCCATAGTTATGGCATTATACATTTCACATAAACTTTCCCAAATGGCATGTAAATACAAAAACTCTGTCAAATTCTGCAGCAATGCTACCGTGTAAGTTAACTGACCTGAGGCACAGTGTACGGGGTCGGGTTCATGAACTCGGTGAGGTCCATCATGCACTCCCTCTCGTCTTGAGAGACGTGGATGGACTGGATGGGGGGGAAACGAGGATATGCATCTCTGAAGTCCTTCAGCTGTAGCTTCCTTTGGCTGAGACGTGAAGATGCCCTTTCCACAAACACCTGAGACAGACAGCATGCCGAACCATTATTGCTGTAGTAGTAACAGTATTTCCTAAAAAAATGAGGATTAAAGTCCAACCGAAGTATCATAATTCAGTTTCAGACCTTATGTTTGAGAAGAACAATGAGCTGAGAGCGAAGAATAAGTCCACAGATTTTTCCTGGCTGTGAAAAGAAGACAACTGAGTTTTTATTGAAGCTGAAATGTACTTGTAGGAATGACAGGATCTGAGGTTGTTTTCATGGTTATGTCACCTCGTCGTTCTCAGTAGTATGGGCGACCACTGGGAAGCCGTTGTGATTGGTGGATGTGTTGCTAAGAACGTCCACAATTCTCCCGACTTTCTCCACTCTGTTGAAGCAGGTGACTGGAGAGCTCATGACCTCTCTGTGGTGAAAACATCAACACACATGACTTCATGATACTTCACCAGGGCTTTTTACAATTATTTAATATTGTAATACTTATTAGTATTTTGAATTAACTTTTATTTAGTATGTGCTTTTACATTTTTTTGTTTCTATTTATAAAAATGTACATAAAACAAACAATGCTTAACATATTTATTTCAGTTTTAATAGTTTTTTCTTCAACTATTTCGGTTACTTCAACTTATTTCATTTCAGTTAGTTGCCAAGGCAACATCTATACATTTCTTTTTCCATCTTCCAAACAAGTTTTTCCATCTAATATTACATTTTATCTCAATTAATTAATACAAAATTGTAGTTTTGGCGAACTACAACAATACTGCACTACACTATTGGTTTACTAATATATTGCCATATATTTCTGCTTCGCTGATACAAGATGGAAGCTGGGCTTTTATTTTGACAGCGCTGAGAATGCCTGAGCTCAGGCTCACAGGATCACTCATTCTTCATCTCAATTACTTTATGGTCTTCATCAGTTCAGTCTAATATTGAAAAGGTAAATAATATAATCCTTTTTACAGATACTGTCAACATTCAGTAAATACGCACTTTAAAAAGTCTTTGAATATCTAATAAACATATAATGTCACATATTTTTGCAAACTTCTAAAGTATAAATCTGTTCATTTTACAGATTTTTTTGTATAAAAATTATTTGAATTTATATATTTTTTTAATTTGTTTCTCTTTTTTATGTAATAAATAAAAACAAAACACATTTAGATTTTTTTATGCATGTGTTATCTACTAACTTTAAATTAAATACTGTGATATTACTTAGTCCTTTATATCGGCCATTAGCTACCCTGCTCTGTGAAATATCAGCATGAGCCATCAGAGAATCCATATTGGTCACCCACAACACTACACCTAAAAACCTTCAGCTGACTGAAACTCAGCACTGGTTTATTTAATATATGTAACATTTTATACTAATTTTGTTCTCTCACCTGAGACAGGAGTTATAATTAAGTGCAATGTTGCATGGCTGTGTGAATTAGCTGGAAGCTCAGACTGAGAATCTGAGTCAGAACTGAGAAGTTCAAAGCATCATGTGACATGTAATGCTGGAGGGTGTGGTTACCTGGCCGTCAGCCAATGAGAAGTAGGAGGAGCCTCCCAATGGAGGAAAGGAACACTCTGCAGCTTAATATGGATGTCATACAGGCCCTATTATCAACAAAAACCAGTCAGACAAACGCACACACGTGCGTCATGCTCTAATAATAAACAAAAAACAAATTGCATGCATGCATGACATGACGTCACGACACCCTTAAAAAAAACACAGATCAAAGACGTCTGAAAAAAACTCACAGGAGACAAAAACAGCCAGGCCAGGTGTTTTGCTTCTCACCTCTATAAAGTAATCCCCCACAATCTTGGCAGTCATCAGAACAAGCATGATGGGAAAGCCATAGGTCACGTTCCCGGTGGCTTCTACCAGGATTACGGTGAGACTAAGGGTCATTCTGACAATGCCACCTGTCAGATTAACACAACAAAACCATACTTGTTATTGCTGACATGTACTTCCTTCCCAGAACAAAGTTGGGAGAACTATTATAAACCATAAGACAGCATTCCTGCTGCATTTTCTTAAAGAATATCTAGTTGACACTAACATCATGCTAAAACATCAATAACTCACCAAGCTGGGCCGCAGCACCTATTAGAGCATATTTTCCAGGATCCGCCCAAATCTATCAGTTAAGAAAACATGTAAACAGCACAATTTTACTTCATTTAGCTTTATTTTTCTCAGATTTGTTGTTAAAGATTAATAAAAAATGTAGGTGGAATTAAAAAAAAAAGGTGTTGGAAGCAGCGAAGTGGAAAGCTGTTCTTACTGATTGGCTGGAAGTAATGGAAGACAGTAGGATCCCAAATAGTCGTCCCCAGGCTGCTCCAATGAGCAGAGACGGGATGAACACTCCAGCCGACACAGTCAGACCATAAGTCCAGACAGCCAGGAAGAAATAGACCAGAGTGAAACCCCCCAAAGTCAAGGGGTTATAAGATCCTGAGCGAGAGAAATTCCCAGTAAAATTACATTAGCAAAACAGAACTAGATTGCAGTCACCTTCAAAATGTTGGGCAGCCTGGTTAGAAGGTGTGGCTTGCTTTAGACTGGGACTGAAGTCTTAATAATAGGCTGTCCAGTTATGGCCCATTTACGAGGTAAACATTCAGTAATAAGATTTATATAACCATTACTTTTTTGTCCCGCACCCCTTGGTTAGATTCAAGTATTAATATCATATCTACTACTTTCTTTATTGGTTTCATTATGTTGTCATTATTTTTATTACATATTTTAATTTATTTTTATCTTATATTTTAAATAAGTGAAGTGACGTGTGGCCAAGTATGGTGACCCATACTCGGAATTTGTGCTCTGCATTTAACCCATCCAAATGCACACACACACACAGAGCAGTGAACACACACCCTGAGCATTGGGCAGCCAATGCTGCGGCGCCCGGGGAGCAGTTGCTCAAGGGTCTCACCTCAGCCGTGGTATTGAAGGCACTGGTTATTTACTCGCCACACCGACAATTCCTGCCGGACCTGAGACTCGAAACCACAACCTCGGGTTACAAGTCCGACGCTCTATCCATTAGAGCCACGACTGCCCCCATATTATATACTTGCATTATATAAATATGTGTGTATAGTACACACACATATACATATATATATATAATATTAGAGCTGTCAATCGATTAAAATATTTAATCGCGAGTAATCGCATGAATGTCATGAGTTAACTCGCAATTAATAGCACATTTTTATTTGTTCTAAATGTACCTTAAATTAATACTTTTCAAGTTTTTAATACTCTAATCAACATGGGCATGGACAAATA
This sequence comes from Ptychobarbus kaznakovi, assembly GCA_027422405.1. Lineage (NCBI taxonomy): Eukaryota > Metazoa > Chordata > Actinopteri > Cypriniformes > Cyprinidae > Ptychobarbus > Ptychobarbus kaznakovi. Next base: position 5,804,113 of record CM049807.1, on the reverse strand, counting down.
TGGATGCTTTATGCAAATGTGTGTTTATTAGAGCATGAAGACTAAACATGTTTCAAAGGTCATAGATGTTTTTCAAAGAACTTGTTCATGTCTATTAGACACATGAAAAAATATATACCGGGTTCCCATTACTTCTTTTTCTTTGCACTGAGAAATTTACTTACACAAACCGGTTTACATTTTTTGCAGGACAGGGCAGCTCACTTCTGAACATGCAAAATGTACATATCCTATATTATTTATTATTGCATTTGTTTGACTCTCTGTGCACACATACTGTATTTTGATGCAGCTACAATAAAACTGTTTTCATTTATATATGAAGCGCATGCATGTACTGACAAAATGTTCGAAGGATGTTTGATGTTTCGATTGCAAGTTTTATAAGATGCCCACACACATTCCCAAACCCTTCCACACCCTCACTGAGACACACCTGGAGGGTTGTGGAACAGACTCCTCACACTCCGCTCAGGGGTGTTGAAGAAGGCGGAGGCCATGGAATTATATTCACCATCAGCACAGAAGAGCTGTAAAGGAACAATATAACAAATCACGTTTCTGTTTGGCATTGCTGATTATATTCTGATCTAAGATCTGTTCAGCTTAGCATTTTATCATTTAAGGAAACATCTTGACAGCCCAGTAAGTATATAAACACCTGTAGGGGATATTCTTCAGTATTGTCCTGTCCCAACGGCTGGCAGTCATTGGAGAAATAGATCATAGCAAAGGAAACCGTAGCGGTCACCGCGGCAACCAGCATAGCCTCCATCACCTGCAGGCACGGCCGGTGGACGTATCTGATAAAGAAAGAAATAAGTGGGCTTTTATGCTTGCCAATATTACATTTAAAAAAAAGAGAAAAAAAACTGCACTATTCTGAAATATTATTACAAAGTATGCACCATCAATAAAGTGTATACTGATGTTTGCCTTTTAATATCAGTGGCTTACTACATTACTACTTAATGCAATCCACGTAAAAAATAACTGGTGGTCAGTGGAGGAAAGCCTTGTTTGTCCCTCCAGGTGAGCGTTCCTGTAAGGGTGTGACGTCAAAAACTATGAATTTAACGTGTGGGCGTTACCCAGAATATTGTCACATGACGTGATTGATGTGTAAAAGTAAAAGATTGATGTTGATTGGCTTTTGCTTAGTAATAAACCCAGTAATACACCCAAATTGCGACAAAACCTACACATTTGGCCAATCATTTAGCAAAACGCAAACTCAAGTTTTTGCAGCAACTGTAACCTATTGTCAAGTTGCGGCAAAAAAAATTAAATAAATAAATAAAAATGGCCAAAATACAGACTAGATGTATTGCACCAATAGTAGTTATTCCCCTATACAAAATGTAGATTTTTTCCAGTTAAATTTTTGCCCATACATATTACACATGACTTTCATATCCAATAACTTGCAATCATACCTTATTCTGAAAATTGTTAGCCAATAATTGATGACATTGAACAATGCTCCAAGCACCCCTCCTGGAAAATGAAAGGGAAAAAAAAAGAATGATTCAAATGGTATATCCTTTCATTTTTATTTTATATAAAAAACAATATTATGATATTTTATGCATGGACAAAGTGACGTTCCCCTCACCTAAAGCTCCCATGATAATGAAGAGAGGAATTTCATATAAATTATACTGTACACTCTAAAAGAAAACAAAACAAAACATCAAGTTTAGTTCAGGAATGTCGTGACTAATATAGCTACAATATAATATATATATTTTTTTTCTTTCTTGTGATATTTTAGACAGCTTCAAGGGTCAATTCCACTTTAACAGATTTTCTTTTTATATCTCAGTGCGGAGGTAAAACGTTGGCAGCTAAAAAAGGGAAAGTGTGTCAGAGTAACTGAAGGAGATAGAGACAGAACTTACATCACTGTCAAAACGACCAAAGTTAATGAGACCGGGGCTAGACAGTTCTCCAGGCTTCCCATGGTAAATACTCAGGAAAAAGTTCAGTGTGAACGAGGAGACCATTGAAGCAAAGAACTAGATCAAGAACAAAGCAGGATGAGGGGTTCAAACGGCTGAACTAACAGTAACTAACTTAAAGACAGTGCTCTTTAATGAGAAGCCAAACTCTTATTCACAATCACTCACAATTCTCCACGTCAACATCTGGTTCCAGAAAGACGCGCCTTCCTCTAAACTGAACAGAACCCCACCTGTGCCAAAAAACATGAATCAAAGATGATCCTGGACAGTCTTATTCTAGAACCATTTCAGGGAGGGTTAACAGTCTTTGAGCTTTTATTGAGGAGCAAATAATGGATGATAGTATGCTTTAACAATATAACAATACCATATTTGACATTGGTTTTGCATAACTTGCTTCTATCCCATGTAAAAATCTGGATATTTAAAATGATTTTCTGCCTGTCTCACCAACAGGGGCTCCAAAGGCAGCGGAGACCCCAGCCGCTGCTCCTGCCGAGACAAAGTCTCTCTTCTCTGTGTCCCTGCGGAAATACTCAAATATCTGCGGGAACAGAAACTTGAAGTCAGACTCTGTGTTTACTGTAAGATTCAAGGAGTCCTAGCAGTACAGAAAACTGACCTTAAAATCTTTTTTCAGTGAAGTGCTTCTGCCTTGAGATACTCCTGCGGCCACCACTGCTCCCGAGTGAATCATGGGTCCTTCCTGTGAGAGAAGAGCAGCTGCTGAGTCCAACAGTTAGCTTATTAATCTCATTAACCCCAGCTGTATGTTTTTCTATCGTACCTTTCCAACAGCGAGACCTCCGGCAACTGAGCAGATCACACCAAAGACCTTTATCGCCAGAGTCTGTGGACATGGAAGAAAACTGTTGTTATGGGGATCTATTATAAGAAAATTGAAAAATAACTATTTATATATACATCTTACCCATCTTTATCTATCTGCAATAATTTGTTTAAACTTTAACCTTTTTGTTCAGTTAAAAATCAAGCTGTTTTGTCTTAAGCTATCACCTTTAGTCGAACAACACGAGGGATCTTCACTCCATTCAGGTAACATTTTATTTGAGGGATTCCACTTCCTGCAGCAATGGGCTGTGAGAAAACATGTAAAATAATGTTCCAAGTAAAATAATATACAACTATTTTCTAAACACTATATGCAGGTGAGTACAAAATGTACTTAAAAAAAAATCTTATACTGACAAAGGCTGCATTTATTTGATACATTAAAACCAGCAATCTTGTGAAATATTACCAAATAAAATTGTTATAATATATTTAGTATATTAGAAGTTATTTATTTGTGTGATGGTTAAGCCGAAGTTTTAGCAGTTAGTAGTCTACTGACTGTATTTTTCTTAGTAGAGAAATGGCAAAGTCTGATTACCATATATAAGCTGAGAAATATAATTAATTTTATTTCTAGTTCATTTTTGGAAATCAACAGGACAGTGGGATGCACTGCTTTGTGGGAAACATTATATGGTACATATTATGTACTGTAGAAATAGTATTATAGCATGCTATTCTGAACATAGCTGAATTCTGCGTTCTGCTTGGGGACATTTCATTGAAAGAGCCGAATGATTTCTCTAAAGTGATCCTGAAGCACAGAAGGGAAGCAGAAGCCACACAAATCTCATTCTGACAGGAAGAAAACATTCACCTCAAAAAAAGCAACAGCGATAGCTCCAACCACCACGAAAGCGGAGTTAAGCACTGCCCACAGTATAAGAGAGATGGACAGGCCTCCAAGCTCTGTGAACTTCACAATGTCTGAACGTCTAGTTAAAGAAGCTCTGAAGCCAGGAAGATGTATACACCACACAACGACACTTAATTCAACTGAATAAACCTTTCCATGCATTTGAATGAAACCTTTTCATTTAAAACGTTGATTAGTCTGACTGTACAGCTATATTACCACATAATAACATGAATAAAATGTGTATTTGTATCAAACATTGGCTACTGATATTTTTTCCTGGAATATGAAATTAACTAAAGAAAAAAACTATTTTAATTTAGTTGAGGGATAAATTAAATAAACTACATGGACAGTTGAAATTAGATTTTTTTAAAACATAATGCTCAATTTTCATTCAGTCTGTGTCAGTCTGGATCTGGATTGCCATGCATTTGTTAACATGCTAATTATTCCTGTAGTAGCAATGGAACAAACAATCATATTACAAAAGTATGAAATGAAATTATGTTTTGATAAACTGTTCACAAACTGCAGTGTATTGGCTCATTTTAATTAACTACGGAGCAAACTGAATTTTTGGAGCGCTTTATGTGAGAAACTGATCATATTAGATAGATGACTGACAGAGGAAGGATACTTTGTTTGACTGCAGAGTACTTATAATCAGCTAAGATCTCCACAGCAATGTCTATCAGGCACGCGATGAGACCAGTGAGAAACCCAATCAGTCCGCAGATCACCCATCGCCTGATCTCCAGACATCCGGAACCCTACGGTTAAGAGAAATAAACACCAAAAGTTCATCTATAGTTTTACAACAAATTACTGCTGCATAAAAAGAAACCAGAATCTGTTCTGTAAGTACACTGAATGAACTTCTAATACGTGGAAACGGCTTAATGCTGTTCCACTAATCTTCAAAACGTTTGGCAAGACATACTGTATTCATTTCGGGTCAAGCCAGATTTGGAGAATACGTGTAATGCACTGCAAATTATGTTGTCGTTTTAATGCATTAATTTAGTTATTTATTATACAGAAAATAATGAGATTGAAAAAGAAACCAAGGTGTTTCGGGGTCAAGTTAATATAATACAACACATGTACACAAACCAACAATTTAAAAAGAGCACAAAAGACTGTGAAATGCCCCACAATTTTAATACAGTCAGTTTAAACTGCACATTCATTTCAATGGTCTCCATCAACCGTTATGGCTATAAACTCAGAAAGTGCCTTTCTATGAACAGCACATGATTCAAGTTAACTGTTCAACTTTTCCCACAGACACAGAACCACAGCTTGTCATCTCCACCTCTAATGAAACTCTCTGATGGTGCTACTGACCATGTGACTCATCCGCCTCTCTTCCTCCAGAAACAACTGATTCTCGCTGTTATCATAATCAAGACTCTGAAACACAAAATGCACGAGGTTTGGCATTTTACATCACAGCTCATCAAAGACAGTTTATTTAAAGTGTACATGTTGCATTTTGTCTGTGATTTTTAAGTTCATTTACAGAAAACCTACAGATTTTTCAAAGCATTTTTAACAGACACTCCATTGGTAGAGGAAAGGGTGACTGAAGGTCAGGTCTAGATTCAATTACCTCATATTTGAGGGACAGCAGCTTTCCGTTGTGAGGGATTTCCTTCAGCCGACTTCTCACAATGTCCTGTGTGATTCGGGAAAAACAGACTCAGAGCTGACATTCATCAAGGGCATATACAGTCATTCTATGCTCACGAAATCAGAATAGAACAACACTTTATTTAGCTACATCAACTCTTTGCAGCCATGATGAGCAAACTTGACCTTGTGCCAGCACATTGGAAACATAAACTCACAAATAATCAAGTACATCGCATGCATTTTGCCAATAAATTATATGTATAAAGTGCAGGCTGAAAAAGCCGACGAGTCTTTCCTGAGTCTCTAGCCAACATGCCTGATTTGAGGAGAGATTTAGAATACACTCATGCGCTTTCCCAGCATTCAAAACATCAAAACCACAAAACACATTGAAATTAAAACTGAAACTATGTCAAAACAGTGAAGCACTTTTCTGGACAGAAGTATAGGCTAGGCTTTTATGTCTGTATTTTCAATAACGTTTTGTTTCTGCGTGTCTTTAGAAAATGAATTAATAAACAAAAAGGAATTGGTAGATTTTACCTCTTCGGATGTGATTTCCTCCTCAAGGTCCACAGTGCTCAGCCTGCCTATATGAAATAAACCTCCCCCGGATAACTATGGACCAAATACAGTCAATTTTTCACAAGTCTACTTCAAAATCTACATTTAGAGTCAGTTTGCTGCACAAAAAAATATGCTATAAAAAACTAATGTTGTTGGTACAAGTCTTGGTGACACTGTCAGGAATGTCTAATTTGAATATCTTTTTAATATCTTAACTTCTAGCTGTGTTCCTGACTGTAATCAAGAATCAACAAATTCAATCTAGGTCATAGGATCACAGGTGCTTGCAGTTTCTAAGCAGAATAAGAGGGTTAACGTTAATAGAAATGGGAAGTTTAATTCCAAATATCCAGAGTTGCAAAACACCCTGCAACTTGCCAGTAGCTACAAGAAACACAAGGGTTTACCCTCTAATGACAAGCTTGAGAACTATTTTGTTTTCATTTCAACGATGCAATGACAAGAAGTTAGTGTAAGTGTATTATCATGCTTTCTGTGTCTGCAAGTCAGCACACTGCTTAGCATTTGAACGAACAAGCATGCTTTATTTAACAAGCAGGGCAATATTTCATATAAGCAGAAGTCAAAACATTTCAGAGTGATTGCGAAGTCCTATATATGTCATATGTTTGCAGTCTGTATGGCCTGTCTGGTAACGTTACCTGTCTGTTGTATTTCACGTCCTCGGCTCCGTTAAGCAGAGGCGTTCTCTCTCCGCGATCATCGCCTCGGCTAGACCATGACACTTTCTTCGCGATGTTGGCCATGTCTACTTTGAAAATTACTTATACATCAAACCCGCTAACTGTAAAACTACTGCGAACACTTCCCCATGACTAACAATCATAAGCGATCTCGTGACGAGTGTACGGAAAGCACAGAGGTCCAAGAAAGAAATTGGTTTCAAATGGAAGTCTGGGAAATGTAGTTCACAGTTATTCTGGGTTGTGTCACGATGACAAACAGTACAGAGATGATACTGTTAAAGGTTAAAACATGCTCATAACTGTCGTATCATATATTTTAGATTATATTACTCGCATATTTCTCTGCCATTAGAGTTACCAAAAGCTAAAATAACGAATTAACCTACTAAAATAATGACTGTTTCCAACAACAAGTTTCTCAGACTGATTGATTTTAGGACAACTACTTTACTTATAAAACTTTACAATAATTGTCTACTTTACAGTAATACTTTAACTTTACAATAGGCCATAATTATACAGTGAGCAATAATGTAATATTCATAAAAAGGAAACAAAAACACTGCATTTCTTCATATGATATATGCCTACTGAGAGTTTTACAAAAAGCATACTTGTTATATAATCTGTTGCTTTGTAATATATCATTAAAAATGTTTTAAAAATCTATAATTTCATATTGATATGGTATATTGTATATAAATACAGATATTTACTGATGTGTTATGATTTTGGGAACTCATAGTGTGCATGGCAGTATAAATACATTTTGTGTTTTGATTATGTGTGTGTGTGTGTGTGTGTGTGTGTGTGTGTGTGTGTGTGTGTGTGTGTGTGTGTGTGTGTGTGTGTGTGTGTGTGTGTGTGTGTGTGTGTGTGTGTGTGTGTGTGTGTGTGTGTGTGTGTGTGTGTGTGTGTGTGTGTGTGTGTGTGTGTGTGTGTAGTGTGTGTAACGTGTGCGTGCGTGCGTGCGTGTGTCTAGATATGTCTAGATCTATATTTACAGCATTCCTTTTATATGGAGTCTGGAAAAACACAAACTGACATGACAAATTAAGATTCCTAGAGTCATTATTTGATATTTTTTCAAAACAAGAAACAGTGGCCATAACACTGTGCTGTGTTAATGTGCTGACTGAATATAGACTGCATAGACCAACAAATAAGATGTATATTTATTTAATGCACTGTTCATACTTAAAAAGTAAAAAGTTTAATAAATCCAAATATGTAAAATATGATCACTGAATATATGATTGTTGTTTTATCAAAATAAATGCAAATACAAAAATAATGCGCGATACAGAAGTGTTTTTTCTGGCTCATTCTGTTGTGTCTTTACATCCAGTGCTCCAGACACTCACAGGTAATGTGCTGAACAGAGTCAAACATCATGCTTTGCATCGTCCAGGCTGAGCACTGCTCCTCTTGGCACCCGTTTGCCAGAGGCCTGTCCAGAAACTTCCCCAGGGCACAGGCTCCTAGTTCACAACGCAAAACCTGCCAGTCTGCCCACAAATGCTTCAGCTTCATCAAAGTCTCCTCCAATCGAATCCTGCTCCTGTCCCAGGATCATAGAGCCCCCAGGAGGGATCTCATAGCCTTTCTGGAACTTGGATCCAGTAGAAATGAGATGACGGTCCAAATAGTACCAAAACCTGCCTTCAATGGAAGACCAGATGATGCAGAAATGGTGCCAGTGGCCATCCATGATATTTTGTAAAGATAATTTGCGATATGATGGATCTCCAATCACAAAGTACATAACACCCAGTATGCCAGAGCTCCGGCCATAGAGAACAAGCATATTGTCATTGTTCTCTGTAGCGTAATAAATAATTGTTCCAAGATACTTGGCGTCTACTTTTAGCCAAGTGCAGATTGAGAGTTCATGTATCCCAGTTCGGAAACTTCTCTCGAAGGTGACATCATTTTCAGTGGACGCAGACGGGAACAGAAGCATCGAACCCACATTGCAAACTTTGAGAAAGAGAGACAAAATTATTAGGCTTTTTACATTTTACATCAGGGTATAGTGCCCTATCTGACTGAAAACAAGGCGAGGGATAGAAGGACAGTGTGTTCAATGGATTGCATTAATGTTTAACAAAATACTAATTGTTCAGCTGACAAAACGTGTTTCTAAAAATACTTTTAGTAGACAAAATACAAAAACTTCCAAAATAGTTTTGGAAGCTGTGAAAATTACATGATCTATGACTTTTATTCAGTGCATGCCATTGTAAAGACTACGAGTTTATCCCTCACAAGCCTGTTTTCATCCATTGATTTAATATGGCGTCTGACCTGATTAAGGTCTAGAATATGCTTGCACTTGTCTGTTTGGATTATTGGAGATTCTGAGCAAATTTTTTAATGAATGAAAATTACATTTGTTAAACAGTGACATTAAGGTTTTCAGTCTAAACTGGATACAAATGCATTTAGATCTCATTTTCAGACACAAAACCACTAGAGATTTCTAAATACTTACTTCTTCCTTTAGGGTTTGTGTATGTGGGATTTTGTGTCGAAGTGGAAGCTGAAAAAGTTCCTCTTCAGCCTGAACTGTTAGTTGTATGGTGCTCTGCCATACATACAACATTTTGTGTGTCTGTGGTACTTCAGTGGGCCCAGAAGGCAATCTACCTCTCATTCTGTTTTCCCCAGACTTCGGTTTAGGCTGCACATGCCTCAGGACCACACCTTGTTGCTTCCTGATAGAATTGAGGGGATCTAAACTGCCTTCCATGGAAGCTGAAGTGATCTTGAACAATACTTGGATCTGACTCTCCAGCTTCGTTATCTGGGCCTGATGCCTTTTGAGAGAAGCCCGAAGGTCCTGCATCCCATGTTGAACCTGATTCCTTAAGGACTCCAAAGAGCTGATGTGACTTTTCTGTTTCTGGATCTTGTGGGACAGGTCAGACAACACCGTTCTCTGCTTTTGGATTTGTCTAAGATTGAGATGGTTGTTCTCCCTCAGAGCTCTTGTCGTGTTTGCCAGACTTGAGTCAAGCTTCTTGGTCTTTTTCTGTAGACTCTTAGTCCAGGATTTGAGGGAATTCAGGCTGTGCTCTGTAGTTTCCTTAAATGCACATAGCTCTCGGGAGATCCTCTCAAACTGCAGACTCAAAACATGGAACCACGAGTCTATGTTATTTGAAATGTTGTAGTTTTCAGCATCTGTTGAAATCTCTTGAGCTAGGATTGGAGGAATCAGATGTTACAGAGACATGCAGTGTGATATTTGATGACAGTATGTTTAAACATCACAAACCTGCTGATTCAGCCTCCTCAGTCTGTGGTGTAAGGGTTTATATGTCTCAGCTGGTGCTCCTCTCCGTGTCCAGGTCACAGGCATTAGCAGGAAGATTACTACCAGGAAACAAACCCTTCTGTTCATGGTTGCTTTATGTCCTTTACATGCGTTTGAATAACTTGATCTTATATATTTGTTTTAATTAAACCTAAAACAGTTAGGAGTACGCCCTCCTATCCTTGGATGCTCTGCATAAGATTTCCTTTTTCTTTGGCACAGTGGCCAACAGGGAAACTAACATGACTAAATGGATTTCACAGAGCCCAAGAAAACACATACTTATGCAAAAACAGATGGACAGGCAATCATAAATATTTGTAAAAATTGATTTTTAAAATATGGTTTGGACTCTCAACTTGTCATATCTCAATTTTCAATCCTTGCATTTTATGATGTGCACAAGAAATCTGTCTGTATGTACAAAGTGCAAAAAAACAGCACAAACACCATTATCTAACAATACAACATATTAACATACATATTTCAATATGATGAACTTTTAATATAGCTGACAAATTTAAATGAACGCAAGCACATATGAAACCTCAAGTTTGAGCCAAATATATAGGTTCAGCTCCCCCTACAGTCAAGAGGTGGTAAAGTTGCTTAGCAATCGACAAATTGCTCTCAGATATGCTGTCATGGATCATGTTTCAGAATTTGATGCATTCTCTGTGCAACCAACGCCCACAACAACCTGACAGATTTACCTCCAAACTGGATCCTGAGCTGGGATCTCTTTGGCACTGTGGCACTAAATTGGAAGCTGGTCATCTCAAATACTTACATTTAATGTTGGTGCATATAAAGTAAAAACAATAAATTATTAGAAATAATAAATTACGTTAATAAATGAGGTAAATCAAATACATGGTTGAATAATGGCTAAATAAATATTTGTTCAGGATGAAACAAATGTAATAATAATATGTGGAAGGCCTGATACTCATGTAACATACAAATCCTAAATATCTTACCTTGAAACAAAAAGCTCACTGACTGAATAACACCCGTCGGCAAGACCTGTTGTCTGTTTAAAGTGTGGATTAAAGTGAACATGTCCTCTCTTTGTCGATGGTATTTGAAAGTGGTTGTATTGTTGCTGTGTTTTATATGAACAGGAAAGATAGGGGTTTCAAAGAACATTAGAACTGAGGCTATGTTGATATGAGAACAATGCATGCAAGTCTGTCCCTAAAATAGTGTCTTGAATTAATATGATCAAGTTAGTTTAAGCTAGTTAATTCCAAGATATTTCTGTGTGGTTTTGTTTATAAGCAGCTTTGGTTTGCACTGTAAAATACTGTCAGGATCTTACTGTATTTAGAATTTTACTGTAAAACCATGGTAAATCTGTATGTGTGTACACACACACACACACACACACACACACACACACGCACACAATTTATGTATTTTCCTTTTTTTTAAAGCACACTGTTGCACTGGAGCGAATATAGATTAGTAACTGATTCTGATAAAACATTCAAAACAGGTTTTAAAATGTAAAAGTAAAGGAATTCTCTTTGATACAATCAAATTTTCATTCTTAATTCTTAAATCACATGTTTATGTTCCCTGCATTCATCTCTGCATCCATTTTGAACAAATTCCATCACAACTTTACACACACACACAGACCACAAAAGATCTACTACCAGGTTTTACAGGCATCGATGTCCTCCTCGCCACACTATAAGAAACAATTCTGCAGAAAACTGGAAAAGGTACTGGTCATTTTCTAAGCACACAGCTACTTTAACCTTAAAGCACAACACCATGCAACATGATAATATAATTCAGAATACGGGGGAAACACCTGTGAAAAATCAATACAGAAATGTCCTTCATAACACAGTTCATTGGGCCCTATTTGAACAGACTTTTCTTAGACTGCATGTCTTCTTGGGATGTCATTTGTAAAAGCTCTTGCCCTGGCTGTCATTCCATGCTTTATGGGAACTGCACACACTAATCTCTTCTTCTTCTTGTCTTTTTCTAATAGAATTGTTTCTTAGTTGCAACCACACCCTGCAGGACCACATCTTGATGCATGATTACTTTCTCAAAAGTTGTACAAGCTTTTCAAAACATCTCCTGTACATCTGTTCAGTAAGAAATTGACCTTAACTGACAAAAAGCTCCAGCAGATGCCAACTGTGTGTGTTTCCACTGTATTTTCTGACTTTATAAAGTTTAGTTTCTCTATATATCTTTATGAAGCACTGAACACCTTCACAATCCAGTTTGTTGGGCTGCCGTTATGCATGCAATCAGCTATATGCAATAACAGAGACGTCCTCCCTCGACTAATTGCTATATTTTGCAGCAAGACAAGACAAAACTTGCAACAACAGCGTAGTAGACACAAAAGTCCAAATTATTCTGAACAGTAATCAGAATACAATCTGTCCGCTAAGTGATATAGTTCATTATTTTGACTAGCTTATAGTTGTCAAGCAATGCAGCAACTTGCTGTATTAATATTTAATGTATGTTTATACTTGTGTTTTTACAGTTTTGTTTCATCATTGAACACAGCCCATTCAATTAGATATAGAGCTCAAGAAACATTTCTTCTTATTATAAATGTTTAAAACAGTTCATCTGCTTAATATTTTAGTGTAAATTATGATATTTTTCAGCATTCTTAAATATAAAGTTCAAAAGAACATAATTCATTTGAAATTATAACATTGATGTTTACAGTTACTTTTGATCAATGTAATGCATTCTTGCTGAATAAAAGTGTTAATTTCTTTAAAAAAAACACATCTTGGTAGTGTACATTTTGCACGTATAAAATGTTCAGTTACAAGACCACATGCACAGATAGCCATAGGCCACTCTTCCAGTGCACATCCAGAGGAAATAGCCAGACCAAGACGGCATAAGAAAAGGTTACAGGCCTGAGAAATCAGTATAATTATTATCTCACTATAATTATTTTTTCCGTACAGGTACATCATCAGCAGAAAGTTTGCAACCTTTTCATGGAATGTGGAACAGAAAATGTTTGGTGACAGTAGGTGGAATGTGGCCGGACGAGCTTAGACCGCAGTCAAAGGAGTGTCACACAAAGAGACGCAGATGAGAAGCCGAACCCACTCTCATGATATCAGCAGCACACACTCCTCGACTCCCTGCCACACCTGGAGAACACATGAAGTCAACCGCTCCCCGCTCGCCGTACCCCTCACCCATTCATCTCAACCGGCCCTTTGCCATTAGCCCCTGTACGCTTATTGCTTACAAAATCTGTGTGTAAGTTAAATTGCTGATGTGATGATGGCAAGCATGCTTCCTCTTACAAAGATTCAACCTCAGATTGGAGCGATATCTTAAACTTTAAAAAAGGAGGAGTCACAAAAATGTGAAACATCCTAGCTAACTAACAATAACTAGTTAGCTAGTTTCAAGAGAAGATTGTTCACATTTTTTTCAGACCACTAACGGGATGTTTAGCATGTTTTATTTGCGGTCTGAGGGACCTAAAGGCCCTTTTAACACCTCTTAAAAAAACTCACAATGAAGGCTTAACACATTTATACTAATATGCTGATGATTTTCACGAATTTTATAAGATCATTATAAGCTACTCATTTCAGTCAATAGGTTCACTAAAACTTTAAAAGATTCACCTTGACAGTGATCACACGTCTTCTAATAAAAATATGGAAAACACTTTATAATAAGCTTCAAATTGTTACATTATTTAATGCAATGAACAAACAAGCTAGGTTAATGGTAAATTGTAAACATACCATTATACTGTATAGTGTGAATATAAACTAAATACAACTTGCATTAATATATGTATAAATAAACATCACCTAGATTAAGAAATTCTGCACAGATATGTTGAATCTTATTGTAAGATTAAAGTGAAAAAAGTGAAAGTGACGTGACATACGACCAAGTATGGTGACCCATACTCGGAATTTGTGCTCTGTATTTAACCCATCCAAAGTGCACACACACACAGTGAACACACACACTCCGTGAACACACACCCGGAGCAGTGGGTAACCATTTATGCTGCGGCGCCCGGGGAGCAGTTGGGGGTTCGGTGCCTTGCTCAAGGGCACCTCGTCGTGGTATTGAAGGTGGAGAGAGCACTTCAGACCACTAACGGGATGTTTATTTATTTCTATTTGCGGTCTGAGGCCATTCACTCCCCCCACCTTACAATTCCTGCCGGCCCGAGACTCGAACTCACAACCTTTCTATTACGAGTCCGAATCTATAACCATTAGGCCACGACTTCCCCATTTTGTACTCAAGAGACACCAGATAAAAAATGTCACAGGGGGTTTACTGTTAATAAAATATTTTCATATATATATATACTATGTGATATGACAGAAGTAAAAACGAAAGTTTCAGTAATAGCTGTCAAATGGCTTTTAAAATGCCATATCACATATTAATATCCATCCATCCATCCTTCATTCTTTCCATCCATTCTGCAATCCACATGTCCTATGGGCCAGGGGATGTTGGAGCCTATCCTAGCATCTCAGGCAGTAGGAACAAATTAATCTTAGAAAATACTGGGTTCATTTTGATGTTTTGAAGATATTATTATTGTTATTAAAAAAGGAAGCGTCCGGAATGCCAAAACATTGTTTTCAGTCTCAAGAAAACATGAGGGTTAGAGTAAAGCAGTCGCACAACTTCTGATTAGATATGTTCTGGCCAACTTCACAATATAGAATACAAATCTTTAAGTTGGAAATGCCAGGTGTGAAAAGTGAAAACAAAACACCTGCTACCACCATTCACTTTGCTGATTTTTCAGTCGAGAAGTAGTGTGTTTACATTCTTATCTCCCGCCACTGACCACTATCAGCAAAACTGGTTATTCAGAGATGTTTTCAATGACAGATGTGGAAAGAATACAGCCTTCTTCCTGTTTCTGTCACAACAGCATTTAGAAAAGGTGACAGAATATGTTCATGTATTGGGGTGGAGTAACTGAGTGACTTTGAAAAGCTTGTAAACGCCATAGAAACTGGTTTTAGTCTAACCATCAGCGACAGCCTCAACAAGACAGGTAAGAAAGCTCTCTGCTCAAGGAACTTTAATAACTAGACTGTGGAGTTGTGGAGCACTTCTGGATTTAGGTGGGGCGTTTATCATCATCTTAGAAGAGGGTTAAGTTTAGGAGGTAAAATTGAGCTAAAAACAGTTTGCCATTGCTGTGTATATTACTTTCAGGATTTTATTTTGAATTGTTTGTTGAATTTAACTGGAACGGCGGCTGTTGATTAAGGCTATTTCTTATGATTTAATGACTGATTTGTTTCAAATCAGAAGACAATAAGTTTAAACAAATAATGATCATACATGTTATGCACTGTGAAAGTAACTGTCCTTGTTCACAGATTATGGTATTGTTGTAATACTGTATATATATAATAAGAAAAAAGTCAAGCAATTTATCTGAAGGTAAATTAAATTTCAATGATGAAAACTACAAGTGAGCCATCTTAAGGAGGCCATACAATGAGAATAGCTAACAATACAGGGTTTCAAACTTCTCTGGACTAGTACAAGACACAACAGAGAGGGATTTAAGAAATAGCTGAAGAAGAAGAGTTCAAAAAGTAGAAATGTTAATACATTTTAATGAAAGATTTTGAGGCCTTGTTATGATTTGACTTACGCTTTGTTATGACTGAGCAGCAGGAGCTAAAATGCATCATTTAATAAAAAGACAGCGCAGTGAATGCTTTGATAAAAGCTGAATGGTGCTTTTTAGCTTTGTGTGTTTTACCTATAGCAAAACAACTGACGCATTTATTGTTTGAGGTTTCCAGATCACCTCCTACTGATACACACCTAAACATAACCAAAATAGTTTTACTATCATTTATATCCGCGTTAGCATAACGTTATTGGAAATATTTGATGTTCTGGTGTCAATCTGATATGTATTTGGTTCCTGAGAAGTTCCTGTTCTTGTGAAAATCTTGTCTAGAAGTGAAAATAAGATCCCATTTGAGAGTAAATCTAAACAGAAATTTTTATAAATTTTTATAAATTATCGCAAATGACAAACTCAAGCTGTTTTATGTCCAAATTATCCCTCAATCCTAACAGTTTCTGGAGCTTGTATGTTGTTTTTTTTTGGTCTATACGACATACAATATCATATTGCTGTAGAAATTGTCAGTTTAAACGGCTCTTATTTGCCATGAGAAGCATCAGGGTTTGATTATTCATGTATTAGTAACTCAGTCAGACATGCCGCAGAACAACATTCCTCTTCTGTCTTCGGGTGGACGTCAGTATCAAGCAGTGCCTGGGCTTGTAACACGGTTGTCTTTTTGTTAACTAAGGCGTTTACCATCATGAAACTAAATGCCACCTGTCTTGTAATATGTTTATTCACTTTGGCAAAACAAGTTTGAGCAATAGGAGGTGTTATGGTGTGATATGGTGAAGTATGGTGTGATAGCAAATATGTAAAAAAAAAAAACAAATACTCTAACATCGAAGATAAACCTCTTTCATGCTATTTGTAACTCTAAGAATGAAGATAAATGTGTCTCATGTTACTTGTATGTTATTCTAAATTGTTGTCACACCATAGGACACTGTCCAATTTTAATTTTTCAACTACCCACATTTATTAATGATTATTGATGTGCTCGGGTTATTTCATTGAGAAAATCAGTTTACACGGCATCCTTTGAAGGTGTTCTGCCCATTTCAGCATCTTTACTGAGAATTGTCTCATGTTTTTACTTACCAGTAACAGACAATTCAAGTTACCAATACATAATCATATGTATTTTACAGTATATTACAGTAATAGTAGTTTTAGAGAGCCTTGCTCACAATGTGACTTTTTTGGTCCCAATGTGACATTGTTTTTTGGGTTTTAACAGAGAACCTTTCAGTTGGCAGCACAGATGAAGTCATTTTAGCACATTTTAGCATGTGAGAAATATATCGTAAAACATCACGTCACATATTAAGACTTCTATTTTGTTCCATCAGTTTACACCCAGCCAAAGACAGAATGAGTGCTTATGGAACCGGGGACCCACCTCCATATCTCATACCGGGTAAGTCAATGCATTGTTCATTTTGAATGACTCATGATAATTGAGTACGACTAAAAACACTCAAGCCAGTGTGTGTGACGCAAATGTGGAATCCTGAAATAGATACATTTCAGAAATATTAATGTTCTACCTGTATTTTTTTCTGGCTTGGCATTCACAATAGATGGTGCCAAGGGATCCAACGTCAAGGTCTACCATGTGCACACTCCATTCACCCCACCAAGCTCCACTATTGGAGGTTCTCAAATCCAGATGGAGTCAGCCAAACCTGGTGAGCCTGTTTCCTGTCATTAATCTTTGGAGAACTCTTAGTTGTAAAGGCCCCGTTTTGCTGGATAATGTCAGGATTTTACTGTATAATATATTGGAGCGTTGCTACTATCATTACATTGCTTTTATACAACATTTAAATGAACCTAATATTTGCAGGGTTTATGGAAGCCTGTTTCCATCATGGAATTAAAATAAATAAATAAAATCTATATATTACATCAAATCCGACTTTCATTTTTAGAATTGCAAGTTTATAACACAATTGAAACTTTATTTCTCACAGTTCCGAGTTCATATCTTGTACGTTTATGTCTCGCAAATCTGATTCCCCCTGAGTTTTATTCTAAATTTACATCTCATATTTCTAACTTTTTTTTCTCAGAATTCTGAGTTTGCATCTTGCAATTTTGACTTTTCCCCTTTAGATTTCTTGGTTTAAATCGCTTTTAAAGAGGCACCCAATCTTGTGAATGATAGGATCTGTCTGAAACAACTGAGAAATAGTTGAAAAAAGTCAGACTTGTGAGATGTAAACTTGGAATTGTGAGAAATAAAGTCAGAATTATGAGATTAAACGTCACAACTGCTTATGTTTAGTTTTTTTACTCATTCCTATGGTGGAACAAACAACAAAAAGTACAACACGTCATTACTTGCAACTTTGTGACAATCAAGGGTTCCTATCTCGAATGACCCTCTAGTCCCAAAGTTGTACAAAATATAACATATTCAAATTATTGGATGAAAACTTATAATACAAATAATAATAAAAAAGACTAAACTTACTAAAACACATTCTTCTCCTGTAGTTCAATCAACGGAAGCCAAAAACAAATTTGTCAGCTACGATTCATATGAGCTGGGTCGCCAACCAGGAACGACCTCCTGCATAAGCTGCCAACAGCAGGTCTTAACCAATGTCACCCACAGAGTGGGAGTTTACGCCTGGTTGATGTGCTTGCTCATCATCCTGTGCGGGTAAGAGTCCATTTGAATTTACAGATAACAATATCAAATCAAGTCCATTATCAAAGCCCAACTGACTGTCTTCCTCATTTCCAGGTTTGTTTTATGCTGCTGTCTGATTCCGTTCTTCATGAAGTTTTTCAAAGACGTCTACCACACATGCCCGAAATGCAATAAGATCCTGCACATTGAAAAGAAGCGATGCTGCTAACCCCATCCCATCCCTTCCCCAATTTTAACACCACCCATGGATTTGTGTGGCATCTTACACTGTATGAAGGACTGGAGGACACTTTCAGGTCAACACAGATGTCATCTAATACAAACTTGCTTTTATAAACTAAAGCTTTGCGATCTTTGAGAACCTTTCGGTGTTCATCTGGCTTATTGCATTATATTACATGATACATTATATTATTACATTATCAAATGGATATGAATAGCCTACTCATTGTTTTGATTGTATATCTATAAAGGACTCATGGTTAAGGGTTCGGAGGGCTGAGGAGTTTGCAGAACCATAAATCACATGTAATTTTGGCATCAGCTGCACCATTTAAAATGGTTGTTCTCAACCAAGGGGTCTCAGCAAACTTCAAATGGGCTTCAAGATGACTTCAAATTATGACAATGCAATAACTGAAATAAGTTATTTCTTGATTTAATTTACTCCAACAACTTGTTTTTCTTTGAAAAACCAGGGTACCCACATATATGTTGTTGGTATTGATGGTTTCATGAAGTGACTTTAACATCCATGGAAACTTTCCATCGGACAAAAGCTTCTTTATGGTGTAAAAATGTTCTTTAGATTATTAAAATGAGAAAATAAAAGCGTTAAAATGAAAATTTAAGGAACCAAATGGTTCTTCCATAGCATTGCCATACATCCATCTGGAACGTTTATTTTTTTGAAATGCTAGAAAAAAATCAGGATATATGAGGTGTCTTCCTTTGAAAGTGTCATTTCTGGAGCTGAACATTTCAGTAAATTAATACAATATTGAACTTCATTAGCAATTTATGAAGGATAGACAATTTTGTGGTTCATTATGGCAAGCTCTAATATATTTTATCAAGTAAAACCTGCAAAAATCCTTATCTAGTATATATATATATATTACAAATAACTGGGGAAAAGAGTCATGGGGTCTTTGAATACTGTTGTGGGCAATGGGACTCAAAAAGCTTGAGAACAAACAATTCAGAACCCACAAGATCTTTTAAATAAAACTATGGAAATCATACTTCCAAATTTCACTTTTTTGAATTACCACTGCTAAAGCAGACTTATTGTTTAACAATGTATCACTTCTGTAAAAAGTTTTAATCTTTAGAATAATATTAAATATCATGTGTATCTAAATGGAACAGTCTTAATAAAACTGAAGCGTGTCAGTGCAATGAATCTTAATGAGAACTCTGCATGTGCTGTTTATACACACTGAAATCATCATCTGACACTAGCAGAGCATGACAAGCTGAACACCGTTTCGAGTCAGTTCTTCAAGGGTCATGGCTGTAGCTTTTATAGAAAATTTTATTCAACATACATTTTCCAGCAAAAAGGCAATATACAGGAAGAGTTGTCGTACAATGCTGCTACACGGAGGAATTAGACTGGAGAGAGAAAAAAGAAAAAGAGAAAGATGTGATCCGCAGGTTTTCTTTGTACTGCACTTAAACGAGACAAACTGTTGCAATTAGTTAAGAAAAAAAATGATCAAATGAAACTGTCAGGATCCAAAATAAAACTACACACAATGAATATGAACATCTGAATTGATCTGTACCCAACAAATCAGTGTTTTTAATTTTACATGTTCGTTCTTTAAATATACATTTTAATTGTTTTTACAAAGCCAACTATGCACTAGGGAGCATTCCTTCTGTGCTTAAAGAAAAACAATGGTATTGGTTCTTAATGCTGGTTTCTCTAAATCCAAAACCAGTCTTCTATAGTCTGCAACCTCGTGCCAACAAACAGTACAACGAATCTGGAGCCGTCAGCAAGAGACCGCTCCCTCCCCATCAGAATAATCCCACAGCCGGTGACAGAGGAGCTACAGAGCAGGGAAAGCAAACTAAACTTTATGGGAAGAGGGGGGAAACAAAGGGGGCAGAGGGATATGCAAAATCAAACTCCAACCAAGATTACATTTAACAGTGCTGAGAAATGTAAAACCTTGGATATTAAGTGCCAACGTGCAAGATGAAGTACAGACAATTCAATTTGTATTTATTTTAAAACGGATGCTGTGGCTCTTTAACTTTATTATACAGGATTTCCAAAGACAAACTGAATTTCTCCAACCAAACTAAGTGAGAAAGAAGAATTGTGTAAACGTGAAAATTGACTAGTTGCACTAAGGGACCAGAAAAGAGACAACCGTGTCAGGGCAACTAGCAAAAGCCTCAGCCATTTGCGGGGATTTTTTTTGTTGAAGGATGGAGGAATCCTTTTAATCATCTGCAAATGACAAAACTCTTTCCCTCACCTCCACCTCACAATGCAGCAGCTTTCTTGCCGTAACAATTTTTTTAAAACGAACTTAAAAAAGAAAAACAAACACCAAAAAAAAAAGGAAACAAATCAAAACAAAAGTCTAGGACATACTGTTCCCCCTTTCTTGTTAAAATCCAATTAATTCTTCCAGACAAATAGGCAGTCAATATTTAGAGAAGCCAAATCGAACAGCCTCAAAAGGAAAACAGGAGCATCAGCAGTCGCTCCATTCGCTGAAGACTTCATACATGGTGCATGTGTACCCAGACAGCAGGTGTTAAAAGTGGTGCACACAAGAAGTTTGGTTAAAGTCTTTAGTATGGTCGGTTAGAGTGGGGGCTTGTCAGTTGTGAATCTTGATCGCTTTTTCCAGATACGTGTAGCGACCTCTCTTTGGAGCTTTGTTGAAGTGGTCGAGCCCTAACCAAGGCCTTGGGTGCGACATGTTCCCTGAGAAAGTACAGAATATAGTCATGTGGGCACAAACGTAAACGACGTCTACCGATTGAGACGTCAGCGATCAAAGGAGCGCAACATACCTGGCTGTGGCTCAAAGTCTTTCAGATTCACCTCGTAGTCTTCCTCATTGATATACTGATGCCGGCCCATCATCACTATTGCAAACTTGAACTAAAAGAAAATGGAAAACATGTTTAAACTTGTTTTGATGTCAACTGTATTTTTATTTTACGAATGATCATCTGGGTGGAACTAAACTTAATCTGGACTACGATCTACTAAATAGTGAGCAATGGTCACTGTAATTTTATGGATTCATTTAAATTGGGCTAAAAGATTGACTGAATTTGAAAATAGTGTACACACATTGACTTCTATTTACTAATGATATATATGGGATGCACCAAATGTTTTAGCTGCGGAAATTCCGGTTGAAAGATTCCACTCTGAGAACATGCCTTCCGCTCATGCTCACCGGAAAAGCAACGTCCGCTCAAATAATGCAACGACAGGACATTTCCATGTAGTACACTTGTTCGTTTGCAATAGAGCTACAGTGCTGTAACAAGGCAACACTGGTAAAACGACACTTCCCTCTCCTTCACTGATCTTCTCCCTGCAATGCTCTGCTCACATGCACTGATAATAACTGTGTAGGACTATACATTGTTTGGATAATTTAATGAACTTAATGAAAATAATAGATTGATATTTAATATATTCTGTCCAATTAATGGAATTTTCAATAAAAGTGTGGTTATTTTATTGGCTTGTATTTTTTTTATTATTCAGTGTCATTAAAATTATTGAGTTAAATTTAAAAAGTCCTACAAAATTACTTTTTATTACAAAGCATTTTTGGTTTCGGTTTTTGGCCAAGTGCATCCAGAATTTTCTGTTTTCAATAATAACAACTTACAAATAAATAAACAATTAGATTTAATTAATTGATTATGACTTAAAAAAAAAAACTATGAAGAGGACATCCTACATAACTCAAAAATGATCACTTTTAATCAATCGTTCAAATATTTGAGACATTTTGGATCCATCATCAAGCGACACTAATATTTGACTATACACTTGCCAAGCAGGAAATTGTTAAGCCATGTCAAGTCTCAAGGATGTTACTTGTTCATTCTTTTAAGTCACAGGTAGTTTTGTGATTGATGCCTCGCTGTCATTGTTTATAAGACAATGCCACATCGTGGAACCAAGATGAATTACATGGCATGAGAAATTCAATATTGTTACGCAATAAAACAAAATATAACATACCTTTGGACAACAGTGAGTTGTGAGTTTAAGGGTTAATGTGCAAAATATTTCCAGGTTAAAAAACCCCAATAATTGTGATTACATTTGCAAAGCTTCTCTTACCTTCTCAAACTCTTTCTCCAGAATTTCAAGCATGCTCTGAATTCTCTTCATCACTTCTCTGAAAGGTTCCCCCTGCCACAGTTAATGCACACATTAAAACAGACACGACATACAAACTGAACAAATGACAGCCATCCACCTACACGGCAAAAGAAAGCGGCTGCTGCCCGCCTACACATGCACTCAGCTAACACACCTGACGGATCTTGAGCAAAAAGGGGATTCCAAACGTCCCGAAGACTTCCTTGTGGAAATGTGCAACTGGAATCAGCATTTCATTCTCCTTGTCCAGGTCCACCTGGTCGAGAGGGATTTCCTGCCATGAAAGAAATGGAACTTGTTTCCAGGGGAACAGCATCCACAAATAAAAGTGGCATCTCAGAGGCGGAATCATTTTAAGAGGCTTTACAAGGGAACAGATCCTTTGTTGTGCACATCAGTGAAGGCTTGGCGTGTATCAGCTCTTCCTTACCTCTATTCTGAATGTTCGACTGGCTGCTGGAGATAAACATTCTAGCAATTCATCTTCCTGGTGAACCCCAATAATTTTGTAGCTGACAATTTCCAACAGCCTACAGAGAGGGCAAAAAAAGGACACTGTTAATATTAGCAGCGACCAGTGAAATGGGTCAGAATTATGGTCAGAGTTACTCATATAATGGATTGCGGCAGCGTCAATGAGTTAATGCATGACTGGCTGATATCAACTCCAGCCGGTTAATCCTTCTCATTCAACATATCATAAAAACATGACCTTTTTAAGAACATTAGGCATGTTAGATCAAGTATAAATGCAACAATGCCTCCATCCTTTATAGTAAGATAAAACAAAGCTGTAAAGATTTATGGGACGTGTTTTATGCACCACTAGGTACATGCACACTACCGTTCAAAAGTTTGGAGCCAGTACCATTTTTGTTATCAAACTGTTCAAAAGTGAGTTTCAAATAAATGCTGTTCTTTTCTGAACATTCTATTCAAAAAATAAAAACAAATGTATTAAATTGCAAATTTTTTATAAATTACATTTCACGAAACAGTGTTACTGTAAAACTAAAAATGTACTCCTCACAAAATTACTATAAAAAAATCTAACAAACCAGGGTTTTAAATAAGTTCTACATCAATGAATAGAACAAAGTAATAATTTATTAAAGATCCATTTTGATGAAGGTGAAAACTAGAAAAACTTAACGAGTCTCGTGACCCATTTTTACCGCACTCATGGAAGACCTCTCAGAGCAGACACTGAACAACAATATAGACTTGAAATAGAAATCCTTGATTAAAGAAAAGTGCACTGAATTGAGAACACACAGACCTCAGCTTCTCTGAGCCTTTGTCGGACAGCTCCACTGCCTTTTTACATTCCTCCAGAAGGTCCCGAACACAGCCATGCTTGTCAGGGTATAGTGTGATCTCCTAACGTGAGGAAGAGAAAATATTCACAACGATAAGTGTGCAGAACATCGTGGAAACATACATTATTGCAAATGAGAAGGGATGGCTGGCTGGCATGACGGTATATTCAATGTAGAATCACTGCAGCAGGTTCTTACCTCCTCTCGAAACACACTGTTGAGCCAAATGGCTTTGAAACTCCTCCTGTTCTCAAAGTCTGTGATCTTCATCTTGAGCTGTGGGGAAGCAAAACCATGAATAAATCAGATGCCCGGAACCTAACGGGTTAGAAGATATCATATTCCCTAAGAGGAGCACCAAGTGGCAGATAAGACCTCTCTCACCTGCTGGTAGTAGAGCTTCTTAGGCTGCCGGGGCTTGAAAAACTGCAGCAGGTCTCTGAGAGTGCCTTCATAGTTGTGCCTGAGTGGGTTGCCAGGGCCGTCTCTGTACCTGAGAGGAAGAACAATACAAATGAAGGTTTATGGATGAAAACATGGGGGAAAGAAGCCACACCAAACTGAAAATTAAAAGACGTACCCCTGTGACTTAAAGAACTGTAGGAGCATGGGGTCGGTATTTAATCTCTGCGCAACAGTCTTTGCCACCTGTTAAAATTAAGTATGAGATTATTTTTCACGTTACTGGCACATTCTGATCTACTTAAAAAAAAAAAAAACTCACCTGGAAGTAGTTCATTCGGTTTGACAGTGTCACAACAAAGCCTGGGTCATTGTGAATGGTCTTGTCACAGAAGATGACATCTACACGGTGGTACAAGTCTCTGAAGTAGTCTTTTGCAGTAGGCAGCTCACTGGTTTCATTTTCAGGATCATCCCTGGTGGCGATACAACAAGAGAACAATCAATTTCGAGGCCTTAAGTGGTGCAAAATGACTTAGGAATTAAGACAACGAATAGTTACTTCTGGAACACAATTATGTCTCCATCCATCAGCTCATCCAGAGCCTTGTCCAGGGAGACATCATAGTCTTGTATTCGCTCTGTTAAATTCGGTTTAACTTCCTGTAACACAGAATGCATCGTGTTTAAGCTATATATTCCTATAAAGCTGACAGAACTATTTTTATTTATTCAAAATGTCCCAAAATGTTTTGTTAATGTATTTTTTAATATAACATTACATGATGCCAATTGTCGGTTTTATGACATGCATATCAAACATCTCTAGTTACCACTTTCTAAACAAAACTGCAAATGATAAATGCATCATTAGGAATTCTGTGTAAACCAAGTCTTACCTCATAGAGGATAAGGCTAGTTCCCTGCTGAAACCCTGCTCTTTCACACATAACGGGCAGCAAGCCTCCTGTTTGGGTCAGGGTTAGAACAAATTAAGCATCAGAAAAGATTGACATCTGTTTAATTAGATTTTGATAAAAACTTAATGAGAACAATCCTATTAGACATAGCTTTGAATACTCACGTATTTTACAGGATATAGGCGTGTAGATATGTCCACAATAATTTAAGCTTCTGGTTTTTGGATCATACATCTTCAAGAACAACATAACATCATCTGAAAATCAAAACAAGGTTGATGCTATCAGAACTGGGAACGTTTTGTAGACCATCTTTGCTCTTCAGTAAGAAGATATAAATTGCCTAAAATGGTTCTGAATATACTGTAAAAGCATACAATGAAACTCACGGTCTTTGTCGAACTTGGGTAATGTTGCACCGCTGGCGGCCATTTCTGGATCTACAGTTTCCAGAAATATTGTCCACGGGTTCTCGTTATCGCTCAAGTCGATCATCTGTTTGGGACAATGAAATGAACAGCTTAATTCTCACATACAGAGCAACATAAACAAGAATTAAATAAAAAAATATGGACGTTTAAAAACGTGAGTGCGCAGACTTACAGACTTGTTGCAATCGGCTTCATAATCCAACATGGCCGGCCGTTTAGTGCCGTTGCTTCTGGCCTGCATGGGCCACAGTCTCATCTGGTCCTGTGGGAAACCCTGAAGGAGAAACAAACGTCAATTGAGACTCTTCATGGAACCCAGAATATAATTGCAACTAATGTGACTTTAACTAAATATAAATACCAACAAATGAGAATTCAAAATACCATAACACAAGCTTGCCTAACAGAGTTGTCAGAACAATTCTTACTTTGTAAAATTCTGAAAAGTAGTCTGTATACTGAACATTATAATGTTCTGATGCCTAAATGGTCTTGCTAGAACAACATGTTGTGCCAAATAGCCTAACAGTTGTCGGAAAAATCAATTTCATAAAATACTGCTGATTTAAGGATTTGAAAACTCCCAGAATGCATTGCGGCATTAATACATGTGGTTATTGTAGCAGGATTATCTTTTTGCTGTTTGCTCACGATGCCACGCATTAGCTGTGTGATATTAAAAGCTCTTTTTTTTGACTGAGTCAGCTGGTTGACTGTCACCATGAAAAAAAATCTAAACATTAATAACTGCTTTGTAAAGGTAAGATTGCAGAGTTCATCGTTACGAGTAATCTTAAACCATAAATAAAAATGGAACAATGACAAATGTTTGTTGTCAACTGACAATTTGCTGAACAAGAAATCTACAGTTGTACAGCACAAGATTTATTGGCTGATATTTTGCATCGTCAATGAATAAATTCATAAATAAATCTGGCTAAACAAAGTTTCGGTTAAGAAAAGGCCTCAATCAGATGTCATCAACAGAAATGGTGTAAATTAAATTCTCACCATGGTCTGTGAGAGGTTCTGAACAAACTCAGCCAGAGTGGAGCTCTTCAGAACCTTGAACACGGTGTATTTGACTTTCTCTTCATCATACATGTCGTTGCCCTGATGCCCACAGAACTGGTCTTCTGTCACTATCTACAGGAACAAAGAGCTAATATTTGTTAAACAGAAACACAAAGTAGAATAGAATCATATAACAAAGCCCACTCTCACGATCCAAACTTAAATCTTTGCAAACAAGACCTAAAAATGACCAATTTGACCTGCCGCACCAAGTGGACCAATACATCTTCCATTCAGACAGGACATTTGAATAAACAAGCGTGACTGATTTAATCGAGCATGATGTGACTCCGTACCTGTACTTGCATGTAAAGGTGAGCCTCCTGCCTCTCTTTTCTCTTCTGGGCTTCCACCCTCTTCTCCTCCTGCAGCCTCTCCACCAGCTGCTGAGGGATATCCATGTCTGTGACTGGCTGCAAGACCTCACCTAGACATGACAACAGCACTTATGAGCACAGATGGCCATGGGGAAAAACACTAGCCATGGCATCCACAACTAAAAACAGGGTGGATTTAGTCAGTGAAATTACCTCATGCTAAAAAATAACATCACAAATGAACGTCACAGCAGGTGTAAATAGGTTTGTATATATAATGCCACTTACTGAGTTTGGACTCTCTGATGTACACCAACATGTAAGCATTGGTGCAGTGACGCACTGACAAGTCGTCATCGTGACCACCGTAATTGTGTTCAATGGCCTCTTCTTTAGTGCACCGTGAAACAACGTCATCATCGAACTTACACCACTGCAAGAGGAACAAACAAACATTACATCTGGAAAAAACGATGAAAGCATGTGGGAATGATTTTCATAAACCACTTCACAAAATATCAATCAAAAGTCTAAATAACGTTTGACACCAGACTAAGCACTACTAGTAAAAAACAAATACAATGCAGGAATCCAGACTAAAACGAAAACTGGTGGCACCATCACCTGATTTGCTAGCATTTTTGGTGTAATGTAAATATTCAAATAGTGTCCAATGAAATGTTTTAGACTTCTTAGTGGCCTTTGAGCTTTTATTTGACAAGAAAGACCGGCGAAACAGGAGATAACTAGAAAGGAGAATGAGGAATAGAACACAAGCCGGAACTCTGTCTGCTGAAGCATTGTTGCCAAAAGTTGAGCGCTGACCATGTAGCATCAAGATGACAAAGGCTAATAGGGCTGGGACAATAAATCGATGCAGAACCGATTCATGGATCGATTCTGAGATTTTCAGAATGCATCGCAATTCCTCTGGAATCGATTCTGAGCTTAGATTAACAGCAGATGGCGCTCTAGTTTTTATCCGCATACTCAAGAGCGCTTGTGCATTCGGCCGAGTCATGTCATTTCACCTCAGCTCAGAATGCTTTTATGACGTGAGATTAATGTAAACAGCCCACTATGAACAACCTTGTAATTCGCTTCAACCTTTTTGAAAATGTATGAATAATTATTTTAGGCTCACGTGTTTAAGGATTTGGAAACAAGCAGAGGATGGTTGTTAAAATCTAAGCTCATTATCGATTCAAGAGGAATCGCGATGCGTTCGGAAAATCTCGGAATCAATCCATGAATCAATTTGTCGTCCCAGCCCTAAAGGGTAAAGGATATTTTAAAACATTATTCGATAAGTACGCTACCAGTCAAAAATTTGGTGCCGGTAAAGCTTTCTTCAGAATGTCTGTCCAAACCTGGTTATTTGTGTTTCCTCTATTGAAATGATTGATTGCCCGGACTGTGTATCGCATCTGTTCAGACAGTTTGCATGCAGATGTTGTCTTACATGTGTGTTGACAACATGTTGCTATCTTATGAGGCAGCGACAGAAACGTAGAAAACTAGAATGCGCAGCTTTATTACATTCTGCCGTCTCCGTTAGTCTTGAAACTCAAAGAGGTGTTTAGACGACCTCTATATTGTTATTTTCTGCTTGACATGCACTTCACAACACAACCTTGTTTCTGCAAAGACATTCAGCATGTTTTCTACAAACAACATCTGATGTGTGCACGTTTTACGTGGCGTGAGAAAGTGACAAAGCTAAATTTGATCCGAGCGGTCAGACTGAAACAAATGTACAAAAATGCAATTTGAATAGGATTTCAAACGATATGAATGTAACTTGAAACATGCTAGTAAAAATCATATTTCATGTTTTTGACATTCACACTTGCTAAATATGATCGAATTCCATTTATTCGAATATATTTTAAAATGCAATGTATTCCTGTGACGGCAAAGCAGCCATTACTCCAGTCTTCACAGTAACATCTTTAAGAAATAATTTTAATATGCTGATTTGTTGCTTAGGAAACATTCCTTATTATTATCAAGAAAAACAGTCACTGCTTGATATATTTATGCTTAATATGCATAAAACACCAAACTTCAGTCTCAGTCTGGAGCCCTCCATTGCTTCAAGGTTTTACTTTAACAATATAGACAAAACATTCCATGCAACCACAATCCACCCACAAAGCCAACCCGTTAACCACCAATAAAATAACTAGAGATCCCGGAAATGAAAGGTGCTCACTATTGGTGCGGTGACACTCACTTTGCCGTCTCCTTTAGGATTAAGGTAGACGACATAGTGACCCCCGTGGTTGTCTCCGCTGTGCACCAACACGGCGTGGAGAATGTAGTTGGCCGGGTCTTTAGCATCTGTCTTCTGCAGAAACTCATCCAGAGGTAACTGCTCTGGGAATTCAAACCTGTGGGGCACAGCATCAAGTATAGCCTCAGCCTCCATTTCTCTAACATATGAGTGAAAGTGAGCAAGATATTATGCCAGAAAGATTATAGAAGAGTGTATTTTAAAATGCACCCTCCAGTCCATATTCAAGTAAATGTTCAGTCGACAAACATCATTTAGATGAGTCACTCAAACATATTTTAAGAGCGTAATCTCCCTCTCTGCATGGCACGCATTTATTCAGACCACCCATAAATCACTGCTTACTTCAGCCATCACAGAATTTATTTCAAAAGAAATATCAGTGTGACTCATTACATCTCAAACTCATTTACAGTAAAATTTGTAATGTAAAAACAGCACATATTACACAGATTAGAATGGCTTCACATGTACAACACATTGAAAAAAAGTAAAAAACTAAACTAATTTACCTGTCATTTATCTTAATATTTTGGTCAGTCTGAGGGTCGTACATGAACCTCATGAGCTGTAGGTGCAGAATAGGAGGGAAGGTCAGGAACTTTACACCCTTCTCTGCTTCCTAAAAGACAAGTGAACCGCAAATAAAGTCAAAACTCCAGAACAATGAATTTAAATAAGTATCAGGCACAACAAAATGTAAATTATTGTACAATTATTGTTAAGGCGCAGTCACATCAGCAAGATTTCAACACATTTTTAAGTAGGTCTGTTGTCCATTGTCAATGGGTTATCAATGCACCACTTAGATATCACTTTATAATAGCAAATTCTGCAAATGTGCATGTTAAAAGCTCAAACTTGAATCCAATGTGCATTCCAAATGGGTATATTTTCACCTTGTGTCCCTCACATGAAATTCCAGCATCTTTTGAGATGACTATGTTAAATGTGACTGCACTTTTAGGGTTGGTTAGCATCAGAGGGAGATGAATGCAAACCCCTCACCTGTAGACCATGCTCCCCTGCATCGTATTTGTTGTCCCCATCCAGCTGTTCCACTGCCACATAATCCTTGAATGACTCAAAGACTGCAGGGCAGAGAAGGTGCATTAGTAACCGCAAAACAAGTACAGCCGATACTGTGTGCAGTCCTACACAACATTATGAAACGGTATCCGAGACAGTCTGAGCTGAATTTGTCCTAGAACTCAGTTGCAAGATGTTGGGAAATGTATACATTTATAGACCATGCTAGAATAAAGGCCTACCAGGAACAGAAGGGAGGACAGCAAGACAGAAGATCAGAGAAAGCCACACTTACTGTTTTTCTTTCCTTTTATGCTGAGTTGGATGTCGTAGTAATCCTCTATTCTTTCTGACCGATAGTCCACATGCTTACACTGGATGTAGGACTGAAATGGAGAAGAGACTCAAATGTGGTGAGGCTGAATAAATGAATCAGATGTAGAGTGAAACCAGAGCGAGTCCGGGTGACTTACCACCATCTTCCCTCGGAAGAGCTTTGGGATTGTGCCCTCCACGCAAGTTCCTTTCATCTTGTTCTCCACATTGTCCAACAGCTAAAAAAACCCCACAATGGTTGGACCCAAATCACGTTCATCCAATCTGACATGACTAATCCCTCAATTGATTAATGAGATAGAAGAGAAGGATCCAAGGAGATCAAGCTACTCACCACTCGGCACAATTCCTGTACATCATGCTGCATGAAACTGTCTAGAGTCTCCCATCTGTGGAAACAGATACACATTTCAAAATATAAACATATGTATGGATAAAGGGTAAACAAACAGTCACATGACTGACTATGAATATTTATACAATGGCACTAGCATCCAAAACCAACCAAGTCTCTGATCTGCCAGCATAACATCTAGGCCAAATACCCCTTGATTAAACTATTAATTGCTTACAATGTTTTAGAGGGCCTTACTAAACAGAGAAAGTTTCTATAGATTTCCACCAGTAACAACTGAAATCAAGAAATAAAAAAAGCGTGTAGTTTGTTTAATTTTGGATTTTACAAGAAATACAATGAATATGCTAACTTAAAAGTTCATGGCCAAGGCATTCAGAGTCAAGCCAAAAAACTAAAAAGCCTTTAATGCATCATGGCTAGAATAATTAGAAACATAGAAATAGCACACTCAACTGGAAAGAAAATCTGAGATTAAATGGATTTGCAATTCAGAAAATGAACAAGAACATCAACAACGGAGCACAAAACATTCAATGACAATGACATGGAACGACGTGAAACTCTCACTTCACATCTCGCACAAGAACGTAAACTGGCAGACGTGTCATGTGTCAGTGCCTGATTCATAGTGCTTGTAAACTGAACATTCAAAACAAAACCTACCCAAAAGACTTGGTCAGCTTCTTTGTCCCAACAGGCTTATCGCTGTGTTGGAGCTCATAGAACACCCTCTGCAGGGCGAGGGGAACACTTTTAGAGGAATCATCTCCCTCAGTAGGCATCATATAAACCGCCTAGAAAGCAAAAACAAAGCAGGTTCTGACAAATGCACAGCATCAACCTTTACTTTTCTTCTGAAAACTAAAATATTATATAATGAACAATACGCAATAAAACCACTACAAAAAAAGTAAAACTAAAAACTTGTCTTGACCTACAGCTTACTTAGTCAACTTGGAAAGTAGACTAATGTCACACAAAAGCACATGCGAAAACATTTTCTACATACTACCATTCAAAAGTTGAGACAGTAATTAAAAACAAAAAAGTATTGCTACTTTTAAGCAAGGACACATTAAATTGATCAAAAGTGACAGTAAAGATTTATATTTTAAAACAATACATTTCAAATAAAAGCTGTTCTTTTGGACTTTGTGCATTAAAGAACAAAGACAACCGTTTTCAACAACAACAAATGTATCTTGAGCACCAAATTAGCATATTGCAACCACTTCTGAGGGATCATGTGTCACAGGAGTAATGCCATTACCGGAATCATTTTAAATAAATAAAATTCAAATAGAAAACATTTAAAAGTATTTTTACTGTTTGATCAAATAACTGCAGATTTGGTAATCTTTAGGGCTGTGAATCTTTGGATAGACAGCAAATCGGTTCATGATTTATAGGTTTTCGATTCAAAAATTAAATTTGATTAACGATTCGACTCTGCATTCTATAAGTACATTCACAGGATTATTTAAATGCTTCCCCTTAATTCTTTAAATGCTTAGTCAGGGACAAATTACCCCGTGGCCTTTATAGAGTCAGAGAAAAAAAACAACACTTTTGTCCACTGTTCGATGACAGTTAAATGATGCCATGGCATGACATATGTTTATTACAATACATTAATTTTTTCTCTTACTTTGAATTTTCTATAAGAAAATCAAATATACTGCTGGACAATAATCAATTTGTATTTATTGTCTTAAAGCTTTTTATTCAGCTTAGCTGCAGCGATAAGATGCCTTTTATCCATATTAGGCATTTCCTGGCACGGCTTAAGTGCTATGAGCGCGAGATCACTTCTCTTTCAGCGCGAAAACTTCTTAATCTCATTTTCATAAAATAAAAATGCTATACTATATAACTTTTCCTGTTGATCAGCGAATGATGATTCTGAAAGAAAACGCGCCTGATTTCTGTTTGCTACACTTTAGACACTTACATTTTTGCTCCGTCCATGCAATAAATGCACAGCCTTCGACTGCTCAGGTAATATCGACGGTATGAAAAGAGCCGTTGAAAAACTACAGAAAAGTAATACTACTTTACTTTAGCAGTACTGGCCACGAGGTCTCCATTAATTCGTGCTTGTAGCAATTTAATGTGTATATATTTTGAAAGCATTGAATCGCTATAGAAACCGTTTTAAATCGATTACTGTCCGAAATCGACAATTCACGATTCAAAAATACATGTTTCAAGATCGATGCATATGCACCGTCAGTAATCGATAAGAGATTTTTAAGATAAGAGAAGTACTGTGCCCAAACTTTTGAATAGCAGTGTATAAAAACTGCCATGATTGTATTTTTTATATTCTTATAAAAAAAGTGGTGGCAGTTTAGCCTGTTAATAACAGGGCTTGCTGTGGAGAAAATGTGCTCTGCCGGCACATGGACACACCAATACCAGTTATGATTATCACGATTTTCTCTTATCATTTCACATTTTCTTTCCAGCATAAAGTGGATCCCCATCCGGAGAGATGTACGACTCTAATAAGAACCAAATATTACCAATAAAAGATTCAAAATTATGCCACAGTTGGCTGCTCCTGTACACAAACTACATCTCTCATCATAATGCATCCATTTCAGTTAGGTGAGGGATGCAGTTGGAAAGTAGGTTATATTTCATTGGAACTTACAGCAAGGAAAATCAATTTGGAAAGTATGAATTGCATTTTTAAGTCATTAAATTGTACATCCAATGATGAAGCTACATGGGCAGCATATCGAAAACAAATGTCATCTACTTATTGGTACATACTGCATTCTTTAGGAATACTGCAACAAATCTTCTGATTCTGATAATGAAAGGCAGATGTCTCACCCGTCGAAGCTGGTTTGTGAAGAAGAGAGTCTGTAGTAAGCTGTTCATGTAACACGTGGCTCCTTGATTCTTCAAACCCACGTAACCAGTGTGTTTCTTTGAATCCCAGCTGTAAGTAAAACAGTGACATCAGGTACCTTTGCAAAAGCTCATCAACACTGAAAACATATGCCAATAAGAAATGACTTACGCCACACCGTGAGGCGCATCAGCTTGAACGTAGACCTCAAAAGTGACCTTATCATCCTCCACAAAGCCCCGTTCTGTATCAGTCACATCCTGAAATCAACCAACATCAGCTAATTAGCTCTGTTCACCTCTGATAACACCAGCTCAGCAGAGACATTCATACAAAACATGTAAACTTACACTCCATGACATGAAGTTGGAAAAGCCCCAGTCGTTTTCCTTGTGGAAGAACAGGTGACTAATGCGGCGGCTAAAGGATTTCTCATCGTCTTTGTAGTTGATTATTTTGAGCATGGCTTGAGCATGACATGACCAGGACCTTTAAACAATGAGGAATCAAATTAGGTTTGGTTTAAAAACACCAAGAATGAAACTTGTTTAATATTTTGAAAAATCCAAAGTGTATTAACTTTACACAAAGGAAAGAAGTCCATTAATGCAAGGCCATCACTGAAATCGCTATACCAGAAAAGGTAATGGCAGTGATTGCTTACGTAGAGTCTGACTCAGCATTGCACTGAAGGAAGAATCCCACACTCTTCTGGTGAGGTCTGTCCGGGTAAAAGCGGGGCATCACCATAACCTTCCAGGGCAGATTTCTCACGAAACAGGGTGGGCTGAGAACAGACTCACTCAGCCTGCTAAAGCGCTCCACCACAAAGCGGAAAGTGGCTTCTGAGCGCCAGCTTGTGTCTATTAAGAAGTGTTATAGAAAAAGAAATTGTTACATATACAGATGTTATTTCATATATTGAAAAATGTGCATGGTGCTGAGCTTCAATGTGTTTCTTACCATCGTCCATGTCCTCCTCTGTGTTGTTGTGTCCATCCGCCATAGCCAAGTTCCCATTGATGACTGGATTCTGGGGAATTCTTGGAGGATCATCTGGGTCCCCAGCTGAAGAAAAAAATTATTTGTCAAAACTGGAAATTCCCTTGTCAACTGGTTTCATCCCACAAGATTTCTTGCCATCTCACTCTTATTATGGTGCCACAGATCCACTGTGCAATAAGTAAACAAATGCATTAAAGAGCATCTTTCAGCAAAAAACTAAGCATGATCATTCAGAATTTAGCATGTGAAACTCTGCACATAGCAATTACTTCATGTACCCTCATATCTATTTGATTTACTAAAATCTGCACTCAGTGCCGCTGGCAACGCTACAATGCCACTGCTTTGGGGCATATCAAGTTTAGGGCAGAGCACGCCTCTAAAAACTGTAAACACATTGTTTGCATTTCATCTTTTCACTGATTGGGTTGTCACCCTGAGTTTTTCGCTCGATATTTGCATAAAGTCGAGGAATGGCCAACATTTTTGATGCTCTCGGCCACTCTCAACGCTTTTTCTGCGCCACTTTCGATCCCATAGCGCACCTCACATGTATTTAAGCTCAACTTCCATAGGAATGAATTGAAAAGGCTCACTACATGTCAGAAGAAATGCACCGTAAGTGACAAAGCAAAATCTGCTTCTATAACCATCAAAGATTCTGAAGCACTACTGAAGGCATCTGAAATTATGCTCACAAAAGTCTAAGGTAGTCTATAAACACTATGCAAAGATGATGCATTCAAGTCATATTGGAAAGATCATATTTACTAGTTAAGCACATACCACAATGTCATAAATGCAAGGGGAAAACTCTAGATTGACTTTGAACCCAAGTTTGTGAGTTGGGGGGCATGTCGTGAGAAAATACAGTGGATGGAATTGGTGTCTGTAAGTGTTGAAATAATTGACATGAATTTTAACATTTACAATAAAATTATCCAAATTGCATGTACAAAAGTTAGGCCTGACGTTTTATCAGATTTTTACAATTGTGCTTAAAGCACTTTCACAAACTGAAAAAAAAACCCACACAGAAAGCACATTCTTTAGTCATCAGTTTGCGTAAAAGGTACATTGACATCTCGCTCGGAGCAAACAGACATTGTAATTACGAATTCCCAACATAAATAAAAGTTCCTAGTTGGAATTTTCTCAAGACCTATTTACGATTGGGACACTCTTTGATACCAGAGTTTCCGAAGTGGACAGGCCATAACATTTAAACACTGCACAGGAGAAAACTATTGCTGTAGTGTCAATTTTATTAATTTACCCCCACATTATATACATGGCTTTCTCTTGCCATTACAGGCATGTAAATTTCCACCATTTGATGCATATTCACATTTATTTGCCGGAAAGTCCAGGATCTCTAATCTTCAAAATCCAGAGTGAGATAATGCATAAAAGGTAATTAATGAACAAGATTTTTAGATTTAAAATTCACTGGATTTTAACTAAACATATTTGATACATTTTGCCTTTAAGATTTCCCCCAAAATAGGCAATAATTAGCCTGGTGTCCCGCATGATTCCTATTCTTTCAGACAACAAAGCACTTGAACATGGTCACTTCAAAAGTGGAAAGTAGGACGTTTGCAATAGCACGTAAAGACAGCATAAGACGCATGTAAAAACAAAACAAACAGGTACTCTTCATGTCTAAGTGGGTGGTTATTGGCAAGAAAAAAAGATGCAATGTGAACCAGACATTTTGCCGTTCAGTGAAATGCCTGAATGAGTGAGATTAAAAACAGGCAAACCTGCATGCTGCTAGCGCTTCATTTGCGCATTCCTGGGCCTGTGATATGATATGTGGTGTAATGATTAACGTATGTGCATGTCTTGAATGGTCTCCGAACAGCAGCATCAGAAACGCCCCCACACGTGCACTGCAGAACTTTGATGAAACGCAGCGCAAAAATTAGCGTCAGAAACACAACGAGTGAGAAATCGCAACCATGTTGAACGGCCTTTCGAGTGCTACCACCGCGATCGCGGGTGTGCACGAGCCCCCCCAAAAACAGCCAAGCAAGCCGTAATCATTAAAAATGGCGAGCGGTACCACAGCATGACTCGTTATACAATGAAGCAGCAGAAAATCCCCGCGCGCTATCGGCGGATCCCCACGCTCTGGCCTAGACGCACAGTCATTGCAATGCCCTAAAACACATACAATCTACATTTACAACTAACAGCATAGGTACTCACCCCCTGTTATTAACAATAAGGGTGTCACTGAGAAAAACAAGCTACGTTAAGGACTCGTTTCGGAGTTGATCCGTTTACCCCCTCCCCCCTCCAAACACATAGCCGCGCTGCTAACGTTTCCCTCCGCAAACCGAGCTCTTATTCTCGGCAAACCGTGTCATCTGACACTATCCGGACGAGCAAATTAATTACTTGGTTCGCGGATCCTTTGGTGAGCCATCACGCGCCTCGGGCCGCGCCGTCAACCAGATATAAACAAACACCGACACAAGCAGGCCTCGCAGAAACTGATACGTGCAAAATACAGTCCACCATCTTGGAATAAAACTGCCATCCACTCCCCCTAATCGAGCTGCACAACTTCCTATGCGGAATGCAGCCAAAGCCAATAACGACATGAACACATGAATACGACCTGCAACAGCTAAATGCAACTTAACCGATTAGCCATCACACAGAAAGCCTGTCATCGTGTATGTAGTTCAGACGCGACTTACAGTTCAAAATGGTGCTGTTGTCCAGCAATCATCATCTGATGCTGTTTATCTGACTCCACGTTAGCACTCCACAGTAAAAAAAAAAAAACGGTGGCGCGACAAGAGGATTTGCTGACTGTGAAGGAAAGCCATTCAATGAAGCAGCAACTCGTTTCAGAAATGTCTAAACAAGCAGATGTTCTGAAAGACCACTAAACTGCCCGATTAAATCGTTAACTAGTGGATAAATGAAACTAGTGGCCAGTTTAATGCTCTTGCAGGATCGTTTCTACCGCAAACGTTTCCCTGTTGTTTAAATCACAACAAACAATACACCGTTGACTTACATGTATCCATTCTGCACGCGAACACGGGCTCGTTCGTCCAAATAATTAGCTTATTTGTGAGCATTTGTCCATGGATGCTTTTGAAAAGTTGCCCACGGGATCTACAGGTGTAACCGAGGGGCTCCTTACATAATCAGATGAAAACCTGACACAGTTTGACAGATAGAAGAGCTTAAAGATGACTGCGCCACGTTAATGTAGTAAGCAGATCACTAACGTTAGCCAAACGCTAATAGAAGACAATCCAGCTGAAATAACGGTCACACAAACAGCATTTTTTAAGTAAATCAAAAGCTATGTGGTTTTTAACAACAAAGTACCGTGGTAATGTGACACAAATGAGATGGTAAATAAAATAAGACGGACTTTTTGCTGACTGGTTAAACTCCTCATGCAGCGAGGTAACGTTAACGTTAGTTAACGGTTAGCCGCTGGCTAGCTTAACAAGCTATTGGGGTCAAAACATGCGCCAGAGTGGCTTGCTATTAAGCAGATAAACAATTAAAGATCTGGTTTAGTGTGTTAACGTAAGCTGCTGTGGTGTTAACTGAAAGGCTGTGAGCGTTTGATTGTGCACGAGGCCTTGACGTACCCTCCATCTCCATGTCCTCGGGCTCGCTGAGCTGCTGCTCGCCTGCTTTCTGCTGCTGGGTGTGATGGTGGTTCATGTCGGCGGCTGTTAGGATGGGATGGTGCCTGGGCTCTTTGTCTCCCTCGGGCCGGTCTGGTGGCTGTTCCGCGGACAGAGGTTGCTGGGGAGTCGGAGGTGGGGTAAACAGGTCGAGCCTTTGCGGCTGGGCCTGCACTAAGACGACCTCGGCCTTGTCTGCTGTCAGCGCCGGGGATGGAGGAAGGGAGGCCGGTGGGGGAGCAGGCAGAGAAACGCGGACGTATTTGCTCGCTATTCGCCCAATCTCGGCGCCTGGGTGAATGAATGCTAAGGTTAAGGGTAGTCGGTGGCCTCAGGCTTCTGCTTAACTAAGGCCTGATGAACGAAAACCCGGCTTTCCCCAGTAGAAGTGCGGTGCGAATGCAACTCACAACAGCCTGCAGCCGGGGAAAACACAGATATAGCCCAGCTGAAGCTAGCAAAAGTGATTAAAGAAGAAATAGCGCGACTCGTGCGCCTCCGAGAGGTTATTTTAAATACAACTTTGCCTGCAATATTTCCAGTCCGTGTACTCCTCCGATTGTCCCTCTTCTGGGGGGGAGCGGAGAAAAAACCTATCCATTCAAACCAGACTCTAATGTGAAATCGCACTAATTTGGAAGTTCAAACTGACAAAGATGCCCACGTTTCGCCTCGCCGTTATCACAAGTGAAACTAACCTGAACATCTAACGCTCAATTTCACCCCGAAACTGCATCACAAAAGGTTATTCAAAGGAGAAAATATAATTTTGCCCGGTCACGGCCAGAGCCTCTCTCACTCGCTCCCGTGGTTTATGATGTTCCGTTTGAGATAAAACTCAAAATGGCGGTCGCGCTCCTCTCTGAAATGTCACATCCGCATGGAGATCCAAACAGTGGCGCACACCGCGAGCGCCATAAACACAAACGCTGCCTCGCGACAGACTTTACTGAAACTTGGCGGTTTCATCCTATATATATATATATATATATTTTTTTTTTGCTGTTTAATATTTTGTTGTGTTATATTTATATTACTGATACCAGCACCCCTATTGGTTATGCAGTAGGCACTTATGTGTGTTGTATAATATTACGGAATTGTAATTTATTATTTTATTTAGCAAAAATCGCTTATTAATTCTTCTTCAGACATTTCCAGCATTTTTTTTATTTAAGTAGCTAATAAACAAGAACATTTCCACTTTCAGAGTAATTGGAGCTACGTGGTCGATATTTATTTGGATTTAACGTTAGTCAAAATGAAAACCTTTTGTTGTATAAAATAAAATCTCAGACCACCTGATACTTCACATAAATTAAAATATATGCCTATAGCAAACCTAAAAACAAACAAACATAAATATGAACATGTACATTATAAAGAAGTGGAAGGAAATTAAAGAAGAGGTCAGCTTTTTTTATTAACAATATACAAACCAGAATGCAAACATGAAATCAGTTCAACTTGCCCACACCTCCCTCCCTCTTTAAATTAGGATTCATATAGAAAATCAACATAAAATCAAAGCCACAGGAATTATAAAACATAAATCCCAGCAATCAAGAAAGTGTACG
The DNA here is from genome assembly GCA_027422405.1 of Ptychobarbus kaznakovi. NCBI lineage: Eukaryota > Metazoa > Chordata > Actinopteri > Cypriniformes > Cyprinidae > Ptychobarbus > Ptychobarbus kaznakovi. Next base: position 5,763,910 of record CM049807.1, on the reverse strand, counting down.
AAATAATTATAAAATAATAAATACATTTAAATAGACCTAAATAAAAAGTATTAAGGCTTATCCTGATCGTTGTTTTGTGCAATATACTTGAAGATCTTATCGCAGCTCCAGACCTTTAATGTAGAGATTTGTGCCAAGTTAACCCGAGCAGTGAATATGATGTCCCGAAGTTGTATTAACCTATGCAGGCTATGTGGGGAACCCAGTGTTGCGCTAAGAGTTTTTTTTTTATTAAGTTTCACATCTGCTCCAATGTTTTGATGAAAATGTGAGAAAAAAAATCCATAATTTTGCTGAAGGTCCATTGTTTTATAATCTACTTGATTTTAGCTACATGATTTATTGCTGCTGCTGCATTTAATAATGTGCATCATGCTAAATACATAGTCAACACAGTAAAGATTTATTGTTTTGTGACCATTCAATAGATGAAGCTCAAAATCAGCTGGAAGCCTCAATCCATTCATTGACGTCAATGCTGGATTTATCAATATTTATTGTAATAAATATTCAGCATTATTTTTGTCTGATAGATTTGACCATAGCTTATTCTCTGGCATGAGCGTGGTGTTGATATTTTCAGTCAGCTTTTGCTGACAAAGAAGAGTCTACAGCATTGGTAAGTCAAAATGGGAGGTGTGTGTGAGGGGGTTTGGGGGGGGGCTTAATTGCGCAAAATTATCGAGGAGGAGAAGCAGCTGGGCCTTGTCTGCATTAGGTAATAAATAGTCATGCAGGTTTTGAAAATGAATTAAACTAACTAATCTGATATCTGACAAAAATAGTGCTCAGTATTCTGTAATTGCTGCCATATTATTAATAGCATGAACAAGATGTTTGTGTTCTGTTTCAAATTAACATTTATCTCAGCCAAATACCATTTTAGCCTTTTGTTTTGTTGCCAAAACCACATGAGTGAGCAATCTAATCTAATTATTTGATTTACTTTTTTTTGCTGAGAAGTGCCTTTTGTATAACAGAGGACAACATTACTTGATTTCACAATAAAAGCTCATAGTAATTCCTCAGGGGTGACTGTGCATTATTGCAATTGTTTCACACCTGGAGCCCCAGTGCTTTCAGCGTCTTTGCATTCATTTCATATTCTATTTTCTACATCAATGCAAACTGATTAAAGAATGGACAGATGTTGCATACCACTGTGATAGCATTTGCAATCTTGTCGGTTCAGCATAAATGCAAACCAAAGGGTGGAAATGTATGGAGTAGCTAAATTGTAAAGTTGACAGCTGCCTCTTTATTGCATTATATTTACACATTGCATTTGATTGCCTTATTCAGCCATGTGTACACTAAGTCAGAATGAATTTGCGCAAACCTTTAAATAGTTTTTCATATTAAATAGGATGAGATTTTCTTTAATAGTTTCTTTACAAAACCTTTACATTTATGCATGCGTGTATATTTTATAATTGCTATATTTTTCCTGGGAGTCAAACCTATGACCTAGCACCAAGAATTATATTCATATAAAGTGGTATTTTGAATATTGGTGCATTGGTATTTTTCAATGGCATTTAGATTTACTTACCATTGCATTTAGCATTCGTTCTACACCAACCTTGTTTGAGCAAAATTCTCACACTCAACAAATGTTTCTAAGCAGAACCCGTCTGCATTCTTTGAGTTTCCAGCAAAGCATGCATTCTTAACTTTACTTACAACAAGGCTTGTAGGTCAGTTATACCCAGTAAAAGAGATAGCCTTTTGTTCATATTTTTCAATTAAAATTATTTTGTGTAGCCTATGTGTGTGCATGCACTTGTGTGTTTGTATACCTAACAACAGTTACGGTATCTGATCAAAATACCAGCTATTTTAGGGATAAATGTTGATGCAGCTTCTAACTTACCACTTACTCAGTCCCATGAACAGAAAAATTACTTTACAAGCTGCTAAAATGTAATCATTTGATTTAATGTTATAAACAAATAAAGGAAAATGAAGATTGCTGTTTAAATCTTTAGGCCAATATTTATTCTACAAACATTTTATTTTGTTTGGGTTTAAAACATGGCAGGAAGATTACATTATATGCGTTTGAAAATCATCTACAGGCAAAAAATACAAATGCTACAAAAATAAATATATACGTAACTAAAGCTGTACGTTAACAAAGCTGACTTTAGCATGTAAATGAACACGGCATAAAGTATATTAGGCGAACTATTTAGTGTGCGACTTTTTCTGAGAGCAACAGCGTTGATCCGGGCATGCGCAAAACAGAACGGGCGTGTTTTAAATCAGATCCGCCCACTTTGAGGAATGTCTGAAACTGCGCAGGGCAAAAGCGACCCAAACCGGGGTAGACAGCTACAGTCCTGGGCAATTGGATTTCGGCGTCACAAAAGACAAAACATTTCACCTCATTTCGTTTTAATTCAAAGATCCAGAATTAAGGATATTAACCGACGTTTATCTGGTGGTGTGTGATTTCAAGAACACGAATCAACCCACGAGAGGAAGAAATCACTCAGAAAACGAGCAGAAGTTCACCGAAGTTTCTCAGTATTCATCATGGAGGAGAAGAAGGAGGAGAGCGAAGCGGAGATCCACGAACACGGACCCGAGCACTGGTTCTCCAAATGGGAGCGCCAGTGCCTCGCGGAGGCCGAGAGGGAAGAGCCGAGGGAGGAGGTGGACCAGAACCAGGAGAAACTCTGGCACCTCTTCCAGAATTCCGCTACGGCGGTGGCGCAACTTTATAAAGGTCTGTGCACAGAGAAAGAGACCCCAGCAGCGGCCCTCCGACTTCCAGCTGCTCGGCTAAAGAAACCGTTCGCTCTAGAAAAAATATCGCGTAAACCCTTAGTTTCTAGAACGAACCACACTTTCCGACTTAAAAGCCCATACCTGTCTCATTTGGTCACTAAAGTGATAAAAGCAGCGTTTTATGTTTGTTTTTCACCGTGTGAATGAGAGTTAGCTTTAGCTGAGCCGGTCTGGCTGTGTTTGACAGTTTGTTCGTTGTTATGGTGGCCTTGCTAACCGGCTAGCCGGCTAGTTAGCCACTTAACATGAGTGTTTTTGTTCCTCTCGGTTAAACTGTCTGTACTGGCAAAGCTTATTTTTAAGTGGAACACATTTACGTTTTACAAGGCTTGTAAAATTAAACATTTTGACACAAAGTTCTGCCGGTTAGTGAGTTAGCTTATGTCCTATTGTGGCTGTGTTTCAAAACCAAGACAAGTGTATTTAACTGCCTACCATTGTGCAAATGAGTCACGTTCGAACGCACCTATGTTACCCTAATATATTGTCCGTGTAGGACACTAGGGTTTGACACATAGCCATTGTCTGGTTAACATATTGAATATTTGAACTCTCTATTAAAGGGATAGTTAACCTAAAATTGTTGCGCATTATGTTTGTCTAAACATTTAGTGACTCATATGGTGGTTATTGTTTGTTTAAAATGCAATAGTATTAGCCTTATATAAAATGTGTGTGTGTGTGTATATATATATATATAAATACTGACAAAAAATGTATAGCCTGAGTGCACTGTAAGTCGCTTTGGATAAAAGCGTCTGCTAAATGCATAAATGTGTATATATGTGTGTGTGTGTGTGTAATATATATATGTGTGCATATATATATGTGTGTGTGTATATGTGCATACATACACTTTTCTTCCAGGCATTAAAATTACATTTAAATAAAGATGCCCATTAAACAAATAAATATGCATTTATTAGATGGTTTCTAATATTAGTAATAATAATAAGTCTAATGATAGTCTCTTCTGTCTTTAATGTCATGTGAGCATCCCTGATTTGACTCCTATATTGCAGATCGAGTCTGTCATCAGCAAGGACTGTCATTGTGGTCTCCATTTCAGAATGCTGCAACAGCAGTGACTAATCTTTACAAAGGTAACTCATTATTACATATTTGAGTTTGCACATATCTAGAGCCCAGCACTGTTGAATAAATTGAATGCATAATTACTTCTGACTGTGATCTGTTCAACAGAGAGCGTTGATGCACACAAGAGGAGCTTTGACTTAGGAATCCAAATTAGTCATCAGCGACGTAATAAAGATGTTTTGGCCTGGGTAAAAAAGCGAAGGAGAACTATACGAAGGGAGGATTTGATAAGTTTCCTATGTGGTAAAGCGCCACCACCAAGGACTTCTAGAGCAGCCCCCAAACTGACTGTTATGTCTCCTAACCGTCCACCTTCATCAGACACGGTATCATCTGTAGAGACTGATTTACAGCCCTTCTGTGAGGCCATAGCACTACATGGTAAATATTACTGCCCGCTCATGAACATGATTATATCAGTGCACATATTTGACTTAACATTTAGCAACTGCACTTTGTAGTTTACATATGGTGGTTATTTTAAATGCAATATTATAGTGTTAGCTCGATATACAATGATTTTTTTCTCCTCCTCTGGATACTATATAATGGTATGTTTTACACACACACACACACACACACACACATACACAAATATATATATATATAAGTAGATCAGCAGTTTTTGTACTCCGACCAGCCCGTCTGGCACCAACAACCATTCCACGTTCAAAGTTACTTAAATCCTTTCTTCCCCATTCTGATGCTCGGTTTGAACTTCAGCAAGTCGTCTTCACCACATCTAGATGTCTAAATGCATTGAGTTGCTGCCATGTGATTGGCTGATTAGCAATTTGTGTTACCAAGCAATTGAACAGGTGTACCTAATAAAGTGGCCGGTGAGTGTATATATACATACACGCATAAAAAAATTATATATGTAATATAATACAAATATTTTTGTGTGTATCTGCATACCTGAAAAATGTAATCAATAGATCTGTTTATCTACCTATCTGTATATATATATAATATATTTATTTATTTATTTATTTATTAGTATATATGTAATACCTGGGGAAATACACGTTTAAGTATTAATAACAGTATTATTATTATTTCATAGTTAATTGAAGTAATACGTTATTTCTTTTTTGAGTGTTTAATGCTCTTGTTTTAGATTATTTTTCTTTTTGGGGTAAGGGACATGATAAATGTTTATATTATTTGTTAATTTAACATGTTTTTTTAAATTATTATTTGTATAGGCTGGCAGATATTCAAAAGATAATTTTCTCTTCTGGCACTCACATGGTTAAAGTACATGGACTGAATGCCTGTACGATCCTTAGTATTTTTAGAGCTAGATATCTGGATGAAAGGACCTTTAGGTTTATTTTTCAAGCACAGAATATCATACCTCTACAAACATAGCATCACTGCAGTGCACTTGAAACATGAAGTTGCGTTCACATTACCTAAAGTTGTTAGCACTTGTTTTATGTATTTTTTTTTTGTAAAATCACAGCCAGTTAAGTCCCACCACATCCTCAAGATGTTTCATTATACCTGGTTTGCAAATGTTATGTTGACACAGAGTTTCTCAGTGTTTTTAGAGTGTGAAATGGTGCACGTGAATTAACTCCTCTTTGGTTCCAGGTCTAAGTGGAGCGATGGCCGGCATCAGCGTCCGCTCAAGCACTCCCGGCTCTCCGACTCATGTCAGCAGCAGCTCGAATGCAGGGCGCAGAAGAAACGGACTGCACGATGTGGACTTGAACACTTTCATATCGGAGGAGATGGCCCTCCACCTTGGCAGCGCAGGCACCAGGAAGCGGACCTCGGCCCAGTGCGCTGACGTCATCACAGACTCCCCGACCCATAAACGCAACCGATTGCTCTGAACTCAGTTGTTCTGTATGCTTTGTGCTGCATAAAATAAAAGCCACTTGATCCTCAACACTTGCGTTCCCTCAAAAGGAAACAAGGGGCGCAGTACACTTGCATAATCAGTACAGTATGCCATACAGTGGAGGCTAGTTCATACCGCTCCATGCATGTTGACTTTTTTTTTGCACTCACCACACCACGTTATTAATTTTAGAGTTGTATGATGCTGTCAGTACCCATTAGATTACGACATCTAAATAGGCTATTTTAAAGTTCACAATATCTCCTAGTTGCGCTTCCTAGTATTGCCAATCTAATAACTCAATATATGTTTTCAGATAACGGTGAGGGCATCAGCCAATTTCCCATATATTTTCAGTTCTCCTGTGCACTCATTGAATGGCAGTTCTGTTGTGATCAGTTTAGAAATGTTGCAACGTTATTAGTCATATTTAACTGCTGCTGATTTATATGTTTGTGTGCTTTTGAGAAGTTTTTTGTTTTTTTGCAATAAGGATTTTGCACTAATGCTGTTTTTCATTATGCTTAATGAACCACATAGACATCAAAAGAAAGGCAAGGGAAGTGAGTCTAATGAAACGGTGCAATTGTTCACATTTTACATTTCAAGGCTGTTGTGATTTGGTTTTGGGGTTAGGTGAGTCTTTGTGCTGTAAGAACGGTGTTCAGCAGAGCTTTCTCTCAGGAGAGGTACTGAAGTAGAGAAAAACGGTCATCTTGAAATTGAAGTGTCCTTTAAGTGCTTTTCAAATCCAGGTCAGGATTTGGAGAGCTGCACATGTACAGTCCAGCTTTGTGCTGATGTATAGAAGTCAAGCTGGACTCAGAACCGCTTAAAAGTAGAAATATATGATAACATGAGCTCCGGGGTAATGTAAGTGTGGGCTCTTTTGGCGGAAACACAAATATACCACTCTTGATTTAACATGACAGATTTGCATTTTGCCCTTGTCATTATTTCTTGATATAAGATACTTTAGGTAGAAAGGCCAATAGTTAATATGATCTTCATGTTGACACTTGTAGATTGAGTGTTTGATATGTCAGGTAACTGGTGGTGGGGAATCATGACGTGGAGTGTATTTTCTGTCAAATCCCAATCAAACTGCTTTATGCAGCCATATTTAATTACACATTTTGCAAGAGTCAGTTAGATTTTTTTTCCTGTAATATGAATATTGGATGTTTGGTTATTGATTTTGTGACTAATTCCATAAACATTTATTTTTCATACATGAAAATGGATCTAATATTGATTGCTCTGAAGGAAGTGTTTATCATTGATTGAACTGACATGTAATGCATTTTGTTAATTTAAAGGTCAGCAAGTAAAGCTAACATTTTGCAAATGTCAGGTTGGAAAGAAAAATTGTCTAGATGATCCAAAACATCATAATGAAACCACAGTTGCCATTTTTGAGAAAGACAAAACAAAAATGCATAAGTTATAGGCTAATTTATTAAAGTTACATTTGTATATTCACATCAATTGTGTGTTTTGTTTACAGTATTTTTATGAAAATAGAATTTGTCACATCCAATTGAGCCTGATAACAGTCACTTGTACCTCTAATGATTAAAACAGTGATTCTTGTTTGTTCAGCAATTAAATGGATCTTTATACATCTAATGTGTCATAGCAGTAGAATTTGGACATAACTGCACATGTATGCAATGCATTGCTATGAGTTGTGCAAAAAAAAACAGAGGCACAAGTCAGTGATTGCAAAAGCTTCCTCCTGACAATCTAAATCTACTGGATGTACACTTATCATGCATATATGGAAAATATTTAAAATCACTGTGATTCCTGTGACTTTTGTCAAAGGCATAGACCAGGCATCCTCAAATCTGGACCACTCCTGCAGAGTTTAGCTCTAACCCTAATCAAACACACCTGAGCATGCTAATCAGCGTCTTCAGGATAATTAGAAACTCACAGGTTCGTGAATTTGATCAGGGTTGGAGCGAAACTCTGCAGCAGATTGGCCCTCCAGGGAAAGATATCAGGAACCATGGCATAGACAGGGTTTATTGTGAAATACTTAAGTAACTGATGCTCAACTGCCCTCTTGTGGTAATTAATATACTAACAGAAAAAAAAGATTTCCCAACCTAATTTTTGTGAAGAAAAGGAAAATATATGCAAAAAGAAAAAGCATTATTAAATGACCTTCAGCAGACGCTGAAATTCAGCTAAATGATTAATTGTTCTATTTTATTATTAATTTACTTTTTTATCAAGGTTCAAGGTTCCTTTATTCGTCACATAATAAATTATACAGGGTATAATCAGAAGTGAAATGTAAATCAAATCAGGTCCGCTCAGTGGACAGTGCAAAAGAATAAAAATAAAAGTAACAGAACAAAAGAGCATATATATATATATATAGGTAAACAAAAGAGAAAAGTAAAATGTGCAATAGAATAAGATGTGCAAAAACAGTATACTGGGACTTAATAAATAGTAATATGAACAAGAGGGATGTGCAAACGGGTTGTACCGGGTATGTACAAATAGCAGCAATACGGATGATGAGAATATGAATGTTTTACATTTAATAATGAGTCTTGTATATGATTATGAAACTGAGTTTGTGTTAAGGAGCCTGATGGCCTGGGGGAAGAAGCTCCTCCTCAGTCTCTCAGTTTTTGCCATCATGCTCCTGAAGCGCTTGCCAGATGGCAGTAAACAGAAAAGATGGTTGCCGGGGTGGTTTGAGTCTTTGAGGATTTTAGCAGCTCTGCTTTTGCAGCGTTTGAGGTAGATGTCCTGCAGAGAGGGGAGAGCAGACCCTGAGATGCGCTCAGCTAAGCGCACGACTCTCTGTAGAGCTTTGCAGTCCTGGTTTGTGGCATTATTATACCACACTGAGATGCACTGAGTCAGTACACTTTCTAAGGCCCCTGAATAGAAAGTTTTCAGGATAGCTGGTGAGACCCTGAATTTCCTCAGCTGTCGCAGATGGTACAGTCTTTGGCTGGCTTTCTTGACCTGTGTTTGGATGTGTGCAGTCCATGTCAGGTCCTCGGAGATGTTTACACCGAGGTACTTGAAGCTGCTCACCCTCTCCACAGGGGTCCCGCTGATCATAAGAGGAGTGTAGGGCTGCTGCTGTCTCTTCCTGAAGTCTACAATCAGCTCTTTAGTTTTGCTCACGTTCAGAGAGAGACAGTTGTCCTGGCACCATGATGTGAGTCTCTCTACCTCATCCAAGTATGCGGCCTCATCATTGTTGTTAATGAGGCCCAGAACCACAGTATCATCAGCAAATTTAATGATGGAAGTGGAACTGTGAGAGGACACGCAGTCGTGTGTGTAGAGAGAGTAGAGCAGGGGGCTCAGGACACAGCCCTGTGGGGCTCTGTTTTTATATTTTTTATATTTATCTTTTTTATATATAACTATTGGCTATATTTTAAAAGTGCATTCCTTAACATTTTGTTTTTAATCTCAATCTTATTCCATTTTTACACAAATTGTTGTTTTGACTGCATTTAAAAGCTCAATACATAACCTGTGTTATTATATTTGTTATGATTTTATTAAGTTTTAGTTTTTAAGTTTATTAAAAATAGTTTTAAATAATCAAGCCCCTGTTGAATGAAAGCTTAAAAAGTGCATTCCTCTTACCCATTCTGGTGTAGTTTTACTATTATTTAACTTATTTTAACTGCAAACAGCATTGTATTTGTAAACTGAACTGAAACATTTGCATTGGTTGCACCTGAATAAAAATAAAGCTTGTTTAATTGATCATTAGTTAAAAAAAGAAAAATGTCAAGCCCTGTTTTGTATCCTTTTGTGCAAAGTATACTCTCTGTGTTGTCATGGTGAAAATTCAAGGATTTTAACTAAGACAGACAGACAGACAGACAGACAGACAGACAGACAGACAGACAGACAGACAGACAGACAGACAGACAGACAGACAGACAGGACAGACAGACAGACAGACAGACAGACAGACAGACAGACAGATAGATAGATAGATAGATAGATAGATAGATAGATAGATAGATAGATAGATAGATAGATAGATAGATAGATAGATAGATAGATCTCAATATTAGGCCCTTTGCTCTTATGTTTGTATATAAATTGTTTAACTGAAAGTTGACACAATTATTTATGTAACAGCAGAAACTTTTTATATGGCTGCAGAAATGTTAACCAGGCACCTGGTCTGTATTTCCCAGTGGCTGCAGGATAACTGTTTAACTTTTACAACAAAACAGTTTCAATGTGTTTTTCATTGAAGAACAAAGCACTGGATGTATTTAAAATCAAAAGTGCCCAAAAGTAAATCAAGGAAGTGATTTCCTTTTGATTTTCTTTTTGTAGGTGTTATGGTAGACTCTAAGCTTAAGTTTGATTTCCATATTAAGAAAATGTCTAAGACTATTAAGACACATTTGAACTGTTTTCGTATGATGAGACCATGTCTAAAAGCAGCTCAAGTGTTTATGCATGCTATGATATTATCACATATGACCTATTGTGCGATAATTTGGGGGTCAAGCTTCTCAATCAGTTGTTAAGCCTGTCACGATACAAACAAACTTGAAAAGAAATGGACCAGAAACTAATGAAATGGCATCATTGTCAAATTCTTCAAAAGTATAATTTGTTAAGTTTTGATAATCTTTTAAAGTTTTCATTTATAAAAACTCACAGTTTTCTCTACAAAGCTGAAACAATGGCTGAAATCTTTACAGCGATGTGAACATTGAGCACGTCACTTAGTCTTATTCAGGCTGGTTTAGTTGACATTTTCTCTCTGTATGCAGGTTGATTTACACTTTATGTTTGCGACTTTGTATAAAGTTGCATATGGGCTTATGTATGACGATATGTACAACATATACAGTTATCTTTAGGTTATTTGTACTTGTTTTGTTTCTTGTGATGATTTTGCTTGTTTTTTAGTTGGCTGTTTTGATTTTATGTAGAAGCCAGGGCCGAGGGCTGCAAACTAGGTTTATGCTATATGCCCTATATGTACACGATAGATAGATAGATAGATAGATAGATAGATAGATAGATAGATAGATAGATAGATAGATAGATAGATAGATAGATAGATAGATAGATAGATAGATAGATAGATAGATAGATAGATAGATATAGACAACTTCATGAATTCAGATGAAAGCTGAAACAATAAACAGTCTGTGCACACATGTACACACACTGAAGTAACAACATCATAAATGCATCAATGTACCAGTCAGAGCTGTTTGACAGGAGTATGTTTATGCTTACCTATGTCTCCAACAGAAACAGTTCAAGAAGTTTTAATGATTTACGTGAAAGTAGGAGGGTCATTAGCTATTTCAAGACTGTATTAAAATTATAATATTGTTCAGCCGTATATAAATGTCACTGCACATGACATTTTCTTCATTAGATATCCAAATGACCTGATGAAACCACGATGAACTGGTCTCAGATTCTTTGGCTGAAGGGGATGTCACTATAGCAACCGTTTTCTACTGTGTCCCTTTTTTACAGTCTATTTATGGTCAGCAGCTGTATAACTGCTTTACAGTAGCGACGCCGTCTGGAACGCCATGCTGTTGCACTAATAACGACTGCAGCTGGTAAACACAACACTGGATGGCGCTGTTACCACAGCCGTGCGACCAAACGATCAAATACTCTCCAGTCATCAAGCAGATAGAAGCTTAACCAATATTATTAAGACTGCTCCAGTGTCCAGGTTCAAATATCTCATAATTGGAAAGGTAATGAATGTAGTGTAATTTTCTTAAGTAGTCTATATCATAACATAGCATATGTCCATGATATTTAAATGGTAACTGAGGGGAAACTAATAGCAAATAGCAGCAACATCGAGCATAAAACACCAACGGCATCACATAGCCTCCGTATTGCGAATTATGGATGAATTATCTGACAGTGCTGCTATTAGGATATGAAATGGAGAATATGACCTTGTGGGAAGCATCCGTGAAAAAGCAATAACGGATGGGTCACATGACCATGTGCTGGTGATTCATTTTCTCCAAACATCATAACACGCTTTCATTTTTATAAGCATATGTGAAATTAATTATATAACAGTTTTAAAAACCATCAGTGTTGACTATCATGTAACTAGTTATTTAGCACCATTATGACTGTCTGCTCAACAGTTGGTCTGATTCAAGGGTAGCCTAATCAGCTTTGTGGACAAAAGGCAGGTGTTAATTGTCATTTAGCAGATGCTTTTTATCCACTAATTGCAGTCCCTGCTACCTGGGGTTAAATATATTAGCGCATGGGAACAATAGTGATTGTTATCAAAGTAGCTTCCTGGGTCACCCTTAGAGGTACAAAAAGCTCATTTGAGAGGGATATGCATGATTCGACTCCGAGCCCCCATCTGGTGTTTTATGCTATTGGTCATTGGCCCATATGTCCTGATTTTACATAGCCCATTTTTGCACCCCTGGTCTTCAGGATTAAATTTACATAAATCTTGCAGAATGTTTCATTTTATTTTTATTATTTTTAGGCTTATACATCCAGATTGTCTTTAAATTGTTTAAATGTGTTCAATATCTTAAAGAATTGAATAATATTTTAACTGTCTTAAGTTCAAATAAGTTTTTCTTGAAAAACCTTCCTTCTCTAGTGAAAAATAACAACAGATATTAACATATATATTTAATGCCATGTAAACATTTTTAAACAGGATAATTTGTGTAAATTCATTATGTTGTCTTGTGAAATGTAGACAAATATGTATTATAGCTTAAAAGTATAAAGTTGCTTAAAAATGTCTGTAAAGGAATTCACACTTAACCCGGGCCACAGTGATGGAAATCTGAAATTACAGAACTTTCCTGTTTTTCCAAAAAAAGCTGTTTTAACCATTTTCAATCCATTTTTATTACACTTTGGTGGCCTTTTGACCTCTTTTAATTTGTATCCGATGCTTTGTCCATTATTACCTGTTCTTGAACTGAATGATGAACCAGCTGTAGTTGGTAAAAATGTAATACCTATAGGCAGTCGTGGCCTAGTGGATAGAGTGTTGGACTTGTAACCCGAGGTTGTGGGTTCGAATCTCAGCGCCGGCTGGAATTGTCCACGACTGAGGTGTCTGAGCAAGGCACCGAACACTCCAACTGCTCCCCGGGCGCCCATGTGTACTTCAGTACACTTGGATGAGTTAATGCAGAGAACACATTTCACTGCTTTATACTCTGTATAATTGTGTATGTGACAAATAAAGCTGTGTTCTCTGCATGCTTCTCCGTTTTGAAGTACAACTGGCTTCCTCCTATATAGCATTGAAGGAGCGACTTCTGTATGTATCAGACAATACCATTATGAAGCCCACTGAGTTTCGAACCCACAATTACAAGTCCAACACTCTATCCATTCCACGACTGCCTATAGATACCAGGCAACAAGACCAGATACAGCTGTGACAATGACCTGTGGTCGAGTTATGAGGTCAGATATATCAAGTTCTGTGCACATGACATACTGTATATGAGATGTTCATGAAACTTGTCTCATATCCAGTTCAAGATTTTATGAAAGTTTCTCTACTCTCTACAGATGAAAATAATCTTCATATCCTTTTTCTTCAGAAGCCTTTTATTCCAAATTTGCATTTGCATTGTTAGTTTGAGACTACTATTATCTGCATGCAAAAAACTGGCGACTTTTCAGCATAAAGGGACAAAGTTATAGCTGTATAAAAAATAAAGAAGAATACAATTAGAAAATAATAGGGCTCCAACAGCTTTATTGCTCAAACCCCTAAGTAAAGGGACATGAAAACAAAGCTGCGGGCAATTTAATGGTATGCCTCTGCTACTCTATGTAATAAATACCTCTCAAAAAACAGAAACAAGCACTGGCTGACTCAAAGCTGGCATTAGGCCTGGCGTGGATATACGCCTAATTCCATCTGAATCATTCATTATGTGCACTGCTCAACAAAGGAGGGTAGAGTCACGGGAGCAGAGGAGCCCTGAAGGTGGAGCGCTGGTAGAGCCGCACAGCACAGGGACCAGAGGAGAGCACATGCTTTTCTGCATTAATCCCCATTTACAGACATCAGGCTTTGACAAGTCTTCTATTTTCTTTCACTGTCTCTCTGAATTTAATGAAAAATGCAACACCACTTTCCCATCCTGAACTTCCTCGTCTGCAGACCTTAAATTATGGATGCTGCCCTCAGAGCTGATCTATGAGCACAAAGTGATGCACAGGGCTCGAAACATTGAATAACTTTTTATTATTTTTATTATTTGTTGGTCTGTGTGGTACTTCCTCTCTCATTCTTTGCCTCTTTGTATAAAATAATATAATATAATATCCAAATCGCTGTATGGTTGCAGGGAAACATTACAGTAACACAGTAACCATTTCCTGGATACTGTATAACCCAGTCGGCGTGTAGCCCTTTAAAAGTTTCTAGAGTAGAGAGCATGCCCTCTCTAATGGAAAACATTTGTCTTAACCAATGAAAGTGGATGTTTGCGATATGAAGTGTCTAAATTATTGATTCATTAGATTGCAGCTCATGTCATGGTTTTAAAAATTAAATGAATGCATTACCTCCCATGGTAGGGAATTTAGATCAAATTGAAATTCTATTATTAAGAAGCTTTTATTGAAGAGAAATCACTCTTATTAGTTTATTTTGGTGTTTGGAAGCTTGTAGATGGCAGTTCAAAACACACTGGATATAAATTACGCATAGCAATTTTTGCCATTCTAGTCAGCTGGAGACATGTAATGTTTTGAGACTTAGAACGTGTCTGTGAGTGTTGAAAAAAACACATTACATAAAGTGAAATTTAACAATAACGTGAACAAGCTTCACAAAAAAACATTATAAAGGAATCATTCACAAATCAGAATGATCCAGTTCATGGATTCAATGCACGGATTCAATGATCCAGTTGCAGCAAAACAACTGTTGAAGAAAGGCATGAAGCTTGTTTGTGTGTTTATTACAAAGTTATACGATTCATTCAAATTAGATGGGATTCCATTTAAAATCGGATGCTGGTTTATGATTAAAAAAATCTTATACAGAAAAAAAATAAAACACCATAAATCTTTTAAACTAAAAGAATGTGTAATGTTGGCATTTCAAATATATGATAGTTCAAACCAGTATTGCTTGTATATTGGACAATCAAAAAACAAACCAAAGTTTGTGAAACAAAGTTATGGTAAGGGGCTTATATGCTTATGTGTTTTTGTTGATTTTGTGTCCTTTCAGTACCTATTCACAGCGGTTGCATAGAAAACAAAAACAAAACATTTTATGTTTCATGGCAGAAGTATAATGATACAATTTTGGTTCAAAATTCTGAATGAATGATGGCAGAACTGATGGCTGAACTATCCCTTTAAAACCCTTTAAAACAATATGTAAACTTTGTTCCCTTTTCAGTAGGATGCCATTGCGCATCAGATGTCTCGCTCAGGTTTTCATGTCGTTATGATGTCAGACCGCTTGATCCCATAGGGTGGCTTAAATATAACGACACATCTTCCTTATTGGACAGACTTGCTTTCATTTAAAATGAATGATGTCTAAAGTGAGTCCATCTCAAGGGCCAAGTGGAGAGCACTGGATCGGTCAGCCTGGGTGAATTGTTAATAATATATGCATCCATTAGTCAGCAGAAATTACTCAAGCGAGATTACATCTTTGCATGCCAGCGAGAGTGTTGGAAACGCCAATTATTTGTGGGGTAATTAATGGACTAGAGGCCATCACTCGCAGGGGGACTAGCAGAGCATGAAGGCTCAGAAGAGTGCTCTGATAACTACACAGTGAGAGACACATAGCCATGCTGAGTCATTTTCATATTCACAGCTCAAATTTTGGTTGGATTTAACAAGGTCCTAGAATTAAAGTAGGAGGTTATTAAGATGCAGGAATCGTGTCTAGAGTGCAGTTTGTGAGTGAGGCAATGTTTTCCCTCGGTGATTCCAGTACTAATGAAACGTGTTTTAAACAAAAGCAAAGTGGGTCAAAGAACCCTCAGTTCTTCTTGAACCATACTTTGATGCAAAATATAAAAGCTTAAAGTTTGACCTTGTGTTTGTATTCAATTACAGCTCATCAACAAGGACAACACAAGCACTCCAAAAACACCTTAATTGCATGGTTTCACAGAGTGCAAAGTTATCCGGGTCAGGCTTTTCTTTTTCTGTTTTAAAAATATTATACAATTTAAAATAACTGTTTTCTATTTTAATGTTACTTAACATGTAATTTATTCCTGCACTGGCAAAGCTGAATTTTTTTCATATAATGATAAATCAAATATTTCATTACCAACAGTGATTATGAGAACATTGCAACACATAAGACACCACTATAAAACACATAGTATTGTACATGTTTGTGGAAAGCGGTTTAGGACTTTATAAGGATTAAGACGTTATTAGCAGCATGCATCTATCCCACATCAGACATTATAGGATACGTTAAAGCCCTCTTATTTCCCTGGACAGCAGAAAAGCGTAAATATATTTATTCTCGTGGGTTGTAAAGAGAAAAGGAGATCTTCTCAAAGCAATTTTCACACACTGCACCTCCTTGGCCTCAGCGGTTCTTGTATCATTATGTATGATTACAATACTAGAGGGTTCGTCAGTGTAAAATGAAAGCGCACAAATTGTCCCTCAAGACGCTGATTATTATTACCTCAGCCTCAAAGAGAGCTGCTATTGTCAAAACATGAAGAGCTTAGGAAGCTGACTTTGATTTTTGGATGCTTTTCCCAGCTGCCATTTTATTGTGTCCACATAGATCCTCTGTGTATTTTGTTTTTACGTTGTACACTACGATTTGCATATCGCAGTAACCGTTCCACAGACGATGCTATTGCCTTCACCCTTGCACACTGCTCTCTCCCACCTGGAAAATAAGAACACCTATGTGAGGATGCTGTTCGTGGATTATAGTTCAGCATTTAACACCATAGTGCCTGCCACACTGGTTGCGAAGCTCCAGACTCTGGGACTGAACAGATCTCTGTGCAGCTGGATCCTGGACTTCCTGACAGGCAGAAGTCAGGTGGTCAGAATGGGCAACAACACCTCATCTTCCCTGATCCTCAACACTGGTGCTCCGCAGGGCTGCGTCCTCAGCCCACTCCTGTACTCCCTGTACACACACGACTGTACAGCAACACACAGCTCCAACGTCATCGTCAAATTTGCAGATGACACAACGGTGATAGGCCTGATCACCGACAACGATGAGACGGCCTACAGAGAGGAGGTGAGTACCCTGACTAAATGGTGTCAGGAGAACCACCTCTCACTCAACATCGACAAGACCAAGGAGCTGGTGGTGGATTTCAGGAGACAGAGCAGAGAACACACACCCATCACCATCGACAAGACACCTGTGGAGCGGGTAAACAGCTTTAAGTTCCTCTGCGTTCACATCACCGAGGATCTCACATGGTCTGCTCACACAGATGCAGTGCTGAAGAAGGCACATCAGCGTCTCTTCTTCCTGAGACGGCTGAGGAAGTTTGGAACGAGCCCCAGAATCCTCAGATCCTTCTACACCTGCACTGTGGAGAGCATCCTGACCGGCTGCATCACCGCCTGGTTTGGAAACAGCACCGCTGGCAACCGCAAAGCTCTGCAAAGGGTCGTGCGAACTGCCCGCCACATTGTTGGAGGTGAGCTTCCCTCCCTCCAGGACATCTACACCAGGCGGTGTACAAGGAAAGCCCGGAGGATCATCAAGGACTCCAGCCACCCGTCCCACAGTCTGCTCTCTCTGCTGCCCTCAGGAGACGTCTCCGCAGCATCCGATCCCGCACTAGCCGACTGAGGGATAGCTTTTTCCCTCAGGCTATCAGGCTAATGAACAGTAAAAACTAATACACCCTACAGCACACTCCCACTTTACAATATGCACTGCACTTTAACACAGTTCAACTGGACTACACGCACACACTGCACACAACAATCTATCTGCTACCACTGGATACCATGCAACGCACATCCATGACATTGCGTATCCGGCCTATGTAAATCTGCTGCAACTTTTATTTATTTTTTTTTTTTTTTTTTTTTTTTTTACATACCATTGTGTATATAGGTGTACATAATGTAAAATATGTACATTTTGTGTATAATGTGTATTGATAACTGCAAGTATGTCTAATAGTACACTGTGTGTACTGACTATATGTATGTGCATTCTGCACATTGTCTTCTGTATGTAAGTATGTACTGTCTATATATAAATTGTTTCTGCACTGTCTGGAGCACGCTCTCAAGAATTTCACTCACCAAGGCACACGTTCTGTGGTGATGTGACAATAAAAGTGATTTGATTTGATTTGATTTGTAAACATATGGTCTGGCTAACAATCTGTTTCTTAACTGCCAGCCAAGCAAAACAATTATAGAACAATATTAACATATATTTTAATATAATTATATATACAACATATAATAATTATGTAATTGCATGTGTACTGGAGTTTGTTGAAAGCCCAGTGGCACTGCAGCTTTCTGCCTTCAGAGTCAAGTCACATCAGTGTCTTTCATTTGTGTTTTTCAGAACCCTGACTGGTCACAGATGCCATCATGGCTGACCAACTCACTGTTACATCACTCAAAACAGCTTGTTCTCTGCATGCAGGGTCAGATCTCGTTCAGGGCTTTATAAACAGCATTTGCAAATACGATATGGTATTGACAAGACAAATGAGCCAACAGAGGGCATCACATTTATCATTAATTTATTATCTATCTATCTATTTATAGAGGTAAGATTACATTTTCGTGTTGTGTGACAGGTAAAAAGTATGTATTTATCCAGCTGACATACTGCAGCAGTTCAGGCCTGCCTGTTTTCCCTTCTGCACCAACCAAAACAAAACATTCCTTCGCGAGAGAGGTTATGGAAGGGGTGACGTGTCTGGTACACTGCACAATTTTGTCTGTTTCTGCAGGAGGGAGTACAGCAAGCTTAGCACATGGAGGAAAACATTTGTATCTCATGAAAATTTAACAGTTACTGTATTTTAGGTGCGGGTGTTGCTGTGGCTCTTTGCCAGCCACTCTCACAGAGAGTCCTTGCCAAGGAACTTGTGATCGCAAGTAAAGATTGAAAGAGATGTGTACAGATGAGATGAGATGAGATGTGGCATCACATTCAGGTGAAAACATGCACATATAGTCACTCAACTATGGGTCTGACAAAGGGATCTGAATGGGGAAGGTGATCGCTTTTAGTCATGCTCTGTTTATCGTGTGTGGATGGGTGAGCTTTGTGCAACGCTCTCTTACTGAACTATCTTAGCATGAATGCTAAACCCTAACATTTTTATTCTTCACAATGGGGCTTAGCAGCTCATTTTTACATACAAATTTAAAGCAAAAATCACCGTATATGTATTGTAGTTTTTATTGTGAAATGAATAAAAATGGCATCTGGTGGATTGGTTGAAAAAAAGTAAAGTAATTGGTAACACTTTAGTATAGGGACCAATTCTCACTGACTGCTTGCTTATAAGCATGCCTATTAATAACATAAACAACCCAGCTGTCTGACTCTTGGTCTGCTGATGACCTTCTTTTTTATTGGCCCAGGTCTAAAAAAATACGAAAATACTAAAATACCCAAAATACGAACTCAGGCAAAGTAACATATTAACTTTGACTGCATGTCAAAATGAGGGTTAATAATACATTTAATAATACATTTACATCCTTCTAAGGTTCCTGATCATTACAAGTAGAAATGTGGCACTGACAAAACATGCTTCCGATATTGTCTATATTTGAATATCACTAATGACAGGAGTCGCGTCTTAACACCCACAGCTGTTCTGGGCTTGTGCCACTGTTGCTCTGTCTCAGTGCAGGAGTGGGGCACAACCTACAGATTAAGCTCAGAATAATGTGCTGTTTGCAACAGAAATGCAACAATGTGGTTGCACACATAAGTCCCAGCTACATGAGCACCTGTGTGAATCCAGGATGACAGAGTCTGAATCCCGAAGAACATTCTGTACGGAGAGAATGTTTAGTTTGACAATGCCATTAATACCAAAAATACAATAACAATATTTGTTAATTTTGGGATACCTGATTATGAATAACATGGAATAACAAACTCAGGACTTACAGTGTCAACTATACCCCAGTGACCTCACTATCCTCATCATTTGTTTGATTAGTTGTACTAATTACCCGTTGCCTTGACAGTACTTAACAATTTAAATTGTTTAATTTTATCACTTGTTACAGTTTTGGAATATTTGTTTAATATCTCTAGACCCCATTTAGATTATTTACATTATTTCTTGCAGACCAGTGTTCTTCCACACTGACTGAATCAATTTCTCTTTGATCCT
This sequence comes from Ptychobarbus kaznakovi, assembly GCA_027422405.1. NCBI lineage: Eukaryota > Metazoa > Chordata > Actinopteri > Cypriniformes > Cyprinidae > Ptychobarbus > Ptychobarbus kaznakovi. The sequence goes on along the minus strand of CM049807.1, from coordinate 5,743,786 downwards.
TGTCTTATACTGTCATGTTAGAATAGAAAAAGTTCCACTGTTGCTTAATTAGAAGAAATTTTACTAACTAAGTAGTCAAACCTTTCATTAGAAGGGGGTGACCCAATACTTTATATAGTGCAATATAGTGTATTTCATCTACTATTTATATCAGAGTTGCTGTTTGCCAAATAACGAAAATGTACTACTATAGCTGTGATGAAATTCAGATGCAATTCACTTGGTTTATATATATATAAGAATTGGATTTTGAATGCTAAACAAAACAATAGAATAGCAAAAGAATAACATGGTACACTTAAGAGATGAATGACTAAGTTTATTTTAAAGATTTTTCTGAACATCTTATAGCCTGGAGGAAAGAAGTCAGCCACAATTGCAATCGGTGCCACTTCAGAAATGAGCTTCCTGATGCCCCTGGCTTTAGCCATTCATCTGCAGCAATAAATCCATGTTTACAATACACACTGATAGCATTATATCGATCCACCTTAGCAGAACATATTAGAATCACGAGTGGAAGAGTCATCCAAACTATTATATAAAAGTAAATCGAGTTATTCACTCAACAAGCCCATTTAGTTGAAAATGGACATGAATTAATATCCAGTGTTGCTTTCTACTATGGGCTAACAAGCAGCTAAAGTTTAGTCTCTGAGGTTACACTATACGCTGAGTCATGAAATTGGGCAACTAGAAGGTAAATCTCATTGGAGCAGCAGCTTTACTGCTTTAATGAGGATTCATAGCCGTGTGTTTATGTGGCCTGGATTCCTGTGCAGGATATTTGTAATAGTAACACAGAGATGGGCTGTATTATACAGTTTTACTAAAACAGATGGAGATACAGTGAGGATGAACCAGGAAACTGGCATTTAAAACACAGTCTTTTAATCACATTGCTGAATGTCTCATAAAAGCGATTCGCCTGCACAATGTCGCACATCGTCTTGAAATCAATGCAGTCTTGCTTCAGCTTCTGTGCTTCTAATTATGGAGTGAAGTGAACTCTTTATCACTGCTGTCATAGTCCATCTACAGCAGGTAATGAGACGTTCCCACATGCTTGTTCCTTCATTCTCACAACGGAAGGGTTGCTGAATAATACCTTGTCAACCTCCCTCTTTCAATTAATATTTTATTAGAAAGATTTAAAAGGCATGACATAATACCCTCATTTGAACCTCCCAGACCAGTGAAATGGCCCATCGGCTTTCAGCATCTCAATCAATAAAGTAAACCACTAGGAAAGTTTCCTGCCCTTTTTACGGCCTCCGTCTTTATCTTTTTGAAGAAATCAGCAAAAGTATAATTACGGGGGGAACTGTACTGGGGCTTATCTGCCTCTCAGGGGTGGAAATAAGGCTTTAATAAGGCCCAAAGGGAGCGAGTCTGTCTTGCCGATTGCTGGAAGAGCTGTGTGTTCTGTAGGTGGCAGTGGTGCACTTTCACGTTCACACACACACACAAGCTTATAAACAGCCAAGACTTAACACGAGAAAGGCAGAGAAAGACCTCCAGGGAATATGCAAAGCCCTATATGCACTTTTTTTTTTTTTTTACCAATAAGCTCAACAGTTTAGATGAAGTTAAGCAATTCCTAAAGTACAAACGGATTGAAATTCATTGGTTAAAAAAGCCATAGATAGATAGATAACTATAGTGTAATTAATTACTAAGATCATTTAGATAGATACTAGAGTTTAATCCATAAAACAGCTTGTTAGATAGATAGATAGATAGATAGATAGATAGATAGATAGATATATGCAATTACAACTTACGTGGGACGTAAAAGAAAAGTAATGTATTTTGTAACTAGTAGTGAAAGTAATAAGTTAAGTAATAATATTACTTTGAAAGGAGTAACTAGTAATGAGTAATAAATAACATGTTTGGAGTAACAAGCCCAACACTGCTCAAACGATTTATTCAGTATATGGAGATGCTTTCATAAAAATACTCAATTTCTTCAGATTCTGGTTTGTGTTACTATTTATATATCTTGTATTTCTTTGACGTATAGTCTACTGATTTGGTTGACTCTTTTGTGAAATATCACCTTTAAACAAGAGAATAATTGGCTGTTTAACAAGCACAGTATCAGTTGAAGATATGCGATGTCAAATCATTCTTTTTTTAAATGACCTCACAGAGGTAAACTTACTGAATGATCTCAGTTGATCTCAGTTCATAATAGTCATCACTGTACTTAATATAATAAAACGGGGGCAAAGTCCTTTGAATAATGTGAACATGACAAGAGAAACACTCTTTACAGGCAAGCAGTTTTACCTTGACTCATTATAGTTTCTAGTTTCATCAAGAAGCGTACACATTTTTAAACAAACACTCAAGTGTTAAAAATAATTTTAATTAGCTTTTTGCTATAGCATCATCACTGTCTAGATAACATTAATTATTTGTGAAGTGTGTGAATTGTAATGTTTCAGAAATAGGCAGTGGATAAAATGACCCCGTTTCTAGTCTGTTACCCACATGCCTCTTTTGTACTTTCGGTTTATTTTTTTCTCCACACACTCTTGATTAGCTCAAGGCTTGAGAAATGCATATCAGCTGTGCTGCCATTTCAGATTTTCCATGGATGTGTTAGCAGAGGGGAAACAGACTGTCCTATACGTGTCCTTAACAAGCCCGGTCTCAAGGGACCGTCAACGACACGGCTGTCTTCCGATCACTAATCTATCATCATCTGGACAGATTAGTGAGCAAACAACCTGTACTCTCTGGCCGGAGTGCAGTACAGTGCAGTGGAGAATGACTGACCTGAGACCTGATGATGTTGGGTATTTGAGATAGTGAAGAGTGAAGAGAAGGAACATGTCATGCCATTTCACAACAACCTCAGGGAAAGTGTCGCCTGCCAGAGCTCAGGATGAGAACGAACAGAGTGCCATCTGCCAAGGGCAAACCTCATGCCAGTGACTGTAAAGGTCTGCTGGCCTTCCACAGGCCTGCTGCTCCTCACTAGACTTGACAAGAGGGTCATTCCTGTCACACAGAACCTTTTGATCTCTGTAACTCATAAAAAAATGTCCTCTGTGGTGTTTTTCTGTAAAATATCTTATTTTGTGTTCAACATAAGAAAGAAACTTATACAGGTTGTGACTTAAACTTATACAGGAAATGACATGAGGATGAGTATTAGGGTGAATGCAGAAGTGCAGAATAAATGCAGACCTCTTTGAAAACATTAAGAAATATAACTAGCTCCAAACCTTTGAACAGCAGTATATTGATGGGGACATGAAAATTGCTGCAGATTAGGAATGACGCAAGAAACAATGCAAAGACTAAACTCTTGAGGAGCTGACCAAAGAGTGCAAGAGATGAAACATAGCATTGTAGAAAACATAATGTGCATAAAACAAATCACTAGTCCATGGTCCATTAGGAATCATTATTTCAGACTGCTCTTTGATGCATGGCTCTGTTGTTTTCAAGTATATAAGGCAACACGTTCTTTCTTTTAAATCAGCACTTTTGCTTTTATCTATTTTGCAGTGACTCACAAAACTGTCATAAATGCACACAGTGCAGACAGAAAACTGTTTGTCTCTAGAAATATTTGTTATCAGTCCTCTCTATGAGTAGTAGGTTATTTAACATCTACAAAATTCCTAATCTCTTAATAGTTTCTCATTAACAGTGCTGATTTTACTTTTACAGCATCAAGAAGCCTCTCCAAAATGTTAAAACGGATTAAATAATATATTAAAAATTAATTTACTTTGCTAATAGCAGAGATTCAAAATATTTTACAAAGCAAAGCAGTGTATATGTCAATATATAATGTCATATTCATTTAAATACTAAATATAATCACTCAAATTATATAAATGCTGGTCTAGTGGTGCCAGTTGATGTGTTGACTGGTGTTATTCTCCCTCTCTTTGTATTCACAGCAACTCTGTGCATCAAACAACTTTTAGAGCAACTAGAGAAAATTCATGACAGGCATTTAATTGAGTTGTGGCCCACGCATTACTCTTTACATATTTGCTCTGCTTTTAAAAAAAACCTCAGGGGTCCAATCGCTGCAGCAGGGGTTAAGACCTCATTTGTCACCGGGAGTGATTTGAATTGCCTGATTGGGTCTCTGAAGCACCTCTGACATATAGTCTTCTCATTATTTCTCCTTATAGGGGGTACCAGGACTCCCCTCCTTTATCTCTCTGATTTAGAGTCTTGTAGATGGGGTAATCACTGGCAGCAGTGCCAGGGGTATGGTTCTCTTTCCCAAGTTTGGACATATCAATCAGGGTATTGATCCAGGCAGCAACTTCTAAAGGAAAATCAGATAATCCCATCAAGGAAAATAAGAGATCAAACTCCATAGAAATAAAAGCATGAGCTTAGACTAATTTAAGCTTCTCTTAACCATCAATCTCAGCCGTGCTGATATTCAAATATTATTTTGCTTGCACAACAGCTCAATAAACAGTAAGTTAATATTGTGTAACTTACATTTTATGCACAATATCACCAATTCCGCTGTCTATTTTTGCCACCAACGACTAGTTTCAAAGAAAGTCAAAGCAGAATCCAACATCATGGATCTTTTTTGAATGAATCGGTTGAGTGAATGATTCAGTGACTCACTCATGGGGCCTGTCCAAATACCCACACTTGAGGTCTTTACACTTGATCGCTTGTCCGGTTTACATAATGCAGTTCCTGTATTTGGCCCAAGTATTCAAGTGGGCATGAAGCCCATAAAGGTGTGTAGAACTTTTCATTACCTGATGGCACACACTTATAGCATTCAATAGAGTGGATGACTTAGTAACTAGCCTTGCCTCCCAATGTGCAAACTATCCATCCTAAATTGTAAGTGAAATTCGAATATGTGCGTCCCAAAACATAGCCAATTAACAAAAAGTCCCCAAATTGTCTACCATTTCTGGCAGATTTTGGAGGATTTGGCTCAGAACTACAAACAAGAATTAAACCAGCTTGCCTACTCTTCAGCTATACTCAAAAGTATCTACTTATTCTTGACAAAAACAGTAGCCTATGTACTTTTAGGGGATAAAATGTGAAGGTGAGCAGGTAGACAGCAGTTTCTTGTTTGTTCTTGAACTAATATTTTTTGACTGAATCGGTTGAGGGAACAATTCATAACTCATAAAGACAGTAACTCATCGCCACCTACTGGTGTAACAATGTAATCTCCAGAAAGTGTCACTGTAAAATTCACTGAGTCTGGGAGTGAGTCAAACTCGAGGACTAGACCTAGACCTAGTTGTTGAATAAAACAAATTACATTTCATAAGCACATATTACTAAACAAGGAAGAAGTATTTTATAGATTGGATCAAAAACAGTCTAATTAGAAGATGCAACTTTAAATATGAAGGGTATTATTCAAAAATGAATAACTTATGTACCCCCACACGCCAATGCTTTGCTGTTTATTTGGGTGGCCTTATCTGCACACAGCAGGGAAAGGCAGTGTGAGGGTGAGAGAAAGCTCCACATCTCCCTGAGAGGATTCAGAGGTGGAGGGGACGACACACATCAAAGACTTTGGATGGCATAAGAGAAATGCCCCTTGCTTCCATTTCACTGAACCCAGCTTGTGCCTCTGCTTGCAAAGTGAAGCACCCTCATTCTAAAGATGGGGTTGAACAGTCAAGGTCTGTGGTCTTCTAGAAACTGTAATCGCATGACAAACAAAGCACATTTTCAAGTATCACTATGATTCTGTGTTTTTCAGTTAAAATAAAACTAATAATATTGTTCAATATTTAACAAATCAAGAGAGAATGAGAGAGATGATGGAACATTAATCTTCTACTTAAAGTCTGATTGAAAGAATGCTTGCATTTTTAAGTTAAATGATTTCAATTTCATTTATGTTTCAAGAAATTTATATGACAACTCCACAGTATGACAGTAAAACCCAAATATACAAAACAGACAATGTACTGGCAAAAACTCATGTTTTGGTAAAAATAGCTTACAGACATGCATTTGTAAAATGAGAATGAAAAGAGAATGAGAATGAGTTGCCAGGTATCAAAGAAGGCTTGAAACCTTTCATTGAACTAAAACAATTGAAAATGGGGGAAAATCTCATTATGAAACAAATGTTTTTCTTAAATACACAAATATACAAAATTATTGGTACTTAGAAGACTTATGAGTAAAATATCTCTGAAGTATATTCCCATTCATATTTACAGTTTTGGCACTCCAGAATATTGGTAAATATGATGAAATTATCCAGCCATGGCTTCCTATTTCACAGAAATATAAATAGGAGAAAACTAAGTCCAAAATCCACATCAATCATTCTGACTGAGATTGAAGCATCACAAATTAATTCAGAAAATGAGCCATGGAGGGGAAAAAACGACACACACGTGTGTCAAATGACTTTAGGATGGCATAATTGCAGAAAAAATTGTCCCACATGTTTCCAGCTTCACATTTCACTGAACCCAGCAGTTTGTGCTTGTGTACAAATCTGCTTATATTTCTGCTGCAAAGACACATGGCATCAGATTCTATCAAATACCACCAATAAGTGACAGATTCTGTTATATAATCTCAGAAACAACACAAAAATGGGTCAAGGGAGCTTCTGGGCCATTTCAGACACATGGTGCAACAGATAAAAAATCAAGATTCTGTTATATAATCCAAACACAAACCTCAAAAATGGGTAAAGGGTCTTGAGTGATTCTATGAACTGGGCTCGGATCTCTTGTCAGGTGTTCTCTAATCTCATTAGGCATTATAGGAGAAAATGTAGAGCTGTTAACTGGCTAAAATGGAGGTTTCAAAAAGTATTGAATAAAAAATTCTGGCAATGTGTATTAGAGAAAAACATTTATTTCATAATGATATTTCCTCTCATTTTAAATTATTATTCTCTGGCAAATGGAGGTTTCAAAAAGATCAAATTAATTAATAATACAGAATAAAAGCCTTCAATGTGTATTAGAGATTATATTTTAATGATATTTCCTCTCATTTTAAATTATTATTCTCAAGATGACCAGTACAATGATAGGGTGATGAGTATGATAAGTATGATACGTAAATAATGTATAATAGTGTTGTGTGTTCCACGTTTATTGTCAAGTGTTCATGAGCTGGATTGCCTGAGGGAAGAAACTGTTTCTGTGCTTGGCCGTTCTGGTGCTCAGAGCTTTGAAGCATCGACCAGACGGCAACAGTTCAAAGAGGGAATGTGCTGGATGTGAGGGGTCCAGAGTGATTTTGCCAGCTCTTTTGCTCACTTTGGATAAGTACAGTTCTTGGAGAGTGGGTAGGGTTGTACCAATGATTCGCTCAGCAGACCGGACTATCCTCTGTAGTCTTCTGAGGTCAGATTTAGTAGCTGAGCTGAACCAGACAGTTATTGACGTGCAGAGGACAGATTCAATGATGGCGGAGTAGAACTGTTTCAGCAGCTCCTGTAACAGGTTGAACTTCCAGCCGGCAAAGGAAGTACAACCTCTGCTGGGCCTTTTTCACAATGGACTCAATCTGATTTTTCCACTTCAATCCTGAGAAATTGTGGTGTCCAGGAATCTGAATGACTCCACTGCAGTCACAGTGCTGTCCATGATGGTGAGTGGAGGGAGTGCAGGGGGGTTTCTCCTGAAGTCCACGATCATCTCCACAGTTTTGAGCGTGTTAAGCTCCAGGTTGTTAAGACTGCACCAGACAACCAGCTCCTTAACCTCTTGTCTGTAGGCAGACTCGTCACCGTCCTGAATGACTGTGGTGTAATCTGCAAACTTCAGGAGCTTGACAGAGGGGTCTTTAGATGTGCAGTGGGGAGAGGACATAACCCTGGGGGGCGCAAGTGCTGATCATATGGGTGCTGGATGAGAATTTATGAGAACTGTTGATCCACTGACAGACAGAGGTGGGGACGGATAGCTGAGTTAATTTGGGCTGGAGGAGTGATGGGATGATTGTGTTAAAAGCGGAGCTGAAGTCAACAAACAGGATCCTCGCGTAAGTCCCTGGTCTGTCTAGATGTTGCAGGATGTAGTGCAGTACCATGATGACTGCATCATCCACAGATCTGTTTGCTCTGTAGGCAAACTGCAGGGGGTCCAGTGATGTCCTTCAGATAAGCCAAAACCAGTCTTTCAAATGATTTCATGGCCATAGGTCTGTAGTCATTAAGTCCAGTAAAATTGGGTTTCTTTGGGATGGGGATGATGGTGGAGTGCTTGAAGCATGAGGGGACTTCGCACAGCTCCAGTGATCTGTTGAAGATCTGTGTGAAGATGGGGGCCAGCTGGTCAGCACAGGATTTCAGACAGGCTGGTGTCACACCGTCTGGGCCTGGTGCCTTCCTTCTAAAATGTAAATGATTCAATTTTAAAATAAAGCTATTTTTACTATACCACAAGAAACGTGACTGACTGACTAACTAACTAACTAAATATGCTTTTCACAGAGGCTTTTTAATAAACTTTTTATAACTTCACTGCTAATGTTGTTGGCTTCTAATTTTTTAATTGTTTCTTGAACAATGCAACTGAATTAATAAATATAAATTATGTAAAGTTTTTTTATTTTTTATTATCATTTAACATTAAGTGCCATTTGGCAACAATACTGAAATAAACTCAGATTACTGTAGTGGGTGGAGGGGACCCACAGGAGTTTTTATGGTTTCACACTTACAACACGCACACGCACGCACGCACGCACGCACGCACACACACACACACACACACACACACACACACACACACACACACACACACACACACACACACACTCCCCCAAAGTTAAATAGGGAAACTGACAGAGATTTGAAATCTCCCTTTGTTTAATATGTAACCTGATAATATAGTTATTGAATTCAGTTTGTTTACACTGAATTACCTCCTATGGTTTATAAAATTAAATGAAAGTGTCCAAAGTCTTTTGTGTGTGGAAAATGGCTGTAAATGATGATTCAGGAAATTTTAGCTATTCGCTGCAATTCCCTCTCAGGGCTAATATAGCCTCTATCTTTCCTTTCAACTTATTATGTGACTGAAGAAAGAGTGCAGCTATTAAAGATTGGCTCAGTCTATCAATTCAAAAACAGCTGAAGATGCAGAAAAGGCTTCTGTGAGTACGTAGAATGAATTTTAACGTCCTGGTCCTGACCTCAAATAATATATGCCATATTTTAAAGAAAGGCCTATTCATGAAATATTCTGCCAGTTACTCTCCCACATTTGTTGGACTTAAAATGATAAGTTGTTAAGAAGTTGTCAAACTTCTGGGGCTCAGTAGACAGGTGTTGCTCACCACCAGGGGACGAGGTAGTTAATAACAAACAAAAACAAAGTGTTTTCACAACCATTATGACACTGCCATATTTTGAAGGTACAGAGATTTCAGTTACACAAAAATTAGTACGATTTAAGTTACCATTCTAGAATACTGTTCCACATGGTTTTCAACAGGAAGTGCAGGGGACTTTTAATTAAGATTATTTGACATGGCTTTAGGACATTTGGTTGGATGTGTTTTCCGATCTAAATGGACAAAATTGGGAAAATAAATTTTCCCATTTAAATCCAAATAAATCCATAAAAAGAAATGTTAATAAACATTAATTAATAACATTAATTAATGTTATTAATTAATGTTTATTAACATTTATTTTTTATGGATTTATTTGGACACAAGATGGGGAATTCTTGGATAAGACAACAAAGGACTTGTAAAATAAATTCTTGTTTTTTTATTATTTTCTTTTTATTTGGAGTAATACTTTGAGCCCTATGGGACTAAAATGGTTTGTTATTGGTAATAGAGTAAAAAAAGTAGGCCCATGAGACTAATTATGTATTGAGTATCTAAGAACAGTGTTTGAATTAATTAAACATTTTTACAAATATTATCAGCTTTTTTCACTGTAAATTATCTGAACAGTTATTTGAGCAGCTATTATTGTTTAGATGTTTATTATAAATTAATGCACAGGCCTTTTTGGAGTCCAAGTAGTTTTATCAAGCGACTAGAAACACAGTCTGTTTATAATATGACGGTCAGAAATGTAATTAAATGCTAAAAGGTAATAGCAATAAATTTACACATGATATGACATTTTTATATAAGTCATTCAGGCAAAATAATGTGGCTTGAATAACTGAGCAGCGTGTCTGTCAACCGACAGGCACTCCTTATGTCGACAGAGTTGATTTTATGGTCTGTCTGTCTCACAACGTAAAGTAGTGCAAATGAACAGCATTGCATACTAAACTTGCCAAAAAAACATTTAACATGCACTTTAAACCTATTCATCCCCACAATACTTTGCAATAAAGGATAATTTTTTATTGAACAAAACCTGAAGTCTAGAACATAAACTGCTTAAATAATTTCTATTCTGTCAGATTTACCGAATAGAAAGTGCTGTTTGTGAGCAATATAAACCTGCACACTATTAGTTTAAGACCCCTTGTGTATAATATCTGCCATTAGAGCGCACTTTATTAGACTATGTGTCAGGATGATAATCTCTCTTCTTTCACTACCACATGTGTTTGACTGTGTTTGGCCCTGACGGTTGATGCAACACTAAAGCCTTGCTAATGGGGGCGGAGGTTAGATGTCACCAGAGTTTTATAGGGGAGTGGGAGATCCTGTCAACAGCATTTTAGACAAATGGCAACCTTTACTTATCCACGCTCTACGGTCTCTGATTAATTAAACATTCCATTAATGTCAAACAGCATTAGTCATGTGAAGATCCTCTGGCTGCGGTTTGGAGGCGAGAGCGCTCTGTAATTGAACCCACATTTGCGCTGATCATATATCATGTGTGTAATTCGAACATATCCAGCTGCATGTAGGTTTCACACTGAAATGATGACAAGTAATGCTATAGCATGAACATACATGGGCATAAAGGTTAGCAAACCATGTGGTTGCTTCAAGCTTACCAAGATTGGTGTAAATACCATGCACTTTTGAAAGTTCAAGATGGCAGCTTGCTCTCAGCAAGCTTTAGTGAAAAAAGGAAGTAAATATACATTTTAAAGAGGCATTAAGTTTCTTCTTGAAGAATACTCTGCTTGTTTAAGATAGTACTGTAAATCAATGGGTGGTGTTGCTCAGTTTTTAAAGAACTGAGTCTTTATTTAGAGATTAAATAGAGATTTGTTCTATATGGTTTAATTTGTCAGGGTTTGGTTGGTATGGTCCAGTAAACCCCTGCTGGTTAACGCTGGAAATACACCGTCTTGTAGACTAAAACAAATATATTTTCAATTGATGGCTGTTCAAAAGTGACCATATGTTCTTGATTGCATCAGTAACAGTTGGCATTTTGCATGAAGGGATCTTCTAAGGATACTGTGTCAGTTTGCCTTCCAAGGCACCATAATGTGATGCCTAATGATCTGAAACCAAATCAAATGAGTTTTAGAGAAAAGTGAGGAAATATTTGCTGGCTAAAATTCGTATTTCTTGTCAGAAAATGAATCATCAGTTATAATGTTTTTTCTTTTAACCGCTCCATCAGACGTCTTTTTTATTCTTTCAGCCAGCCACCCAAAGGCCAAGCTTTTCAGTGTTTTAATATTCTGTGAGTGTAGCTATAAAGCTGTACTTGTATCTCTAGATTATCTAACAGGACTTTTGCTGTGCTTCTCACACATGTTGGCTCATATCTCTGCTATAAGATGAAGATTTGTATATTCCAGTGTTTTTGTTGACATTTAGTTGACATTTGCTCTCCCTGTTTTCAGTTTTCTTTACGCCTCCATGCATGGTTGATTTATATGCTGGTTTTAAGGAAGTAGGTTGTATAGCGGTATTGGCTTTAAGGGTGAGAATATATTGGAGGAAAATAATAGATTAACTAAAAGGGATACAGCTTCTATAATATCTGCCTATTGAGTTTAAAAACATATGAAGAGAATTTAAGAGGAAAGTAAGAGCGTATAATTTCAAAAAAATATATTTTTTTTTTAGAATATATTGTTACAATATTGGTTATTGACCATGTTTTTTTAAATATCGGTTTTGGTTGATATTGAATATTTAATTGTGCATGCTAATTTTTTTATTTTTACAGTTGGATCACCTTTGCATCATCTAAAGCTCATTTAAAGTAAATCTAATAACTAATTTAACACTGTTAAATCTAAAAAATGAATATCCATCTTTCATACTGTTTATTTATCATCTTGCGGTGCCTAAATTCACATTTACAATGATTGATTTGAGCTTTTTTGCTACTCTATTATTTTGTCTAAATATATATATTTATGTGTTTTTTAAATGCATTATTATTTATTTATTTAGACAAATGCTACAGGATTATGATATCGGTAATTTATTGGTATTAGCATCGTTTTAATATGTGTATCCCTATTAGCTTAAGATGGACATGCCATCTATATTTCTATATGTAAGTAAGTCAGTCTCAAAGGATTATATAACTAACTTATTGGCTTAATTGTTCTCTACATACATTGATTTTTATTTTTGATGTCGACTGGAAGTTTTTCTCCTCCTGCTTCGAAGATCTAGTAAAAGACTGGGCTGGTGTTGGTAACAGGTGTAACTATAATCGGTTAGATAGTATGAGCTCTCAGCTGTAGAATAGTTCATATTTCCTCTATCGCGAGCATATGTACTGCTTCAAAGGACAAGAGATTCTGCCTACTGAAACGAATCCTCCCTATCAGGGAGAAAAACATGGTACAGGTTTCACAGATCATTTTCCAGCCTGAATCTGATAAGATGTTGACTAACCATGATTTCCTGTCACAGTCAGCAAAAACATGAGAGATGTTAGACATGGACACAAAATACAGACAACACGGCGGTTTACTGAGCGGTTCCAGCAGCTCTTTGGAGCTCGTGGAGGAACGCGTCTGTCCTGGTTTCAGAGCTGCTGTCATTTACATGCCTTTCATCTTCAAACCCCACATCCTCCAGGGGGAAATGCTTCACTTGAAGATGCAGTTCAATAATTCAGAGACACGAAAGGGACCGGCGCTCTTTAAGACTTAGAACCAGGGATGCTGATTGAGACAAGTTTAGGGCGACTTGCTGGCTGTAAGTGGTTTGCCACCTGCTCTCGTTTTAATGTGCCGTGTGGTGGAGGCATGGAAAGTGTAAAAAGAGAAAAGTAAAGAAAAGAAGCTAACTGTTATGAGATAAGCGGAAAAATTTTACGGGCCTTTATTATTATTATCATTATTAGTGTTGTTGTTGTTTTATTTTTTTAAATAGCAACATTTCTGCTTTGAAATTATTTTATCAACATTTTAAGAATATTCTTTTCCCTCTTTTCCCCTAGAAGATTGTACAAAAAAAAGAAACACTTTTATTTAAAATGTTTTGCTTATAGTAAAATGCTTATATTTGTTCCATAAGCACCACGGTATGTCAAGTCACTCAATTACGGGAAAATGTTTGCGATTTTAAAGACAAATACACAATTTGCTGCATTTAATACTTGACATCATTTTGAAACCATCATTCAGTTCATTTATTGTTTGAAGTGAATGCTATGTGTCTTTATTTATTGTATTTCTTTCTGACAGTGTTGAGGCATTTTCAGGAGTTTGCACCCAAACATTGGGAACACCTCGAAACATGAAGAAAAGATCAATACAAAATAGTTCCTTAATACATTCACTTTTTCAGTTTTGCCATATGTTTTTCTTAGTACTCAAGAGAATGAATCATCAGCAGCCTTTATTGGACTTTAATAAACGTAAGTAAAGAGCGCCATTTCACCCTTCATTTAATTTCAATGTAGGTGTACACGCATTAAAATTCAACTACTGGAAAAAGTATGAAGTAACATTGCAATTAATGGTTGCAGCTCACAATTTCCTTTGACAATTTGTATTTGTTAATGAACCATTCACAGTTTGCAAGGTGACAGCTGTAATCACCCCATATTCTACGAGGTGAAGCTGTAATTACCCTGTGCTGTCCACACTTTACTATTGCCTGTATTTACATCAGCAACACTGTAGATGTATGGCACAACCTTAACACCCATCTGTCTGAAAAGTATTGGGTTTGTTCTTCCCGTGTGGAATGGCTGACAGATAACTACTGCCTACTCCTCTGTCATTTACAGACATTAACCACATTCACAATAAGAACCGCTTTAAGCAACTCCTTAATTTACTTCAATTTACCTCATTGCATGTATAACATGAGTATTTGTATCTAAAATATGCATTTAAAAGAGAAATACATTTGCATTTCAATATTTCTTTTGAAATAGACATTGACAGATATTTAAATATTTGAAGTTGACAGACATGTGAAGTTTCTTTTCGGGAATTAACATTATGCAAAGCTAATTCCTAGTCCATTTACCATCCAGCAGACTTTAAAATACATGTGGGAGGTTTTTCAAAAAGGCACTCGAGTAACAGTTTATTTTCCTGCAGTGTTATATATCCCAAGGGATTCAAAGGAAAAGGAACATTTGCTTAACTCACTTCAATTTAACTGACATGCAGGCTTCTTCATCAGAACAGAGATGTGATTTTAAAAACATTACAATAATCCACAAGTAATTGTTATGACTCCAGCTCATTAATTATCATCTTGTGAAGTGTTTGAATAATAAACAAATCTATCAATAAAGGTCCATACACTACACAGCTTTTAAAATCGATTTTAAAGATTTGAAAACGCTGGGCATCATACACTTACTAACTTTGTAAACAGTCAGAGAGGATAAACTAAAAGCCGCCTTTCCTCTGTCTCCGACATTTGGATCCAACATTTTTAGCTTCAGACTTTGATTGCATCCAGTCGCAGAATGTAACAAGTTTGATATTTTCAGCCGATTTTAGAACACCCTTACAAAAAAAAAGTTTATTCAAGTGTGCTATTAGTATACTTCTTTTAAACTAAAAATAGGAAATTATACTTTTAGTCTACTTTTCATGGACTTCTCAGAAATATAATTAAAATGACATTTAAGTATACTTGACTTATACTTAGTAAAAGTCTAAATATATTTGAGCTATACTTGTGCTCCTCGAATATATCCGTGATTCATTGTTACGGTGGGGATGGGGGGGGGGGGGGCGCTAGTACACATCTTCTGTACAGAAAGTGAAGAAGAAACAGAAACAAAAGATGCTTCCACATGTAATCAAACACGATCATCAGACATAAAGCAGCATCAAAACTGTGTAACGTTATGGAATAAAATGCCGACCAATGAAGAGGTATTAATGACTGTCAAGCTTTGGGGTGTTGATCGACTCCATCTACATTTTGATTATCATTCTGAATCCAATTCATAGTCTTTTTTATCTTTTTGTTCAAAATGTTGTTTATTTCTTTATTTTTTATTTATGAAACTTACCCACATTCAAGTGTTTAAGAAAAGAATGCATGAAGCTAGAATATTTTTTTGTTTACAAGCAGATATACTCTGTTCTTTCTTTTGATGTTTTGTATGTTCAGATATTCATATCACAAAATATACAAATGAATAAATAGGGACATAGTAGTATACTTAAAGTATGATGTAAAGTTCACTTAAAGAAAACGTACGAGTATACTTGCAGTATAAAACTACTAAACTAGTAGTTTACTGAGACTATACTTCAAAGTGTACTAAAAATGCTACTACAAGTATGCAATTAGTAAACTATCAGTATACCTATAAGTTCACTTTTAGAATGGTTGCAGTACAAGCTAAAAACTTTAATGTAAAGTTGTGTGCTCAAAGTTTACTACTTTTATACTTAAACATATATTTTATATACTAGAAAGTGGGCCAATTTAGGCCCAATGAGTATTGAAATAGTACACTAATGAGTATACTACGCTCATATTTGTATACTTACTTCATAAATTATACTTAATTAAATAAACTTGAAGTGTACTTTTGACAAGGGCACATATTGTTTTCATTTGTCATGCACCTCCTAGCATTAAGGCGCATGTTTCTGTGTGAGTTTGTTGTTATAGGAACAACATTAAAGTCTAGTGTAAGTTCCTCAGTGCTTTATTAGTGTATGACGGTCAGTTTTTCATCTGTGACTTCATGAAGTGTATGATGTCTAGCATTTTAAATTATGATCAGATTTTAAACATTGTGTAGTGTATTTTAAGGAAAAACTTGGCATCATACACTAAATGACTGAGGGTCATACACTACCAGACTTTAAAGTTGTTGATAAGAGAAATGTGTGCAGATCACTGTTTATAAGTGAAACTGTGTTGTGATGTTTTATCCACTGTTTGGGCTCTTATTCTGATGGCACCCATTCACTGAAGAGGACCAATTGGTGAGTAAGTGAGGTAATGCTAAAATTAAATAAGTAATTAATTAACAAGTAATTCAGAATATTGTGTTCCGGAGATATTAGCTTTATTCTGTAGCTCTGGACCTCCTGGAAACAATGAAGATAATCAGAGCTGTACAGTTGGAAGGAGAGGATTTGCGATGTAGTGGCGTGTGTATTAATATGAAATGCATTTGAATGAGGCTACTTTAGTTCTGACTAAATGCTTTTTGTTCTGTTATTAATTTTCTATTCCAGTAAATAGCAGAGCTGATGAAAAATGTATTAGGATTACACCTTTGCCATCCAGTTTACTTTGTATTTAGTCAGAAGGAAAATATAAGATTAAGAGACCTTTCGGCTTGAGTTGACTTGAGGCCCGTTAAGGTTGCACTTGTGATGCAGTGTCTTATAATTTTGTCCTGTCCTCCAGTGTGGACAGGTTTCTAAAACGATTCAGACTGATGCTTCGCTGAAGTCAATCAGGGCGGCTGGTGGAGAGGACAGGGAGCACATTCTTGGCCTCTGTTTAAGGTGCCAGCAGAGTTTCACTGAGTGTGCAATCAACCTTCATTAGGAATCCCATCCATTCTTTCTGATTGTGATTAGTTTTTTGTTTTTGTTTTTTGACCCATTGAGAAGAAAATGTCAGCATATTAGCGGCCATACTGATGTCTAGCAAATGTGTACAAGTTCATGCCTATATATTTAATAGGAAATACAGTAAAAACTGAAAAAAATGATTACAGTTTAAAATTGTTCTCTATTTTAATATATTTTAAAATGCTATTTATTCATATGATAGCAAAGCTGGTTCCCTTTCAAAGGAACTCTTTGCGGTGATAAGTCTTGAAGCACATGTGAAATCAATCCAAGGTGTAATTGGGACGTCAGAGCGGGTGACGTCACGAACCAGGAGGCTATAAATTCAGCCCAAACGAAGCTGTCACTAGCTTTTTGTGTCTTCAAAAGCGCTCTGTGTGAAACTGTCTGTCCTATTTGGTGTTGTCTGTCATTAGTTTAATACAAAGAGAACATATATGGCGAGCAAGCAACGACAAGTTTTAGAATGTGCGTTTGTCCCAGCCCGTGTTGTCTAAATGGGTGGGGATACACACATTCTTTGTGTTGTTTGTTTGGGAGAAGAGCATGCGCTCGAGAGCAATTAGCTTTGCACTGCGATGTGCTTCCCCTGCGGACGCTCCGATCCCGCCTGGCGTTCTTTCGCGAGGACGCTCACGCTCGCGTTCCCCAGGGCTCTGGTCCCGCTGTTGCCGAGGCACAGCGAAGGCTGCGGTCCTGGGGTTTGCAAAGGGATCGGTCAGCGGAGGTAGAGACGGGCGCTGCATTTTCTCTGCCTTCACCTGACAGGTTCAGTGCCTCGTCTCAGGGTTGGGAAGCACGCGCTGCGGGTTCTTGCGATAGTGCGGTCAGGCCAGCCTCCACTTTGAAAAACACAGTCATTCTAGCCGCCATGTTATATTTTTGTGCGCGCATATACTATGCGCTGCGGTAATAGCGTGTAAAAACACCGATCAAAGGAAAAGTGATCTCTGGCATTCATTTATTGAGCCAGTTTCTCTGTCAAAAACTAATAGAAGAATGAACTAATAAATTCCACTACCCCAGCGTGTCACTCAAGCAGTTTCCAGACGATCTAAAGTTGTATTACATAATAAAAGCTATCCAAATCTCACATTCTACCTGATCTTTCTTTGATTTGGAATGGCTCTAAAGTTGGAATGGCTCTTTGATTTGGAATGGCTCCACAGACCAGGTTCGATTCTGATTGACAGTAGCTTACTGTCAAGCAAAACACCAACACCAAACCCTTGTTTTTAACAAGGGTTTTGGCTTTGGATGCAACAGAATAATTACTGATATATTTTAATTGAATGCCACTAGGGAGACCACAAAAGGATAATTTCAGTTATCTTTTCATTAATGTAGAGAACATTTTTGATATCCTTCAGATTTTGATATCCTTCATACAAGCCAATAAAATATCAAAGTTGTTGTTATCGGAGCGTTTAAGTGGCAAATAACTCTGGGTAGCTTCAGTGTAACAGTGAAATGAAACACCGTGCTTCCTAAAGATGGAGCCCAAAGGGAGCATATACAGAGAGAAAAGTGTTGGAGCATGTATTGATCCCTGTGGGACCCCCCAAGGGAGGTTAGCAGATGATGACGTGGGTGCCTAGTCGAACTGAGATCCTCCGGTCCTTTAAATAGGATCTAAAACCGTTCCTGTCAAGCCAACATAGGACTCGAGTCGGGCAATGACAATATTATGATCGATCATATCAAATGCAGAAGTAAGATCTAAAAGCACTAATACAATACTATCACCCTGGGGAGTTACCATATAGATCTCATTTAACACCTTTAATAAAGCTGACTCCGTACTATGAAATGTTCTGAATTTAAACAAAGAATAATAATTTCTGTAACCAATGTAGCTGTTGCTCATTGTTAATGTTAATGCAATAACATTTCAAGTTAACTAATAAGACCATATTGTAAAGTGTTACCTATTGTTCTTTATAATTCTTTTGCACTAAAATGTTTTATTTATTTATACATTTGTGTATTGCTATTATTGTATTTAAATGTTCAGTTCTTTTTGTTATCAGAAAATAATTATTTAACAATTTTTTGTAACTACATATAACTATTGTGATAATACCCTATAATGTGGTAAAAGCTTTAACAAATATCGCAAGATGAAAATTTGAAAAGTCACATGCCTAATTTAGACAGACCACTTTCACTTTAGATTGACAGCCTACCTCTGGGTGTGTCACTCCCACAATGTCAGGACTGTCTATTGTATAATTTCAAAATCCATTTAGAAACTCACATATATGCAGCTTTAGCTATCTATACAAATTGGCTTAGAAGTTTGCAGCGATCCATTTTACTTCATATTGATAGTACTTGTATGTGATCTGAGTGCCACGCACACAATGGCAGGACTATTTGATACAAAATTACAAAATAAAAATGTTTTGACTCAATTCAGATTGGTATGAAAAGGAAACTCTGTTTTTCACATATCAATTTCATTACAGATTGACAGTACAGCACCTCAGACTGTTGCTGATGTCAGGACTATCTGATGTGCAATTTTAAAATAAAAGCCCTCTAAAACTCACATATATGCTGTTTTGACTATTCGTTCAGATTTGTTTAAAAAGGAGACTTCCTTTTTTTACAGACCACTTTCATTTCAGGTGGACAGTACAACTCTTAAGAGTGTCTCTCACATAATTTCAGGACTATCTGATGTTACAAAATAAAAAGGTTAATATATTACCTGTTAACTTACATATTTAGATAGCTCTAAAAGGAAACTCCGTTTCCACAGGCCAGTGTCACTTAAGATTGACAGTACATTGCCAAAGATTTTAACATACACAATTTCAGGAGAGTTTGATGTTTTTTTTACAGATTAATGTTAAATAAAGAAAAAAAAAACATAACAAAGGCACATTATTGTTTCAAACATTTCTTCAAAAAGGGATTTAACAGCACAAGCTGCAGTTCCATTCGGCTGTCCTGGCCTGTTTCAGGTCTTCTTCTGCCATGTCTAGGCACTCTTCGTGGAACCACATATCGCAGCTCTCACACTGGATCTGGAAAATGAGGAGTTGATAAATACTAAGCATCACAGTTTATTAGTTACTTATGGCTTTGAGCTTCAAATCAGCTTTCAACACTACTACTGATGTTACTAAGTGAAGTAACTTACCCAATTTGTCAGAAGAGGCCCAGGTCCAATTGGCTTTGCCATGGAGCACATAGCACAGTTAGTGGCTACATTGAACACTACAATATAAGTATACATATCAATGAATAAATAACACCAATAGAGGCTGTATATTGTGAAGTGGACTGTCAATATGAATTGAAACTGGTCTGTGGAAACCGGGAGTTTATTTTTTTTAGAGCAATCAAAAATCAATGACAAAACTGGTCATATGAGTTTTTGGAGGGCTTATGTTTTTTAACGCAACATCAGATCATCTTGAAACTGCTTGAGTGACACCCTGTGGTAGTGGACTGCCAATCTGAATTGAATCTGGTCTGTGGAAACAGGGAGTTTCCTTTTTAGAGCCATTCAAAATTAAAGACAGGTCAGGTAGAATGTGAGATTTGGAGAGCTTTTATTATGTAATACAACATCAGCTCGTCTTGAAACTGAAGGGGCGTAGCCATTATTTCAAAAGTGGGGGGGACGGAATGTCTAGTGTCATACCTGTTTTTTTTTTTTCAGTTAACCCTTGTCTAATTGACAGGTTTTATTTTTAATCATACATTTTTGCTTAATATGCTTTATGATATATTATTATATATGATTATAAAACAGAAGGAAAGAGAGGAGAAAGAAAGAAAGATGTTATTCCATGCAGCTTTTTTTTCTCCATATAATTAACACAAAAACTTGCTAATTATTCAACAAGAGCAATAGGCAGAGTCACTCAACATTGTGCAACACTATTCGGATACCACATGCCAACTTGCGCTGCTTGACGTTTTCGTAAAAAAGGAGTGAAGAGTTTTTTGCCGCTTTGAACTCATCACGGCCTCTATGAATGTTGGATGCAGCGCGGGACCGCGGGTGCGAGCTAGGGCGTGTCGTGACATGACAAACTGAGTGACTGATTGCCATGGAAACATAAACATCATTTATAGACTATCTTGTCTCTTTGAATTTTAAATCATTCTGCATTTATATACATTGCTCCATTAAAGCCTCAACATGTCGAGAACACAACTTTGATGAATTTACTTTTTATAAAAAATGGGGGGTAATCTACGCCCCTGCACCCTGGGGTAGAGGACTGTCAATCTGAATTGAAACTGGTCTGTGGAAACAGGGAGTTTCCCTTTTAGAGCCATTAAAAATCAAAGACAGGTCAGGTTGAATGTGATATTTGGAGAGCTTTTATTATGTAATACAACATCAGATCGTCTTGAAACTGGTTGAGTGACACCCTGGGGTAGTGGATTGTCAATATGAATTGGAACTGGTCTGTGGAAACATTTTTTCTATGTGATGCCGTTGGTGTTTTATGCTCGATGTGCTGCTATTTGCTATTAGTTTCCCCTCAGTTACCATTTAAATATCATGGACATATGCTATGTTATGATATAGACTACTTAAGAAAATTACACTATATTCATTACCTCTCCAATTATGAGATATTTGAACCTGGACACTGGAGCAGTCTTAATAACTTGAGAAATGGCCTGTGCCGATCGAGGCACAGACACGTCATCTATCTGATTCTGAGGAATTAGATGTTTTAAGTGCCAATGTAATGTATACTGAGGACTCGCCACCTCAGTCGCATGCTTATGATGAGCTAGTTGAGGTTGTCAAGTGCGGTTGAGAGATAAAAAAACCCCAACAACAAATAAAGACAGTATCGATCGGCCAGCAGAGAAGGGAGGACGTTCGTTCAAAAAGCAGACTTGACGAACGCTTCTTGCCTTCTCGTACACAACCTCCACGCCGGGGAGAAACCGGTGTCTTATAGAGTCTATAGTACACAAACATCACACTATTCCTCTATATTAAATAAAGAAAGACGGTTACGGAGAGATGCCGAGGGTGGAAGAGATGCTCGCGAGCTATCTCTCCCCTGAATCATCTTCATCCGGTAAGGGTTCCCTCTTCAGGGAACCGAGGTTACGGTTGTAACCGAACGATTTTCAGCACCATTACTCCAGTCTTCAATGTCACATGATCCATCAGAAATATTTAATGTTTTTGTTATTTTTTCTGTTCAGCTTTTCAATAATTGATATGGTGCTATTGTAACTGCAAAAAAATACATATTTGTATATATATATATATAATTCTAAATGGAAGACATTTCACTGGTTTATTGATATTTGCTATTTCTGGCTCTTGTTAATTATAAAGCATATAAAAGAAGCCAAAATTGCAAATTCATTAACGTCATGAAAAAAAACACGAATTGCTTGTGAACAGCAAAATCCCAGGACCTTTTGAGACTCTGAATATTTTTCAGGAGAACTAGAAGACTTGCTGATGAGGCTTCACATCTGATGTTTGTTTTTGCAGTTCTCATTATCTCCAGGGTGGTGGAGGATTTTTTGTTTTTGGCCCATCTAATTACAGTGAAAACTCACAAATATCAGCAAATCACACTGGGAGAATTTCCCTGTTAGAGGGGCTTTAATGATTCACTTCAAAATATGATTTAAACATTTTATATATGACTTTTGTACACAAGCTCACACAATCGAGGGGTTGCTGTGTCCTCTAGTGAGACATTTTTTGCACAAATAAGTCTGTGTTGGCTGCAGTGTCTTCTGTATTAAGTGTTTTCTTGAGTTATTAGCTGTAATGGTGGTGAAAATGACTCTGAAGTTATCAATTAGAAAAGCAGGTGTTGATTTAACAGACCACTGACAGGGAAATTGGTGCATTGAGGCATAGATGATATACGAGCCGTGACATATCATTCACTGGAAGTTTTACCAACTATCACATCCAGCAGTAACCCACTTACCTAAAGGTTCAGCCTTTCAAAATATCTATTTTTAGTGTTGTTCTGTACCTGCTTGAGTAGATCTGATTTGAGACTACCAACCTGTGTTCTAATCAAGTAATAAAAAAAAATCTTAATGAGGTAACCTACTTTACAGGCGCACAGTTACAGAATCTGTGATGCAAACCTATGTGGGATTTCTATTTTTAGTGAAGGACAGTGAGTTAACCCAGAAAATCTATCAACTCTCGTTCCTTTCATTCCGGAATCATGGAACCACGAAGGCAAAATTACTTAAAGCGATACTTCATTGAAAAATGTAATTTCCTCAACATTCTCTCTTCTGTATACACAACAAATATATATTTTGTTTAATGTATTGTTTGCTACTTTTTCAAGCAATTGCAATGAACATAGGACACAGAAAATAAGCATAAAAGAGGTACATATGAGTCACGTGATGGTTTCGTGTGAGAAACAGACCCCAAATTCTATTATTTGTTTTTCTGAAGAGCTGAACATTGAAAACAAAATCTCAGATGCCTGACAGTCTACTTTCTTGTGTAACAGTGGACCTCATTCATGAAACACGAGCAGAACGGATTTCTGCCTAAATCATCCGTAAAACGATTCTTACATATGCTACATTAAGTAGAATGCAACAATTCATGAAAGAGCAACTTTGCAAGCGATTTTCATCGAAAAATTCATTTAGCTCATGTTTCATGAATGAGATCTATTGAGTGTGGCACTTTTTGTGTGAATCATTTTTTTTAGACAGCCCTGTTTCAGAATTCAACTCACGCTCTCTGCCTTCAAAAGCACTTCAGCAGCGCTCCGTTGGAAATTTCAGGGGAGAACACACAGGCAAGAACATTATTCTGTATTGCAGAGATCAGCCGAGTCCCTGACTCCAACTCTTAATGTGTTTGGGTCAGATACGTGTAAGAGTGGGCAAAGTTCTTAGAAACATACTCTTTGTACTCTTGTAGGTTGGTTTCATACTTTTATGCCATTTTTAGGAAAAGTTTCAATTTAATGGCTCGTTTGGTGTAACCATCAATCAAAAGCTGCAATAAGATTTTTTTAACATCACTGAATACTGAACATTGTCCACCTCCTTTTTATGGAAACAATATAACATTTTTGCAGGATTCTTTGATGAATAAAGTTCAAAAGAACAGCATTTATTTGAAATGTTATTTTTAAAAAGGCTGGCGTAAAAAAAATGATTGCATCATTGCTTAAAAGTATTACTTTATTAAATAAATACATATGTTTTTCATGTTTAAGAACATGATCATTTTAATTAGAATATATATATATATATATTTTTTCCCAGTATGATATCAGGGCAGTTTTATCCTAGTGACGTTTTGACATAATGGCCCCATAAAAAAAGAAATGAGGAACATGTTAATAATTTAGCTTTTTTAATTTTTTTTGAATACATTAAATACCATCTGCTTGTTTACTAGCCATAATGTGTTTACCACCTATAGAATAATGAACGCAAGTGTTTTATATGAGCTGCTTCTGAAAACAAGCCTCTGTAGGAAAATGAAGAGACCAGACACATACAATCAATGAAAGGCACTAAAGCATCACATCTGACACGAAACAACATGAAAGGTGAATGACGTGTAGGACACACTCGTGAGCGCCAGAATCCCTTCAGATAGCAGTTGTTCTTTCCCAGTGCGCTGCCAAACAATGAAACAGCTGTTGGACTGACATGATCCCAGCTTCAGGAATAGCAAATCAGATTAGCTTGAATTCAGTCAGGGTTTGAGCAGCAGAATGCTTTAGAAATGGGATCACAGTTGTGAGAGAACAGCAGCATGGGTTCTGTGTCTAGCGCAATACGATAAGTACAGGGAAAACACAATGAAATTTGCTGAGCGAAAGGTTTTGAAGCACCGTGCAATGCTAATTACAGCATCTGCCAGACATAATTCAAAGCCTAGAGTCACAATATCATTAAAAACTGCTACCATCTCACCTAATATCAGCATTTGCCGCAGCACAGCCCTGATCTGCTATTATGTGTATTGCATCATCTATATGAGAGTTATGAAAGGCCAATTGCAAAAAGACAACATTAAATTCTGGCATGAATGCTTGTGTTGCTTCATGTAAGATGATCAAATAACTGTTTCCCCCTATTGATCAGTTGTTTTTTGCTCTGGGTGTGCTGCTTTCTTTGCCAGTTGGTCTGATCTGATGCAGTATTCATTCTCTCATGCAATTGAAACATGATGTACTATAGTGTAATAATTATCTTAGAAATATAAATGTGCAAATTTAAAGACATTTAGCTTCAGAATGCAAGCTGACATCACAACTACCCTCCTTTGTGTTCTGCTCTCTTCTATTCATATTGCTGGAGGATAGTGATATACAAATGGCTCATTGCTATTTAATGGATCCATATGAAGCGTGATATGTGAGCAGATTGAGATGGACATGAGCTTCTACCTAAAGAGGTATGGTTTGCACTTGGGAGCTTCTCTGTCCTTGTGTTGGATGTAGCATTGAAATACTGTATAATGTATAATTCACGCTGATAGTCTGCATGCGTCATAAGAGTTTGAAGACCCAAATTCCAGCCCAGCTGTTGTTCCTTCAGGCCATGCAGGAGCACAAAAACAACCATACCCATCTGTCTGCAGCATGTCATGGCCATGGATGTTGTTTATCCATGATGTATTTTGTTGAAAATGATCTTGCTTATTGTCAGACACCAAGCACAAAATATTCACAGCAAATCTTGTATTGAATATTGTCACACAATCCACCATTTTGAAACTCCTCCCATTGAAAACTAGGCTGAAATGAAATGTGAGAGAAAATAGCAAGTGAGATTAGCAAATTAATGTTAGCTAATGCCCTATTTTTATATAGCCTATTATAGCATTTATTAAGAGTTTTTATTTAGCTTTTCTTTTTCAATTTTAATTTTTTAAGTTTTAGTAATTTTATTATGTGATTTATGTCATTTCTAATTGTTTTATATGTACCTTTAATGTATTTTAATATCAGTTGTATTTACTTCAAATTAAACTTATTTGTCAGTCTTAAGTCGCTGGGGTATATTTGTAGCAATAGGCAAAAATAAATTATGGGTCAAAATTATTGATTTTTCTTTTATGCCGTGTTTTAATGTATTGTAAATATATATCATTAGTAATATGCATTACTTTGAACAACTTTAAAGGCAATTTCCTCTATTTATATTTTTTGCACCCTCAGATTCCAGATGTTCAAATAGTTGTATCTCAGCCAAATATTGTCCAACCATAAACCATACATCAATGGAAAGCTTATTTATTCAACCGACCCTTATGAAACACAGTTAGTTGCAAGGAAACTTTTATAATTTGCAGTCTTAAAGTTATTTAGCTGCAGACAGCAGGGGTATATAAATTATCCAATTGCTTGGGCATCTCAATGGGAAATGTGGAGATGTAGTTAGCTATATTGCTCACATTAGTAGGCTTTGCATTCAGTATCACTGCTCTTTGTTTAATTGCTGAAGCCTTTGAGCAACACTTTGATTTGTTATTCATTTACACTGAGTAAGAGTAAAATTGCTGTTATAGCTAGGCTGGTGGCTGAAGGTGCGGTTTACCGTAATTTCTGTGGTTTTTGTATACCTGAACCTCAGTTCAGAGTTCAAAATGGTAGCTAAACAAGTGAATAGTCTTTTGAAGAGCAAAGTGACTGTGCACAGCTGTGTTTGGTGTAGTGTGTCGGGCAAAGTCAGAAGGTGAGCGATTAATGCTTGCAATGGGACTATTGGGATGTATTGAATGTGACTGATGAATGTAATGGTGGCTGTGGAGTTAATGTCCATTAAATTAATGAGATTCAGGTGATGGGGTCATCGTATTACTTGTGTTATGGTTTGCCAACCATGGCATGATTAAGTAACTCATGATTTTCAGCAGAAAAATAGGTTTGGTTTATTGCTCAAAATCACTCTCCAGAACATTCTCGTTCACCGTTCCTGGCTGGTGGAATGATCTTCCCATCCCCATCCGGAATGCTGGATCCCTGTCAATCTTCAAACAACAACTGAAAACTCATCTCTTTCAACACCATTTGACTTCATCATAAAAAAAACGTAATCTTTCTCTTTATCTTTCTCTCCTTCCCTTGCTAGCTTGTACTTATTTGAACAATGCCCAAAACATGGTGTTACGAGCACTTCCTCTGTCTGTTTGCCTCTTCAAGATGAATCGCTTTATGTATTCCCCAATTGTAAGTCGCTTTGGATAAAAGCGTCTGCAAAATGACTAAATGTAAATGTAAATTGCAGCTTGTAGGGAATTTTCTTGCAGTTGCAATTTAAAATATTAACTTTAAATAAGCCTGACATTTTTTAACTTAAATGGGCAAGTGGTGCAACTGTTTAGTGAATTTGATCCTGCAGTTGTGAAAAGGCAATGAAATATGAGTCAACACACTGACTACTGTATTGGTGCATAGGAGACAATGCAATATTCTTCACAAAGAAATATAGAGCTGCTTGAGTCTTGACACACTGTCAGGTGTGGAGGGAAAAGTCTGTCACACCTTATCAGCACAGACAGTCTCAGATATACATTGAATTGAAAGGTGTAGACTGCTGGACCTTTTCTGAGTAATTTACACTACAGAGATACAAATGAAAAATGAGAGCTCATCCTTTAAATATATATTTTTTTTACCTTTCCACATTTTTTTTGTACAGCTGATATACTTTATATTTAAGCCATTACACAATGTACATATTTAAGCAATTTTTAAATTGGCGTTAATCTTCTATTTTAATGTCTAATTAATTATGTTATAATTCATGGTCAGATAATTTTAAACTCAATGTTTATGCCCTTTTTCCTCAACAACATCGAACTGATTACAGTAATTTGTGTCAGAATGGTTTTATGAACTCTTTACTTACAATTGTCACAATACAACTCATGATAATTTATGTAATATTGGTTTTTACAAACAGTTTACATAAACAATGAAAAAGTTTACATTTTGTACATGAATGTGATCATTAAAGGCACTTTGATTAACCATTATTTAAGAATGTCGAATATATTTGCCTATATCAAACTCCATTTGATGTTTTATTTATAAAAATAACTAATTGCAATAGAAAGAAGATCAAGTACATAATATATTTTCAGGCTGTTTGAAACTGACACCAAGGCAGATGGAAGGTAGTTTAGCAGTAAGATGTACTTGGTCTCACCCCATCCTTATTATTAATTAGCTTAGGGCATGTGCTAATTGCTTGCTGTGAAATGGTAGTACCACATGTGGACGCTCTGAGGCAGTCATTGTGTGTCTTTTTGTCACAAGCTATGCTTGTTAATTGAGGGTTGTGCAGTGTTGCCAGAATTATTCGAATGAGCTCAGAGCCCTTCCTTAGTAAATGAGGGCCAATACTTCACCGGGTCAAATCCCAGATGACTGTTTATAACATTGCAGCATCAAAACTAGAGAGTTCTAAGAACTTATCACCAAATAACTTTTGATCTATGTTGTTGTTTTAGATAACCATTTACACTAAAAATGATTTTGGTGCTTTAAAGCATTGGAAGAGCCTGCAATGTAAATAAAAATAAATATTTTAAGAACCATATAGTCAACGAAAAACCATTTACAGAATAATAATAATAATTTGTTACATTTATATAGCGCTTTTCTAGAC
This sequence comes from Ptychobarbus kaznakovi, assembly GCA_027422405.1. NCBI lineage: Eukaryota > Metazoa > Chordata > Actinopteri > Cypriniformes > Cyprinidae > Ptychobarbus > Ptychobarbus kaznakovi. The sequence continues at coordinate 5,715,272 of CM049807.1, read as the reverse complement.
ACTCAAAGCACTTTACATAGTAGGGGGGGTATCTCCTCATCCACCACCAATGTGCAGCATCCACCTGGATGATGCGACGGCAGCCATATTGTGCCAGAACGCTCACCACACACCAGCTTATCGGTGGAGAGGAGACCGAGTGATGAAGCTAATCAGTGTATGGGGATGATTAGGAGGCCATGATGGCCATTCTGATTATTGATCAAAAGATGAACCTAAGGTGTAGCTAAGAACAACTGAAGAGGCTTTATTTTTGAAGAGTTTGCATTAGCACAAACCTCTCTTCTAGGCTGTACTTGACTCTCACCATTACAATCAACAGCACTCTAAACCTTTTAGCCTCTCACATATGCATGCTGCTGTAACCCATTTCTATGACATGCTTTGATACGCTTATGAGAAGAGTGTGCTGATGTAAAACATGTTTAAAAATGTGGAATTATATCCCAGAGAACAACAGTGAATCAGAAAAGGGCATTTATGTCATTTTACATAGTTATCATGCTAGTTTGGTGCATTTTAAAACTGGGGAAAAAGCATTTTTGTTTTTTCCCTGAACATTTCTAATATTAGAATACATAACAATCAATTTGTAAATTATTCCCAAACAGATTTCATTAATTTACTGAAAGTTATATTTTTCCCTTATTACATTTCACTTAGTCACTTGTTTTTAGTTAGAGATAAAATTACAGGACATAATAAACATATTTCTAAAGTTTCACAGTTAAAAGGACAACTCACTCAGAAATGTAAAGGATTTCTATATAAGCCAAGAGGAGACTGGTTTTCCTTTGCTCCTGTAAACAAAACTTGGTTCTCACGAGACTAGCATATTCTCACCGGATCTTATGTGTCCTATGTTATCCACTGAAACATCACTCTCTCGTTAACGCACATACAGAAGCTAGAGATTATGGTTTATAAAGTTTTAAACTGGATAATATTCTTATTCAGATGCCTCGATTTCAATCAGGAGGCCTTTATTAACCCATGTTGAGTACTTTTTTATGATGGATGGATGCACTTTTTTGGGCTTCAAAATCTCAACCCCAATCACTGCCATTATAAAGCTTGGAAGAGCTAGGGCATTTTTAATATGACTCCGATTATATTTATCTGAAAGAAGAAAATCATATACACCTGACTTGAGGGCGAGTAAAACATGGGGTCATTTTCATTTTTGGTTGAACTATCCCTTTAACAATTCATCTTTGCTTTTTAAAGGGTTTTGTTAAGCCTTTCGTAAAGCAAGAATAAGTTTGCTTTCCTAAATGTGGACACATTAATCCAACACAGTGTGTAAGCCAAGCGTCTTTGTCCCAACTGTGGTTGGATCATGATGACCCAGGCCTTGTACGTGGAACAGGCCAACATTTAATTTCCATTCAGCCTCAGCTGTTACCTGTGTACACAGGTAATCAAAGCACGTCAGCAATGAACGGATGACAAATATGACAGATATGAGATTGTAAACTGTAACCCGCAGGCAGCAGGGTCTATCACCCTCATTCCCTCCTGAATGTAAATGTGAGAGATGGAATTTCGTAGGGATTATTTACTATAACTACTGGTCCCTTCGGCGATATATACATGTTAATAATCTCAGATCCATTAACTGTGTAATTATAAAAGAGCAACCTCTTCTTTTAAAAGTGTAAACGAAGCGTTTTAAAGCACTGCTTCTGGTTCACCCTCATTTAAATTACTCCCACTTTAATTAAGCCATCTTGTCTCTACTCTTGATTACTGGTTCAGACAGGGCAGTACTGAACTTCTGCTATGCTTGGATACTATTATTATACTGCTTTCATCTTAAGACTCGTAAACTGAAATGAAGGCCAATGTGATTGACCCCTAGTAAACTACTCAAGTAAACTTCTTTCAAAATAGCTGTAGAAGCGTTTTCATGTCCCAGAAAAGAGGCACATTTTCTGTACTGAAGACCAAAGTAATGCCACCTCAGAGAGCCTGCTGTTTAAATTGCTGCACTTTCTGAATCCAGTAGATGTGCGCATTGATGTAAGTGCTTAATAGAAGAAGCAAAGCGGTGGGACATCTGCTCTAGACCTCTATGAGAAAGCTAAACTTAGCTGCAGAAATTAACCCACAGTCCCAGCCTGGTCAACTTCTCATTTGTAAAATGAGCCATATCTTCAACTTGAAAGCTTCTAAAGGCAAACAAATGCATTTCTCACCAATAAATCTTCTGAAATTATCATTCACAAGCAAAGTTTTGGAGACAACACTTTCATGCATCCTAAAAAGAAGAGCTTGCTTAGATTTATTCAGACTCGTAATGACCAAGATATACTATTTGTGTGGATGAAGCATCAATTTCTAAAACATTTTTGGAGATTTTGGCGACTTTTAATTCCTGTCAGAAATGGTGGATCAGAACATGTAAATATTATACACTATATGGACAGAAGTATTAGGACACCTGATTATCACACCAACAGGGACTTTAATGACATTGCATTCTAAATACATAGACATTACTATGGAGTTAGTCCCCCTTTGCAGATATAAGCTTCCACTTTTCTGGGAAGGCTTTCCACAAGATTTTGGAGTTGTTTCAGTTGGAATTTTTGCCCATTCATCTAGTAGAGCACTGATGTTGGACGAGAAAGCCCGGCTCACAATCTCCGTTCCAGTTCATTCCAAAGGTGTTTGACGGGGTTGAGGTCAGGGTTCTGTCTGGGCCAGTCAAGTTCTTCCACGTCAAACTCATCCAATTAACCATGTCTTTATGGACCTTACTTTGTGCACTGAAGCACAGTCATGCTGGAATCGAAACGGCCTTCCCCGAACTGTTCCCACAAACTTGGAAGCAAAGCATTCCCTGTTGAAAAACCCAGCATATGCTGGTTAGGTATGTTTTGAAGCATGTCTGCTGGTTTAAGCTGGTCATAAGCTGGTTAAGCTCATTTGCTGGTCCTAAGCTGGTCCTGAGCAGGAGCTAGTTGCTTAGGACCAGCACATGACCAGCTAAGAGCCAGCTTAAACCAGCTCAACCAAGCAGACATGCTTCAAAACATACCTAACCAGCATATGCTGTTTTTTTCAACAGGGTTGTCTAAAATGCCTTGGTATACAGAAGCATTAAGTTTTCCTGGAAGTAACGGGCATAGCCAAACCCTTAAAAATGGCCCTATACCATTAACTCTCATCCACCAAATTTAACAGCTGGCATAATGCAGTCATGCAGGTAAATTTCTCCTGACATTTGCAAAACCCAGACTGCCAAACAGACAAGTGTGATTTGTCACTCCACAGAACATGTGGCCAATGCTCCAGAGTCCAGTGGTAATGGTTTGCGCCACTTCATCTGCCGCTTGGCATTGTACTTGGTGTTGTAAGGTTTGCATGCAGCTGCTCAGCAATGGGAACCCATTCCATTAAGCTTCTGCCTCACAGTTCTTGTACTGATATTAATGCCAGTCTTTCAGGCTTGTACTGATGTACTCTAATGTTTTGCATTTTATATGTGGTGGTGCATTCAACAAGCCATTACACATTTTAATATTGAATTAACTTGAAAGTGGTTTTGCTGTTGTTCAAAAGTATTTTCTGTAAAATTAACATTGACAGACATTATTAGTTAGACTTTTTAGTCATAAGTCTAGTTACTTTGCTGTTTGGCATCACAGTTGTGTGTGTGTGTGTGTGTGTGTGTGTGCGAGAAAGAAGTGCTGTGTGCAAACAACAGGGACGCCTTGACAAGGGTTAATCTTTAGCTCTTGTTTACTTTTAAATTCAGAATCAGGATTTCATAAAAAGAAATATTAAAAGAGATTGAATCATTGACCCAGACCTATACTATACCAACAGAACGCTGATGGTGTGAGTTGTGTTTGTACAGATTTTTGTCATTTGCAGCAATGACAATTGCCTTACACGCACAGCTTTAGATATTGCGATCAAAGGCCTCTTGCTTCCTGGCAGTAAAAGCATGCTCTGATGTTGTGCTCTCCTTGTGTTAGCATGCACTCAGCTTGTGCGCTGACAGACTCTTGGAGGTGGTATGACAAGAACTACTGCAAACTCTGGATGAGATCAGAGCTCTCAAGAAAAAGTGTTAATTCAACACAGAATCTTGAAAAAAAATGTCAAATCTAAAATTTCCATAACGTAGGATGTCAGTGGATACATTATCTATTACATCTATTTATTTATAATTAAAACCTCATTTGTCAGTAGGGTGTTCTTCTTTAATGCCAAAAATAATGGCTGTTGTCAGTTTTTACTTCCAAAGTATCCATCAAACTCAGCTCATGTTTTAGATTTAATGAAATAAATGAAATAGCCTTTTTTAATCTCCCCCCCTTTCTCAGTATTGCTGCTTCAAATAAAATTTAATTTAGATAGTGAAATTAAATGCATTTGTGTACACTGTTGCATCTTAGGCTATCTTGGACTGTCTGATGTAATATTTGTTAACACAACTTTAACATTTTTGAGGACATGCATCTTTAATAACCATTTTAGCCCTCCTGCATCATGCAGGCACATGGGAATCATGTTGCATTACATCCCTTCTTTTGGAGATTTTTGGTTTTCAGTAGACATTTGTATGATATTTTCCACTTCTTTTGGCTCACTGGAGTCAGTAAAAAATTGTCAGGAATCACCAATCATCTGTTGACAGAGTCAAAAGATGCACTGAACTGAATTTGACTTGATTTTCAATCTATAAACAGCCGGCCCATTGCCATAAGTGTGGCTTCGAGACGCAGCGTCTCGTTCCCTTGAGGAACTAAGATTACATCCGTAAACTAGAGACGAGTGGGTCAACCCTGCGGAGAGAGGGGCCTACAGAAAATCCAGAACTGTACCAATCGGGCAATTGAAATTGAAAAGTTTACACTTCAAGACGTACAGTTTCCTTGTTGAGGGAGCTATGGATTGGAGGATGTCTCAACAACCTCGGTTGAGAGACCGGAATCTATGAGTTATGCACCCTCAGGGGCCACACCCACAACTTCCACATCTCCTGGCGGGGGTGATAGACCCCTGCCTGTGAGAAGAGCTCCCTCCTGATGGGAATCTCCCATGGAGAGCCATCGAGGAGAGAAATCAGGTCCGAGAACCATACTCGGCCCAGCAAGAACGGTGCTACCGAAGTATACTGACCTCGTCCTGGCGCACTCTCGCCAGAACTCCCGGGAGCAGAGCGATCGGAGAAAAAAGCGTACAACGTCGATGTAATTGAGTATGCGGATGCCTTGTAGCCACAACGGAGCTAACGCAGCATCCACACACTTTCTAAAAGTGCGGGGGATAGTGATAGGCTGAAAGGAAGAACCGATATTAGTAAGCTTCGCCCCCGAAACCAAACCTCAGGAATTTTCTGTGAGTGAGTGGGAAGGATGGAGATATGGAAGTATGCATCTTTTAGATCGATTGTGACAAACCAGTCCTCGGACCTGATCTGAGACACGACCTGTCTGAGAGTAAGCATCTTGAACTTCAGTCACATGACTGAGCGGTTCAATCGATGCAGATCATAAATCGGACGCAACCCTCCATCCTTCTTCGGAACTATGAAGTACTGGCTGTAGAACTCGTACTCTCTTTCGCGAGGAGGGACCACCTCGATGGCCTCCTTCCTCAAGAGAGTATCTACATCTCGTTCCATTACCAGAGCCTGCTCACCCCGTTGAATCGAGGCGGAGGAGAACCGAACTGAATTCTGTAGCCTCTCTCTACAGAATGCAGGACCCACCGAGTAACATTTGGCAGTAGTTTCCATGCTGCCAAATAGTCTACTAAGGGAACCAGTTTCTTGAGACTGGCCTCTGGTGTAACCAGAGCGGCTAGCTCTGTGTCTTGGATACGGACAAACTAGCTGCTCTAGAGACCCCTGAAGGGGTGGCGAGCATCTTAGCTCCTCTACGTTTCCGGGCGGAAGAAACTGACATGTGGGCTCGCTGGAAATCGCTGCGCCCTGGAACATCGTTCATGGAAGGTTTGGCAGACTGATGTCCTGAAGGCACTGAGGAGAGACGGGCACCTGCGGTGAACACCGCTCTTCCCCAGAGGAGGCTATCCACATAAGCCCTGGGCCATGGAGGGCAAGGACAGAACCTTTAGAGACGACGCAGCGTCAGTGGACAGATAGCTCGCGAGCATCTGTTCCACCAGAGGCATCGCTTTATAACTGCAAGCGTCCAAATATACCATAATACCATAATAATCTGAGGTGGGGATGAAGGTGTGGGCCGAAAAAGGTCTTGCCCACGATCTCGACACCTTGGTGTGGAGATTGGGGAAGAACGCCAGGCTCCGTGTTGGAGGTGATCGCTTCGCTCGCAGAAAGCATTCATCCAGTCTGCTTGTCTGTGGCTCAGCTTGCTCCTCGGCCGGCCAGTCGATCTTTAACTTGAGCACAGCACGAGTCATCACCTCCAACAGCTCCTCATACCGGGGCGACTGAGGGGGCGGAGGGTGCCTGCGCCACAGGGGGAAGTGTCCGCAGAGCGAATCCACCAAATCTGATGGATGGGGAAGGAGATAGGGATTTGCCCGTCTCCTTTCCCTCCAACAGATCCACTTGAAAACCCCACTAGTGCCGACACCACTCTCCTTCGGCGGCAGCTGGATCAGCACCTGTGGGGAACGCTGTTGAAGGATCCCCTCTAATCAAAGAGAGACTTCCGGGAGCGAAGCACGTGCATTGGAAGAAGATCGCAATGCGAACAACCGGCGCCCTCGAGTGCCGACTGTGCGAGCTCTGCTCCCTGCTTGACACACTGAACTAAATTATAAACGCAAAACTTTCATGTTTGCCCCAGAGCGCTTCGCTGAATGACAGAAAAGCTAACACCAGTTTCACCGCATGTTCTTTTATTCCAGCTGGTCATTATGTCACCCTGTCCGTGATGTCTTGCCCATCCTTTGGATAGATTGCACACGATATTCAGAGCCGCTCACGCTGGAGGCGTTCCCCAATGCGTTCTTCGGATGCAGCTCGAGTTCCTGAAGAGGAACTGCAGTTGTTAAGCTCCTTCTGAAAATGCGCAATCTTGATAACACAATATTAAGCAACTATAGACCAATAACAAATCTTTCTTTCATAGGTAAGATTATTGAAAAAGTAGTTTTTAATCAGCTGAACAACTACTTAAACTCAAAAACCAAGTAATGCATTACAATATTGCGTTACTCCCAAAAAAGTAACTAATTACGTTACTTAGTTACTTTTTATGGAAAGTAATGCGTTACATTACTTTTGCGTTACTTTATTATTTTTACTTATTTACTTTTTAAATATGAGCTTGATTATTTGTTTTTAATACAAGATGTTCTATTTATAGCAAATGTAAAAGCCATTTCACACCAAAAAGTGTAATAAATAAACCTCAGGCTGAAAGAAAAGTAAATTCACGTCTGTACAGTAGAACGCAGAAAAAGAAGGTTCAACACTCTTCAGCAATAAAAAAACAAAACAACGAAGCACAATTGTTAGTTTATCTAAAGTCATTTTTGCATGTTTTAATTCATTTTGATGAATACTGAATATGTTTTTTTGCGAGTGGGATGAATTAATAAACATTCACATTTAGTCTAGATTAGAACTACAGTAATATCATGTTCACACAGCGCACTGTCAGTCAATAAATGGAAAAAAAGTAACTCCGATATTTTCTAGTAAATTAAAAAGTAATGCGTTACTTTACTTGTTACTTGAAAAAAGTAATATTATTACGTAACTCGCATTACTTGTAATGCGTTACCCCCAACACTGCTCATTAAGGTAATAAATTATATGTGGTTTAATTCTAATTCTGGCAAAATATCAGTGCTGGTACTACTGGATCTTAGTGCTGCATTTGACACTGTCGATCATAACATACTTCTAGAGAGACTGGAAAACTGGGTCTGGCTTTCTGGGATGGTGCTCAAATGGTTCAGGTCATACTTAGAAGGGAGAGGTTATTATGTGAGTATAGGAGAGCATAAGTTTAAGTGGACGTCCATGACATGAGTCCCACAAGGCTCAATTCTTGCACCGCTCTTTTTTACCCTGTATATGCTCCCACTAAGTCGAATAATGAGAAAGAAACAAATTGCCTATCACAGCTATGCTGATGATCCCCAGATTTACCTAGCCTTGTCTCCAAATGAATATAGCCCCATTGACTCCCTCTGCCAATGCATTGATGAAATTAATAGTTGGATGTGTTAGAACTTTCTTCCGTTAAACAAGGAGAAAACTGAAGTCATTGCATTTTGAAACAAAGATGAAGATCTCAAGGTGAATGCATACCTTGACTCTAGCGGTCAAACAACTAAAAATCAAGTCAAAAATCTTGGGGTGATTTTGGAGACAGACCTTAGTTTTAGTAGTCATGTCAAAGCAGTAACTGAATCGGCATACTATCATCTCAAAACATTGCAATAATTAGATGTTTTGTTTCCAGTCAAGACTTTATCACAAGCAGGGTGGATTATTGTAATGGTCTCCTCACTGGCCTTCCAAAGAAGACCATTAGACAGCTGCAGCTTTTCCAGAACGCTGCTGCCAGGATTCTGACTAGAACCAGAAAATCTGAGCATATTACACCAGTCCTCAGGTCCTTACACTGGCTTCCAGTTACATTTAGGATTGAGTTTAAAGTACTTTCAATCACTCAACGGCCTAGGACCGAAATACATGGCAGATATGCTCACTTAATATAAACATAACAGACCACTCATATCATTAGGATCGAGTCAGTTAGAAATACCAAGGGTTCACACAAAACAAGGGGAGTCAGCTTTTAGCTATTATACCGCCCGCAGTTGGAATCAGCTTCCAGAAGAGATCAGATTTGCTAAAACATTAGCCACATTTAAATCCAGACTCAAAACTAATCTGTTTAGCTGTGCATTTGTTGAATGAGCACGCTGCTACGTCCGAACTGACTGTACTGTATTTTATGTATAATAATTTTTCCACTATAAAACTATTTGTTCAATGAAACCGTTCAATGGATGTTAAAGGTTCTTCATGGATTCAAATAAAGAGTCTTTTTTTAAAGCATATCACATATCTCTCTTCTGGTTTAGTCTGTTTGTAGAAATCTCTTAGACTTCCACTGACATTATTCCAAACAGGGTTTAGCCAACATGTCTCATGCCATCCCATTATTTCCAAATGAATGGTAGCTGCTCAGTGGTCATAACATGCAGCACAGTCCTGCTCTCTGATTATAGGTGTTGTAATAGCTCAGAAGGAGAACATACCTTGGTACAAATAGGTATTTGTAAGTGAGATGAGTAGGTGTGTTGAATGCATCCGGTTTGACGACTGAGGCTTTGACAGCGTGAAGGACACGCAGATAATACATCAGCGTTAGGCCGGTCTGTGGAACAGGTGGAGTCTGTCCTTGAAGGCCACAATGCCATGCCAGAGGCTTCCTTCCCTCTCCAAATCACACCACCGACTGATGGCAGCTCCACATCGCCACCTGATTATCTGCTTTTTGCCACTATCAGTCGATGGTAATGTAGAGGTAAATTACTGGTCATTCCCTTTTTGAATCAGCACTATGCAGCTTTGCTGACTCCAATTGCACCCGAAGCGTTAAACATCAGCAAAAATATGCAAAAAAGACTTATCTTAAAATCTAAAATACAAAGTTCTGGCCTGAAACTCTCGATGGCTCAGTCTGATAGACTGACTCTAACTCATTATGGCATAATGACCTCATCATCACAGGTCACAGCTGATTGGTTCTCTCCTGTGTCAGCAGCCAATGAGCTCGCTGCTCAACATTTACTTAGCTAATGTTTGTGGTAGCAGTTTGCAGCACACTCCAGAAACCCTCCACCTTCCCCAGCTCCAGGGGTGTAGATTATGTGGGGGACGTGTCCCCCCCACTTTTAATATTACTTAAATTTGTCCCCGGCACTTTTTCGGGCAAGTGTGTTGGCATTAAGGTTTTAAAGAGCCAGTGTGAATAAATATAGATTAAAATTCAAAGAGACCAGATAGTCTGTGCATGACCTGATGTTTTATTCGGACCCAGAATAAGGCGAGATGAACATCAAGGAGCGCTAAACACTCATTTCATGCAGTGTATGTTTAATTCATACTCGACGCCGGAGTGCGTTCTCGCGCAGAAAGTCGCACTAGGAACAAATGTCTAGTATGAAATCAGTAGTGATGGGAAGTTCGAATCATTTTACCGACTTGGACCTTTGAGTTTTGTTCAGCAAAATGAACTAATCTTTTTTCGGGTCATTTCATTCTTTTTAGCAAAACATAATTCCCTAACACATCTACTATTTATGCAAATGTTGAACACACTACAAACAACACAAAACTATAATGCTTTAAGAAACAGTAATAAATGTATTCATTGTTTACCTGGGTCTTTAGACTATGATTAGCTCACCATGATCAGTTCACTTTTCGAGTCTTTCGAGTTTTTCGTTCTTTTGTCACGTGATGTGACAGCATTGGATAGATAAATGCGTTAATTTGCAAGCTTCCTTACAAAGGGGTGCATAGTTGTTCTTATCATTATTTACTCTTACAGTTACGTGATGCGTTTCTGGTCTCAAATTGTAGCTTTTATTTCTTGCAGTGTATAAATGTGTGAATTTCTGTCATGATGGTTCTTTTCCATAACACTGAATGTGGTAACAAAGGTAGTAAACTAAAGAGTTGTTTTTTCCCTCAGACTGCATAGGTTTAGCTTATGGGGCTGTCACGTGATGAACGAACGACTCGGAAAACCCGAAGACTCGAAAGGTGAACTAATCAATTCTCTTTCCGCCTCATACTGCATTAGTCATGTAAAGAACAAACGACTTTGGACCACTGAGCAACAGTCCAGTTCTTTTTCTCCTTAGCCCAGGTAAGATGCTTCTGACGATGTTTCTGTTTCAGAAGTGGCTTGGTAGCCCTTTTCCTGAAGATGTCTGAGCGTGGTGACTCTTGATGCACTGACTCCAGCTTCAGTTCACTCCTTGTGAAGCTCTCCCAAGTGTTTGAATCGTCTTAGCTTGACAGTATTCTCAAGCTTGCGGTCATCCCTGTTGCTTGTGCACCTTTTCCTACCCAATTTCTTCCTTCCAGTCAACTTTGTATCTAATATGCTTTGATACAGCACCCCTTGAACAGCCACCCCTGTGGCGGACTGGCCACTTGGAGCACCGGGAGTTTTCCCGGTGGGCCGCTGTACAATGTGGGCCGGCCCTTTGCGTAATATATATATATAAAAATGGATTGTACTAAATGTACGTATACCAGAGCATTGTGTCATATGGACTGATAATATTGGTATTTAACTTTAGTGATATTAAACTGTCCCTCATAAAAATTCTTAAATTCTTTACTATTTGCCATATACACCAGAAAAGACAAATTATAATGTCAAGAATATGCAACTCATTTATGGTGTGGTGTGTTGCGGACCGGGTTAGGTGGGCCACTCTGTACCAAAAAGTCCAGGGCCACTTTTTGGCCCCAGTCCGCTCCTGAGCCAACCCCTTTCAATAATGAGCCTCTGTGACTTACCCTCTTTGTGGAGGGTGTCAATGATCGCCTTCTGGACCATTGCCAAGTCAGCAGTGTTCCACATTATTGTGGTTTCAGAGGACAAGAGATACCCAGAATTTATACTGTATGGATGGTCATTTATTGAAACTCAAATGTAAGTATTCTAATATTTAGAGATACTGATTTTTAACTTTCATTAGCTGTAAGCTAATAAAATATATGAAAGTTTCACTTTTTGAAAAAGTTACAAGAAAAAATTGAACTTTTTCACCATATTCGATTTTTTTGAGAATTAGAATATGGTGTATATTAGTTTCTGCATATTCAAATATAAAGCAGCTGTTGTACGTAGTAAAACTGTATTTGGGATCAAATCAATGCAGGCTTGGTGAGCAGAAGAGGCTGCTTTAAAAAAACATAAAAAATCTTACTGTTCAAAAACGTTTGACTGGTAGGTTATATACATTACAGAAATGATATGTGTGTGTGTGTGTATATATATATATATATAACATTTCTGTCCCCCTTACTTCTGAAATGATGGCTACGCCCCTGCCCAGCTCCTCTTGTATAGATCTGCTATGATGTGATTTGTGTATACTATAGGGGTTATTCATGTTATATGTGCAGCAGCAGTATTCCTTACATGCTCACAGCAGCAGAAGCGTAGCAGATCTATTCCACCAAGACCAAATACATTAACATTGTCATGTACATTACCATGCAAATCTCTCCGAGAGTTGTCATGACAGAACTAATAATCCCACCAGTCCAGTCAGAACATTGTCCATTTAGTAATTTGAGAATTCTTATGTAACCACTGTTGGTGGTTATGCGTTACAAGTAATGTGAATTACGTAATCAGATTACTTTTTTCAAGTATCTTGTAAAGTAACACATTCCTTTTAAATTTACAATAAACAATCTGAGTTACTTTTCAAATACCTTTTCAAGTTACTTTGTTTTCCAATTTATTTACTGACACCTCTTTTGTCTCTGTGTTGAGAGAAATTGGGAGTTAGGTGCAGAGGCTGAGGCACCTCCTTTAGCCTGAGGCTTATCAATTTCACTTTTGGTGTAAAAGGGCATTTACAATTGCCAAAAAAAAAATATTATAATGTGTGTATATATATATATAGTTTTTTTGTTATTAAACAAATAAGCAAGCCCAGCCCAGGTGAAAATAATGCAAATGTAATGCTTTAACGTAATTACTTTACAAAGTAAATAAGTAATACAATTAATGACTATTTTATGGAGAGTAACACAATACTGTAATGCATTACTTTTAAAAGTAACTTTCCCAACACTGTATGTAACAGTACAAATACACTTTAAAAAACTAAGTAAATGTCATGGTATTTAGCAAAGTTAATTCGATTTGTTTATTGTACTAAATAACAGGTTTTCATATATATTATGTGTTTTGCTTTTTTATTTCCATTCAATTTATTTAAAAAAAATATATATATATTTAATGTATTAATAATAATGAGAAGTTTGAAGCCCTCTCTGTGCTCCTTTAATGTTGTGGGCTGTGACCACATGTTCTTGCTCATTAATTTAATTTAATAGAGCTGCTGTTGGTTAAGTTGTTGGTTATAAATGGTTGCTGTTGTTGGTTAAATGGTTTTTGTTAGTCAGGAATTATAGTTTTTTTTCTTTTTATTACAGTTTTTAAGTAATATACATATTGTTTAGCATGATCTATGCTTGTTGTGTTGAATGGTGTTTTATAAGTATAAAAATGGAAATCAAGTTTATTGTTGTTCTCTCAGATTGCAGTTCCATCATCTGAACACTAGGTGACGCTGGTCCTGTTGTTTTGAGAGTTTATATCCATAACTCAGAACATCTCCTCCTCTGCAATCAGCAGAGCGGTTTAAATACAACTTCTCAGTATATGACTGAAAAAATGTGCTATAGATCAATCAAGTCAGAGCCAGTTTGCTACATAATTTTTTTTTTGTCCAAGCATTGATAAAAAGCTCAAGCTTTTCAGCATTTGACTGCAAAAATGCGCTATAGATCATTCAAATCAGGATTGGTTTGCTGCGTCCTTTTTCTTCCAAACATTGATGGAAAGCTCAAGGATGTATTGAATTAGATACAGACAGGGAGACTGTTTGAGACCGTTTAAAATTAAATGAAATATTGACGATGACAAATTGAGGATGCTTCGCATTGATTTTGAGAACAAAAATCTTATATAATGCAACTAGTCACACAATTTCACAATGGTTAAAATAAGGTTAATTGTGCTTAACTGAATTATTAAAGTGTACTTTAGAAGAATAAAAAAAAATATCCTGTTTCTGAGCCCATGGAAATAAATTCACAATAGGGACTTTTCAAAAACTGCCCTGATTTATGACTTTATTAGTGGAAAGGACAATTACTTGTACACTTTTATTGTTACTTATAGCAGGCACCACGTGGATGGGTGCCAGTACATTACAGACATGGATGAAGGATCTAATGGGAGCTGGGGCTTTAACAAATGTTATGCTGGCACAAGATAAAAAGCTCTATAATGACAGTGTGCTCTGAACTCACATACAAGACTTTGATCTCTATGATTACTAGGGGGTGGTGGGGTCCTGTTTTACCTTTCAAGGTCTTTTTGTTCTGCATGCCTCTCCTCTAGTTTAGTTCATTGGCTCTTTCTGTTTTTCTCAGATAGGTTTAATGTGTTCCGTCAATTTGCTTTCCGGCTCAATAAGCCAATATTATTTGAGAAAGAACATCAACATTAACCAGCTATTTTGCATGTACGGCCAAAGCTGCCTCTGCATGTTTAAACCAGCTTCCCATCAACTAGGTCATGCCATGGTTAGTGCCTCCTTTCAGAAGAATTTAATGCTGTACAGAGGGACTATTTTTACCAGCCTGTCCCAACCCCCCCCCCCCCCCCCCCCCCCCCCAAAAAAAAAGAGAGAGGCTGGTATTTTGGGTCCTCATAGACCTCATAGGTCTAAAATAAACGGGTATAAATCTGTGGCCACTGCTGCATCAAAACCTCCCTGTCACCTTGTGAAATGCACTACTTTCTGTTGCAAAAAATACATGACTCCAGGGTATAAGAATCTGAGTTTTCATGAGCATCTGAGGTTTCTGTGCACACTGTATGCCATTGCCTTCACAAAGTGCTAGTTCCAGTGATGTCAGTCAGGGTAACAGCACTATGACAAGACACACATGTTCAATAAAGACTGGCATTTAAATCATTTATTTTATTGATTTTAAATACTGTATTTTTATATTTATATTAATTACATTGTATTAAAATAATTTAAATTAGTAACATACAAACGTTACACTACCATTCGATTTTTGTGAAATATTATTTATTGTATTATTTTTTACAAAAACAAACATTTATGTGAAAATATAGTAAAATATACAAACTTTTTATTACTATTCAAAAGTTTGGGGTCCAAGAATTAAATAATTTTTTTCAGCAAGGATGCATTCAATTGGTCAAAATACATGTATAATATTACAAAAGATTTATATTTAAAAATACATTATGTTGTTTTGAACTTATGAAAACTATTCCTAAAACAAAATCAGTTGTTTTCAACATGATTATAATTAGAAATGTTTGAGTGCCAGATCAGCATATTAGAATGTTTTCTGAATGATCATGTGACCCAAAAGTAATAAATAAGTTATGTAAATAATCAATTACATTTTAAAGTATATTAAAATAAAAATGGTTATTTTAAAATACATTAATATTTCACAATATTAATGTTTACTGTATCAAATAATTTGAGCCTTTGAAAAACATAAAAAACATCTTTGTAGGCTATTGGTGGTTGCCAAGCAATGTAGGATCTTGGCAAATAATATAGAACATTTGGTCACAGATATGCATTGACAATATTTCATTTTATATTCAGATGTGACTCATCAGAATTAAGAGTCCAACTATTCAATAACACAGTACACTTTCAGGTCACAAACTTTGCTTATCCTTTAGATGTTGTTTACTTTTTGTCCCTAGACAGGTCACCTTTTTTTCAACACAAAGCACTGGACAAGCAGTGGGCCAGACAAACTGGACGTAGCTTGTCCCTGTCCACAGCCATCTGGTCATGTCAGTGGCTCCAGTCACCACAACAGGACACTGAGCTGACAGCACCTTCCACTCTTTTTCTATTCTGTACAGGGACTGTACAGCATTGTGGGTATTTAACCTGGCACATGATGTTACTAATCAGCAGTACTGCTGAGCAAACAAACGCCAGGCACATTTGGAGGAGACGCTGGACTTATGAAGCTACAATGAGATGACTCGCATACTAACAAGATGCTCTAATGAGTTTTGTCTTCACGCTGCAACATTTTATTTAATTGCTGTGTCAATGTGAAGCATCGTTATTGTGTATTGTATGATTAATTTAGCTTTGAAGCAGCTCGTTTAAAAAAAAGAAGACGAAAAAAGAGAAAACGGTGTTATGAACACACACACACACACACACACACACACACACACACACAAGGCTCTTAATATACCAGAACACAAACCAAAATTTGTTCTAATTAAATTAACTCTGTAATAATAAAGGAGGTGAGGTGAAAATGAAATTATAGGACCAACTCATCTTCTCTCTTCATTCTGATTCAGTTTATTTTAGATAAGGCTCTCTAACTGTGTTTTGCAAGGCTGTTTGGCTAGTTAGTTGTCGGCCCTCTGGTGTGATGCTCGCAATTTGAGCCTCCCTACTCAAATAAACTTAGCAAGAAATGACATTAGCCAAATAGATTCACATTCACTGAAGGAAATATTAGTGCTTGGAAAGCAGATAAAACGAGTAGTTTCAGGTAAGGTTTACGAAGGTTTTATGCTTACGTTGTGCAGAAATGAACTGCTTTCTCATTGTCATGGCAATCAGCATCTTGGCACACACGAATCAACACAGTTGCTGTGCAACTACAGCTTTACATGTTTACAGTAAGTATATTCAATGTCTGTAAATAATTGTCTGTATTGTGTTTTTGCCATTTTGAACATAGCCTATTTGTATATTGTTCTTTTGTTGTCTGTGTCCTGTCCTGTCACTGTCATTCTGTTGCACTGTGGAGCTTCTGTCACTATAACAAATTCCTCATATGTGTAAACATACCTGGCCAATAAAGCTCATTCTGATTCTGATAATCACCCATTTTACTTTCACAGTTTGGCACATTCTGAGTAGAACAGGATGTTCAATGTGAGAAAATGTGGCGGTGAAGAAACTGACTAGATTATGATATTGGTATTACATATACACTCAAAATACCTTTTCAAAAGGTATAATTCATTGGTCTCAAACTCAATTCCTGGAGGGCCACAGCTCTGCACAGTTTAGCTCCAACCCTAATCAAACTCACATGATCCAGCTAATCAAGATCTTCAGATTACTGGAAACTTCTAAGCAGGTGTGATCTGGAGCTGGTTGGAGCTAAACTCTGCAGAGATGTGGCCCTCCAGGAACTGAGTGTGAAAACACCACTGGTATATTTCAAAAGGTTAATATAAAAGGTTATTATGTACAATCTAGATGTTAATAGACAGCTTTTGTATTTTTTTTTCTGTGAGTGTACCAGAATGAAACTGGAACGTGAACTGATTAATAATTCACAATAAAGACCCCAATAATGTTATAGTTTAAGACATATGAAGAATCCAAGGATCCTCAAATGCAAACTGGGTGTGTTTTGCTTCAAGAGGGCAACCATTTAATTGAGTTTTAGAGATTGCATTTGTAACAAAATATGGATGTTCCCGCCATACCTTAAAATGTAATTGCAACAATATAACATTTTTAACACAAATAAAGTGGTTATATTGTGAATATAGATTTTATTTAAACATGTACAATTTTATTAAATTGTTTTAAAATATATATATTTTGTTATATTTAAGAAAAAACTTGTGTCCCCCAAATTCATGCCTGTGGTGTTACAACAATGGATATCACCCCTTTAAAAAGGGGCGGGGGGAATGCTATTTGGACTACTTCCTGTGTGTAAAGGTCACTGCAGGTGCTGGTTGATCTGAGGGGTGCATGGGGAGTACATTCTCTCTTATAAATATTCTTAAAGTTAGCTAAATTTCTGACAATTTCACGTGTCGCACTTTATTAGTGTCTATGGTGTTAGGTTGATAACGTGCAGATCTGACATATTTTTATGAAAATTTTGCTAAATATATACTTATTAATATTTCCTAAATGTCCCCTGATTTTGAAATCATCATGATGGCAGCCTCCATTTTAGATAAGTCTGGATTTAGACTGATTTGTCTGTGGTGTTACAATCTTTTCTGGTATCACCACAGAGCCTATAGTAACTTGCAATATAAAGTCTGTGGTGTTACGTCTGTGGTGTTACTTCAAAATGACATAGACATAGGTGGCAGTGTCACCAGTGTTTAATTTGAATTATTTAAAAAACTAAATGTTCTTAAGCTTTTATTTTAATGGATAAAGCATGTTAAAATAATTTTAAATGCACAGCAATACATTTTGTTAGAAAAAAAACATACAAGCATTTTTACAAATTTTGCCTCTCATTTGCCACCCCAATTGAAGAATGACCCACATTTGTGTTTTACTTTCTTTCTTTTATATTTATTTGTTCTCCTTTCATTCATTTATGATAATTTAATCATTTATTATTCCATTTAATCTCAATCATTTATATAGCAATCATATAAACCATTGACTGATTAGTCATTTATATTATATCATATTATTGGTTTTATATTTCCATTGTTGTTTAGTCTTATGACTGTGCGTTTTCAAGGGATATTTGTCTTCATGAATAAGAGATAAGAGAGAATGTTTGTGGAAATTCAAGGTTTATGGGATGTTGTTGTGAAGCAGTTTGGTTTAACACTACTTGGTGTAATTGTTCATCAGACGAAGTCCGAGCATTGAAACATGCAATAAACTCTGCTCTTTTTTCATCATCATCACTTCATCTCCTGCTTCTGGTCTCCATTGGCTTTGCTCAGTCAACATCTTGGCTAACAGAAAACTGTTAACAGGTTTTGGGTATTAGACAACTTTGCTGACTAGTTGTTCTGTTATCAGACAAAACTGATATTTAATTGTATCTATAAACATTAAGGATCAGGTATGATGTGAGAAAATGGACTTAATTTTCAGGTATGATGTGAGCTATCTTAATTTTCTAATGAATGAATGAGCATTTATATAGGCTAATGAATGAATGATGCTTTTACAAATGTACCACCCAAATTATGCGACGGCTGCCACAACAATGGCGCCAGTGCGCTCACCACACAATTGGAGAGGAGGGAAAGACAATATCTATAAATGCCAATCAGTGGTGGGAATTAAGGAATTGACAAGGGCCATGACCACAGAGACACCTCGGGTCTATGATGTGAGAGTCCCCATCACTATACTGAGGACCCACACAAAACGGTGCTTGTTTACGACTGGGGCTTACCTATTCCCAGGAGGTTCCAGCAGCAACCATCCAGGTATGGGCTCAACCCTGCTTAGCTTCAGTGGGCAACCAGTCTTGGGCTGCAGAGTGATATGGTGCCGGCTTGTCTATAAAAATGTCTAATGTCTATTAAAAAATGTAAATAGGGTTAATTTTGAGTTAATGTTGTCCTAAAGTTTACTAAAAGAAAAAAATACATATAAAATAGAATACATCATTATTTAGAGAAAACTGTTAACTTGAATGTTGACTCTGCAGAACTCTGAGAAAATGACACGCTTAGCCTATAACTTTCCTCTAAGGGATTTCCAAGAAGCATTGTCTGTTGCTTTGATAGACACGCGCATCACAAACATCCTCCATCCCATGGATCACCGTAAACAGCTGGAGTGACCGATAGATTCCATTTAGTGTGCAAATGGATGGTGCAACACTCGCTTATATATTGCAGGCTGGCTGTAATAGCTTCAGGCCTTTATGCCATCTCCCTGCTTTTAATATCACTGCTGGCTCGTCAGTCAGAGCGAATGGCGTAATGTTACAAATGAGGCCACATATAAAACCCAGGCAGAGAAGATGAAAGGTGGTACGATTTAGAGTGAGCTCCCCATCACTTGCTGTGCCTCTCCACTCAACAGCAGGTGTTGGCGACTCAGGTGACAGATGAGGGAGAGACCACCCTGCTCTATTGTCCTGGAGAGGAGCCCGGCATAAGACGTCGCACACACACACACACACACACACACACACTCGCTCAGTTTTCCACGACCGTGGAAGGAGCTGCAGTGTCCAATGCAACAACTGCCTCTGAGCAATGCCCTGAAAAGCTGGCAGCCAAAAATGACACACTGCATGCCCCTGCCACGAGAGTCATTTGCAGAAATTGCTCGTCTCCGTTTGCCAGTGGCACAATTTGCATGTAGAGTGTTCAGTGTGTGTTTGTGGGACCGGGCCAAAGGCATTTGTCTCCATCTCACTCATGCGATACAGCAGGTGGAGGTGTAAGCAAAATTGCTCATGAAGTGCTTCTGTCCTAAATGAGCAAATTTCATTAGCACATTCTCTCATTGACCATCTTCAGCACAAAAGCAAATAGATCATGTAAACTGGAAGAAAGAAAATGAATGGAAACTGTAAAGATGTGTGTGCACAGACCTTGGCAGATGGTAGGTGTTCAGCATCTTTTTGGCTTGTTTAGAAAAGATAAAAGGAGGAAAACATGCACTATATCATTTAAAAGTTTGGGGGCTGTAGGATTTATTTTCAAGAAATTCATGATTTTTCAGTTATGATGCATAAAAAGTGACAGTAAAGACATTCATAATTAAAAAATATATACATTTAAATAAATGCTGTTGTTTTGCACTTTGTATTCGTCAAAGAGTCGTGAAAAAGGTATCACTGTTTCCAAAAAACATTAAGCAGCAAAACTATTTTTAACATTGATAATTATTATAAATGTTTCTTGAGCAGCAAATCAGTTTATTAGAATGATTTCTGAAGGATCATGTGACACTGAAGACTGGAGTAATGATGCTGAAAATTCAGCTTTGCCATTGCATTTAAAAATACGTTAAAACTGAAACTTTTGTAAATTGCAATAATATTTCACGGTATTACTTTAAAATTTTTCTTATTTTATTAATATCAAGTTAATGTAACTTCGTTGTGCATATAACATTTTCAAATACACTATATATAAATATTATAGTATAAACATGATTATTGTCTTTAAGGTCTAGGGATGTTATTTTCTCAGCAAATACTTGTCAAATAAATACAAATAGAGCTTATGAGTCATGAATGTTATTTATTATATTTTCTTTCATATTTTGGTCAAACGTGTGTGTGCACAATGTTCATAATAAAACACTGAGCCATGTAAAAAACTAATTCTGCAATCTAAGTCATACAAAACCGAGGCTATCTGAGCTAATTTAATATGTTTGTTTTTGTATTTATTTATTCAAAAACGTGTCAACACAGATATTGTTTGGCCCATCAATATTAAAATGTTTAATCACAATAAAAACTTTTTTTTTTTCATTTTAGGCATTAATCCATCCTAGTATATTTTTTGATGAAAATGAACTAAATAAGATTCCATTTTGTTTTTTGGTTTGATAGTATTGGTGATGCTTGTAGGGTAGATTTATGCAGGAAAACTTGTTAACCATTTCACAAAAAAATAAAAATTCTGTTTTTCACAAAATGCATTGAACTTTAAATGCAAACATGGAACTCTATGCAAATCTGCAGGGATGCAATAGTAAAATAACTTTCTTCTATTTATGGACTTTTATTTTATGTCTGCAAGATGGCACTCAGTCTCATCTGAAGCTAATGTTGATGACCTCACCTGATCTGAAAATACCTGACCCAGTCCGAAAATACCTCTGTATTGAGTCAACACAGAATGAAGGCATAAAGCCGAGGGCCCATTTATATCTGACACCAAAACAAAGATCCTTGATTCATTAGATTCTCTGTTTCAGAGTGCTCAGGAAGGAAGGATAGCATGAGGCGGATGTATCTTAATTTAGCTGAGATACATTTACCGCAGGAGTGCCCACAGCAAACAACATCTGAACGCTACGAGCACTGCACGTGTGTCATCCGAACCAGGCAGAAAAATGCCTCATGAGTAACTCTCACTTTATATGTGCAAAGTGATCTCCTTTCTTTTTACATTGACAAATAAACATAGACCTACTGTTGATTTAATTCAAGTTTGAAATGTTAGTTAACGTTGTTAACAAGACTCATGGGCAACTGTTGATGAGTGAAGCTCCAAAGTATCAGTATTGTAGCAATAACTTGTCTGCAATAACTTGGTGTTTTTCTCTCACCACCCCCGTAAAAATTCCCAGCCGTATTACCCACTGTTTTTTGACAAACACCAAGGTCGTGTGGTAATTTAATTGCCGTACGAATCCACATCTCTGAGTTTACAAGAAGAAATCGATTCAAAATTCAGTGTTTAAACCCTTTTTGGGCACTCCCGAACACCGTAAGGTAACTGTTGTAGGCTACTCGGTGTAATTTGCATACACATATTTATTTCTTAAATGCTGTAAAGTATTTAAAAGAACAATACTTCATAAGTGCTCCACCACAGCGAGTGGGAGCAGAAATAGAAGAAAAGAATGAAAGCACTAGAAATAGATCTTTATTATGGCAGCAGCAGGTATACAATACCATTTTAAAATGTGTATTATAAACAAATATACGCCTATGCATAACTATATCGCGTATAATTATATACAATTATGCTTGGAATAATAAGAATAAGAATATATTTGTAAATAAAAATAATTTTATTTACAGCAGTCAATCATATGAATGGCCACGTGAGCAGTGGCCATAGAATCCCGGTTCGCAGGCTCATAGAACTCGCTCCTCCACTGTGAATAAATCGCCATCCGAATCTATGAGTTTTATCACTGAGGTGATATGTTCATTTATTTTTACAGACGTCCATATGAGAAACAATTACCATCCTAATCAAGCTTTTGACATATTTTTTGTTTAATGATGCGCCAAATGTTCTCTATAGGTGAAAGATCTGGACTGCAGGCAGGCCAATTTAGCACCCGGATTCTTCTACTACAAAACCATGCTGCTGTAATAGCTGCAGTATGTGGTTTTGCATTGTCCTGCTGAAATACACGTCGTCTGGAGGGGAGCATATGTTGCTTTAAAACCTTTATATTACCTTCCTAAACATGCAAGCTGCCCGTACTGTATGGACTTATGCACCCCATACCATCAGAGATGCTGGCTTTTGAACTGAATGCTGATAACACGCTGGAAGGTCTCCCTCCTCTTTAGCCCGGAGGACACGGTGTCTGTGATTTCCAACAAGAATGTCAAATTTGGATTCGTCTGACAATAGAACACTTTCCACTTTGAAACAGTCCATTTTAAATGAGCCTTTGCCCATAGTACACGACGGTGCTTCTGGAACATGTTCACATATGGCTTCCTTTTTGCATGATAGAGCTTTAGTTAGCATCTGCAGATGGCACGGCGGATTGTGTTTACCGGCAGTGGTTTCTGAAAGTATTCCTGGGCCCTTTAGTAATGTCAACGACCGAATCATTTAAATACCAATGATTTACAAAACAATAGTATCAAATTGAATATGATACAATTATTTTTCCAAAAAAAAAAAATTTGTGCTGCTTTGTTGCAATCTTACATGCTCTCAAGACTCTCATACACAGTAATATGATCATTTCGCCAATCTTTCATGCTGGAAAAGAAGAAATGTGGTTTCTGTGTTATTCCATGAACATCTCAGTATAAAGTGCATGTTACTCCAGATACTGCACACAAGACAGTGTTTGATGGTGTTGACACTTCTCTTCCAGCTCACCAAGGTCAACCATCTCATGTCTCCTTGAACTAGATTAGATTTCCAACACTGCAGACATGCACACTTGTAGCTTTCCTTCATGGATCCATGGGTCCTCTTGCTGCAGTGGCAACACACAGTGTGCATTTTATCACACTTATTAGTGATCAAATGAAAGTCACAGGAGTGTTTCATTGTAACTCTTTTAACCCTCTTGTTGTGATCTGGTCATTTTGAATTTCTTTTGTCTTGTTTTTGTTTGAAAATGCTAGTTAATTGTATTGCATTGGACAACAACTTACTGACTTTGCTCACATAGGGTATAATAATGTATCCCCCTCCCCCACCATGTTACACTTTTGGTGTTCATGGTCAAAAATTACCAGCCTTAAAACACTTTTTTATATATTTTTTCATTGTGCTATATTATGACCAAATTTTATACTCAAACTTTTTATCAACTTGTTTTCTTTCAATTAACACAGGTTTTGTATTTGTTTTTGTATGAACAAAAGCTATATCCACAAATAAAGCATTTGTTTGGCTTAAAAACTGAGGTGCATAAGCTCAGATCAATGAAGCCTGTATCAATCAGTTCCAAAAAGATACAAAAACTGTACTACTAAAAAATAAAACCAGTTCACACAAAAGTATTGAATCTAAGATTTGGTCATAATATAGCATAATGTGAGCTTTCTAAGCAATTTTTAAAAAGCTGGTCATGTTTGAATATTTTTTTTTCAACCTAAAATTAAATGAAATAAACACTCTTCAGAATATCTCCTTTTATGTTTCTTCAGAAGAAAAAGAAATTTAGCAAAAAAGCTTATTTTCCATAGAAGAAAGTAAGTTGTACAAGTGTCAAAAGACATCAATGATGACAGTATTTTAATTTTTAGGTGAACAATTCCTTTAAAAATGTCAGGAGTCGTTGATATTGGTTTTTATTGCATTGATTATTTAATCCAAATCAGTTGCTCCATGGGGAAAATGGGCTGTTTTCTTCTGGAACCCTATTCTCTCTTCCCAGTGTGTGTGTGTGTGTGAGATCACAGACTGGGTCATGTGATTACAATTTTTTACAAGGAGCACCCGGAGAGCAGAGTGGCATTTTTAAAAGCGTGTTCAAACAGTCTTATAGATAAAAACTGGCAGCAGAGGTTCACGCTCCAAATAGCAAGGTTTCTGGAATGAATTAGTGAAATTTTACATGCCAACTGAACAATGATTCAGTTTTGAACTCATCAGCTTTCTCTCTCTGCCGAAGAAGTCGGCTCTGCGGGATGAGATCTGCTCCCTCATTATTCCAGCTGACGATCTCACTCATGTAGGACCGTGTCACATCGCTGCAGGCCTTTGCTTGTCAATCACCAGCAAACGCGTCATCTGTTGCTGTAGCCAATGTTGCAGGCTTGCAGCATACTTGTTTTATTTAATTCACAATGATGCATATTTTCAGTTTTATACATCAGGATGATCCAGCACAGCAACAAGAAAATTAAAAGCATGTTTATTATAGCAGAGGCAAAGAAGCAAAAGCAATGGAATTGATTGTATGTATATTTGAGGGTTAATAAAACTGTTACTGGGATATTTCAGGGGTTTGGCATTAGCATGATAATGCAGAAGACTATTATTAGGTGTCGCAAGTCCTCTTGTGCCTCCGCAGGAAATTCATGCAACATTGGTAGAGATTAAAATGTCATGACAGGCAACCGCAGCACCTAGAATAGCAACTCCATGTCAACACTGGGAAAATAATAGAACAGTAAACACAATCTAGCATTGAGGCCAGAAGACGATGCAGGCAAGTGTGAGAGAGCTTGAGGCGGATGGTGGGCTGTAGGAGGCTGAGGGGGGGTTGAATGCTGCAGTCCGCTGAACCAATCACCACCTCCATCAAATCAACTCCAGCACCACCTTCATAGAGAGAGAGAGAGAGAAAACACCAGAAGGCAGCATGAAACAACAGCAGTGTCACATGTTTTACTGAATAGGGTGTCCGATACAGTCTAAGAAAGAGTGGAGGATTTGAGCTGACACGCTCCTCTTTTTTTGAATTGCAGAGTTCTGAAAACACTAACAGCTTGATGACGTGAAGATTCTGCATGCAACTGTTGATGCTTATGTGGTGCATGTTAATTAAATGCAAATGTTCGCTGTGCGTGCATATGGCTGTTTGCTGATTATTTTGACTTAATATTAAGAGCAATAATTGCCATAACACATTAAATATAGCGAAAGCAAATGAATAAAGCCAATATCCTTTCAGCAGATTCACACTTGCATTTCCTTTAAATTACGAGGAAGTACAGCTGTGTTAACCTACAATTCTTCTGGAGGATCCATCTGGTTTAGGGACGAGTAGGCATGGGGAAGACCACGGACTAATACTAGGAACGGCTAAATTGTGCTCTAACAAATACTGCGTTTCCTGCTTCATTAACCGTTGACAATAAGAGCTTAACTGGGGCATGTGAACCGACATCTATGTCGTGGATCTGTAACGAAGGCATAAACAAAGTTAAACTTTTCCAGATTAGAAATATCATAGCTGATACAGATAAATGTCAAGTTAAACGAGCCGATCAGTGCACTATTCATTCTCAATTCTGACTCGAAGCCATGTAGTCAAATCAGAACGTGACACATGTCTTGCATATTAATGGAAAGTGATTTTCTTTGTCGTTTCAACTATATAATCCGCAGCCTTTGAGAAGCGCTACGATTGCTTCAAGGTAATTAGAACTTTATCTCCAACCTGAAATGAGTAATGTTAGCTAATTTCCAACTGGGGAAATACACTAACATAATCTAACACACTGGTGGTTGGTTAATGAGGATGTATTCAACGGACCACGTTGTAACACATGTGATGAGGTGCAAACAACAAGAGGCCATTTACATTTTGAATAAAACTAAGTGTCAATGTTGTAGTTGTAATATTTGTGACCAGTCAGAGCAGTCATCTATGAAAAAAAAACAGTGGACTATTCAGCCACTGACACGGTCGTGTGTAGCGGGAAGGACGCAGGAGACTTCAGGTAAGACGATAGTGGTTTTAATAATATAACACTGAATACACAACTTAGTAGATGAGAGAATGGGCAAATATTCAGGGGGAACTCAGGACTTATAAACACATAGAATGTAACATTGTGTTCCTGTGGCTCAGTGGTTAGAGCATTGCATTAGCAGCGCAAAAGGTTGTGGGTTCAATTCCCAGGGAACACACATACTGACAAAAAATGTATAACCTGAATCGCTTTGGATAAAAGAGTGAGCTAAATGCATAAATGTAATCAGGGAGAACAGAAACAGTTGAGGAGTAATCAAGGAATAATCAAATTAACTTAACAAGAACAGGAAAATAACCAAATAAGGAAACTCAGGAAGTACAGGGGAAAGACCAAGAACAATAAGTCCAGAACCCTGACACTATCCCCCTCTCCAAATAGGCGCGTTCCACGCCATAACATATCCACCGCGGGGGGTGGGCGCCCTGGAGGCTAGTCCAGGATGGAGACACGGGAGGCCTCCAGGGCGAAGCAGTGGGCTCGATCGGCCATGGCGGTCCAGGGGTCTCCGTGGCCTTGGCCTTCGGTCCGGCCACTGTGGCCATGGACATATAGCCCCCCCACTCCCCCAAATGTTCTTGGGGAAGTCCACAACATTTGGGGGGCGTCTGGGAGTCTCTTGCTTGAGACAAAAAAAACAAACAAGTTGAACGACTATACAGACATCAAAGCCAGCATCAAAGCCAGCATCAAAGCTCACATCTCTGAAAAACATTGAAGCAAATGTTCTAATAGACATTATCTTTATTAACAAGCTGAATATTTGAAGTCTAAATAAGTACCTTCTTGCCTAAAAAACTACATTCTGTCACACAAAAACAGTATTGTTTATACAACTATAGTGGATTTGGGTGTCAGCCATCACACTTGCTGTGAGAAATACTGCAAGCGGTGAGATACAAATGGTGAGATGGTTGGAGTTCCGATATCACTAGAATATCACACTTCTCTCAGCCAATCAGATTCAAGGACCATAAATAACTATTGTATGTATATATAATTCAGAGTCCTGAAGCAAAACCAGTTGCTACTATAAAGGAATTAAAAATAATGAAACTCAAACACAAGAAAGACTTATTCACATTGCATTATCTTGCCTTTGTTTAGCATATTTTGGAATTTCCATTCAAGAAACATATTGCTTATTGAAATGTATTATCTAGTATGTGGAACTGTACATCAAGATTTTATGATTATGCTATCAGACTTTCACCTCCTTTCCAAATGCGTTAGGATTTTACAGCTTTCCTTTTAATTATACCTCTAGACTTTTAATTAAGCTCAGATGAGCTTTACTTTTCACAGAGTTATACAGAGTATAACCAGCAGTGAAATGTGTTCTCTGCATTTAACCCATCCAAGTGCACACACACTTGGAGCAGAGGGCAGCCAACACTGCGGCGCCCGGGGAGCAGTTGGGGGTTCGGTGCCTTGCTCAAGGGTCTCACCTCAGTCGTGGACACTTCCTGCCGGAGCCGAGATTCGAACCCACAACCTCGGGTTACAAGTCCGACGCTCTATCCATTAGAGCCACGACGAAATAAGAGAGAGGATTCTCAGAAACTGAGAATCATAGTGGTTTACAACACTGTCAATGACTTCTGATCAGTGATCAGAGAACTGGTGAACTCACATCAAGACCTCTGTGCATGTGCCATCCATTTTTTATGAAAGTAGATGCGCTCGAGCGTAAGAACCAGACAGTGCCTATCTGCACTTGCATATGTGTCCAATCATTTCCCAAAAGGAAATGGGCTTATGAAAATTTGCTTCTTTTTTTGAGAGGGTTAGATTTCACAAGTTCAATTAAAGTTGAATCAGATTTGCTTTGAGATAATAGATCTCAGCGCAGAGGCTGCAATCTTCATTCCCAGAATTCGTTATCTTTTTGGAGTGTCTGCAGGATCCTGTGAGCTGTGACATCTTACTGCAGAAATGATAGGTGCCGTATTATATCCCTTATCTAATATATCTCTGTTGCTGGACAGTGGACAAAAGAGTATAATATGTGATTCTCTTTAAAAATGAATAAATGTCTTCGCTTATTATTTAGAGTGGCAATCATTGTCTCCATTTCCATGTATTAGTGAGATCCGATTCCATGACATTCCATCACGAGGAGCATGTTACATCAGGGTTGTTTTTTGTCAAACGTCAGTATGGCCGTTAAAGGTGGAAATAAAATCTAGCTTGGACCAACCTTTCCTGCAAATGTGCAGGCTTAGTCTCTCTTGCATCATTTGAACTCAGTCAGTAAGCGGCAAAGTATCACAGTCTGTCTTGTATGTCCAGCTGAAGCTGATCTCCCTAGAGGCTGGCAGATATTGTAGAGACAATACGCTTTGGCATCAGGCCAGCCAGATTGTTAGCCTCGGGCCTTCAATAAAAGGTATGGCACATCATTGTAATGTATTCCAGTGTCTCTTGTCTGACATCTTTCAGAGCAAGAGTTTTGGAGGTGGGGAAAGAGCGCATTCTGCATGTGAAATTCACTACAAACTCACAATTTTATATTTGCCTATATCAGCAAAACAGTGCTAAAGTCTTGGAGGCGTTCCAACGTGTCAGCTTCTGGAGTAGATGGCCTATGAAAATAGTGGAAAACTGAACTATTCGATAATGTAATGCTAATGCATTCATTAGCCTTTGTTTTCTCTGCACTCACACCCAAGGAAAGACATTTGCCTACACTTTTTTTCAAGCTTCGGTTTTAGGATGCAGCATAAAATAAGCTCTAAAATCAAACCAAATATCTGTAACTGTTACGTCATTGCTTAAAATGGAAGATAAGGATAAGTAATAATAAAATAAAATAAAATGGCTTCGTAATAGAAGAGTCCGGGTGCTGAATTGGCCTGCCTGCAGTCCAGATCTTTTACCTATAGAGAACATTTGGGGCATCATTAAACAAAAAATACATCAAAGATGACCACAAACTCTTCAGCAGCTGGAAACCTATATCAGGCAAGAATGGGACCAAATTCCAACACCAAAACTTCAGAAACTCATAACCTCAATGCCCAGACGTCTTCAAACTGTTTTGAAAAGAAGAGGAGATGCTACACCATGGTAAACATGCCCCCGTCCCAACTATTTTGAGATTTTGACATCACATTTGGAACTATTTTGGCATCACATTTGAAATGAGCTCATTTTGTGCATAAAATTGTAAAAAATCTCAGTTTAAACATTTATTATGCTATCTATGTTCTATTGTGAATAAAATATTTGCATTTGTGATTTGAAATTATTTAAGTTTTCCTTTTAATCAAATTTAAAAAATGTCCCAACATTTCTGGATTTCGGGTTGTAGTTGTAAAGTGACATTTTCGATTTAGTAACTGAGACCTGGGCTCCTGTCAACTTCAGATTTGAATCCGTTGTGGAAGGAATTAGTTCTGCAAAAAAGAGGGGTTTTAAAGACACGCCATTGTTTTTTTCTTATGTATTAAAATACTTGTACCGTTGAACTTTTGCATAAACGGAATATCACACTTGTAGCCGTGCAATATGGCTGTATATTGGCATGGTTGTGATTTGGCCATAGGCAAAAGGCTGTAGAGCTAAAATATAGATATATAGTGAAATATTAATTTAAAAATTAAGTGTGAGCCTTAGCTCTGGCAGGTCACGTGAGTCAAGCTTGCATCAGCTGACTCACAGCTGGTCACATCTACCTAGAATACGACACCTATCACGGCATCCCTACGTAAGCGCTATTCAGAATTATTCAGCAGCTTGTTCCTCGGGAACAAATGACCCTCCTCCATCCCCAACTCCTCCTTTTGCCACAGTCAGGACTTGGCTTCTGACATTCCTGTTGAATCAGACTCTCCAATCTTGAGTAATGTGTTACACTAAATGTAGTTAAGTACATTAATGATATCAGCTTGGTTCTGTTCTGTTAACCCTTGGTGGGTTATTATTGCTGCTCTCCCTGCTCAGTCATGACAGGCTGCATGGATGGTCAGGGAGGTTTTGCCCAGAACAGATCCATTCCGCCAAACCAAACTGTATGCTAAGTGTCTGTCATTGACGATAGTGGTCCTGACAGAAATATGGTAAGTGTTTTCTCCTGCGTGTAAAATGTACATAAGCCTAATTATTTTGTTTTACTAAACATGAATGGCTATATAGTTAGTTATATTTTATTTTAATTTCTATTTGTTGTTTCCCTGCTCTCCGTGATCCTATCAGAATTGACTTTGACCCTGTTTTGGGTCACGACTCACTAGTTTGAGCAGCAACTCTAGACAATCAAAGCAGATCTCATTTCAATGTTGTGGGCTATCAGGATAACCTTAATCACACTCGGTTGTTGAAAATATAAACATTTGATCATGACCCTTTGCGATCTCACACTGAGATCTAGAGCATTTTTGATGAGGCTGTTCTGGGAGGTCAAGGCAGGCATTGCAATGTTGTGAAACACCGTACTGCGTAGTGCTGCCAATGTAGTCCAAATGAAACCTTGGTTGATTCCAAATAGAACATACCAAATAAATTACAAGAGAAAGTTATTCTATAGTTGTCTTCTCTACAAACAAAACTTTAATCTATAACAGTAATGTAATAATAAAAAAAAACTAAATTTAACCACAGGGGTCAGCCATCCTCACCTGTACGGTTAGTCTGTTCCCATTCCTGTAGGTTTAACAATGGCAACGCTTCCTAAACTTTTAAATAGTAGGATTACGTCTGCAAACAGACTGAGAACAGCATGTGTTTCAGCGACAGACAGAGAATTCACTGTTTATTTTTAGACTGCTGCTGGAGTGTGGACATTTTAGCATTCTGTAATGTAGACTAGAATAGGAGAGCACTCTTTATCTTGACTTTGAAAAAAGACTGCAAGAGTAGATTTGCAAGTCACACTGTTTTTATTAGGTTATTCCTATTTTTCCACATGGCCTTGTGTGTGAATTTGACTGAACCAGGTTGGTTTGTTCATACCTGTTGATGTAACCCAGTTCCTTTTTGTGTGTATATTTTGAGTATTTATATCCAGAGGTGGAAAGAGTACGAAAATATTGTACTCAAGTAAAAGTATTACAATAATGACATTTTACATAAGTACAAGTAAAAGTACCAGTCTAGTAATCTATTCAAAAAAGTAAAAAGTAGCTAATTAAATTTTTACTTAGAGTAAAAATGTATTAGTTACATTTTAACAGTGGGAGGGAGGCAAAACTGGTTAAGGGTGTCAAACTCAGTTCCTGGAGGGTCACAGCCCTGCATAGTTTAGATATAACCCTAATTAAACACATCTGATCCAGCTAATCTAATCATTTAGGATTATTTGAAAACTACATGGTGTGTGTGTTGGAGCAGGGTTGGAACTTAACTCAGCAGATCTGTGGTCCTCAGGAACTGAGTTTGACACGCCTGGGATATGCCTATAAATCTCTAACTAGTTGTTTTTAATTAAAGGAGTCATTTATTTAGAATAAAAATACATTTGGGCTGTTACCAGGCAAATAAAATCAGTATCAACAAAATGCATCTTTGCAATGCAGAGGAAACACAGAAGCTTCATCTGAAGTGGCATTTAGATGTATTTACACACTGTTTAATGCAGGGCATGAATGCATTTAGCCAGCAGTTAAAAATGCATAAATAATGTTTTGATATGTAATGCATAAAATGTTGAATACTCATTTGAAATTATATAAAAAAATAATGAAAAAAGATACTTTAAATGTGAAATTAAAACCGCCAGTAGGTGTCAGCAAGTCCCTGTTAATAAGTGAGTCATTGCGATTGAACCGAATCATTTAAACGGTTGATTCATTCAGGAAGATTAATTTAGGAACAAAACACCCTCATGTTGCTCAGAGACGCAAAACTGTGCTAGGCTGTGTTTGGAATTATTTTTGCTGTCGAAATAGAGCAAAAACAGGCAATATGGTGTCTAAAACGCTAGTCACTTTTAATAATCTCTAATCTTGTTTATTTAACTGCTGTAAAAATAAATCTATATGTAATCATGTTGATTTTTGGAGAAGAAAAAACGGCACTCTTCGTGTGATATTGATTTACTATATGAAATTATATAAATATATACATCTTCTGCCGCCCCTATATCTTAAGTTTTGTGTTAATTCTAAATGCATTTTAACAGACTGAATCACGCAGTGAAAGAACACACTCTAAATGCACACACACACTATAATCTACTAGACCACTCTTAAGCACTCTGTAGGCGTGTTTTGTTTTTTTTACGGATAAATACGGATAAAGTCAAATCGCACATCGTTAAAACAATAATTACAACACTATCGCAGATGCTATAGGCTATATATATTGCACACCTTGCATCACTGTCTTTTTGGCTAATTTGTGCAAATCCCTGTGCTAAACTGTCAAAGCTTCATTTTAACCACGAATGCAACAATGCAAGTATTTATCTTACCTCTACATGCTTGCGAAGAGTTGATGTCAAGATTTTATAAGCTGCTAGTTTGGTCTCCTCATGCAAACATAGCTTACACTGCATAATAGAGAATAAATATGGCCAGGGGTTCACTTTATTTCATTCGAGTTCAACTTCAGCCGAATATGCTGAGTTTCGTTTTCAGCTGGGTCTGCACCATAACGCCTGTGTTGTCCGTCTGCATCTTTCTTGCTTTTAGTGCCCGTTTTTTCTCCTGCCCATTATTTACTGCCGTAGTTTCCAGTGAACAATTTTTTATTTATTTTTACTCAGTAATTAATGTTTAAAATTTAGCAAAGTACAATACTTCAAACAAAATATACTTAAGTGAAAGTTAAATTTACAGATTAAAAAAATTTAATTAAAAAGTAGAAGTACACAAAAAAAGCTACTCAATTACATTAACGTGAGTAAATGTAATTCATTACTTTCCACCTCTGTTTATATCTTTGTTATGTTTGCATTAAACAGAGTTTAAAATTAAAATGCTTTAACGATGGGTTTGTTCTTACAGGCATGCATCTTTTCACTTCACAAGACGTTAATTAATGGTCTGCATGTAATGCTTTTATCAGCTGTTTGGACTCTCATTCTGATGGCACCCATTCACTGCAGATGATCCACTGGTGAGCGAGTGATGATAAATTCCTCAATCTTTTCTGATGAAAAAAAATGAATTTACTTCATGGATGACTTAAGGGGGAGGAACATTTTCTGCAAATTGTAATTTTGGGGTCAACGATTCCTTTACAATAATTGAAGTTACTGCATATAGCCAAACTTTTGAATCAAAAAGTGATATTTTCATAGCCCAGAGATCTCAAGAGGTCCCATTTTTATTGTTATCTTACTGCAATTTATATCGATTCTTTTGACGTGTATTAAAACAGTGAAAAAAGCGTCTTTTTGACACTCGTTTAGAACTAGATGCCACAGGATGCCAATCGTCAAGAGGAACTTTTTTGTTGTTGTTGTTGCAGGGTATAAATGAGCTGATATTTCAGTAACTGACTCAGAGTCTTATAGGCCTTTTATAATGCATTCCTTAGATTGGGCACCAAACAACATCATAAACTGTCTGGCTGATTGTGAGCGATGGAGATCAGCCACAAAGCACTATAACCGACTCCACAACTAAAAATAGAGCATCACAAGCTTGGGAGACAATGCAATTAACTTGAGGTGAAAGTGAGAGATGCTGCAGCATAGAGTTTGGATTCATAGTGCTTGCATTGTGTTGCTTATAAGATAAATGATCTAGATTAGAGTCAAAGAGTCAAAAAGGCTGAATCTACATTGTAAATTTGGGATTCATAATTAAAAACCTGTAGGTATAGTGTTTTTAAAAACATATGATGTAAAATCATTAACAAATATTTAAGGTAACACCTTTTCAATTAGTATAAATTTTCACTATTAACTAGCTGCTTATTAGCATGCCTATTATTAACATATTGGCTGTTTATTTGTGCTTATAAAGCACATATTCTGCATGACCATATTCCCTAATCCTACCCAAAACATTTACATTTATGCATTTAGCAGACGCTTTTATCCAAAGCGACTTACAGTACATTCAGGTTATACATTTTGTTGTCAGTATGTGTGTTCCCTGGGAATTGAACCCACAACCTTTGCGCTGCTAACCCAATGCTCTACCACTGAGCCACAGGAACACTCACATAACACTTTACTAACTATTAATAAGCAGCAAATTAGCAGTTTATTTAGGCAAAGTTAAATTAATGGTTTGTTAATGGCGTGAAATTGGACCTTGTATAGGAGATTGAAATTGGACCTTAAAATGAAGTGTGACCATATGTTCAAGGTTCTTTTATTCGTCACATACTCAATTATACAGGATATAATCAGTAGTGAAATGTAAATCAGGACAGGTGCATGGACAGGACAGGACAGGACATGTAACATTCTGCACAATTTCTAGGTCAAAAATCCAATAAGCAAATGTGTGACTTTTGTGACTCCAAAAAGCTTATGTTTTCTTGCTTCAGTTAAAGCACAAGGTGCTCTTTGGAACATTCTCAAATCATGATTTTATCTAACAAGTTTTTATATAACTGTTTTTTAGTTTAATATATTTAAAAATGCATTACATATATATATATATATATATTTTTTTTTTAAATAGTCAGAATCTATTACTCTAGACTTTAGTATTCTTCAAAACATCTATCACTTGCCTTTGTGATGAATTCCAGAAGACTGCAAATATTCTATTGGACCCTACATGTTTTGTAACATGTGCGTCTGACACCCACTTTTTTGTATGTTAAATAATGCATTGTGTATCTTTTCTCCTCTCATGAGCTAAGACATCTCAGACCTGGTGGAGAGGGACGGGTGAGGAGAATTAGAACTGACGTGGCACTAAGCGCTTTGTGAAAGCCTGTGAGCTCTGAGTGCTGCCCAGCTTACTAAAACAGCTTACTAAAACATTTGCACTGAACTAGCCTTAAATGTACAGCAACATATGAGCTTTATGCAAGGAACCCACTAAAGAAAGGTTGACATAACTGGGATAAGACACAAAAAATGGCTTGTTATTTGGTGAAACAACATTTAAATGTTATTAGCCTATGTGTTTGACAAGTTTGCTTGTAGAAAGTTTATTACATACGTATATTGATTAGTACATTTCTACTGATAATACAGCTTAAACCAACCTAAGTTGGACTACCTACCTTTTTTCTTCACTTTATGGCAAACTTTTTAGTCAGCTGGATGACACATCAAACCAACAGATGACATAAACTACAGGAATTAAATTATTGGAATGAGTTTATTTATGCTTATATGCCGAGTTTGATGAGGCAGCGGAGATTAATGCATAAATAAATTTAAGTCTGATTGCAGTTTCATCATGAATAATGTTTCCAGCTGATCTGATGAGATCCAGCTGAAAAGATTCATTTTACCAGTCTTGACATTATTACTAATAATGAAGTCATTTCACTACATCTGAAAGCCACAGACTACAAAGTTACTTACAAAGACCTTCTATACAACATCTAGCTACATAAATGCTATTTACCAAGTTGGTGAAGTCATCTGACATTTAAAAATCAGCCAGCCATGGAGATGGTGCAGACAGCAAGGCCTTTAAGGCATTCATGAGGGACAAGCTAATTATTTTCCATCACAAAGCGATAGCTGAGTTTAAATGCGGCTCGTTTAGTCCAGCAAATTAGTGAGCGAGCGAAAGCCTCACAATTCAAATCCGCCAACATTTTAATGCGACAATCACCAGTCAGCCAGGTAGCAGATGCTTTGTTTGCATGGGGAGCTAGGTACGTTTGAAGCGAAGCAAATTAATGGTTGCCAATTTATCTCTGTAAGTGAGAGAACACATTACGTTTTTTGGGGGTTTATTTTAAATCCTGCAACTCTCTCACAGAGCCACAGACAATGCTTTGTGCTGTTTATAGCCGAACGAATGGAAACACCTCTCCACTACATTCATCCAAACACAGCATCCAGCTCTAATGTCAGAGACAATATAGCAAATTTCCTCTGAACTCAACATTACTTTTATTTGGCAAGTTAAGCCCTCTTTTAAAGTGGAGTCAGTGGAGGGGATTGAGGGTTTGACTGCGGTGGGAGAGTCAGCAGCGCTGGAATTATTGCCCTGTCAGATCACATCAGCAACAGAGGCGTGGGGGTGGGGTGCAGACCAGCTCCCGCTTCACTCGGCCTCTTCCTCATTCAGACTACAGCAGACTCTTTCAGTTGTTCATTCTCTCACTCAGCAACTTTCATTTTGTCTTTCACTTTTTCTTCTCTCATTTACTCCCTCTTGCTTTGTCTCCTCTCACTGGCTCTCTCACTCCCACGCCGTCCATTACATCCTTGTTCACGATACATTGACATTTGCAGTCTTTGGCATTGATGCATTGTGGTCTCAGCCACTTGCAATCGATATTATGTAAAGTCATGCTATACTGCAACAATCTCCAAAATTGGTTCTGACAATTTGAACTGAGGTTGCAAACAGGATACAGAATTACTAATAGAATGTGGGATGCATGGTAGTAGGTTTAAAATATATATATATTTAAAAGTATGGGGTCGGTACGTTTTTGTTTTTTGAAAGGAATATATATATTAATTTGTCATCAAGGATGCATTCAGGTGACAGCAAAGACATGCATAATTTTACAAATGTTTTCTATTTCAAATAAATTGTGTTCTTTTGAACTTTCTATTAATCTAATCCTAGAAAAAAATGTCAGCATTGTAAATAATAAGAAATGTCCCTTCAGTACCATATTACATTGTTTATTTTATAAATAAAAATGATCACAGTTCCTACAAAATGTTATGCAGCACAACCACTTTTAAACTGATAATAATAATACAGGTTTATTGAGCAGCAAATCAGCATAGACTGATTTCTGTAGGATCATGTGACACTGAAAATTCAGCTTCACTGCCATTACAGAAATAAATTACATTAAAATAGAATTTATAGTTATTTTAAACTGTAATATTTCACAATGTTACTTTTTACTGTACGTTTGATCAAATAAATGCATGTCTTGGTGAGCATAACACTTTCAAAAACATTTTTAAAATGATATGCTATATTAATATGCTGTTTCATAAATTAGCTTTTGTGAGTCAGAATGGAAGAACACTTCATATCCCAGAATGCATTACCTGTTTTTGATCTTTTGAAAATCCATTTAAAAACACAACTTTTAAACACATTTATAAAAGTTTGTAGACGTTATAATTTGGAAACATTAGAAGTTGGTACACCTATAATATAGACAAACAATTTGTCCCAGTAGCCTCATACTAACAGCAAGATCACAGCACTTTTTAACAGACCCATTTTCCACATTCTTTAGTTCACAAGACAGCAAGGTAATGCATTCTCCATAACGTTCCTGCCCTGAACCCCTGTGTGGATAAAAGGTGCACAAAATTGAATTCACAAATGCTCTGTCTCCTGCTAGCCTTTCTCTCATGCTTAGGCCTACTGTTCTCACATTACGAGCTCTAAATGGCTCATGGCACACAGGGCACAGACCACACATCACCTTTACACCATGGGGCACTGTGTTGTTATTTTTTGAGCAAGGACTATGTGTGACAGTAATGTGGGCTATTGAAAGTGCTAATGTGAACATTAAATTCTACTCTAGACAGATGTTGAGAAGTTCATAATCAAACACACGGCAAAACAATGGTAATATCTGGAAAACAATTCCGCATGGCGAAAAATCAAGCAATTGCTGTATAACATGATGTCTGGTGAAGAGGGTTGTGGGTTTGAGTAGACCTCCAGGTTTATAATAACCTATAGTGAACTTATATCAGCCTGTTTTAGCTTCTAGCTGAATTCAATTCTTAAGACAGAGGCCACTTCTGAAAAAAACTGAAAGTTATGTAAATGCTTAAATCTGTCTGTGAATCCATGTGAACTCCATTATATTCTTATATGATTACATTCTCCATAATCTAGATTGAGTCCTATGTTTTATGTATTCCGAGAATCTTCTCTGAAACTTTTTTTTTTCATATGATAACCCTGATGAGTAGTAAATTATCTATCTTGTCTCAGTGCAGAGATCTCAGGGATGCCGCAAGTGTGTTGATCGTTTCCTCATCACTGTGCTGTGCTGATGGATAAGAGCTCTCAGCTAGAATCTGTAATTAAACATATTGAGTGCCATGCGATAAACACAATCTCTTTGCTGTATCTGAAGATCTGAGGCTGCAATTATGGAGTTTAATGTGAATCGGAGAATTCCTGTATTAGCAGCAGGGTTTAGCTCTGGTTATCAGCAGCAGGTGTTGTATGTGCAGCAGATAAGAGGTCAGGGAGCAAGTGATTTATGTGGCGACTGACGGGAGTATTTACCAAATACACTAACTGCTCAAGTTCCTGTCGTCAAGTTTTCTAATGATAGATTGCATTGAGATTTGTTGGCTATTTGTTAGCAGGTACTTTTTATTTAGAGTGACTTTGGATTACAGTCCTTCCAAAGAAATACAGGTGCATCTCAATAAATTAGAATGTCGTGGAAAAGTTCATTTATTTCAGTAATTCAACTCAAATTGTGAAACTCGCATATTAAATAAATTCAATGCACGCAGACTGAAGTAGTTTAAGTCTTTGGTTCTTTTAATAGTGATGATTTTGGCTCACATTTAACAAAAACCCACCAATTCTCCCACAAAAAACCCACCAATCTCAACAAATTAGAATATGGTGACATGCCAATCAGCTAATCAACTCAAAATACCTGCAAAGGTTTCCTGAGCCTTCAAAATGGTCTCTCAGTTTGGTTCACTAGGCTACACAATCATGGGGAAGACTGCTGATCTGACAGTTGTCCAGAAGACAATCATTGACACCCTTCACAAGGAGGGTAAGCCACAAACATTCATTGCCAAAGAAGCTGGCTGTTCACAGAGTGCTGTATCCAAGCATGTTAACAGGAAGTTGAGTGGAAGGAAAAAGTGTGGAAGAAAAAGATGCACAACCAACCGAGAGAACCGCAGCCTTATGAGGATTGTCAAGCAAAATCGATTCAAGAATTTGGGTGAACTTCACTAGATGCCACGCCAAATTGAGGCAGTAATTAAAGCAAAAGGAGCCCCTGCCAAGTATTGAGTACATATAGAGTAAATGAACATACTTTCCAGAAGGCCAACAATTCACTAAAAATGTTTTTATTGGTCTTATGAATATTCTAATTAGTTGAGATATTGAATTGGTGGGGTTTTGTTAAATGTGAGCCAAAATCATCACAATTAAAAGAACCAAAGACTTAAACTACTTCAGTCTTTGTGCATTGAATTTATTTAATACACGAGTTTCACAATTTGAGTTGAATTACTGAAATAAATGAACTTTTCCACGACATTCTAATTTATTGAGATGCATCTGTATAAGGTTAAGTAGCTTACTTCCAGGGTTACTGGATCAGATCCTTAACCACCAGGGTCACATTTACATGCTGTAAGGTACCTAATCAAGCCTCCAATCCTGGTCAAGATAATGAGGGTCTGAGCTGGATTGAAGTGGAGATAATGATGGAAGGGCTGAAGGGTTTAATCGAGTGTAAGGGTCATTGACATCTAGGCGGGTCAATGACAAAGACAAGGAAAATCTTTTACATTTAGTTTAAATCACATGCAAGTTCTTAGAAATGGGCTCTTTATATGTGTGTGTATATATATATACACTGACCAAAATTATAAACACAACGCTTTTGTTCTTGCCCCCCCATTTTTCAAGAGCTGAACTCAAAGATCTAAGACTTTTTCTATGTACACAAAAGGCCTATTTCTCTCAAATATTGTTCACAAATCTGTCTAAATCTGTGTTAGTGAGCACTTCTCCTTTGCCGAGACAATCCATCCACCTCACAGGTGTGGCATATCAAGATGCTTATTAGACAGCATGATTATTGCACAGGTGTGCCTTAGGCTGGCCACAATAAAAGGCCACTCTAAAATGTGTAGTTTTACTGTATTGTGGGGGTCCGGGGGGTCCGAACAACCAGTCAGTATCTGTGTGACCACCATTTGCCTCACGCAGTGCAACACACCTCCTTCGCATAGAGTTGTTTAGGTTGTTGATTGTGGCCTGTGGAATGTTGGTCCACTCTTCTTCAATGGCTGTGCGAAGTTGCTGGATATTGGCAGGAACTGGAACACACTGTCATATACGCCGATTCAGAGCATCCCAAACATGCTCAATGGTTTACATGTCCGGTGAGTAGGCTGGCCATGCAAGAACTGGGATGTTTTCAGCTTCCAGGAATTGTGTACAGATCCTTGCAACATGGGGCCGTGGGCCAACAATGGGCCTCAGGAACTCGTCACGGTATATCTGTGCATTTAAAATGGCATCAATAAAAAGCACCAGTGTTCGGTGTCCATAACATTCGCCTGCCCATACCATAACCCCACCACCACCATGGGCCACTCGATCCACAAAGTTGACATCAGCAAATCGCTCACCCACACGACGCCATACACGCTGTCTGCCATCTGCCCTGTACAGTGAAAACCGGGATTCATCCGTGAAGAGAACACCTCTCCAAAGTGCCAGACGCCATCGAATGTGAGCATTTGCCCACTCAAGTCAGTTACGACGACGAACTGCAGTCAGGTCGAGACCCCGATGAGGACGACGAGCATGCAGATGAGCTTCCCTGAGACGGTTTCTGACAGTTTGTGCAGAAATTATTTGGTTATGCAAACCGATTGTTGCAGCAGCTGTCCGGGTGGCTGGTCTCAGACGATCTTGGAGGTGAAGATGCTGGATGTGGATGTCCTGGGCTGGTGTGGTTACACGTGGTCTGCAGTTGTGAGGCCGGTTAGATGTACTGCCAAATTCTCTGAAATGCCTTTGGAGACGGCTTATGGTAGAGAAATTAACATTCAATTCACGGGTAACAGCTCTGGTGGACATTCCTGCAGTCAGCATGCCAATTGCACGCTCCCTCAAAACTTGCTACATCTGTGGCATTGTGCTGTGTGATAAAACTGCACATTTTAGAGTGGCCTTTTATTGTGGCCAGCCTAAGGCACACCTGTGCAATAATCATGCTGTCTAATCAGCATCTTGATATGCCACACCTGTGAGATGGATGGATTATCTCGGCAAAGGAGAAGTGCTCACTAACACAGATGTAGACCAATTTGTGGACAATATTTGAGAGAAATGGGCCTTTTGTGTACATAGAAAAAGTCTTAGATCTTTGAGTTCAGCTCATGAAAAATGGGGGCAAAAACAAAAGTGTTGCATTTATAATTTTGCTCAGTGTATATACAGTACATATACATATGCATATTATGCATATACATTTTACAACCTGATCTAACCTTTGTCAAAAAAAAATTATATTGTCTAGATTATCCTTTTTCACCCTATATTTTTGCATGTTGGTTACATTACATGACTTTCTTTCATTTTTAAATGTTTTTTTTTCAGATATTACTAAGCAATTTTGTATTATACTGACATTTTAAATGAATTTCATTCTGAAATTAAAAACATGCTCATCATGGAGGATGTGTTCAAGTCTTTGTATGTATGAATATAATTTTAATGTAATTTTGAATAAATGACTAGACAAGCCATCTAAATGAATATCATTGTCTCATTAATGTAGTTAATGGAGCAACTTCTGAAGCTCTTGCAACCTTGGTGAAAAGCGCTCATAGCTTGAAATTCCACTGACCTATAAGTAATTCCCTTTTGTCTCTGAATTTGCCTTTGAGAATAAGACCCCGTTCTGAATGCCAGG
This sequence comes from Ptychobarbus kaznakovi, assembly GCA_027422405.1. Lineage (NCBI taxonomy): Eukaryota > Metazoa > Chordata > Actinopteri > Cypriniformes > Cyprinidae > Ptychobarbus > Ptychobarbus kaznakovi. Next base: position 5,673,154 of record CM049807.1, on the reverse strand, counting down.
GTGAGCCGAGCTCGCAGGCCCGGTCACCTCTCTATGACAGCTTCCCCCGGGAACAGTTTGACACAATGACTTTCCGAATGAGCAAACTCTTCACACAGACACTCAAGCAGGCATCCCTTAAGGGGCCCGGTCCGAATAAAACAAGGTGCAACCTAAAAGAAAAAGTGGAGGAGGGCGATGACACCCGAGTTCTCTCTGTGACCGTCTGGAGGTGCGCAATGTTGAGGTCATGCAGAAAATGTGTTTCGTCCTCTATTTATCACCGGATCACAGAGCTGTTTCCAGTTTTGACAAAACCTGGGAGCAGCTGGCGTTTCTTTTCCAGGTCTGCTGCTTTCAAGACAGCACACGGTTGCCCGGTTTCCATTTTTTTCCCCATCTTTTAATCTGTTCATTTCTAATCCTGGCCCATCTCAGTAAGCAAAGGGCAGTCTGGCCTTTGTCAGTGTCAGTGCAGCAATTCCCTTCTGCGTTGTTTTTCACTATTTTAATTCACAGCTGACTGGACCAGGTGGGAAGGATGACAGAAAAAAAAAAACTTTCACCATTACCGTCTGTGCATTTCAGAGGGCAAACATCCCCCACCGAATCCCCAGGGAAATGAAGGTGGTCTAGTCCTGGAAACATTGTGAGTACAGTATGTATTTTTTCCCTTCTACTCTAATCTGGGCTTTGTACATTAAATGCAATCATTGAGTTGAGCAAAGATAACAGATATGAACCTCGATGGGAACACCTGCTTTAGATTTGACCGTCTTTAGCAGTAAAAGTGGGAAAACATTTTTTTTTTGCATTATTTAAAACATTATCACAGTTAATCCTGATTTCTCTGTACTTTATATTAAGTCAAACATTAAAAATGTTGTCATTAAATCTTTCATGTGAGTTTCTATTTTTAGTGAAACTGAATATTTGAAGAATGTCTTGACTACTCTTTTTCATGTAATGAAAGTAAATGAGCTATGAGCCAAAAAAGCCACCATAAACGTAATTATTTGTACACTATATTCTGTGCATTCTGAAGCCAAAGCTTTGTATAAAAAAGCCTAAATAAAGTGGTTATTCATTGAAAATGTTCACCACCGTAGCTAATATAGCATATAAAATAGTGTTTAAATGACAGTTTCGTATACCATATTACTTTTTTAGTAGCTTTACAACACTAAAGGTCTTTGCAAACTGAGTCCGAAATTTGTTTGAAATATTTGCACGTTAAAAAATAAATGCGGCCTCACGTTGTCAATCACGTTTACACACTGACTCAGAAACTTTCATCTATTTTGCACCTATATATCTACAAACTCTCATTAGAGTCTATAAGTCGAACATAGGCTTAGAATAAGTTGATGTACTTGCAAAGTTAATTATAGCCAGTAGAATTTGTGTTGGGACACATCACAATAAAGAGTTAGCAGATATTAAGCAGACGGTCTACTAACACTCTAATGAGAGTTAGTTGACATGTAGGTGCAGTTACTTTATTGTAAAGATAACGTTCAAAAGTCTAGCATATGTCCCTAGAGACATGTCTGTCATTTCAGGTCGCAAGGTCACAAACAAAAAGCAAAAAAGAAACATGAACGAGGATTAAGAGTAAGATTTATAACATGCATTTTGAAAATGAACAGGTAAATATCCTTTTTATGTCGACTTTAAAATTATGTCTGTTCCACACACAAAGCTCTCATACTGTATGACCTCTGAAGGCTTTGAATGCAGTGGGTATCCTTTTAATGATATTTTGATGGTTCTTTTTTCGTTATTATTATGGAGATTGATAGACCCAGTCCTTATTAACTTCTTTTATTTGTAAAAGACAAATCCAATATTTCCACAAAAGTTGGTTAAATGGGTTTGGACCAACATCAGAGTAAATAATGACACAATTTTAATTTATGAGTGAACTTTCTATTTAATAATTTTGCTGAAATAACAAAGTTAATCCTTATGTCAGACAACTATAGCTTTTATGTAATTTGCATATTGTGCAGAGTATGAAGGTGTTCCTATTCTCAAGTTCTAAAATTATTTCTAATAAAGGCATTCCACCCATTTTATCAGCAGTCCAAAGCATGCACAAACAGTGAAAATGAAAGGCGTTGTATGTTCTATTGTTCGATGTAATAACACCACTCACTCATCACTTGAACTGAATTAATATGATTGCAGATACAAACCAGCAGTGAGGTCCCAGTGATAATTCTAATCTCGGATGTGTTTCTATCCATTATGTAGTGAATTGTGTGCTATAATTCATTCAAAAGCGCTATTCAAAGGTTTAAGACACCGAGCCATTTAATTGACATTTCTTGGTTATTTCTTCGCACATCATTTCATCCAAATTGACAGTGTACCAGTACAAATTCAAAATCCTGAAAGTGCATTGCAGGATAGTAAGTGACCATCAAAGTTGTGTCCCTGAACAACAAAAAAGGTCATTTCAAATAGAGTGATGCAGAGCAAAAGCGCACCGGGCTACATGTTGTAATCGGATTGGCATTAAAGTAATTTCACTGCTAACAGAAGGTTAGAGGTTTTGTGCTCTAAAGCAAGTAGCAATTTTTTTGTGGCACCTGTTGTGCCCTTGCTGTTGCCTGCTGCTACTAAAATTGCAGGGTAAACTTGCCCTGGCCCTTACAGTGGGCTTGCCATACACTCTTGTACTTAAGATACCCTCAGGTGCGTGTTATAGAGTTGCAGGGACTCTAAAGGCCGCAGACTCTGACAGCTTTACAGATTACTATGAATTGAGTCTTTGAGTAGCTGTTTGATGAAAATACACTAGTGGCAGAGACTCAGCTTGCTTCAGTGCAGGGCCAGTTGATTATTCATGACCTCTGCAAATATCACCTAAATGCCAGAGAGCATCAGAGGGCACAGCCATGTCACACTTTGTAATTTTAGTTAGACAATTAAAAATAGAACTAAATAAAAGAAATGCAACTTTAAGTGTTCTAATTATATCGTATTTGTATGATAATTACAAGCTGTTTGTCCAGTGCTGCACTGAAATGGATTTTTCTCAAAGTATTCTTAGTATGGTTTCTTTCTTTCTTTCTTTCTTTCTTTCTTTTTTCTGTTGTTGCTTGCTTGCTTTTGCTTTCTTCCTTCATTCCATCCCTCCTTCACAACTATTGATCTGTTTGCAGCAAAATAAACTTTTTTTTAGACATGTATAGAATTATGGATGCACAACATAAACATTCTGGCAGATATGCGTTAAATTAACAGTATTAAAATTCTTGAATTAAATTAATGATGTGAAATAAATTATTTCATTTAGAAATTAAAATAAATTAAAGATACACATTTTTTAAATAATTTTAAATCCTGCAAGTCACAACCCTGCTGAAAAAAACAATAGAACCCTGCCCAAAACACAATAGAAATGCAATGGATTTAATGGGAATTGAACCACATACATTAATGGGAATTGTTAATCTCACACATACATACATACAAATCTCAAAATGAATATCCATTTTTCATATTGTACATTATTATACCTGCTAAAAAAAATCACAGAAATTCCAATGGTTTCCTTCAAAATGCCATTATGAACCTATTTTTGATTCTATTGTTTGTTTGTTTTTTCAGCAGGTATGTCTCTGAAATGGTTTTAAAAACTGTCCTGAGGCACCCCAGCACTGTCTCCTTCATCTAACACACCCGTTTCAACTCGTCTGCTCATTAGTAGAGACTTTAAGACCTGAAGTGGATCAGAAACTATAAAGAGAGTTGTGAGAAAATAAGATGCATGTCAGATCCGCGTCACTTTCAGCAGCAGCAGCTTTTAAAGCAATAGCAGGCAAATAAGCTAATAACCAGCTGCTGTGATGTCTAGTGATCCAAGGAAAAAAGAGGAAATCAATAACTTTTATACCTTTAAGGGGTTCATCTATATTTAATTTAGAATTGAGTGTTTGGCAACTATTCATTTTCTGTATATTTCTGCTGAAGGGCACAGGTAACTAAAATTATAATGGGTTCATGTGAAGATTGTTTTAAGTTCACTTAAATTAGAAGTTAAGTCTAATAAATGTTAAAATTAATAACTCTCAATTATACTGTAATGCTGAATGGCTACACTCAATGGTTAAATATTAAGGGGAAAAACAATTTTATAGAGACATATTGATATCAGTGATTAATCGCAATTAATTTCAGAAAACAATTGTGATTAATTAGTTAAGTTTTTAATCGATTGACAGCACTAACTATATATATATATAATAGTGCTGTCAATCGATTATGTATATAATATTATTAATTAATTAATTTAAATTTGTTTAAATAATTAAAATTCCCGTTCCTTACAAAAAGTACTGTCACTGACATAAAACGTGTAGTTTCTAATTTCTTCCAAAGCAAGAAGTATTAGAGTGTAATGTAACTGTGACCGAGACAGGATTAGGATTCATGTGCAGTGTACAAATCCTGCAAATCCATAATCCAGTAATCAAAATCCATTGAACGGTTCCAACAACCAACACAAGAATGAATAATCCAAAAGCAGAGTGCAAAATGGGAAATAAGGGAAACAAGTTCAGGCAAGAATTCAGCTCACAGACTGTCAGAGCGCACATATCAAACCCATGCATGTGGATTTTTGCAGTCTGACATATGCTACTTCCCGTGTTCATTCCTTGCAGCTCATTCAATTGATACTCCTGCTGGTAAAAAAGGTGGCTTACATAACAATCAGTAAATTTGCGCATTCAAGGAGGTCTATAATAACTGGGGAAAGCTATCCGTTAGCTTTAAATCTGTTGGCTTTAAAAAAAGTAGTGATGAATGGCAAGCTTTGAATGGCTGTCCATGGAGTAAGATGCTTTTTCCAACCAGATATAGTTACTACATCTGCCAGCAGGGCCGAACAGGGCCTTGCAAACCTGCCAAATCTGGACCTTTTGGGACAACACAATCTCATTAGTAATGAGATGTTATAAGGTGTAGTTGTAGCACACATACATTTTTGTATGTTTGCATTGAAACCGAAATGTAAATGATTAAAATGCCCCAATTATGGATTTTTGAAAAGTCACCTTTCATGCAGTATGTAACACAGCTCCAAGTGAATGGAAACATCCTGCAAAGTTTTAGATCTGAAAGTGCACCGTGCATAAAGTTATTGTCTCTCAAAAGAAAGAGTCGACTCTGAATCATTGAAACGAGTTGTTTTTAAAACGATTCCCAAGCCATTTCATGTTCACGTCAACATGAAACATTAGCATATTGTCCGCCCACTTGTTGCGTGTGCAGACCTGGGAAAACGTGGATCGCGTTGGTCTGAATAAAAATGCTAATTCATTCTTTGCCTCTAGGTGTCGCTTTTGGAGCGTTAAATGCTCATAAACACAGCTTTAAATGAAATCGACCAATCACAGCAGATTAGCGTCACACAAAGGAGGGGTTTGGAAAAATGAATCTCTGAAGGAATGTTTGGGAGTCGTTGGGCAAATAGGGGTACATGTCTGTCTAATGTAATCACTCAACCAGTGTTTCAACCGTGGAAAGATGCCAAATAAAACAGATTGTGAACAGTATATATAACTTAACGTGACATTTGCCTCAGAAGTTATTCTGTCCACAGTTCATTGATTAGCTATAAAACAACAATGAAGTGGAGCTTTTTCACTTATAATTATACACGTATGTTTGAATAAATCTTGTATTAAGTTATTTATGAAGAAAAAATAAAAGTTTGTTTAAGTTTATGGTAACAAAAGTGGTTAACGTTCAACCTGTTCTTTTTCATCAGTATTATTTGTGATTTGAATTTTGTGAACAGAATTGCTCTTTTGCTGTGCTATAAGCCGGGCTTCGGACGCTTTCACTTTCGATTTCGAATTCACGGCCTTGCTACTTTTTTTTAATTGTCTGTTTTGCTTCAACCTGTTTTAAAACTTTAATTGAAAAGACAACAACAATAAAACAGTAGCTACAAACCTATTATTAAAAAATGTGAGGCATTTGAATGTAGGCTTGTAAACAAATAAATGAAGAAATTAAAGAAAGCTAGCGTAGCGAGATAAACAGCAAAGACAAAACCAACATGTTCACCTTCTCTGGTTTAAGAAGCAGTCTTTTATTTTACTTTCGCTTGAAAACCAAATCCTCCGTCCCGTCTGCCATCATTTCCTTAGTATTTGCATAATTTTTGCCACTCGTGCTGATGCGAAAAGTATAAACCAGGCTCTGCTCCCAAAGAGCTCGCATTGAAAGCGCCTCTCTCACTCTCTTCACGTGATCAGAAATCGTAAGGCCCAGGTATACTTTACTTTCCGTGTTCCGTTCAGTCTCGTGCACAGCCGTGTCTGTACAGCTTTCAAAGCATACTCATCCGCGAATGAGCGCAGATTGCTGAGTTCGACACATGCCAGTACAATTGTTTGGACTCGACAGCATGAGCTGTTGTACGCGCACCATCCGCGTACAGTCTCAAAAAACTGCCTGCACGTGGATGGGATGCGCGGCTGTCCGCGAGCCCTCCTGATGATGAAAATTATGTAATGCGGACGGTGCGCGGATGTGGAAGGCCGAAGTATACTTTGGCCTTTAATCCTGCTGCACTGTGTGGCGGCTCTGCAGCGCAGCTGCTAAATGAATAAATGTAAATGAAAATGTAAATGCCCTGGCACAAATGCAAACACGTCAAATTTTAACTCGTACATAACTATCGGAATAATAATAATTCTGAATAATCGGCTATCGGTATCGGCAGAGAAATTCAGTATCGGTGCATCTCTATTAAAAATGCTTAAGTTTCTAAAACTATGGATAAATCCATGTCCATGCACAAATATGCAAATGTATTTACAAATATGTATGTGTAAAAGTTACTGCTCTTCTGGAATCAGAGGGGCGATAACTTGGAGATTTTACTAAGGACCCTGAAGAGACATTTATGCTGAAAAAAAATATTGTGCATTAAAGAGCTATTGCTATACATTTAGCAAAACAAACACAGAGGTGCAAGGTGAACTTATCTGGCTAGATTATATGCAAACACAGAGGCGTTAGAGTTACTAATACATTTAGCCATTATGGTTTTGTTCCTCTGAAATCGATCCCTGGGTATGGCTTGTTTTTTCCACCATCACATCTTCAGAGAGCAAGCTGGCTCCTCTCTGAGCTAGTTTGGCAGCTGGCTGTCTAATTACTCCATTCCTAATGCGTGTACTCCACAAACACTCAAGATTTACAAGCGAGACACCTGTAATTGAAATTGAGCTTCATCAGGGATTTATACACCCATTTGTTTGATGTAGTCCTGGAGGAGATTTTCTGCTCGGGCCTTGTGCATTTTTTGCCAACCTGCACAAGCTCTGACCTTGGAAACGTCCCTGCCATTGCTGTAAATACCTCATTTAGTAGTTACCTTACGCCATCAGGGAGTACTTTCTGAAAACAGGCAAATATTTGACTGACTGTACAGAATCCAAGAAAGCATATCTGACGTGGCTCTGCTATTAAATACTGGATAAGTATCAAAAATAAATCATTTATTGTTTAATACTATTGCAAGGTTTGGTAGTCTACAGTGGAGGGCTTTCAATGTGTACTTTCTCTATCCTTGAAAATGTTTTTTTTTAATCTAAACTCAGTAGGACTTTCTGTATTTTAGGGGATACTTAGTAAGATTTCTATTTTGCTGTAATGTAAATTATGATGTCTAATTAACTCTAAACACATTCAGTTTCTTTTTTAGTAAAACAAATATTCAAAAGTTTGGGAATTTTTTTATATTTATTTAGCAAGGATGAATGAAATTAATGAATGAAATTGATCAAAATGGATCTAAAAGACTTTTACATTGGCAAAAGATATTTCAAATAAATGCTGTGATTTGAAACGTTTTATTAATCAAAGAATCATAAAAAACATCATGATTTCAAGAAAAATATTAGGCATCACTCAAGTACTGGCTGCTGGAAATTTAGATATAAATTACATTTTTAAATATATTACGATAGAAAACTGTAATTTTAAATTGTAATATTCCACAATATTACAGTTTTACTGTATTTTTGATCAAACAAATGCAAGCGGCCTTGGTTATTTATTCATTAATTGATTTATGTATTTATTTTATTTGAACTGACTTATTGCATTTTTATCATTTTATGCATTTTTATTTATTTTATAGTTTATTTATTTATGCTTTATTATGCATCTGTGTTTTGTAATAATGTTGTCCATGGTATAGTTTTTTTAGCTAGTAAATCATGGTTAAAAATGTACTATTTTATTCAATTTGATTAAGTTTTGTGAATAAAGATAGATTTTCTGAAGCAAGCTCACCCATACAAAAGACCTATTGATCTAAGATTCACAGTAATTTTATTTTAATATGTTTACTTTATAGTCCAAAGATCCTTTATTTTCCTGAAGAAAGCTTTTACCTCCATCCATCTTATGATAAGCCGGTTTTAGTTGTAGTATTTTACATCCATGACACTCATGTAAATCCAGCTGTGTGCCTCACAATGTGTGCTCAGATGACTGATGGAGGACTTTGTTAAAGTGTCGTGAAGATTGTACTTACCCCTCCATTCTAAAACACACAAGCAAAGCACCTGCTCAGAAATCCTGCGTTAATTACGTCAGTCTTCAAAGATGCAATACTGAGCATTGTGTTCAAAGCCATTGCCAGCCTATTTGAACTGCTAACACAAATGAGCTCTTATGAAAATTGAGACAATCACAGTCTTCCTTTTTGGAAATGTAATGGCGTGTTAAGATAAGACGTTGCAGCTCCACACTCGGCTCACTGCTGTCAAACTTCTGAATGGATTCTCAGTTCCAAAAAGGGGTTGTGCTAGGCATTATGATTAAGTTCAGATACATATCGTATAAAAAAATAACCGTTTAATTTTGAGTGTAAGTATACTTTTAGTCATAGTTTACATTACATTGTTTGTTTTATTCTTCATGTACATTACTGAGATCATTTTGATGGGCTCCTTGCCATCACTGTTATATTCATACAGTAGAATATAAAACATGGGCACTTGCGTAAATTGTTTTTTATTATTATTGTTATTTAGGCCAAAATTTGTTCTTACTCAGCAAGTTTAAGTAACATTTACTTAATGTAAATCTGCATTCAGCACTTTTATCAGCACACGATGTGCATGAAATGAGTCCTTCTTCTGCTGACACAGGAATAATCTGATACAAGGTGGCATCCAATACTGTGGATCAATCAAGAGTGAAAAACAGAGCAGAAACTAATGAGGTACAGTACTTTCACACAGCACTATCTCCCCCCACAGTCACGCCATTAGGCTGATTTATCTTTTACATTTTATTACAATGAAGTTTCTCTGATGCAGTTTAACCAGAGGCCATTTATTTTGATGCTAAAACAAAACTACAGAAATTACTGCAGTATGAATACAGATTTGAGAGCAAGCTGCTTTTGCTAGTCTATGACATCAGTGGATCTTAAAATATTTCATATAGTAAAATTATCACAGTACAATTAAAGTAACTGAATTAAAGTCCCTCACTGTGGAAAATGGTTATTGCTGTCAGGGGTTAATAAGCTGCATGGACATCAATATGCAAAAAGATACCAGTGGTGAGTACTATACAGTATCTCACAGAAGTGAGTACACCCCTCACATTTTTGTAAATATTTTATTATATATTTTCATGTGACAACACTGAAAAAATGACACTTTGCTACAATGTAAAGTAGTGAGTGTACAGCTTGTATAACTGTGTAAATTTACTGTCCCCTCAAATTAACTCAACACACAGCCATTGATGTCTAAACCTCTGGCCACAGAAGTGAGTCCCTAAAAGAAAATGTCCAAACTGGGCCCAAACTGTCAATATTTTGCTCAGTTTCAGGGTCTTGGCAATCTATATATAGATATACAGTGGGGCAAATAAGTAGTTGATACACTGATGATTTTTCAAGGTTTCCCACTTACAAAGAATGGAGAGATCTGTAATTTTCATCGTAGGTACACCTCAACTATGAGAGACAGAATAAAAAAAAAATAATCCAGAAAATCACATTGTATGATTTTTAAATAATTAATTTCCATTTTATTGCATGAAATAAGTATTTGGTACAGAAACCTTTGTTTACAATTACAGAGGTCAGACGCTTCCTGTAGTTCTTGACCAGGTTTGCACACACTGCAGCAGGGATTTTGGCCCACTCCTCCATACAGGTCTTCTCCAGATCTTTCAGGTTTTGGGGCTGTTGCTGGGCAACACAGAGTTTCCGCTCCCTCATTAGATATTCTATTGGGTTCAGGTCTGGAGACTGGCTAGGCCACTCCAGGACCTTGAAATGCTTCTTACAGAGCCACTCCTTAGTTGCCCTTGCTGTGAGTTTGGGGTCATTGTCATGCTGGAAGACCCAGCCACGACCCATCTTCAATGCTCTTACTGAGGGAACGAGGTTGTTGGCCAAAATCTCGCAATTCATGGCCCCATCCATCCTCCCCTCAATACGGTGAAGTCGTCCTGTCCCCTTTGCAGAAAAGCACCCCCAAAGTATGATGTTTCCACCCCCATGCTTCACGGTTGGTATGGTGTTCTTGGGATTGTACTTATCTTTCTTCTTCCTCCAAACACGGCGAGTGGAGTTTATACCAAAACGTTCTATTTTGGTTTCATCTGACCACATGACCTTCTCCCATGCCTCCTCTGGATCATCCAGATGGTCTTTGGCAAACTTCAGACGGGCCTGGACATGTGCTGGCTTGAGCAGGGGACCTTGCTGCGCGCTGCAGGATTTTAATCCATGACGGTGTAGTGTGTTACTATACTAATGGTAACCGTTGAGACTGTGGTCCCAGATCTCTTCAGGTCATTGACCAGGTCCTCCCGTGTAGTTCTAGGCTGATCCCTCACCTTTCTCAGGATCATTGATACTCCACGAGGCGAGATCTTGCATGGAGCCCCAGTCCGAGGGAGATTGACAGTCATCTTGAATTTCTTCCATTTTCTAATAATTGCGCCAACAGTTGTTGCCTTCTCACCAAGCTGTTTGCCTATTGTCCTGTAGCCCATCCCAGCCTTGTGCAGGTCTACAATTGTGTCTATCGTGTCCTTAGACAGCTCTTTGGTCTTGCCCATAGTGGAGAGGTTGGAGTCTTATTGATTGAGTGTGTGAACAGGTGTCTTTTATACAGGTAACGAGTTCAAACAGGTGCAATTAATACAGGTAATGAGTGGATAATAGGAGGGCTTCTTAAAGACAAACTAACAGGTCTGTGAGAGGCAGCCATTCTTGCTGGTTGGTAGGTGATCAAATACTTATTTCATGCAATAAAATGGAAGTTAATTTACATACAATGTGATTTTCTGGATTTTTTTTTTTAGATTATGTCTCTCACAATTGAGGTGTATCTACGATGAAAATTACAGATCTCTCCATTCTTTGTAAGTGGGAAAACTTGAAAAATCGGCAGTGTATCAAATACTTATTTGCCCCACTGTAGATATATAATAAAATATTTACAAAAATGTGAGGGGTGTACTCACTTCTGTGAGATACTGTATATGAAGTTAGTATGCCATTTCTAATTCAGCCAGCAACTCATTCTGCAGGTGAAGTCAGTGATTATTTCTGCAGACAGTGAGTCATTCATTCAACTGATTTATTCAAAATCACAGGTTCATGCAGGTTTCGTTCAGGAATAAAAACACTGAAAGACTCAATATTAGCTTCTTGTTTATTGAACTGTTGTATAAAAGCGTGCTAAGAGATTTCAACTGTTGTGCAGTCACAGGTGTGTGTATTTAAAATAATATTTTAGAGCCAGAAATATATATTTTATATCATTATAATCATATTCATCTTACAGCATTGCAGGGATTGTTTACACAGATGCACTACATAGTGTAATGCATTAATTTCACTGGAATGATAATTTATTTAGTACCATATGTCTTGTACAATTTCACATATTTCTCGGTTAAGGACTGATGCAATTTACATATCACTACAGCTACATAAAGAAGCATTTTCCCTTATAAATTATTTACCATTCAACATATGCAATTCAAGCTAACTTATAGAAAATTCTAATTTGGATATCAGACCATATTTTCACCACCCACCTATCATCAATCTCCTCTCTGTCTCTCTTTAACTTGTGCTGTTTTCCTCTCTGTATTAGTAACGTACTGTAATTCCTTATCTGCGGAGTCCAGAACTCAGCATCCATCCCTTTACTGAACCAGTCAGGAAGCTCTTCGTCCACCCTACCCCTGTGTGAGCTGCTTGTAAACAAAATGGAAATTTCCAGTCCTTCATGAGCATGTTTGTTAAAGCCGTGTAAAATGTAAGACCTCTCATCTAAAGAGGGGATAATTAAATACATATTTTACCTATACGGCACCAGAAAAAAGTTTCAGTTGAACCCTCTGTATACCATTTATATTTTGTGCAGATTAGAGGTGAGACAGCAGAAAGACTTCACCTCGTTGCATTCATACATGAGTAAACACAAATAAGATACTTCCATTTTCATCCAAACATCCATCCTTTCCACTTCCCAGTTCAATCACCTTCCCTCTTTCTCTTTACTGTGCCTGACTGTTTTTTCTTTTGCCTCACAGATGCAAATCAGCGATTCCCAACAGATTTCTGTTCACAAACGACGTGCTTGAATTGCAACGTCTGAAGAGAAAACCAATTCAAGAGGGACAGTGATAAAAAAACGACTCTTTACAGGCCATCATCAACAAATGACCTTTTCATGGGAAGGATTGTTTTAGGTTCTCCAGAGAACATCCCTAAAATAGTGCTTCTTATTTGATCATGTGCACATAAATCTAAGGGCTTGCTGCTCCTTCTGAAAGAGACGGATGAGGAAGGAGCATTTTGTAGTGTTTTACTTAGTCACTGATGCACTAACGCCACATGCATTCGGCTGCAGCCGCAGCAGAGGGGAACATAAGCTGACATCATTTGATGGTACGAGTGACAAGTTAATATGTTATTAAACGGATCTCTTCTCCGAGCTATTCTAATCATGTTTTCATTCATGCTGTATCCTATTACCAGGATTTATCACAGGTCTTAGGGAGATAGATCTTCCTGATTGAAATGGGGAAAATGTGTATATAATTTAGCATGTTGACAGTACCTTTTCTGATAATGCACACTATCATTTTCTCTCTGTGACACAGCAAATGAAAACAGTGTGGTATGTCTGGGATGTTTTATGGAGTGTTTTTATTTGATCATATAGGATGTCAAAAGTATTCAGATCTTTAAGCAGATTGTGAAGCTTATTAAAGAAAAGTGTGCAGTTATATTGGTAGGATCAAAAAAGAGAATCACATCTAGGGATCAGAATATCATAAAGACATGGATGTGGCTTCTTTTCAATAAAAACTACCCCAGAAGCATCAAGAATGCCCTGAAAACCACCCAGCATTACCCAAGCGACCACCCAGAATACCTTAGATGCCCATTTTTTCACAAGTTGATATGATTCTTTAAGGTCTTAATGAAAAGTCTATAACATAATTTGGTTAAAATTTCTCAATGGTAGTGTAAAAAACACCTTTTTTACCATGTCAAAATCAGCTCTGTTTTTAGCAAGCCATTCAAGTCCATTGTTTTAAATGCTAAAGAGCTCTGCTGATGCATAAAAGTTTCTTCATAGCAAGGCCATAGAACAGTGGTTTTCAAACCTGTACTGCAAGCACCCCAGCACTGCACATTTTGTATGTCTCCCTTGTCAGACACCCGATTCAGGTCTTGCAGTCTCTACTAACGAGCTGATGAGTTGAATCAGGTGTGTCTGATAATTAAGACGCATCAGCAAAAAAATACAAAAAAACAGCATTTTTTTATTTATAGCATCCAGTATTTTTTAAATAAACTAACTTTTTTTGTTCTATGAAAAGTATTTTACCAGGCTATTCTCTTTTTCTCTTTTATAAAGCCTTTGACATAAGTTATGAAACCATTTAAATTCACTAGAGTTTGTTCTTTTTAGTTTTGTTGAGTGTGTTTCAGAAAAATACTTCTTTCCCAATCCTAGTATAAGTCACATATAAATTACTATTTAAATCTTATTGAATACTAACACATTTAATTAGATATGAAAATGACTCAAGCAGGTTAGATATTGAGTTAAACAACCTTGTCCTGTAATTAATCACACCATGATAAACTATCATGCATTTGTAACAAAGGTGCAGTGTCATTCCTGTTAAAAAAAATCACGAAATGTATAGAAAATGCATATTTATATTTTAAATGTATTTTGGAGACCATATTTAGCAGTGCCAGCTTTAACACTCACAATAGTGTAGCCTTTTTAGACTTAAAAATAAAGCAGAAAAAAGACTTAAACCGCATATGATAATGTGGTTTCCTGAAACTGCTGAGTAATAGGACAGTAGTGGCAGAGTAGGGGGCCATTTTCCTGAATGATATGGGAGGTAAAGCTCCTAGTTTAGTCTGGCACTGATCTCTTAGCCGCTAATATTAGATTAATTGCTATTCTGAAATAATCTAAGCACCTCATAATTTCCTTAAAAGCCATCATGCTTCAATACAATGGCAGAGTCTTGTTATATAGAGCATTGCCAAGAAAAATGGCTGAACTTGCTGTTATTTCTCCCCAGTGTTGCTATTTGCATTCAATACATCATGTAACAACGCTGATACACATTTCCTGAAATTGGCTTGTTTCTTTCCTGGATTCCACTTAATATTTGCTGACCTTCCAGCAGCAGCGTTTTAAATCATTGTGATTTCTTTCATCCTGTGTTAAGGGTCAGTGAAGGGACATTTTTATGATCTGACATCACTGCACCTCTGTAGAGAAACAAAGAACTAAAATGGCCAATGAGTCACTGTGAGCTTTGCAAAGGGTGCTACGGATGCTTGTCTGAAGGCTTTAGGTGAAGAGTCAAACAGTGTCCCCAAAATCATTGCACTGACTGTCGCTTCTCTCTCCAACACCACAGCAGGATGTTGCAGTCCTTGCCAGTCCTCACCACATCCTTCTCTATTACCCATCATCTCCATCCGTTAACACTCACACCCTCCTCAATCCCACATGCAATTCACGGCACAGCTTTCTCCAGCAAAGTTACAGGTGAATGAGGTGTTTAGTTTACTTTCAGAAATACACCATTGCAACAATTTTTACAACCAACTTTTTTTGTGGAGATGTGCTGACATTGCGTTTGGTCTCGTTCTGTATCGCGCATCTTGTCAGTGTCTGCGCTTGCTTGGCCATTTGTTGTGGGAAAAATAAGGAAAGTGTGTCCAGCTGAATTCAATTAGTATTTTGTTAGACGGGTATAAAAAAGCTTAGTTTACAGTGGCAGCCATCGCATGAAGGCCTCCTCGTGTGAAGACCAAAGACCATCGACTACCGTGCGACTCCACCGGGCAGGAACACCGGCAAAGAATATAAGTATCTCTTTTTATTTCTCCTCTTTCCTACTACTTGTTTCACTTCTGTTTCAGTTTCATAACCAGTTCCTTACTATGTGTAAGTTGTTCTTTGTTAACTTGTGTGTTTGGCAGTGTTATTTTTTAGGATTACTGATAAACTACGTTTGATTTATATTTGTTATCTATTTGAATTTTAGTTAGATTATGTCTGAATTTATTATGTCTTTATAGGTCTTTTATTAAGTTTTAGTTTTATTTAATTTGAGTTATTTTAATAATTCAACAAACTAAATGTAAATGAAATAATATATATATATATTTATATATTATTATACTTGTGTATGTATATATACAGTATATGTACTGTATGTGTGTGTGGTTGTACATGCGCCACACACACACACACACATCACACACACACACACACACACACACACACACACACCACACACACACACACACACACACACACACACACACACACACACATATATATATTATACATGTGTGTGGTGTGTGTGTATAATATATATATATTTATATATAGATTATACATGTGTTTGTGTGTGTGTGTATATATATATATATATATATATATATTATACATGTGTATGTGTATATATACAGTATATGTACTGTGTGTGTGTGTGGTTGTACATACACATATTTGTAGTTGTTTTTTGGTGTTTGGCTTCGTGTTATGTTAGAATCATTATTATACTCTTATACCTTTTTATCTTTAATATTTTGAATTGGTCTTAGCTTTATTTATTTGTTTTCATTTAAATGTTCAGTTTTGAAATTTTGTTGTATGCATTTGTTAGTTTATTTAAAACTTATTTAATTTATTTATTTTTAAAATGTGTCTATGTGGTATTTATAAAGTTTTAGATTTTAGTTTTGAAACTGTTTTTAGTTGTTTAATACTGCAATTGATTGCTTCTGTTGTCCTCATTTGTAAGTTGCTTCGGATAAAAGCGTCTGCTAAATGACTAAATGTAAATAATATTACTTGTTTTTATCATTAGCTGACTGAGACGCTCGCTCATTTTGACGTTTGGTGATTAAAAAAAAGCAGCAAAAATGTGTTTTTTTTATTCTTTTTATTTTAGCTCTTATCAGCTCAGCTCAGGTGATTGACTCAAAAAAGACTCACAAATGCACTATATTATATTTTAGTATTATATTATATTATAATATAATTTTACCAGGTAATTGTTTTTATTGTAGTATGATGTATTTGTTTATAATTCAAACACTATGATTTAGTTTTTCTACAGCTCTAAGCAGTCACATGGCATTCACAGCTCAGGTGATTGGCTCAGTGAGCGAGATAGTGGACTTCCAAGCAGTACCAAATTTTATTTTCCCACAGTAGCACAGCCCCATGATCTGGTGTTTGTTCCCAGAGCTGTTGGCCTAGAATGTTTAATGTATTCCTTCTCGGCAGCTTAGATGATCTCATTGTGTCAAAGTTAGGGCTTTGAGTAGTCACTCTAAAACTAGCACCAAATGCAGCATGGCACCATTTTGGCTGTTTGCTCTCTCTCTCTCACGTTCTACATATCTATCTCTATGTGTATTAATTTTCTGCAGAGAAGACGACAAACCTGCTTCTTCTGAAATGTTTTGCCGATGCAAGGCAGGCTCAGTGGTGGCAATCTGAAAGAGTGCCTGCAGACCTGGCATGGAGAATTAATGGCAGGGGCCTGGACTAATGCATTGGCTCCTCACTTGGCAACCAGTGCTGGATGAGAGTCAGGAAGGGGTTGCAGAAGGCGCGGGCCGATATGATTGATGTCACAGATCATTGCAGAATTATACAGCAGTGTGGCTGTATGGCCAATGAATTGTGGGACTCGCTCAGGGAAAATCACTGATGTGGATAAGAGATCCAGAAGGATTAATAGGGTCAAACGGGGATCCGTGAGAGATGGGTACTGTCAAAAAGTAATTCTGATTCTGATTTAAGTTTATATCATCTTATTATTATTATAATACAGTGGGGGTCAAAATTGTTAGAATATCTGACAGATCTGAAAATATTGACCTTTTTTCCCTCCAAAACATAATTTCACAATGTTCATGAAACACGCAGACGGTTGTTTTGAGCTCGTACTTTTTATCCACTTTTAACTTTAATATTTGGTATGTCTACCTTTTGAAGCAATTACAGCAGCACATCTCTCTGGCATAGTGTCAATATATTTCCTGAGAACTTCAACACTAATGTTATCCCATGCCTTCTGTAACTCAAGTCAAAGGCTTTCCTTTGAATGTATAATAGATCTGTCCAGTTTATTTTCCAACTCGCTGGCATTGAGGTGCCAGTCCAGCATTTTCAATGTTCCAGCAGATTCCTTCCGTTGCAGGTAGTTCCGGCAATAGTTGGTTTTATGGGTGTTGTAACGGCCAATTCAACAAAAACAACTGAAACCTCTTAAATATGGCAAGTGTTCAAATAATTTTGGCTACCACTGTATAACATATAATCTATATTATAATATATAATCTAATGTATAATCTTATAATCGTGTTATTATTATCTTATTATTACTTTGAATGATAATAATAGGCAGTGTTGGGGAGTAACTGGTTACATGTAAATAATTACGTAATATAATTACAGAATAAATGTAATTGTAATCAGTTACAGTTACTGAGAAAAAATGTGTAATTAACTTACAGTTGCTTATGAAAATGTTGACGATTACTGATTTTTTTTTCACACACACACACACACACATACAGATTTAATATGTGGCACCGATAAAATATGAGGCACCGATGTTTCAGTACACATGCTTATTCATTAACTGTTTTATTTCCTATTTGGGTTATGTATATGCTTTATTTTTTAAAGATTAACTTTTTTTAGTGTTTCCTGTCATAGCTTTGCAAAGATTTGATTCCAAAAACAGTATCATAACTACTAAACAAAAAAATAATTTATTTCTTGCATTTAACATCAGAATGATATCAAAGTAAGTCTGAATTTTTGGTAGCTGTGCTTTAAGATTAAATTATTATAATCTTAATTCAAGTGATGAAGATCTGACAGTAATCAGCGTTGAATATTACTGTACTACTGGACTGTGTTGTACTACAGCTGAAAACATACATTTAGAAAAGTAATCAAAAAGTAATTAAAAGTAATCACTACTTTACTAAAGTAATTACACTACTTTAATAAAGTAATTGAAATAGTTACACTACTTATTACATTTTAGACAGGGTAACTTGTAATCCGTTTTTGTATTATTATTATTATTATTATTGATTATGATGATTATTATTATTATTATGTTTTTTCTGCCTTATATTTCAGATAATGTAGAGATTTCCAGTTATTATGATTATTATTATTCATTAAATTTAAAAACAATACATTTGTATATGATCCTATCTCTCACATGAGCAGGTTGGAAATCAGATACAGTGCTTTGTATTGTTGTAAATGGAGCGCCAGAGAGCTGAGGAGACAGTTTTCTCAATGACCTCTAGGGAGCAGCACCACACACTGTTCCACAGGTGTAGTTAGTGAAGTATAGTTGCCGGAAGACCAGCCCACACTGCAGCACAATGCAGCAGCAGCAGGTGAAACTACTCCCTCCCTCCGCAAACCTCTGTTCAGCAGCTCTCTTTCCTCCAGTCCTTTCCACACTCGCTTTCCTCTATCATGTTATTTTCCTCTTTTCATACATCACAGCATCATCCAGGGGTAGGGTGGCCATTTACACAACAACAAAAGGAGGACACTTTGCGGCATTTAGTGAGGCAAGAATAATTGCATGGACTCTTTACTCGCATACAAACATTTTGTCCACAAAAGTTTCATGATACAGATTCTGAAATACACTATTTTGCCAGCAATTTGATCTACGATATATCTTGATTAACACCTATGTGTAACAGAAGAGTAAAAAGTTTGTTCACAATTTGATTTATCAAGACATTGTGATGTCTGTTTCAAAAACTGCATAGTACCTGTCTTGCAAAGTGCACTGCCAGAAAAAAACTTGAAATACATAAATACTCACAGCGCACACAGTGTGCAAAATCCATGAAAAGTGTCCTCATAAAAAAAATTTAAATACGTTTTGAATCACAGCGATTTGTGCTCTTTTGTGCATTCCGGAGTGTGCAAAATGAGGTGAAAAGTGTCCATCGTTTTGATATAAATTTGTGCTCTTTTGTGCATAGCCAAGGTCTGGTTTCGGCATTTTTAACCATGATGATACAGATATTTAGGCTTGACACCACTTTGTTCAATCATTTGTTTGACCAGAGATCAATGATATATACAGATATTTTATTTGAACCGCTTTAGCCATTTGTTTACAATAAAGATTCTAGAGCATGTTTTTTTTTGGCCAATGCTTGTACCTCAATAAAGATTCAAAAAAAAGGAGATGTTTTTTTTGGCCATTCAGTGTCCGGCTCCAAAAAAGGAGGACAAATGAGTGTCCGGCTTGCGCCGGACGCCGGACAGGGGGCTGCGCCGGACGCCGGACAGGGGGCTTAAAATCCGGTTTTTATCCGGCCAAAATCTTTCCCACGGCCACCCTGTACTTCTTCCCGGACGTGCCCCCAAGTGGATTTTGAATATTGTTCCAAAAGACAGTAGCCGATTAATATTTTCTATATTTAATACAATCACACCAGCATGCAGCTTCCAGATTCAGAAAAATAGGATTAATATTTTCTATATTTAATAAAAAGTGTTTGATCATTCATGGCGCTGAGCCAGAGACAGACGCACATCGTTGCATTATAACAATCACACATCAAATTGTGTTTATGGCGCTGAGCCAGAGACAGACGCAATCGTTGCATTATAACCAATCACACATGTGTTGTGATGCTAAAATGCAACGACCAACAGATGTGTTGTTTTTCACCTTCTTGAGTTCTAAAATGCACCTCTTTCTGGCGACTTGCCGGCTGACTGAAACAACAAAGTGCAAATGTGTGTATTCTCTACGAGAAACACAAAGTGATGTGTGTACATTTCGAATATGTAAGAGATATTAATTTATAGTGTAAACAGCTTCAGCTATTTTAATGGGAGTTTTTGAGAGTGCTTGAACTCTATAGACGGTCGGTGAAAATGTTTTTTTGATAATGTAAATGTTCTTTGCTATCTTTCTGTACAATGAAAGTGTTATGATTAGTAGCCTTACAATATTTTTATTCACATTAACTTTCGATGTTAAATTCATATGAAATATAAAGTCAGTCGTATTAAAATATGTTATGGCATGACACCCATATCTGTTAATTAAGTAAACAAACAGGTTTTTATGCACAGTTAATAGATTACATTAGGCTACTTTGACCATCGCCCACTAGATCAATATAATCTATAAAGGTGAGAATAAAGATATTTCATGAAATATTTAATGCGTTTGGGAATGTTTCGAATCAAAAGGAAAAAATAAATATAAACACTGGCTGTTGTGCCTGTTTTAAATCACTACTGTGTGTCCCAACCCCCCCCCCCACACACACACCAACTCCCTCCCCACTCCCTACCCCACTCGTGCCTTTGAAAATTATGAGTGCATGACGCCCCTGGCATCATACCTTGTTTCTATATCCTTTCCAGTCTTTCTTCCTCTTCCCTTTCTTCTGTCTCTTGCATCCCCTCTCCTGGCGTGCCTTTGTGTGGCATGAACATGTACAGTAACACATGCTTTAGGTGGTGATGTCATGCTTTGAACACGCTCCGTGTTAAGAATTCCCTTCTTTGATATTTATCACACAGGTTAATTTTAGTAACAAACTAATTTTGGTCATTTTATTTACAAGAAGATTGGGCAAATTCTTTGTGGTCTTATTTTTGTTTGTTCTTTTATTCTTTGTGTTTTTTTCTACTTATTTTTTGTTTGTTCTAAATAAAATGTATTTTTTATAATTATTAAAATAAAAACACCAGAGCCATTTAATTCTGTTCTCACATCCATCTTAACTGCCTAAATAAAATGCAATTTTTTATAATTATTAAAATAAAAAACACCCGAGCCATTTATATTCCTATTTTTATTTACTGTAACTTAGAGGTCTGCATTCGCACATGAATGAAGTACGCAGAAAGCATGGTGATGTTCACATGTTGTACTACAATAGATGAAAACGTGTCCATTAGTCACTGCTGTACAGAGACCTCCCACCCAATGTCTCAGACTAAAAATACCAGCAGAGGCATCAGAGAATCACATTTGAAGCGTGAGACGTCTATTGAGAAAGCTGCCGGAGAAGCTAATTACCTATTCAGGGCTGTCATTGCTAATCAACACTTCTTTAAGACTGTCATTTTGCCATTCATACTGCTGGCTGTGCAAGCACCACCGCTACCCATAAACGTTACGGCTTCATTTAATTGGGTCCTGTACCGTCAGCCAAACCCAGAGATTTAGAGAGTGATTTGCCTGAATAGGATCTGATAAGAAATGCTTATGCGCAGGTGCGCTGCACGCAAATGCCTTGACTTGTTCCAGGAGGGAACTCTGTGAATATAAATATGGAATCATAGAGCAGCGCTGCCTACATGGAACCCGCTTGAGAGTTTGCAAGACGATAACCATCTCAGGTGACACTGGGGAGTCCAAGTTACACATAAAACACATTTACATTTATGTATTTTTTTTCAGAGGGTTTATCAAAAGCGACTTCTAGGTATACATTTTAGCAGTTCTTGCACATGTTGGGATTGGGAATTGGACCCATGACTGTGGCGTTGTTACCGCCATAATCTAATCTACTGTTTCAGCTAAGCGAAAGCATTTCATTTAAAAATGATTTTTTAATGTAAGAGGGTGTTGTCATAGATTTAAAAAAAATTGTTTTAGTTCATAAAATGCTATATTGCAAATACGGATGAAATGTTAAACAAGAATTGTGATATTATCTAGGCTTTGTAGGCTACTTGGTTGTAGTGAAGGCCTATTGGACAGATCCTTTAGAAGCCTACATGATGTTGAATGCTGTCAAACAGCAGTCAGGACCTGGTAAATGAGCAGATGAGAGCTAAACATAAGGTCATAAAGGTTAGTGGACTGGGGTGCAAAGCAATTACCCACACCCAACTGTGAAGGCTAATTTCTGGGACCTGAAAGCGATAAACCTCGAGAACAAAATGACCCTGACTGTTTAACCTCATTCATCATAGATTACTCTGGTAAACTGTAATATCCCACATGTGATGAGAGTTCATATAACTCTAGAGCACAGTGTGAACAATGAACCCCAGTCATCACCGTTTCTAGGGGAATAAATACATGAAAATAATATAAAGCAACTGTATGTAGTTTTGTGTATGTTTGCATCTTTGCAGCCTCTACAGATAGATGAGTAGAATTCACTGTAGTAAGTAAATAAATCACTTTCCTAATTAATGTGAATAGCTGTACACACGTTTTTGTTGCTTTAAACAGCACAACTATTTTAAACATTGGTAATAATAAGAAATGCAAATCATCATATCAGAATGATTTCAAAACGATCCTGTGACATTGAAGACTGGAGTAATGATGCAGAAAATTTAGCTCTGCATCACAGGAATAAATTACAATTAAAATAGAAAACAACGTAAAATATAATTTCATAAAACATAGTATTTCAAAATATTCATAAAATTATATTTATATTCCATACAACATTATTCCAATATTATCATTCTAATGTTGCTGTTTTTACTATGTTTTTGTTCAAATAAATGCAGCCTTGATAAGCATATTAATAGACTTCATTCAAAAATATTAAAACATTTTTTTACATTACTAAAATTTAAATGGTAGTGTCAAATTTTTTCAAGTTGTGAAAGCTCATGGGATTTTACCAGAAGATAGTTGGTTCAGTTCCTGCAACTCTGAATGACACTTTCCTAACTTGAGCAAGGCACTTTTTGAGCTAGCTCATCTTAAACTTTAGTTGCTCTTCACTTTATAGATAACAGTTTTTATTCTAAAGAAAAAGGAACATTTGATATGACATGAGATTAAGTGAAGACTGAATTTTAATGTAGCTATCACTTTAACCCTTGTAATAGGCGTGCGTTTTCGATAAAAAAACATTGCATTCTTGCACTGAACACAAATAAGTTTTCAATTCTCTAATTGTCTCATTATGTATTGTATTGCTTCCTTGAAATGTAACAAATGCGCCAGACTGTTTTGGTGTAGGAAGGCAGGCCTGTTTTTGGAGCTGTTAAATCCGAGGTACAAAGCCTCAGAGATATACTGTTGTATCTTAAGATTCCTGTGCATCTCTCAACTCAGATATAGCTGAGAGAGGTGAGATCTCTGAGGTGTTGATCAGGTTCAGCCCTTGCGGTACGTCTCACTCTTTCCCTCCTCGAGATAAAAGGTCTGTGTTCTTTACCTCCCAGAAGAGCGAGGGTCACATGTTGTGGTGGATCCAGAGCGAACTTGTCGCTCGGAATCAATGCATGGAGCTTGGGAATGCTCTCAGCGAGAAGCAGCAGCTAAGCTAAAAAAAAAATCCTGACAAAATCCGCACACAGCTTTTTCACTGCCAGCTCCTCTTTGGAAATGCTTGCCTGCTGGGCTCCCAGCTAAGACCCCAAGTAGACTTGATGCAAACATAGTCTGAAGGGGCTGCTCGGAGAGAAAAACCGAAGAGCACTCTCCATGCACTAGAGTTTTGTTTTCAGATGATTTCTGCAGCAGTATTGTGTGCGTATTTGTGGTGAAGTGCAGATTCAGTGAATACAAAGCATCCACAATGTTTGAGAGTTTGTTTATCATTAATGATAAAGTGTTTCAGCAGAAAGGAGTCTTGATGATGCAATATGCATGCTATGCACCATCTAGTCTAATAATAGGGCTCGACTACAAAGCTTAGTTTCATGTTTTGACCCTGATTCTACATTGAATCAGCTCTCGCCTCGCACAAGAGCAAATAAGCACGTTATCCCACTACCGCTGGAACTTGCAGCGTTTTTGATATATACATTTCTGCATTTGCATTGATACCAGTGTATACATACCCAGCAAACATGTCAGATTTAACCACGTTCCTCTGTTCTGTTCTCTGTAGTAAAAAAGAGAAGGCATTACTTCAAATGAAGCAGAAGAAATTCCTGATTTACAATTCGTAAAAATAATGAGCCGCCTGAGGGATGCACCTCTACAAAACAGAAAGAAAAGCCCTTTCCTTGCAGATGTGAAGCCTTTTTTCCTTGTGCATCATGAGGACAGTAACATTAATAAGAATCAAGAAAACAAAACAGCCAAAAATCACAAAGTTGATGCTTTACTTCTCTCTTTTTTTATCTCTATTCTATTTTAATGCCCAGGAAGAGAGTGTAGCCCAAATGCTCCCCAACTGAAGAGAAGGCTTAAAATAAAACTTTAGAGCTGTGCAGTGATGTGGTAGAAACAGCCTTTAGGACAATATTTATTTATTTATTTTCATTGAGTATTTAGTTGTGTCTTATTTCTATGCCCTTTTTGTTCTTTTCTGTGCTTTTTTTCTCTCTCCGAATTATCATTTGCCTTTGGGGCTGCTGCAGATGTTATTTTTTCCCCCTCTTTAATGAATTAAGATAATTAATTAGAGGATTTCAATGTGAATGTGGGAAAATATGATTTTGTACTAATTTCTGTGCTAGCATATATCTGGTGGCAAGTCATTAACTGCCAATCTAAAAATGCTGAAAATGAGCTTTGTCTCACTTCTATTAAAAGTAAGTTTAAGAAAAGTTAACGGTCTGACACAGTTTAGGAGGACTTTACAATAAGGTTCAATTCATTAACATTAGTTCATGGTATCATCATTACACTAGATTAATGGTTATTGTTTGTTCATAAATCACGCCCTGTAATAAATATTTACAATGTGAAATGTAAAAAAGAAGAAAAGCTATTCATAATAAATGTTAAAGAGTATTAATTGCTGTAAAAATGTTAGTTCACGAATGAATCTTGCTAAGTTCCATTATGGTTCCATCCTTCTTGAATCCCAGAATTCCTGGGATGCTGTTTGACCTGGACATTTCCTTGGTGCCTCCAAGGTGTAGAATTTGCTCTCTGGGACTGTCATACATCAACATGAATGTCTCTCATCGTCTCCGTCTTGTCTCTCTCTCTCTCTCTCTCTCCTTCACCTCCGCTCTAGAGCGAGTCTGCTCAAGTATCTGCTCACAAGAATCCTAACAAGTGCTTTTGATTTTCTGCCAGTACTTTAGAGAGTTGTAAGTTCATCTCTTTGCCTACAAAGAAGACTCAAATGTGAGAGGCATTTCAAGGGTGTAAGAGGACATTTGTTTTAAGAGGGTATTTGCCCTCTGACTAGTTACACCACCATTTTCAATTGTTGTAGTTTAATGGCAGAATGACATGAATCTAAACTGATTCTTTATGCTATAAACACATATGTTATGTATTGATAAAAAAAAAAAACAGTTTGAAAAAAAATAACTTTTCTAATGAAATTCACGAGGAGCCACTTAAATGTTTAAAGGTGTTTATACAATAGATGGTTAATAAGCGTGTGTATTGATAGTTTATCTAAAAATCCTGTTGCCATTTACTCACCTTCACATCTTTCTAAAACTGTATATCTTTTTTTCTGTGGAATAAAATATATTTTAATTGAAGTAGTCCAAATGACTTGTACACTATATTCCACAAGCTCTGAAACAATGCGTGCGTCTCAATCAGTTCCAGTTCAGTAGTCTGGGCACTGTTGAGAGAGTCGACCATTTTAAGGGCTGTCTCAATCGCGAAATCCTTCCAGTGCACTGGATAGTTCGATCCCTGGAAAATCCCACAATGCACTGCAAAAACTAGAGAGCATCTATGCTCACTATGCTCATTACCGGAAATTATTTCATGTCTCATTTCTTGAAGTGTGAAACATAATGTGTTATGTTTCACACTTCAGAAATGAGACATGAAATAATTTCCGGTAATGAGCCAACTCGATAAAAATGACATTCGATGGAAGATTTGAAAAGACAGACCCCTTTTTTAGTATATTTCAGCATAAGCACACATTGCTAGATAGATAATGAAAACATATAATGTTCATTTATAATTAATATTCAGCTGAAATGGTGTAACAGAACAATGAGTTTAACGAGAATAAAAATAATATAAAAAATAATTTGGACCTGTCTGTTTTGCAATGTTCTCCGTTGATGTTGTCATGTTGCCAGAAAGAATAATCACTGTCCCAATGTGCAGTGAGCCAGGGTACTTACCAATGACTGTATTCATACACAATATACTGATTCACAAGCTCAGGAGCTGGGAGCTGATTGAGGCGCACCCAATTTGTGAGGAACATGTTCACAAGTAAGATGCTAACTCACAAACCACTTGGACTCATTAAAGGGATACTCCACCCCAAAATGAGAATTTTGTAAAAACCCGTAAAAGCTTTGTTCATCTTCGGAACACAATTTAAGATATTTTGGATGAGAACCGGGAGGCTTGCTACTGTCCCATTGACTGCCAAGTAAATTGCATAAATTACATTCATAGCTTCAGTAATCACTTTAGATTAGGAGAATATTCTATCACAAATTATACTTGTTTCTGTCTAATATATTCTGGTAAAATGATTCTTTAAAATGATTTCAGATGTCATTTTGAGGTTGTCCCCTGCCTTAATGCACTCTGCATAATGCAAAGCTAAATAAATTAATTTGATGATTCAAGAATAAAGTTAATCTCTGCATCTAATAAACACACTCAATCCAATGATATTACTTATTCAAAACAAAGAAAGCAAATAGAGCATTGATCATTACGCATGAGAAAAGAGTTTAACGATATCTAAACACCAATACACAAGATGAAAGACTTTACACTACTAACACAAGCAATATCAAAACATTTCAAAAGTAAGCAGAGGTGCAATTGTTCAAAAGATAAAGACAAAAAAAATCACTTTGTGCATCTCCTCATAAAATATAAAAATGTAATTGGCTCACTGTAATGCATTTTACATAGTTTGAAAGGATGAAATGCCGTCGGCTTGCGAATAGTGCCATGTTTTCCAGGACAGCAAAGGTCACGAATAGTTGGCTCCATTTTCATTTGGGTTATTCATGAGGCTGTCAGCTTGAGATGTTTGCTCTCTCTAGATGGGCTATTCATAAGTAATTTGGGTGTCTGACTCCTAAATAAAGGTGCAATGAGATTTTGCATGAATTACCTTCGCATGTCTGTTACAAAGGCTAGGACAATTCCAGCTCCATCTCCCTGCATTACAATATAATCATTCAAATCTGCATCTAAAACATATATCATTTAATCCATCACTGCAACATGTACAAGTCCTCAGCTGCTCCCCGTATCCGAAAGGAACTGCTATTACGGTGAAGGGCACTCGAGGTGGGTCATAACCAAGGGTGTGCAGAAATGCCATTATCTGTATCTCTATCTGTATATGTGAGGATGGCTAAATAATTTGTATCTGTATAGAACAGGAAGTCGATGTGAGTCTTAGTAGTAGGTTCAATAGTGTTTTATATCAGCTGTTCTCAAATTCTTAACATTCATACTGGTTTGCAAACCCATTTTGTTGTGTCTGTATGGATATTATTGTTTCCTATTGCCTTCTAAACAGCTGCTGATGGTTGTAGATTGCTCTGTGTTCAATCTCTTCACATAGACTACTGCACTGCAACAAGTGCTTCACACTACAACAGTAAAGCTTGATGAACTGTAACTATTTTATATTGTATCACTCTTAATCTTATCTATAGAACCAAAACCAGCAGTTTTTCTTGACAGAGACACAGACCAGAGAAGAGAGAGAGAGAGACAGAGAGAGAGAGAGAGAGAGAGAGAGAGAGAGAGAGATAGATAGATAGATAGATAGATAGATTTTTTGTGATCTTCCTTCACTTATTTTGGGGAAAGCTCAGAATTTTTTCTGTATATTTCTGACATATTTTGACAAACCATTTGTCATAGCAGGGGCTCATGTTTCTCATGGTGAGTGTTTAGGCTCTGCTTAAACATGCTGTGTTGGTTTTGATCCCTATACTCTTTGTGAAGAAGACAGGACAGGATTGATCGCTGACTCCTGAAATGTCACCAGTGGTACTAAGTTTGGAAACAAAACCTAAACCCAAGAGCACAATGATAAGCTTCCACTGGGTCAGAGCCCATGAGAGAGAGAAGTGAAGGGACATATATGTTGGCCTGGCTGATTGCTGAGCTGTCTCTTTTAGGTTGGGCTGTCAGGCTATGGAGGTCTGTCCTGTCATATTGCTCAGTCTGTCTTCATGCTCCATTAGCAGGGCCTGTCAGATGACACTCGTGGGTCTCGGCTAATCACTGTAATGGCTGTTGGAGGCCTGACATTCACTGTCTGACCACCACCTAGTAGCTCCGCTGGCCTAGAACATTCCCTCCACCTGCCTACCTGATAAACGTTTGGATCCCGTGATCATTGATTGAAGACTTTCATCATTTTTCACTGTGTTCTTTCATGGACATGGTAAATATAGATTTACACAACTGCTGTTAATTGATTATGCATTTTAATTGGAATGAATTACTTCATATTTTCAGTCTGATTTATGGGCCACTCACAGCATTCTTTATTTATTCTTTAGCAATTTATTGTTGTTGTTATCATCACCATGTAACATTTTTTTTTTCAATTGAACATGGAATTTGTTATAATGTCAGAAATCTAAAAAATTATTCATATGTGTATTTTGTTCTTATTATTATTATTATTATGTAAAATTATTATAATTTGGTATAATTAACAAAAAAATGTAATATAATAATAATGTGTATTTTGTTATTATTTGTATTATTATTATTGTTGTTTTTGTTGTTATTATTACTCATAATACAATTTATTATTCTCATTGATTTAAATAAAATATAATAATTTTGTATTAATTACACAAATTTCTGTGTTAATAATATATTATTTTATTGTTATTTTTATTCAATTTTCAATTATTTGATTTGTATTACTACTGCTCATATTAATAATCATGCAATTTGTTAATGTTATTAATAAATATGCATAAATATATTCATATATTTTTTAATTGAACCAAATTATGCATTCAACTTACAGTCCAAATGTATAAACACACTACATCTCTTAGTTTAATAAATGACCGTCAAGCACAACACAATGTCTTTGTCATCTCTTTATCTGTTTAATTAAACAGATCGCTAATGTAACGATTTGAGTTTGGTTCATGAGTTGATTTTGCTAAAATGCCATTTTCCCAGAAGCCCTTGCTGCTGACTGAGATGGAGATGAAAAGTAGCGGAGAATAGCTGCTCTGCTGTCTCAGCATCTCGCCGGTGAGCCGGGCTCTGCCAGAGCCAAGTCCCGCTATATTTTATCGAACACAATATAATGACCAAAAGCAGCCGCAGTATTCGCTTAATCAATGCTTGCTCTCTTCTCCCAAAGGGCTTGTTAGCTGTAAAATGCTCTTCTCTACTGTGGATGCGGCTCTGTGCTCTAATATCCAGGTGTCGCTGCAAGCTGGCCCCCACCGGACTGACCCGATAAATAATTGCCGCACTGAGCCACGGTCTATTTTTAGGAATGTTTGTGTGTGGTAGCAGAGGATAATTCTTTGGTTTTAGGATCATATTGGCTAGAATTCGAGAGAGAGGGAGTATGTGTGGGGAAGGGAAGCGATTAAGGTCCGTTTGAACCATGAGCCATTGTGAAGAATCCCTGTCATCATCACACCAAAGAGAAGAGAAGTGTGAGTAACTGTAGCAAAGACACCTTTGAGTTTGATGGCTTTAAAGCACACTAAAGAGAATGGACTGCTTCTGTTCATCTTGGAATCTGCCTGGTCTGCCTCATGTAGATCTCTGGAGATTTACGGCTCCATAAAGCGCCACTGTGGGGCTTTGCAATCTTTTAAATGACCTGACCATCAACAGTGGCTCTGTACTTAGTGTTCAGAGTGAGTGTTATAGATTTGTGGCCCGGGATCATTCGTCGAATGGACAGAGTGCTCCTGTTATCTGAGGAGGGTGGATTCTAGCCTTCCAACTTTGAAAATAATACATGAAATGACAGCGTTTTACCTTGGGTCAAAACTCTTAAACTTCTCTAAATGTCTTGAAAACTTTTGCCAGGGAAGCAAATTATCATCTCCCCCAAACCTGCTGATTCCAGCTTATTTCCAGATTAAAGACTATGATAAATGCCAGTGCTTATTTCAAGTTATTGTCATTCAATTTGTTTCTTGAATTGACAAGGCACTGGGGATTTTTTTATCCTCTGAAATGTGAGAGGCTGTGGCTCAGAGGAATATGTGTTATATTTTAAAAGGCTAATTCACCAAATTGAAAACTTTGTCATCATTTACTCTCCCCAATGTCATTCTAAACCATTTTTGGGTGCAACTTTACTCAACTTTACTTTTTAAGCAAGCTAGCAGATTAGTGCAGTTAGCGAGTTGGAGCAATGCAATCTGCATTAAAGACTGTTCATTTTTATCACAGGCACACTGATTAATGACACTCAGCATCTAGATGCATTTGGCAGCACTGCAAACTTTACATTCTCATCTTCAACAGAACAGACCTAAACACAGCTATTCATTAGCGAGCCATCATTTATTTAACTATCCTATTGGCAGATTAATGAATTGTTGGAACAAAGAGAATCAGCCACAATATTCAGGACGGCAGTAGCATACACACCTGCCTGCCAGGCAGAAAATGGTGATCATTCTCATTTTATAATCACTATAATTGTAAAGCTCTCATGCAGTTTCGATTAATGTAGTTATTTAAAAACAGTATTTAACTTTCAAATAGAAAAAATACAGAGGGAATGTATTGCGCAATGGATAGGCTACACTTAACTATTGTGTTTGAACAAATGTTAGTTACTTTATTTTAAGGTATCCTTGTTACAGTGCAATTACGTGGAAGTACTGAGTAATATGAATTAACTACATGTATTTACTATATGGTTGAGGTTAGGATTAGGGTTTGGTTTAGGGTTACTTGCATGCATAATTAATTGTTATTATAATAGTACATTTAATGTGTAACAAGGACACCTTAAAAATAAAGTGTTACCAAAATGTTTGTTTCACATTTTGTGAATAAAACAGATTTCATTACTAATCGTAACCCATTTTTGGTGGCAAGGGTCATCAAGATATTTTGCCTGTTGCCAAAACTATGTGATGGTATATTGAGATGGTATATTTTGTATTTATTTTTTGCAGTGATTCTTTTTTTTTTTGGCTGGCGTTAAGATATTTAAAACAAAACAAACAAACAAAACATGACAATGCTGTTAAATAACGTTATTACATTAAATGCTAGTGTAACAGACTTAATCTGAATTTAAGCATAGCATAATCTAATAGAATTGAAAGCTATCTTAACTTTTTCCATACAAAACTATTACTGACCTAAAACTAAAAAGGTATTAATATGTACACTTTCTGTACTAATATGCAGTGTTGGGAAGGTTACTTTGGAAAGTAATAGGTTACAGATTACCCTATCTAAAATGGAATAAGAAGTGTAACTACTTCAATTACTTTATTCAAGTAATGTAACTGATTACTTTTGATTACTTTTTGATTAATTCCCTAAATGTCTAATGTTTAAACTGTTAATGTATTTTGAATTAAGATTAGCCTATAACCATTTCATTTTAAAGCACAGCCAAAAGCAGACTTACTTTGAGGTCATTTTGAGGTTAAATACAGATTTAAAACCATAACAAGAAATAGTTTAGTAGTTATGATACTGTTTTTGAAATCAAATGTTTGCATAGTTATGATATTGACAAGAAACTGGCATCTAACAATGGCTTGAAAAAAAAACAGTTAACCTTAAGTATATACATAAACCCAAATAGGAAATAAAACAGTTATCGAATAAGCATGTGTTATGCATGCTACAATTACATTTATTTTGTAATTAAATTACATAATTTAGTTATATGTAACTAGTTACTTCCCAACACTGCTAATATGTACCATATAGGGATAAATAAGGTCCACAGCTAGTATCAGCTATAGTTTAAAGTCCTGGTCTGCATGTATACTATCTACTTTTTACAGCAATTACAATAACTGGGTAATAACTAGATACTAACTCTGAACCTAAACCTGACCTCATGTAGATATCCTTATACTGCTACTTTCTTGGGTAAGTACACATGTAAGTACATATACTGTAAAATAAAGTGTAACTGGTACAACAATTTACCTTTTAGCTTTTGTACCTTAGGGTGACTGAGCCAGTGACTGTTTACTCATTACCACAAGTGAATCATATATTTGAAAAATTGAAAAACACAATAACTGATTCATTACTATTCTGTGGGCAAATCTGCATAGCTAAAATGTACGTCACATAGTGTACCATGCAAGGAAGTTTTCAAATGATTGCAAGGATGTAATGTAGTGTGACCAAAGGTTTTTTAATTGATTTATTTGAAGTCATTTATTTATGATTAATCATTTTATTCCCATCTTGTATGCATAAGATTATTGGAAATGGAAGAAAATGGAAGGGAATCGAGTTTATAAAGGACTGTCCTTGTAATGCACTTTTGGAATTAAAAAGCATCTGCTAAATGAAGAGTAATGCAAATATATAAATCATATAAATGGCATAGTCATAAACAAGTCACGTATTCTCTCGCAGCTTAGGAACTTTCCATATTTAGCCAGTGTCTTTAAAACCTAGTCCTACCCATGGCATATTCCTGGTCTCAGTGCGCTTTAGCCACCCTTCATATTGACAGTGCAGTAGTTGACCTTCAGCAGCTTACCCAGAAGGCCCATTATGGGGCTGAAGTGTGTCTGAAGGACACTACGAATAGGCAACCACATCTCCGCTCCCGGGTGTATGCCACACTTAATTATTCCCTCTGCACAGCATATGCTGCTGTCCTTTCAGCGCTGACCCAAACCAATTCTGATCACCAGGAAGTTGCCACCAAATTCCCAGTGCACTTTCATCCTCTCATGTGACTCGGTTCCTCCTCGCTAAGAACATGTCTGCCGACAGCTGCGCCGGAGCAGAGACCACACTCCCAAATCACCTGCTCTCGTGTAATCATCCTGGCACTGGAAATACTCCAGGCGACAAAAATGAGGAAAGGGAGGAACATTTGTTTTACTGTACAACAACAAGGGGGAACACCAAATATAACTGATAACCATAAAAAATATATCTTTCTCCAAAATTTTTTTTTTTAAATAATCCTTTTGTGCAGTACATATAATCAGAATGTGAGTCATATTATGTATTTGCAAAGGCATCATGCTCACATTTTTGGTCACACACATATTTAAAATTCTAGTTCTTGTTATTAACAAACAATTAACTAAAATTTTTGCCTCAACAAACTCCTAATTTGCTGCTTATTAATAGTAGTAAGGTATTCGTTAAGTTCAGGTATAGGATTATGGATGTAGAATATGGTTCATGCAGAATATGTGCTTTATAAGCACTTATAAACAGCCAATATGTTATTAATAGTCATGCTAATAAGCAGCTAGTTAATAGTTGAGCATTGGTCCAAAACTAAAGTGTTACCCAATTTTTGGATACCAAAGGATGGATGGATGGATTTATGTATGCATGCATGTGTCATTCATTCATTCATTCATTCATTCATTCATTCAGTTCATTATTTTCACAGATTATTTCACTACACAGAAAAAAAAAATTCAAAGTAATTTTCACTCACATTTCACAGGATCTGTAGGTAACAGACTGAATTGTAGAAATTTGAAGTAAAATCTAAAGGTTTTTTTCATGTGATATTTTTACAGTACATGGTGTACAAAAAATTTTTTTCACTCAAAATTGCTAGTCAATTTTACAATTAATTACTGAAAATAAATGACTGAAATAGTATTTTCATGTAAAACGGACTCCAGTGACTTCAAATCGATATTGTTTTACAGTGTAGCTTCATGTGCACATAGCAAATGAGTATATGAAATAAAACAATCTCTCTCTCTCTCTCTCTCTCTCTCTCTCTCTCTCTTTTAAATGGAAAATAGCAGCTTTAATACTTTTTAATGTGTTTCACAGCATTCAGAATCCACTTATTTAAAAATATGTTATGTGCACGTGCTTAATAAGGGACAGCACAAATTAAACTGTAGATTAAGTGAGGGACATATGCCTAAAATGAAATAAGTTCTCTATTGCTTTTATTAATAGTGCATATAATACAATGGGTGGTGCGCACCAATGCAAACGTGATCTGTGCACAAGGCTTGTCTCCTGACATGCCCTCAATGAAGAAGGTTCAGCAATTGTTCTTCCACTCTTAGTTAATAAACAAAAGTAAGTATATTAAGTCTTAGCCTTCTTAGGCTACAGTTCAGTGCGCACAATAAGGGGAAGTTTTTGTAACAGTGTGTACGTTTCAAAGTAATCAAATTAAGCTGACACAAGCTTTTGCTGTCAAGCCTCTGTGTAATCTAGAATCATAAAGGATTAAAGCTAACTCAAAGCACTCAAAGTGAGGAGTTCAAAGATGTGCGCTGACTGAATTGGATTTCTCGGTCCTGTACCCCTGAGGGCCCGACCAGAGAATAACAAATTTAATATTGAATTGAAGTTGCACGGAGAACTTATAGCTGAGGTCATAGTCCAATTAATGTTTGTACTTGTGTTTAGAAGAATAGTTTGTTCTGCGGATTGGTTAAATGTTGGTTAGAATATGCTTTCCAAAAGTGCATATTCAGTGCAAAAGCACCGGGACCTTTTTTACTGTTTGGATCACTCTGCTTGTCTGTGCAGTGCTGGGTTTTTTCAGTTACTTTTTTTTTAGGTTACATCGATACGTCATTAAAGCAGTCATTTGACTGCTTTGTTCACACACATTGATTCGTTCAGGAACTAAACCAGTGTCTGTGTTTACAAATAGGCCAATGAATCATTCCTTCATCTGATTCATTTGTAACACTGATTCATTCAGGAACGAAACATACACTATACATGTGGATTGAAGCTTGCTTCATGGCCATTCAAAGTGTATGTCCTATATATTATAATATAATCTGTGTTGTATGAATGAAACTGGAATGTACCATGTTGTCACTGTCATATCCATGTAGATACATCACAATACTGATTTTCAAAAATGATTTCCTGTGGCCTCATGGATTAGTAAAATGTCCATCAGATGTGCACTGCTAGATACTTTTCACCTACTGTTTTATGAATGCTATTATTTCAGACATACTACCAATGCACTGTTTTTTGCCTATGCAAGTAGGTATATTCGGACGCAAATACCAAATAATAAAACATGGTAAAATTGGTGGTTGTGACACTTTAATTTAAACAGTATATTTCAGGAACAATGGCTAGATCCTAAGTCTACAATTACTTTATGTGTGCAAAAATCAGAAATACTGCAATTTTGATGTTTTAAATGTCTCCAAACCCCTTACCAACTAACCTTAGAGGAACTGCATTCATCCTTGTCTGCAATCTGAATCCCATCAAACTGTCTGGCTGAGACTCATTGGGCTTTCATTGGACTTAAATCTCCGCTACTTTAACCTCTGACCCTCATTTTCGTCTGCCTCCATGTTTCATCAATACTGTATCAAGGCCACAAATTACACACATGAGAGATCTCCACCTGGGCTTCCCGATGCCTTCCGCTCCCTACTGCACTGGCCTCCATGCAGACTGCATCAGTCCGTGAGTGTGAGCGAGCCTTTTGCCCCAGGCTGTGAAATCACAGTTCACTAGACTGCATAAAGACAGACCAATGCCCTTGCCCTCTCCCCCATTCACTTCTTCTTTTTGTTGTTGTGTGTGGGGGGGGGGGGGGGAATAGTAATGAACTATTTTTTAAGTACTGCACTCTTTGTATTAGACTTTGTATTAGGGAGTTTAGGACATATTTCTAAACTACAGCCTGTATGGGAATAATATATCAGAGTTTGAAACACACAGCTCAAAAATTCACTGAGTTATGGACATTGAAACGTTTCACCTGTATTTTGTCCTCGATACTGTGCCACTTTTGAGATTTCAGTCACAGCAGCATGGATTTGACTAAATCATCTCTGGCTCTCAGAGTAAAAACATCTGACATTCAGCACTTTAGAAAGTCAACTTTAAAGTTCTGCATCTTCAGATGATTGCAAAAAGCAATTCATTAGATTCAGCGATTTGTCAAAGCTGTCGACTGTCAATGAGCGTGGATAGTGTTGATAGCTGTGTTTTAACCACAGCAATGCATTTGCGTCTGTGAATACTGGCTACATAACATCGGGGTAATTATTCTGGACTACATTACCTTGAATGTAAAGTGTATGCGATGCATTTGGAGAAGCAAATGATTTACAGTTCAGAGATTAAAATCTTTGAGCTGTCCTAAATGTCAACATGTATTTTCCTGATTGGGTCAGACCATAAATCCTGCTCGAGCCTGAGTTGTGGATGTCAGAAAGCAATCGCTGCACCACAGTGACATATAGAGCAGCAAATCTTTTTTCTATTCAATGAGAATAGAAGGTCAAAAGAGAGTCAAAGGTCAAACCTGTCTATGATTCAGGAAATATACTGAAGATATACACAGACAAACACAAGGAGAAAGACATAAGCAAGCCAAGGCTTTTTGTTGTTGTTTTAGTTTAATTTCTTGCCCCAGAACTTGCTTTGATCTGCACTCAAACTGATGAATATTTAAGCTGAGTGTGGATGCTCTTTTTTTTCTTAGATGAAACGGCTCCATCTGTTTGCCATTGTGTTGTTTAGGTAAAGTCATTAGCATTAGTGAGGTTTATGTAAGGCCATACTTTGTTTCAAACCATATCACTGTAGATGGGGAGGTTAGGCCAATATCTCAGAAATGTTTCCTATTCTCTTCTCTAAATGTGTGTGTTAACAAATAATCAAATTTTGGCCTACATCAAAACATTGGTATTCTGTCGACTGAACTGTTGTGTTCTCTGTCTAGATGTGTGTTCAGGGATACTAAGGGCAAACACTCTCCCGCTGCGTTGAGCCGGTATTGATCAGTGAGTTTGGCGTCTGGTGAAGAGGCCACTGTGCCTCTAGGCTGAGGACCCCGTGGAGTCATCTGTCACAACAGAGGACACGACAGCAAACAGGACACAGTAAGCACCCAAACCCTCTGGAGATGAGTGTCTCGGCTGGCCTGAAAGCCCCCTGGAGAGGGATGGAGAATTGCCTGGCACCCTGCATGTAACTCAGACTTCTTGGAGGTGAGTGAAGAAAGTGGAGGATAGCAGGAAATCGACCAAGGTAATGTAAAGCATGTGAATCACTAATTAACTTCAAATTCAAATTAACTTCAGTATTAACCCACACTGTCTTTTCAATAATATTTATGGTATTCAAGGAGAAAATGACCTCAGTCTTATCTCGGATGCCGCATATGGTATGCAGTTATGAATTAATGCCTGCATCTCTCCAGCTGTCATAGAATGTACTCCAGCTGTTCTGGGATGACTTCAAAGATAATAATTGAATCTTTAGTATACTAGCATATTAAATAATTGAATACTTTATTAAATAAACACTTTGCTAGTGCTACACACATATTATGTAATGATGTGTGACAGATGAGTCGCTGTAGAAATAGCCATGTGAATACTAATGGTTGCCGATGACATAGCTCAACATGAGAGCCAACGCAAACGCATTGACATGTAAAATAAAACGTCATCATGTTTAAAAGAAGAGCGGCTTGATTAAGTGCTGGAAGCAGCAGATGATGGGTGCAGAACGCTAACAAAACTCTGAGACATTTACAGCTACACACAGGTCTAGCCGTGTGCAAACTCTACTATATAGATAACTCTATAAGGATTCACGGTAACATTTTAGCATAGGGACCAATTATCACTATTAACTAGTAGCTTTTTAGCATGCCTATTAATAACATATTGGCTGTTTATTAATATAGGCTTACATTTATGTTTATTGCCTGTTTATAAAGCACATATTCTGCATGACCATATTCTACATCCATAATCCTACCCAATACCTAAAATGAACAATGACCTTACTAACTATTACTAATATATATATATATTTATATACATATTTTAAAAAAAATATATAAATACCTTGCTAGGTGTACTGCGTTATGCTAACCGAGACTTGTCACATCACTTACATGTTGTTACTCTTTTGTTGGTTTTGATTGCTTCTATTGTCCTCATTTGTAAGTTGCTTTGGATAAAAGCGTCTGCTAAATGACTGAAATTTAAATGTAATAAGCAGCAAATTAGGAGTTTATTGAGGCTAAAGTCATAGTTAATGGTTTGTTTATAATGAGAATTGAACCTTGCAATAAAGTGTGACTGAATTCACATCCTCACATTTTTTTGAAAATATCTAGCTTGCAGTTTAAAATATTTCAGTTTAATTGCTTCATTTTGTTTTCTATTCTATTCTATAATAGAATCCGTTTAAATGCTTCAATTTGTTTTTATATTATATTAAAAACCTAATAAATAACTGACCTCAAATAGGGATTTCATGAGCAATATATATTATATTATATTATATTATATTATATTATATTATATTATATTATATTATATTATAAAGATTTAACTGTTCTGTATCAGATTTAAAAAAAAAAACAGATCAAACAAGATTTAAATTAGAATTTCATTGTTAACACAGCACGGTAAAAAATGTTTTCTCGGGTAACATTTACATCAAGGGTCAATAAAATAAAAATAGCACAATAAAGTTAAAAGTTACACACTTTTTTCTGTGTGCACTGTAAAGGTCTGGTATAAAGAATGTTTTTGCTCAGGTTGCCGAAATGTCCGACCAATAGAGAAACGTTTTGCTCAGCAAGAAAAAAATTAGAGGGAACATTATATGTAGCCAGATAATACTTACATTAATTTATTTAAACATATCCCTTGCAAGGAAAAGATGACCTTCCCCTTGCAGAGTCTAGCTCTTCCCAAAGTTTTCTTCCTCATCTACAGTATTAAAACAAAACTGAATAAATAAATAAATAATTAAACAAATAAATTCCTCCTTTCCACAGAAGAAAGATTTGTAATAACATGAGGGTGAGTAAATGTCGACAGAATGTTCATTTCTGTCAGGATCACTATCGTCAAAGGTGACTGACAATTAGCATACAGTTCAGACCGGCGGTATGGTTCTGTTCTGCAGACTAGCATAGATAAGAGCAGGGAGAGCAGCAATAACCCCCCAGTGTAAACAGAACAGAACTAACATAGATGTCTTTAAGGTTCAATAATTTAATGTAACATTTTATAAATTAGTCTGATTCAAGGAGAATCAGAAGGCTGAATCCTGACTGGAGGAGTCGGGGATGGAGGAGGGTAATTAGCTATTGAGCAATGCGAAAGCTGGCGATAGTACTGAAGGACCTTATATGAGTGCTGTGATAGGTGTTGCATCCCTGTAGGTAGACGTGGATCAGCTGGGAGTCAGCTAATGCGAGCTTGACTAATGTGACCTGCCAGAAGTAATGCTACGCTTGATTTTTGGGTGAACTATCCATTTTGAAAAGATGTATTGTGTGATACACTAGCCAAAAAACTTGACTTGACTTCATAAACAAGCCCAGACATTTATTCATTAATGCATTTTTATACATACATTTTTGGGTAAAATATGAATGGATAAAATAGGTTAAATGTTGCAGTCATGCTACACTTTTTTTAAGCTAAAAATTAAGTTAAATTAATATGTATTAATACAATCTTAAAATATGTTTTCTGCATATGGCAAATGCTTTTATCCAAAGCAACTCTCAGTGCATTCATGGTGTACATTTTATTAGCTCCCTAGGAAATAAACACATTACCTTGGAGTTATTAACGCTGCAGGAACACTGAATTGAGTGAGTGAGTGAGTGCAGTTAAGGATCAAGTATACATTCTTTTTGAGCCCATGGATGCTGCGGTGTTGTCCCTCAACACATCAAGCACAAGTTTGTGACGCATTGTTTTTCATCTTCCCTCTCTGTTCTCCATCTCACGAGTGAGTTAGGCAGTAGCACTAATGAGTTCTGAGTCCCTAGCTTGACCTAGTCTCGCAAGATTACAGTCAGCAGCTTTAGCCAAAGCTTTTCACTCAACATCTGCAGGCTGATTTTCAACAGAGCCGGTCCAGTCCTTCACCTTCCCTCAGAACTTTTAAAAACACACTTGTTTTTATTGTCACAGCAGGACATGAATTGCTGGAAGTGTCTCCATTTTGCAACAAGGTATTAAATAAAAGGAAAAAAGGAATTTAATTACTGCTGGTGGCTTTGTGGAAGGTCTTTTAAATGTATTAGGGTGCTAGTGTGTAAACTGTAGATTACACAACAGTCCTTGAAGTTGGAATTTAGTTTTTTATTAACTATCAAATGTAATATCTCAGTGAAGCTAAGCACTTCAGAAAATAGCTTTCCACTGGGTCAGTGTTTTGATTGTCAAGTATTTATAGCCCTGAAAGAGTAGAAGAAGCTAAAGCTAAATTTTAGCTTATGAGTATACTAAAGTGATATAAATAAAGGTTTGCAGTTGTAACCTGCTGAAAAAAGACTGGTTTGCACCAAAAGTCAGATATGAAGCTAATAGCTAAAGTTTTGTAGCTTATATAGTACTACTGATATGAGGTTTGCAGTTGTAACACTGCCAATTCTTCAGGATGTCTTAATTGTGTTTATGCTGATATGTTACTGAGGCTAGACGAGATAGCTGTACTTTACACTACAGCAGTTTGACCAATGTAGCACACTAAACTCAGCATGAACATAGGCCTAGAACATTCCCAAAACATAGGCCTACTTTATAGTGGTTTTAAATAGGCATTTTTCCCGCTGTTATGTTATCAGGACAAACACAAAAAATTATTTTGGTCAATATTGATAATTAAAAAATACATGTAAAAAAAGTCATTTACCATTTATGTCAAAAATTCAATTAAATATGAATCACTCAATTGTCAAAAACTGCTGAAACAATGCAATAAAATAAAAAAATTTCTTTCATACCCATACGTTGTAACGATTTAATTTAGATAATGTGTGTGAATGCTGCTATTTTATTCCTTATTTCAGTTTCAATCAATTTTTTCAGTTTATTTCTGTGCATGTTACAGCCCAAATGTTATTTAGTATTGTTGAACTTATTTGGTGCTAATTAAACTTCAAAATTCTGCATTTTTGAAAATTCTGAAAAATCACCGACATTCTTGTTTTCAAATCTGATGCAAAACATTTCAAATTTTAATTGGAAAAATTATTTTTTATCCTATAGAACTGTAAAACAAAATAGTGCAATCTGTATAAAATGGATATATTAGAATCTATTAATTGAAAAAGTTTGCATTCATAGTCAATACAATGGAAATAATTCAAGAAAATATGACAGTTGGCAATTAATATCATTATTATATGATGAGATCACGAAAAAACTCTTTTTCAGCAAAGTCCACTAGTGGCAATAAAGGTTTAAATCTAGATATAATTAGCAATCTTGTACTGCAGGGATTAATATATTGGATAGCTAAACTCTAATTTCCCCTTTAAGTCTGCTTAAATGAAATATCATTTCAGGAATTAATTTTGCCTAAGTATTGTAGAAACTTAATTTCC
This sequence comes from Ptychobarbus kaznakovi, assembly GCA_027422405.1. Classification (NCBI taxonomy): domain Eukaryota; kingdom Metazoa; phylum Chordata; class Actinopteri; order Cypriniformes; family Cyprinidae; genus Ptychobarbus; species Ptychobarbus kaznakovi. The sequence goes on along the minus strand of CM049807.1, from coordinate 5,631,153 downwards.
TGTAAAGCTGCTTTGCAACGATTGTATCGTGAAAAGAGCTATACAAATAATCTTGAATTGAATTGAATTGAATTGAATATTGTTTTCCCTTGTAATAATTTCTTGCCAAATGTCTTTGGGCATTATGGCAGAGTGCAAACGTGGGCCATTAAGAACATAAAGTCTGGGTGCAGATCAAGGTCAGTCCATCAACAGCAGGAAGAACATACTGCTATAAAATCAGGAAACAGAGAATTTAAAAGCATTTTATCTTAATTTACATGCTGAGGTAAAGAGGAGCTTTGACGCACATTGTCAAACGACATGTTTGCCATGCAGTGCTGCATATATTATAATTTATGAATGTCTCTCACTTGTTATTTTATCCCCCAGCCCCTCCACGCATGTCAAAATGAAGATATGAAAGCAGACAGGCAGGGAGGAAGAACAAAAATTGGTTAACCGCAAGGGGTCAAACTGTTATTGCATTAAAATTCTATGATGACAGGGGCTCTGCAGGTCGACACATGGAGGATGACACCAGACCTAATGCCTGAAACAATGTGTTTTATGCAAGTTTACAAGCCTAAAGGCTGAAACCAAAAATAGTGCTTGACAAGGCACAGCATTCAGACTTATCAACGTTTAATTCATGGAGCAATGGCATAGGAAACAAAAAAAAAGAGTCTACAGGGTCCTTCAAATCACTTTGTTGTCAGCTGGAACATTATGTCCACTTCACAGTATACACTCTAAATCTGAAAGACTCACACATGTTTACCTGAACCATAACTGAAGCAGTTATGCAGTTATCCATTATGTATTAAATTTAATTAAACACTGTTTTGGTTCATTTTCCCCCAGGCAATACCATCTTAAGCCAAATACCATTTTAAATCAAACAATTGTTATATTTGAGCAAAAATATATATTGGACAAACCCTCTGTGTTCAACGAAGTGACAACTGAAATACAACATTGGGGAAATTAAAGACTAATGGTGGAAGCCTGATAGCTGGACTGTAAAAATGACTTCAGACCATCACCTAACTGGCCAAATATGAGGATATTACATGTCAGATTATTGGCAAGAACTCGATAATATTAGATCCAGACCATTGACATACTTGGCATAGACATGTTTGTCCAAAACACCTGAGAACAACATGTTCTTGTTCAGAACTAGTTCTGTCAGTTAAAAATACCACGACAGAATCATTTTCATAACTTGTGGTACCGTTTGCAGAATGTTTTTGAATGTTCAGCTGAGCTGGTTAGTAAATCAAAAACAGGAAAATGTAACTGACAAAAATAATATTCAGTGAATCAGAAACCAACAGCATGACCAGTGTAGTCCGATTCCTGAACAAATGAACACTTAACAGCGAAACAGCTAGTCCAATTTCTGAACGAATTACTCTTATGAGCCAGCTCTTTTTATAGAAAATATGCATAGTTTTGCTGTCTCGTTCATTGAGGTTAACTTATTTAAGAAAAGTAACCGAAATTCGAGAGGGTGCAGGCTTCAAAATGAGTGTAGTTTGTAATTTTCCAAAATGAATAAGTTGTACAATCCAATTATTTTATTAAAAAACACACTGAGACCGGTTCTGACTGAATGACTCTTATGAGCATTTTGAATTAATAAGAGTCCCATATTTTTGTTGTGGTTTTTTAGTGTTTTATTTAATATGAAAAGTGTCAGTTGATGGATTGGATATATGATTACAATTTGTGAAGATCTTTGTAAAAACCTTTGCAAAGCATTGTATCTGAAATGATCTCATCTCATTTGGCAACAGACTGCTGAGGGCATTAAATGCAATAAGAGATGTATTTGTTTATTCCAAATATGTATTCCACAGAAGTACTAAAAGAATCATTAATTGCACCGTTAAGGAACTAGAATCATTAAGAGGGATCATTAAATTCCCTTCGATTCGCATCCCTAGAGTTCACTGGAATTAAGAGGCCTAGCCAACCCCGTTAATTACAAAGCTGCTTTCCAATTAATTTTCACGGCCAAAAACTCAGCAAAATATACATAGACACGACTTGCTGAAAAAGTCTAAAAATAGCACATCAGAAGGCAGACAACTTTTCACCCAAAATAATGTGCACTATGAATCATCTGCGTAGCTCTCGCTGACGTCGCGTGCCATGCAGCGAAGCATGCTCTTTCATGCAGAGAGACAGAACGTGGTGGAGAGGGAGAAATGTTGAAGCAGAGTGATCTGAATAAGCTTCTGCCTGACTGGCTGCACATCCATGTGGCCCGCCTGCTTCCCTGCGCCATGCAGCTGCACTTCCCTAATGCTCATTACTTATGGAGCAGCTCTTATCTTCCAATTACAATATTAGAAGGTTGAAGGAGTGTTTGTTTGTGCTTGCCGCATTTCAGATGAGCTGGGTTTCTCGCAGGCTGTAAGATGCAGCATCAAAGACTATGTTCTGGATTATGCAGAGACACCCTTGGGCCTTTCTTTCAGCCCATGTTTGTGTGTAAGGCAGTCAAACACGGACAAATGAAGCCTTGTTTTTTCAGCATGATTAAATACTGGGAGCTTCTGCCATCGTGGATTTTTTGTCATCAAGTGTCTCAACCCTTTTTTAGATAGTTTCATTGCTATCTAATGCTTTGTGCGTTGTTTGCCAGAAAGTTTGAAGCAAGGTTATGCACTATTATTGAACTGACAGTGCCTTGTTTATTTCAATGTAATTTGAATGTGGTTTCAATTGAAATATCAAGATGAAGGAAGTATAACTAAAATATAAAAACTAACATGAAATGTAATTTTTAAATAGAAAAACAAAGTACAGTATGTGGAGACGATGTGAAATGTTGGCTTGACAAAAATCATTGTTGCCAAAATCCTAAATTAGTTAGTTAACATTGATAATAATCAGAAATGTTTCTTGAGCACCAAATCAGCATATTAGAATGATGGTAACACTTTATTTTAGGGTCTCTTAACTAGTTGCTTATTAGCATGCATGTTACTAGAATATTAGACATGTATTAGTACTAATTAAGCACATATTAATGCCTTATTTTGCATGACCTTATTCTACATACTTTATCCGACCAAATACCTAAACTTAACAACTACCTTACTAACTATTAATAAGCAGCAAATTAGGGATTTATTGAGGGAAAAGTTGTAGTTAATAGTGAATAAGTGTTCCCTATTCTAAAGTGTTAAAATAATGATTTATAAAGGATCACATGACACTGAAGACTGGAGCACTGGCTGCTGAAATAAATATTATTATAATATAACAATTATGATATTTTATTATGAATATTTAAAAAAAGAAAATAGTTATTTTAGTAAGTGTAGTATACTGAGAGACTTTCACATGCATTTATTTTTTATCTTACTGACCCTAAACTTTTGAATGATAGTTTAGATTAAATTCTGAATTTTGCTCAACCCTGGTTTGAAGATACAAATGGATTCAGGTGAGCCTGAAGCGTGCAAAACACTGACACTACAGTGCAATTTGTAAACACTCTGTGTGCAGATAAACTTTGACAGTTGGTGTATATGTTCACGCTACATGGCTGGAATATTAATATCTTGACAGACTTGCCATGACAGAAGTGACTTATCACATGCTCCAGCTGCCTTTGAACTAACAACCGTTGCATGAACCCAGTGAGCTCAGTGATCTTTGAAACAATGAAACCAACCTCGGGCTAACTTCTCACACATGACTCTTGCCCACATCATTCTCCCTTTGTAGCCTCCTAACCCCTGTAAGACCATCTCTCGCTACACGGCCTGTCCCAGGTAAAGAGCGTCAAGGTCCAGCCCTCAACCCGAGCCTGATGGATTGAAAAGTCCTCATCTTCTGATCTGCCCTGCAAATAGTATCTCAGGCCTTTTTCTGGAGAGACTGACAGATGATGCTTCCTTAGGAAGAGGGTGTGGGGGGGAGGCAATATGTTACCATCTCAATTTCCCCTCCTTTTTCATTGTGATTGATTTTCCCTTAGACGAATGGTGACAGGTAGATGAAGTTATATCCCTTTCTCCTCGTCCCATTCGTTGCCCTCCAGAGATTCAATCAAATTTTTAAGCTCCAGTATTTATGCTTCTTCTTTCCCTTTTGAATTCACACATAAACGGAGACCATGAGGGGGCAAAGTGAACAGATAACAGACATGGCTTCTGATGCCACCACCATTACTGCAGTCAAACACTGACAATTACAATAATGTGCCTGTCAAGTGTTGATATTTTATTTAATTTAGTCAGATTTTTCATAATTCCACTGCGGTTTTTTATTCAACTTCGGGTGCTTTTATATTCCAGAGGTGTGTGTTTATTAAAACATTTCATATTTTATTTTGTGTGTGCGTGTTTATTTGAAGGTCGCATTAAAATGTCCCAAAAATTATTTGTTATTTCGCTTTGTGGATATATTTTATGATTTTACACATATCCCGGATCAAGACTTTCTTATAATATAAAAATCCGTCAAAAAAGGTGGGCAGAAATAGGAAAATGCTGTAATGCTCTTTACAGTAACAGCAGACTGCAGCTGTCTTTCTATTCCACATCAGAGCAGTCAAGCGAAACCAGTCCTCTAATGCTCTGAATGCAGTGTGTCCGCTTATTTAACTGTCCTATCGTCTGATGGCACACACAACTTACTGTCAGGCATTTTTTTGTTATTTTGTTCTGTTTGTCTTTAAAGGGATAATCCACCCAAAAATGAAAATTCTGTCATCATTTACTCACCTTTTTTCATTTAAAACCTGCCTGACTTTCTTTTACTCAGCACAGGCCATCCAAGATGTAGATGAGTTTGTAGTGAATGGGTGCCGTCAGAATGAGAGTCTAAACGGCTGATAAAACAAGTATCATGACTCCAGTCCATCAATTAGCATATTTTGAAGCGAAAAGCTGTGTGTTGTATGAAACAAATCCATCAAGACATCTTTAACTTGTTAAACTAGCCCTTTATCTTAACTTTCCAGTCACATCTTTCTGAAGCGAAAAGCTGTCAAACACCAATTACAAATTAAAACAATTCTAAACAAATATGTTGGTGGATTTTGATGAGAGGACAACAGTGACTTTTCCACTGAAGTGCTATCACGAATTACAGACTCACAGTTTTGCCAGAAATGACCGTTTAAAGTTAAAATGCTTTAATGATGAATTTATTTATTACAAACGTGCATCTTTTCACTACACAAGTTATTAATTGATGGACTGGAGTCATGTGGATTACTTGTGGATTATTGTGAGGTTTGGACTCTCATTCTGACGGCACCCATTCACTGCAGAGGACCGACTGGTGAGTGATGTAATGCTAAAATCTGTTCCAATAAAGAAACAAACTCATCTACATCTTGAAAATCATAATTGTCATCACATTTTCTTTGGGCGAACTATTCCTTTAACTCAGAAACTACTACAGTCAGATCAGAATTTGTGAGATTCTTCACAAATTCTCCTTTTCTGGTGGTGAGTATAACGAATGCATTTTTGGCTATAAACTGTAAGTGTTTATTTTTAACATTCAAAGAGAGTTCTGTGTGTCATTGTTATTTCCTCAATGAAGGGGAGCGAGTTTTCTGCCTCTGTCTTCTGTTTTAACTCCATCACCATCACTTGTTTATCTGGATGTACAGTATTTGGCTGTGTACAAATGCCAAATGCAGCTGGGTGTGTACTTGGTTCTGAAACTGTGCCACCACTGACTGAAGATCAGTATAAAGCATAGTTTATCTGCTGACGATGCTGTGTTAGTTGCCTGTAATGTCAGCGGCTAATTCTCTTTCAGACTCCGGAGACTTTGTGTATATCTTTAACCCTGTCCGCTGTGTCATGGCAATGTGCTAACAGAGCAGAACACAGCTTTGAGCTCTGTGCCCACGTCTCTGCTCTCAGGGTTTGTCTATGGCCACAGTGTTTCCCTTTCCAAAGTTGTCCATGAAATTCAGGTATTTATGCATAAGTGTATGCAAGTCAAAGATAAGAAAAGCTTTGGAGGATAAAAACAGCTGCAGTTACTGGGAAAACGCTAGTTTAATGAGATCTGCAATGCCACAGCTTCTGAACGATTGTAGAAGTGAAAAGTAGATCATTTAGAGACAATTGAGATATTCAGAGCAAAAAGTCCCACTTTAGTGTGAGATAAAGAGATCCATTTAAATAATAACTGAGTTTAATCTGCTCTCAATTATATTAGATTCAGATCTGCAGGGTTTGTTTGTTTTATTACTTACAGTTTTACTCTGTTTTATACCAGTTAAGTTTATTATTGAACTTTTTGTTAGTGCCAGTGAAATTATTTTCCTGCTTCACACTATTTGTTGTTCCATAATTTGCCTTTAGCATTCTATTCTAAGTCAGACATCGAATATTTCTTCTTAATATCTCTGACACCCAATCATAAAGCTGTTGTTTGACTGATAAGATGCAGAAGATGATGTAGACATATATATATATATACCTACATATAAAGAAAAGAGAACAGAAAAGCTAGATTGTGCAGGTGTTTGATTGTCAACAAAGAAATATCCTGGCAAATAAAGTGTGGAGGATGAATGATGCTGTGCAATGGTAGCATGTGTTCTGCAGATGTACGGTTATCAAAAGAGATAATTTACTGTTTGTACACCTGTCTCAGAAAATGTGTGAGAAACAAATTTTCGCTTTTACTCCATGCATTTTATGTGCTTAAAGGTATATAAACCAACTTCCTGAGTGCTGCCATATTCACATGATGTAATACACACACATCTTAATGAAATCAGAGCTGTGGATTTCCAAGTGTCCAAGCCACATTCTTTTCCAAGATTCCAAATCCAAAAGAACGCATCATAAAAAAAAAAGAATTCTGCTAATTACAAAATCGATTTTCTTTTTACTTTAGTTTGTTAAAAGCAAAAAAAAATGGTTTTATATATAACAGACAAGTAAGAAAATAAATATAAAATTAAACATAAAATGAAATAACTATAAAACAAAATAAATATATAATCAATATAAAACGACTGTCCAGAAGTCTGGAGTCAGTAGTTTTTTTAGTTTTGAGAAATTCATGCTTTTATTCAGCAAGGATGCAATAAACTTTAAAAGTGACAGTAAAGACATTTATAATGTTACAAAATATTTCGGTTTCAAACCATTTCTGTCATTTAAAATTTTATATTCATCAAAGACATCAAAAACTATTCACGGCTTCCAAATATTTAGCAGCACAACTGTTTTCAAAACTGATAGTTATAAAAAATGTTTCCAAGCACCAAATCAGCATATTTTGATGATTTCTGAAGGATCAAGTGGGGCTGGATACCTATACCTACAGTACATATAAACACTGAGATCGGGCTGGGCACTGAAGACTGGAGTAATGATGCTGAAAATACATTTCATTTTAAAATATATTACAATAGAAAAAGTTATTTTAAACTGTAATAATATTTCACATTATTGCTGTTTGTACTGTATTTTTGATCAAATAAATACAGCCTTGGTGAGCATAAATGGCTTAAAAATTATTATAGACCCAACCTGTGGTATATTTCAAAGGTTCAGAATAAGTATTAATGTTATGACCAGAAATTCAATCCAATAATAATATCTAAATATATTATTATTTAACTGAGCTCATGTTTATCTAGTGATATGATCCTGGGTATTTATTCATATACATCTCAGACCTTTTTTTAGCCTACAAAAGATATATGTAAATATATAATAACTGTACATGAATATGAGTACAAATATGAGACTCATAAGTCTTCTTTCACTTCATTTTCTGTATTAAGATATCTTTCTACCTGTAAACACTAACTAAATAACCCATAGGACAGTCTTTAGCAGCTTTTGAAGTGGATGTGAAGCCTGGCCTCTTCTATATGAAGTCAAGTCGTGAGCTATTACACAACATACTTCACACAGTAACCGTAGATCAGTGAGAGACTCCTTCATACTATATGTGAAGCCTTTGTATATGTTTTCGCACCCATATGGAGCACATTAGCTGTCCTTCTGTCAGAGTGCTGGCACAATACTTACTGCAAATGGCTGGACACTATCTCAAATAAAAGAAAACGTCCTATCGAAAGAGCCACAGACTTGTGGATCATTTATAACCTCTGTAACCTCTGTCAAGACGTGGGAGCAGGCAGGAAGGATAGGACGAGCATTTGGAAATTGAGGTGACGTCAGGGTTATCATATTCTTTTCTACTGCCCACCAAGTGCAGATTACTCGTCGGGGAGCTTTTCAGTCGGCGTAAGCGCTTGTCTTTCCAGGCTAATAGCAATAGCTGTGACTGCGATTTATCAGTGTCCAGCAGGAACTGAGCCTGTGGGCAAAAGAGGAGAGAGCATCTGTCTGTTCAGGATAAGCATAACCGATATTGAATAGCTAACTTCAACTCCCAGAGATGGCTGTCAGCATGATTGCTGTCTGTAATTCTTGGTGATAAGATTATTTTGGGGTTTAGTAAGAGTGTTGGATGTGTAAGTTAAGCATGGTGGCAGCAGTCAGTCACACACACTGAAGTCAGAAGAGAAGAGAACGTGTGTTGTCCTTGTGTGATCACTGTAAAGTGAAGAATATGATCCGGCCTGATTAGAATGCATGACTGAAACATTTAAATGTTGCTGTAACAATTAGTCAGTGTAAAAGCTAATGCAGAAAGTGGTATATTCACAACAACTTTTTACTGCTTTTATGTGATTATTTAATGGGGCAAACAATCAAGTGACTGTAGAATTTCCTGTCTAAATGATTAAGTAATGATTAAAAAATTAATGAATTTTGAATGAATGTTATTATGTCAAGTTTATAATATCATGCTTGGTCAAGAAAAATTGTGTAAAACATTATATCTATAAAATAAATACATAATACAAATGATCAAAAATACACCACAAACAGCAATAATGTGAAATATTATTACAATTTAAAATAACTGTTTTCTATTATAATATATTTAAAATGTTATTTATTTTTGTGATGGCAAAACTGTATTTTCAGCATTATTACTCCAGTCTTCAGTGTCACATGATCCTACAGAAATCATTCTGATATGCTGATTTGATGCTTTCGGTATCTTGGTGGGCAGTTTGATGCTTCAGAACTAGTTTAACAAGTTAAAAACATCTGGATGGATTTGTTTCTTATAAGCATGCAGCTTTTCACTTCACAATGTGTAAATTGATGGACTGGAATTGTGTGGATTGTTTATTATTTGGATGTTTTTATCAGCTGTTTGGACTTTCATTCTGATGGCACCCATTCAATACAAACTCATCAAGTTTTGAGTAGAAAGTTTAAAATGACAAAATGTATTTGAAATAGAAATAAAAATGTTGTCTTCAAAGAAAAAACATTGTTCTTATAATGTCAAACTTGGGCAAGAAAAATTGTGTACAAATTATATCTAGAAAATAAATACAGAATGTATCATTGATTAAATAATGTAATTATATATGTATATATGTATGTGTGTGGTGTGTGTGTGTATATATATATATATATATATATATATATATATATATATATAATACATAGATATCAAATTTAAGTATATGATTTTTACACTTTTTAATTTATGTATTTCTTAAATTTTTCATAAAAAATGTAATTAAAATTTGCTGTAATATTTTCTGCTGCAGCACATATTAATAGTGAATGAATGAATGAAGAAAATTCATGAATACAAAAATATGGTGTTTGATGCTGTTTAAAAGAGAACATAATCAGCAAAGACATTTTTTCCCATGAGTCTCTGTCTTAAAGTCTAAATCCTGTCAATACAGTTGTTCACAGGTCCCAGTCAAGTCGCAAGTCACAGACTCAAGTTTCCATGATATTCTGACGATAATAATAAAATGTTGTTTTAATTTTCATTTTACAAAGGGCCGCTAACAAGGGGATTGTTATATTAATTATTCAGTGCAGGGGGATTTCCGACAACGTTTTTGAAGGCCAATCAGCCTTTCCTTTATTGAAGCTTTAGTCAAGTGCTTTACTCAAATGTTACTCAAAAACATCACACAGGGTCTCTTGTGTGCTGACCTGCATTAAAGCAGGTTGTGGGGAGGCAGCCGTAATCCCTGGAAACTCTCTTCAAAGAGTTGTGCTGTTGTCAGAAATGATTTCTTCATGGAACCAGTTGGCAGCACAAAGTTCCTCCAAACCCCTTCTGTAATCTCTCCAGCCTTTATCACAGATCGGAGAGGCAACCACACCTTTTGAAATGCTAATGCACGAAAGGCTGCAAAAGCTCGTTTGTCAGATCAGATGTAAACCATTACTTGTCTTAAAAGGCAGAGACAGCTGAGGAGGAAGGATCGGAAAAGGTGACCCTCCAAGTTATTCACCGGAACAACCGCTATTTGACTGCAGCATGGTAATGTTTCTTGTGAATATTAATAATGTTTATGAATAAATAATGAAGGAGCTCTGGACTTTAAAAAAAACAATATCAGCCAGAATGAATTATGACAGCTTAAATATTTATTGTAAAGTTTGATATGCAAATTAGATTGTCATCCAAATCTCCTACACCAGACTTGCAGTTTCCTTTTACCTGCAGTCAGAATGACCAACGCTATCTCACGGCAATTTGTACATATACTTCACCTCTATTTAATACAATAGTTTAATATGATATTTCAGCTGAGAGTTGATGTGGATTATTGACAATTGAGGTTATTTTTACATGAAATAAGAGAGTTTACTTAAGTGGGTCAAAATGTTCTTTTCCATCCTTTTATTTAAACATTCAACTGTACAGGTAATATTTAAACAGGTTGAATATCATGTTCTTCTTCTGATTTATATTTAGATTAATAGTCAATAGCAAGCTGTCATTGTGCAGATCCATAGAGAAGCATACACATTGGTTTCAATACATTTGTAATTATTTTTGTATTTATTTTTTGCTTATGGTATGCTTAATGTTATACAAAATAGGCATCTAATTATATAATCTATGCATCTAAATGTATATTTTATCATGATTATTCATGTTATTTTTGACCAGTCTTTGGATATTAGGGATGAACTTAGCTGTGCATTAGCTGCAGAATTACATTCTGATTAAGTTAACTTAAACTAAGCAGAGAGAGAGAGAGAGAGAGAGAGAGAGAGAGAGAGAGAGAGAGAGAGAGAGAATGCATATCAGATTTATAAATACAAGGCCGAAGCACAATGATCTATTCCAGCAGTGTTCATGTCTAATTGGTAATCTTAGCTATTCGTTGTGGACGGTTATCTACCAGTGGAACATAGTATCTCACCCTGCATAGCATGCAACAAAACCTTTTTAAGGTTCTGCTATAATTATCTTTTCCAAGTCAGGATACGAGATTAGAGCTCAAGCGCCTCTCCAAATTCAAGGGGAAGCTAATGAAATATGGCCTCAGTACCGCAATGATAGCGTGCTGCACATTTTAAGCACTTGAGCAATAAATCATGTGACCAGGTCTATAGGGCAACAAGCAAACTTCAAGCTCAAAGCAGATCCTGAGGAAGCAAAACAAAGCTGCAGTCAGAACAGCTTTATTGGGAGAGCCATCTCTTTCCCGATCACATGTCACCCACCATCTGTCTGAGAATGGGAGTAGTGTTGAGTGGAGGTGCTGGAATACAGGTGGCTCCCTTCCTGCAGTAATGAAATGATGGACACAGAAAATGACTCATTCAGGGCTGATGGTGCAGATGATTGAAGGTCTCGGAAGGGCAGCGGTTAACACCCCTCATGCCAGCATGCACCTCGTGTCTTAAATATTTGCACACGTTCTCCTCTAGGTCATACTGAATAACTGCCTGGCTGTTGTGCGTGCTGTACTGTGAGCTGAGAAGTAAATTGTTTTACGGGTCCTGTAACCTGATTTAAAATCATAAATTGAAGTAATAAGTCGTCCAGCTGCGCAATTGCCTTTCAGAAACACAGTTTTGCTCATAATGTATTCAGGTATTGAGTTACCACATAATATCTGTTGCTGGTATTGAGTAACTTGGGAGCATTTGTATTGACTATGCACACATCTGTGTAATCTAGATAGTGAAACACAATCTAACACTGAGTCTTAGATTGAAGTTGCATACATTACTATGCACAAATTATGCAACTATATCACCTGGTGTATGAAGTTTAGATGCTTAGATTGTCATCAAGCATTTTATGCACGTTAGTCCTTGTGAACTTCCTCCTGTTGGGATTTTCAGTGTGAGCACTCTACACAGTATAGTGTATACAAAATATAATAGATTTAGTGATACTCCTCAGTTTCAGAAACCACAACTATTCACCAAAAACAGAAAGAAAAAAATCAGTAAATAAAATAATGACGCATTATAATGAACACAATAAACACATTTTCTGTTTTTGCACCTGACATCAAATAAAGCTTTGTGCTTTGTTAAATTTGTATATTTAACAAAGCCTCATCTTGTAAATTATGTTAGTTTTATTGCAAAATCCAAACAATACACCGTTATGGCGCTCTTTAATGTGGCAAGATAGGTGGTCTCATTTCAAGCGGCAGCGCAAAGTGCACGTGAACCGATCATCATTGCCTCTTTACTACTAATTCTAGCATGAAATAAACATGAATGATCATCAAAAGGTAAGTTACAAGAAACAGTATAACTTACTGAAATGTACCATCGCTTCATCAGTGTTTCAACTGCAGAACAGTGTGTTTAAAACAGCTTGTAAACAAAATGTCTCATTGCCTCAGGAAAGATATACAGTGTAGCGTATCTAGTAAAAACTATAGACATGATCAATAAATGGCCATTTGAAGGTGTTCTTTAACATTCTTTTGGCACGTTGTTGCTGCTTTAGTAAACTACAGCAGGGGCGCGAGTGAAATCTATTCTACTTTACCATGAGTTGTAGCATTAAAACAAACATAATGCAACTTTACAAATTCATGTTAAAAGAAACAGTGCAACTCATAAACTCATGATGAACAGTAATTTAAACAGCTTGTGAACAGCGTGTCCCCTGAGTTACATTTGGCGAGTCATTGAATGTCCATGCGTTCAGAGCACATAACGTAATATTTATAAGCTTGTCACTGTTAATATGGGCACTGTAGCTATATTGTTAGACTTGGCTAGATTTATTTATATTGTTGTTCATTTTGAAGTTTACATTTTTTTTGTGTTATATCAGTTTAATTTATTAACATGATCAGTTGTTTTTTAACTTGTCATGCTTCATGTACTAAGATTAATTAGTGTATTTGTGATTATTAATGTTAATGTTAAGCTTTTTAAAACCATATTAATGAAACAATTTGCATGGAGCTCTTTGTTACAGATACTTAATCTAAATGATAATGATGTTAAGCAGATTTGACCTCAAATCTGGCATTTTAAATTCAGTTTTTTGAGGTCAAGCGCAAAGTCATAAACACTAAAAATCAACTAAAAGAGAAATAGCAAAGTATTGAACAACCTGAAAGTCATTGATCAGGGCAACAAAAGCTCTCTCTCTCTCTCTCTCTCTCTCTCTCTCTCTCTCTCTCTCTCATCTATCTAGCAAACCAGACTTAAGGGCATAATCCATATAATCCACAGCATAATTTGTGTACTTGTGTACCAGGAATTAGCTGTTTGAAACCACATGGACAAGCATATAGACTTTTGCTATAGTAAGGTAGTTGTTAAGTTTAGGTATGGAGTAGAATTAAGGGATCTAAAATATGGGTCATGCAGAATAAGGCATTAATATGTGCTTTATAAATAGTAATAAACAGCCAGTATGTTAGTAATATGCATGCTAATAAGCAACTAGTTAATATAAGAAATTGGTCCTAAAAATAAAGTGCCACCATTTCATCTAAAGCAGTTTATGTGTATTTTAAGGGAAGGATCATCTCATTCTGAACTCTTCTGTCTGCAAATATTGTCACACAAATGAGTGAAATGGTTGGATTCATTTGAAAAGACACCTAAATGTGGCATCTAATTAAGGGGTCATGGCATTTAAGTTGAGTTAAAACTGCAAACACTCACTGTTTTATTGGGGAGGTTCTGCTGCTTTGAATCTCTCTGTCCTCCAAGGTGGAACATGCAGAAATCGGGTTTTCTGGGCCCACAGCTGTAAGTGGCTGATAAGGCCATAGGCAGAAAAGCCAACATTTCGCCCCGGCTGTGCAACTTATCCCCCATCCCTTTTATTGGGTGTGATAGGCTCTGTGTCCTCACATTCTCAGTTCTCCATAGAGGACAGCACAGGAGATAGGAGAGTCAAGCATGCTGCTGGATTAGTGCAACCAGCTCCAACTTACCGCAGTTTGAGGAGTCTTGTGCTGTGATTTTACAGAGGTGTAAACCCCTGAGACATCACCAATTCAGTTAGGAGTAGGGGACACTGGGGCTAGTTGTCACACGTGGAAATAACTTGGACCGAGAATGACTTTAAACAATGAGAATGACTTTTAAATTGCAAAATGAATGGCAGTTCAAATTGAATATTAGATTCGTAGAATGAAAATATTTAGAATCCTTGATGTTTGAAGGTTTATAAGCCACATAGACATAGACAGACAGACAGACAGACAGACAGACAGACAGACAGACAGACAGACAGACAGACAGACAGATAGATAGATAGATAGATAGATAGATAGATAGATAGATAGATAGATAGATAGATAGATAGATAGATAGATAGATAGATAGATTCATCATTCAATTACTCAATTGAGTGCTATAGCAGCAGTTTTGCATGTTGTTTTCAAAAGTTTGGTTCATAATCCTTCTAAATGTGGATTTATTTATTTATTTTTGGGTGAATTCTTTCCTCCAAGCTAAAACAGAGCTGCTTAGTCTTGACGTCCACTTAAACCTGGCCAACCTGGAAGACTAATGTGCAATGGCATCACTCTGGAATTTCCTATGCCTTATTAGACTAGGTCTGTAATTAACATTACTTGAGGAGACCATCTTTTAAACATGATTTTAAAGCCGTCCTGTTTAAAAGAAGTTGCAGACTTAATAAGGACTAATAAGTGTTGAGTTTAAGCATTTTTGTTTGGTTGCATTTCAGTTGCTGGAGCTCTGTCTGATTGTTTAATCGATCAATAAAGCTTTTGCTGGTATAATTATCTGTGGCTGAGCTTGCTGAATGCAGTCCAGAGTCAGTGTAAGATATTGCACATGACTGTGGGTAGAATATGTCCTAATGACCTTCACTCATCTGTCATCCCAGATATGATCAATCTGTTTGCGGGCAGTGATGGAGAGAAAAGCATCAAATGAGTGATATGGATCTGACAAAATATTCCATTCATCACCTCCGTGCCACATGACATTTGGCCTAAAAATGATATTGATGTGGCCCTATTTTAAGACTCAAACTGCATTTGGGCATTGGGTGTCCACTGATTGGTCAATTTATCTACTCCGAACGGGAAGTAGCACCGAAAGGTCAATTTTCCCGAAATGCCAATTTTGCAGTTGATGTCACGAAAACAAACAAACATAAAAAACAACCGAAGCTTTCCAACACTGACATAGGCTACAAAACTATAGCAACACACAAACACAATAAACATCTTTTGTTTAAAACTATAGCAACACACAAACACAATAAAACTTTAAACAAATAAAATAGCAGATTAATCGAGTCCCCCTCAAGCTTTTTTTTTAAGTCCATCATCCACGTGCATTGGATATGACCTAGAAGCTTAATTTAAACAAGATAGCAGATATACGAGTCCCCCTGCAGTTTTTACACAGACATCCCATGCGGCAGCACCACATTACATTATTCATATTTAGGGGATTAAACCTGTTTCTGGTATACCAGTACATACTCAGGGACTAATCACATGCAGAAGTGCTTTGGTTAAGGGCATAGGTTTATATGTTGGCACTATCAACTGCATATTTAGGGGATTAAACCTGTGTCCTCTGGTATACCAGATCTCTAATCACTAAGCCCTGTCCCAGCATAGGTTTATATGTTGGCACTATCAACTGCTGATAATAAAATACAAATATTTAAAGTAGGACACGTGGAAAAGTTATTTAGTTATACAGGTGAATCTCAATAAATTACTCGTGTATTAAATAAATGTCGTGGAAAAGCACACATTTATTTGAGTAAGTTTCAAGTCTTTGGTTCTTTTAATTGTGATGATTTTGGCTCACATTTAACAAAAACCCACCAATTCACTATTTCAACAAACTACTCGTGTATTAAATAAATTAAATGCACAAAAGACAGACTGAAGTAGTTTAAGTCATTTTTTAGTGAATTGTTGGCCTTCTTTTAATTGTGATGATTTTGGCTCACATTTAACAAAAAACCACCAATTAATTTACTGTATATGTACTCAATAGAATACTTCAAAAGACCTTTTGCTTTAATTATTGTTGCCTTCTGGAAAGTATTCGGTTAATTTACGTGTATATGTACTCAATACTTGGTAGGGGCTCCTTTTGATCTTTAATTAGTTTGTGGCATTCGGCGTGGCTGAGGTGGTGGAGGTGGATCAGTTTGTGGCACTGCTGAGGTGGTATGAAAGCCCAGGTTTCTTTGACATTTTTTGGTCTCTTGCCTTCAGCTCATCTGATTCTCATTTTTTTGGTCAGGTCTTGTTTGGTCATTTTCCTCTTGACAATCAAGCACACCAACCCCACCATGGATTCTCTAACCAATGGGGTTCAGGTCTGGGCAGGTGCCAAAGTTTGCTGGCTGGAAAATGAAATCAAGCACACCAACACCATGGTCATCTTTAACCAACTTTTGGTGCTTTTGGCAGTGTGGGCAGGTGCCAGAATCCTGCTGAAGAAAATGAAAGTGCTCCAGCATTTCTTGGTCGGGTGCAGTAAAAAGCTGGTCAGCAGAAGGAAGCATGAATGCTCCAAAATTTCTTGGTAAACGGGTGCAGTGACGTTGGTTTTCAAAAAACACAATGGACCCAACACCAGCAGATGACATTGCACCCCAAATCATCACAGACTGTGGAAACTTAACACTGGACTTCAAGCAACTTGGGCTATGAGCTTCTCCACCCTTCCTCCAGACTCTAGGACCTCGGTTTCCAAATAAAATACAAAACTTGCTCTCATCTGAAAAGAGGACTTTGGACCACTGGGCAACAGTCCAGTTCTTCTTCTCTTAGCCCAGGTAAGACGCCTCTGACGACAACTGTAGCCAAATTCCTTGACACGTCTGTGTGTGGTGGCTCTTGATGCCTTGACCCCAGCCTCAGTCCATTCCTTGTGAAGTTCACCCAAATTCTTGAATCGATTTTGCTTGACAATCCTCATAAGGCTGCGGTTCTCTCGGTTGGTTGTGCATCTTTTTCTTCCACACTTTTTCCTTCCACTCAACTTTCTGTTAACATGCTTGGATACAGCACTCTGTGAACAGCCAGCTTCTTTGGCAATGAATGTTTGTGGCTTACCCTCCTTGTGAAGGGTGTCAATGATTGTCTTCTGGACAACTGTCAGATCAGCAGTCTTCCCCATGATTGTGTAGCCTAGTGAACCAAACTGAGAGACCATTTTGAAGGCTCAGGAAACATTTGCAAGTGTTTTGAGTTGATTAGCTGATTGGCATGTCACCATATTCTAATTTGTTGAGATAGTGAATTGGTGGGTTTTTGTTAAATGTGAGCCAAAATCATCACAATTAAAAGAACCAAAGACTTAAACTACTTCAGTCTGTGTGCATTGAATTTATTTAATACACGAATTTATTTAATACACAAGTTTCACAATTTGAGTTGAATTACTGAAATAAATGAACTTTTCCACGATATTCTAATTTATTGAGATGCACCTGTATGTCATGGTGCATTTAGGAATGGAAACAATTTCCATTTGTTGAGATTTTCAAATTTCAATTCAAATTCAAAAATTCTAATTTCAATTCAAATGTAACACATTTCCATCTGTTAGTATTGGGTCACTACAAAAAAAATACTTTAATTTCAACATTTACGAATCCATTATTAAAATCAAAAGTTGCATGCTTCTAACTAATTGGACCTTATTTTAAAGTGTTACCAAATAATTATAGTGCCTAATAGAGGAATAGTAGGTCCAACATGTCTCTAAACAGTCCACTCATATACAGTAAATGCATTGATAAAATTTTTCCCCATGGTAAAGCACTGGTTTGGGGATTATTAAAGCAGATGGCACTTATATGACCTGTCACACAAGACATAAAGCTGCCAGCGTGGCTCTGACGGGCCTTAAATCTGAAGACGGTGTGAAGTAAAGCTGTATTTTGGTCCACTGGGAGTGTCTGGATGGATCACACCACTATAAACAATGTTGTTAGGATCATGGTGTGAGCAGCAGCAGAAGGAAACAAACAAGCCTAGCCCAGTAACATAACCTGATGTCATAAATTGTCCCTAAAATACAATCATCCTTTGGATGTGGAACATTACATGGCCATGAACCTGTTGATTTTACTTTGCTTGTTTGTTGCCCCCGCGATGCAGACGTGTGGACGGCGTCATGCTGGAGGGACAAATAAGGCTGGGTTCAAAGGCTACAGCGATCACAAAACAGGCAGCACAGCTAGAGTAGATCACATTATAACTCTCAGTGCTGTTTCCTCCCCAATTCCACTTTAGGTTATTCATATTCCTCCCACTTCCTTTTTTTCTCTCTATCCCTCTCTTCTGCCTTGATTTGCTGTCAAAACACATTTCACTCTCACTGAAGAATCAGTTTGCATGTTGAGTTTCCCTCCACACTGACTCTCCCATACTCTTACCAGCCTCTTTAATTTTTTTTGCAGAGGTTTTGACCAGACGCATATTATTCTTTCTTGTTTAAGCTTCGCAATAACAGTTTCAGACCTGCAGACGATTTTGAGCAGGAATCGCAAGAGGAAATATGAAAAAAATCACACTGTGGCTTTAAGAAAATTAATTCTGCTTCCCTGAGTTTTGTGTGTGTCAGCATAGTTATTACAATTTTATCTCTGCATATCTCAAGTAACTAACAAAAGGTAACAACACTGCTAACTTTCAGTAGTTCAGCTATAGTATATACATTTCCCGTAATAAGCTACTTTTCCCCTCATGTAAATGATTTTGATCAATTTCAAACTGCTGCATTCAGAAAAACATACACATTTTACTACTATTATTTCTTGCCAAATGTTTAATCAGTCACACTTTACGATGTCTCATTTGTTAACAATAGTTAATGCATTAGTTATCATAATCTAACTATAATTGGTTATGTTTTATTTTATAGTGCCCTTGTATACAGTATAATTATTCATTTTAAGTACTGAGTAATATTAATTCACAACATGTACTTATTGCACTATAGGGTTATGATTATGGGTATGGTTTATGATTATTGCATGTAATTATGCATACTTTTCAAATATTACTATAGTAAGTACATGCAATGTGTAGACACTGTAAATTCAAGTATTATACTATGCTCTCTATATATTTACCATTTATTAACCTCATGTTACAGTAATACAAAGTTATTTATTGTTTGTTAACTAATGTTAACAGATGCAACATTTGCTTTTAAAATGTTAGTAAATGTAGACATTATTACCAAGATTAATAAATGCTGTACAAGATGTCACACCTCAAGGGCCTGTTTTGTTGTGTTTCCTTCCCCATATGTTCTGTGTGACCTAGTTCTCCCTCATGTCTGATTATTGTCATTTGGTTCAGGTGTTTGTCATTAATTACCCTCATCAGCCCTCATATTTAAGTTGTGTTCAGTTCACTGTTTGTCGTCCAGTCTACTACATCCCTATGTGTGCATCCTGCCTCACCTTCTGGGTCTGCCCTTTTGTAGCTTATTAAAGACTATTTGCGTTGTTCATCGTCTCCTTTATGCGTTTCATTCACCGTAGCTGTGACACAAGTATAGTTTATTAGCTCATGTTAGTTAATGTAGTTAACTAATGTTAACAAAAGAAACCTTATTGTAAAGTGCTACCAACCAATGTTCAGATTGTATGTGTGGGAAAGTCTCACATTTGTTGTTGTTGTGGATATTCTGTGAAATTCTCCTATTTACCACTTTTCTATAAATGTTTATTTTTTTGTATTTACAGTAAATTTACACTGATTTAAAATGATCCAGCTCAGTTAAATGCTGTCATCCTCATTATTTAGGAGAGATAAATACCGCTATGACTATAAAAACAAATTGCATCACATGACACTTTTACAGTAGCTCATTAAAAACAAAAGCTTTTTATTTTGAGACAATATAGAACAACCTTAGAAATGCACAGCTCAAAATTTCACCTCACTAATGGCCAACTCACTATCCTGCCCATGAGAGAGAGCAAACGAGTACCCATAATGCAGTGCAACATGAGCAGCCAATTTACCCTTAGAATGTGATGCTACAATATTTTTACATAAAGATATGACCACCTTAAATATTTTCAGTGTTGATTTTTTATTTGAGAAGGAAAGGAGAGGATCATACAAGGAAAATTGAAGATGTATAATTTAACGTATTGCTACCTTCACACAGGACTTTGAATGAAATGCCACTAGCTCAAATGAAATCCACGAGTTATAGAGAACGTATCATTATTATTCATATAGAAATGCATGACAGCATGTGTGTGCTACAACCACAGACACGGATCTGGATCTGAACGTGTTCTGTACCACTGCGTATTCCTGCCAGACTAATGGGTTGTCAATGTTATATTCGTTCCCATGGTCCCGCTGGCCAGCAGGGGACATCTCAGTGTTTTTTTTGCTCAGTGAGGCTAACCTTAGTAATAGATAATACAAGAGCACCACATCTTTTTATCCGGAAATGTGTTCCTTTTATTCCCCTCCAAAAATGATATTTCCATCCTTTAGACAGAAGGATGAGTGATGGACCTGCTTCTAACGAGCTGATCCAATCAACATTCAGCTGACTATTGCCCCTTACCACTTTCAGTGCAGCTAGAGCATTTGTCATGGACTGGTTGACAGGCATTTTGACCTAAATCTTTCAATACCTCCAGTTCTGGCTATTTTGGGATGATGTTGCTGACAGTTTGTTGAGTATATTTGCATCGAGTGTCAATTAGAGCAGTAATACAAGTGAATGATGATATCAGTAGTTCATTGCTGTCGCTCATACATCATTACACTGTTGATGTGTATGTTTGTGCTTCAGAGTGTGTGAACGCAATGTCACATTATGTAAGTCTTGTTATTTTTTTGCTTTCACCTTTAGCAGTATGTGCTTGTCTGGTTCAGCAGTCAGACCTCGGTCCATCTGTCATGTGCTCTGAGAGCAGCTTTCCTGTGCATTTCCTTCAGTCTCTTTGGAATTCTCCACTGCACTTATTGTACATCAGCATTACATTTCCATATAGGCAATTAGTAATATTTTTGCATTAACAGCAACAACAACAACCATTATCATTATCAATCTAAGCTAATAAAATAATATAGAATAGTAAAAATTATTACATTATATTATATTATGCGTGGTAATCCATTGTTCATCTATTACTAGTAGATCTGTAAAAACCACCATGTGTTTTCATTTGTGAAGCATAATTTGACATCAAATGGAAATAGATGAAGCTCTCAGGGATCTGACTGGTCAAATTAGCTCATTTAAAAGAAGAGCGCTTTCACAGTTGGCTCTCATTTTGAATGGGAATAATGGACGGCTGAACCACATATTCCTGCTTCCCAAATGGTTGCCTAAATTGAAGTCTGGAGAATGGAATGATAATTAACGTCAATGAAAACAGATGGGGCCAGTTTATACTTGCATAATAACAACAGGCCAGATGTTGTAAAGCCATATTCATTTCAAGGGCAATGCACAGTAGCTTAATGGTTAGTGTATCGGCTGCAAACTGTGGGTCATCTTTCAGTACTTCCCAAAGTCCAACACATAAGTTCAGATAAAAGCCGTTGTATAATATAAGTCATTCCTTTTCACAAAGACATTGTACATTTGCATTAGCTTCTTAATTTGTATCGTCTGCTTTTTAAGGGCATACATAAGAATCAATCAGTTGAAAAGATGGCAATGTTTCTGAATCAGTCAACCAAACAAATAAATAAATATAAATACAATTTCATTACACAGTATTAAATGCATATGAATATTTATACTTCCATCATAATCATAGAGCTGTGCCGCTAATTAATTATTCATGTACTATAAGCAAATAACTGACATGTTGTATAACATTCAGCCAAACTGTTTCTCTGAATCACAGTGACTGCTTTTGTCTCAGCAAAACCAAAACATTAAAGGGAAATATATTGGTTCAGTTCTGTTGCCGTTGACAAGATTGTGGTTCATTAGTGCAACACAGAAATATACTTACTCTGAATGTTATTCTGCATACTAATATGGATCATAAATACTAAAGAGGGGAGGCTGCGCAATAAGGATGAAAAGGGTTAGAAATGAAAAGGAATGGAGAGAAGAACCAAAGAAGCATATTAAAAATCTGTTTATTGATTTTGCTTCGGTTTTTAATGACCCATTTTCAGCTAAATTCTGGAATCTTGAATGTTGAGTTTTCATCAGCTTTAAAATGAGAAATAACACTCCTCTGCAAAGTAGGAATGAAGAATCAAACTATTTATGCTGCGTTATGTACTGTAGCATAAGAAAGTGTCCCCCAAACACAGCTGTGCTTTTCAGTTGCATTTTTTCAGGGGTGCAGAGCTGTAATGCCGTTGCAACGGATGTAAATAATTCCATTTGGGTATGAAAGTGCAGAAAATGTTTCATTTTAATGCTTAGCTGAACTACTGACCTGGTGATCGTATATGTTTGTGTGTATTTAGAAGTAGAAGTAAGCAGATGGTACCGTTTACAAGAAGCTTCCCGATTTTTTCATGTGAATTAGTTTAGGTATAAGTGTCATAACATATTGGAATGTTTATTTAGTAACTGAGTCCTATTATTTATTTGTCTGCTTTTTTGTTTGTATTTTAATTATTTTTATGAATTGTTGTGTCAGCGGACAGGAGGAGGAAATGTGTGTGAGAAAGGTGTCACTACGGCTTGTATCAAAACCACCAAACAGCAGAAAACCTCAAAGACATAATAAACGCCTTCCAAAGATTAACCGAAATCCCCTTTTTCTGCTTAAAAACTTTGTCAAGATTAAAGTATTACCTTACCGTGGCCTGTGTATTCTGTCGTAAGGTGGGTTGGATGTTCACTGTAAGTCAGGTAATGTTTGTCTTTTATAACCCTGAAATTTGACTTGCTTTTGGGAGATTTTGCTATGCTTGAAATTGGGTTTTCTAGAGTTGCTTTGGGTAAAAGCATCAGATAAAAATGATTCGATGTGTGTGACATGCAGAGACGCTCACTGTCACTGACAACTGAATCTGTGCGATACACTGGAAATGGTCTATAGGCCATTTTTGTCACATTCCGAACAGACCAATATCTACCCATAAATTATATTTAGAACTGCTGAAAAATTTATACCCTGAGTCACTGAAGGAGCTATGAATCATCTATTTAAATATCTCAGAGAGAACAACGATGAAATATGGCCAAACTGAGGCTCCCACTGAAATGTCTGGCCTCCACATTCAGTATTAAATGGCTCCTGTCGTGACTTCAGATCAAAAGCAAAGGAGGATGTTTTAATGCAAAATAAACATGATTCACTTTCAGCTAAAAGCTGTGTTTCATCAATTATTTGTTTCAGTTTTAATTGGAATTTTTGCAAGAAAAAAAACAAGCAACACTTAGCAAAAAGAGTTGTCACAATGATTCATGTGCTTTCAGTGAAAAAGAGAACTGGAGCCCAGAATCCTGATCAAACTTACATGCTGACGAAAACATGAAGCACAAGCAAGTTTTCAGTAGCTATTTGAAAACGAATGCATCTGTTCATATGATATAGCAGCACGTACTCACTTTTTTAACAGTCTATCTCAGAGCATGTGATGTCTCAAGAGAGATCTGGTGTTTCCTCAGAGCGTGACATACTGAATTTTTTTATATACAGATTTTAATTAAAAAGAAATGTACTGGAAAACTTGCAGAATATTAGTATACGGCTAAACCAGGGGTTCTCAGAGTGTGTATACTCAGAGTTATATATATATATATATATATATATATATACAGTATATATGTGTATGTGTGTGTGTATGATTATATATCCACTGGCACAGAATGGTTATTTGACTTGCTTTCATTGGATGAATGTGTACTACCAAAGTAGTAGGACTTGGGATGATACATATGAGGAGGAAGAATTCCACCTCTGGCCCTCTAAATCACTGGATTGAGAGTGACTTCTTAGATTTTTTGAATGTGTAACATTAATTGTGCATTAACGA
Organism: Ptychobarbus kaznakovi; assembly: GCA_027422405.1. Lineage (NCBI taxonomy): Eukaryota > Metazoa > Chordata > Actinopteri > Cypriniformes > Cyprinidae > Ptychobarbus > Ptychobarbus kaznakovi. Next base: position 5,606,867 of record CM049807.1, on the reverse strand, counting down.
TGTTGATGCTATTATGTTTATTTCGATACGCTACATTAAAACACAACTTTTGCAAGGACCAAGCTTTGTGAACTCCTCTATAATGTATTTTTTTGTGGAAGAACAAATTCCGTTTCACCTTAGAGAGCAAAATGTTTCTTCATGAGAATTCTATGGTAATATGAATGCCTAATATAAGCCAGTTTGTCAGACAAATTTAATCTGTCTCAAATGCCTTCCCCATCATTGTATTCATTAAAAGATAATATATTAAACAACCACCTTAAAATGGCTTAGTGCTTCCCTTTTATCTTGTTAAGCTGCCCTTGAATTTTCAGCAACTTTGCTCAAGTTTGTTTTTGGGGTCATGTGCAGTTCTGTGAAGTGCCTGCGCAGAGATAAGGTGGATGTGGAGGTTTGAAGCAGTGCGCTAGTCGCCGACATTAGCATTCACGACACCAGGCATCATGTCTTAGAGTGAAACTCCAGAGGAACCGCCGAATTGATCCAAGCTGTGACTTTCTCTGTTTCTTTCTTGACTTTACAGCAAAGGTAGCAGTTTTTGGTACTAATTAAACTTACAGTGCAGAGAGCAGCTCAAAAGTTAGCCGAGCCGAGAGAAGAGGAGGACGGTGAGGGATGGTCAACGCCAACACTTAATTTCATGCATCGCGGCTCCCTTCAATAACGGAGCCGGCCGTATGGATTAGCGCCATCCACTTCTGTCCAAATTTACCACGAACGGGCCCCCGAGCCAATCCTGATAATTGAACTTGATACTACAGTTTCGACACATAGTCTTTGACTTACAGTATTGATGTTAATGAGCTATCATTGTCTGCTCTGTGTGATGAATTTAATTACCTCCAGATGACCAAATGTTCTAAATATGATAGTACTCATTATCTAAATATAAAGCTGGAGAAAATAGCTCCGCCATGAAAGCATCTCTCTGACTAATTGGAGATTTTCCCCCAAATGGTGCCTTACCACTGAGACACTGTCCATATGCTCAGATACGGAGTGGAATTCTCCAGAGAGATTCTTGCTGCTAACTAAATTAGCCTGCAATTCAAATCACTGCCTGTTGAGTTGTGAAGGACAGTCAAAGCTCTGACTGCATCAAGTCACTGCGTGTATGTAGATAACGGAAGACATTGAACAATGAGTGCTGTCTCTGCCCTCGCTGAAATGAGAGAGTGTTAGATCAAGATTTCAAACTAAACTTAGTCCACATGAGTCATTCCTCTGATTATTAAAAGAGATATTCAACGTCTTTGCTACATACAGCAATGAGTCACCGGTTGTCTTGCATCTTGTCCTTAAACCAGCCTCGAAGCCATCGCATGGATGGCTAACTACATGTCCACGTCTCACCGAGAGCCTGTGTTACTCAAGTATTGTTGTCATCTGTGTATTTTAGATGATTTCAAAGTGGTAAAACATAAAAAAGAGCTGCTTTATAAGATATCTATGGCAAGTTGTATATTAAACTGTTAATGGAGGCTATCCGAATGCTAATACCTCAAACTTTTAAATTGTCAGAAACTCCCCACGGCCAATATCTGCATGATTGCATTGAAGATTTAACGTCACAAGAAAACAACCATCAGCCTTTCACCCAAAAAGCAACGGGGGCTTATCCGCAATGATCAAATGTGTTCATTCTGCATGGATTAACCTCTCAGCCACAAACACTCATGAGAACACCCTCGGTTGTGCTTGATATGCTGCTTTCTGATGGGCTACTAGTCAGAGGTGACATTTTACTGGCATAATAATACCAATTTATGGGATGGTAAAATCACATTGTCATGCTAGTTTTGCCACCAAATGCCCCCATTTGGCTCTCCTGAGCTCTGGTATTAGGAAATTTGCTCAAATTAGTCCAGTAACTGATTTCTTCCAACTCATTTGTGCTTTAAAAAAATACTTACAAAAATAACAATAAAATAAATTAGTGGACTAGTGTAAATCTAGTGTAATTGTTTGTTTTTTTTTTTTTTATTTAAATGTTAAGCCCCATTTACATTACATACCCCTTTTCAATGAGAATACAGTCCTCACTGGCTGTGGGATCACATTTTTTTAAGTAAATTAAAATATCAATAAAAAACTTGTTAACACTTTACTTAAAGTCTTTATGTATAATGCATTATAAAGGGTTATTAAAGGGTATAATGCATTATAATTATTCATAATGTGTATTGAAATACATTACATCTTGTCGTAAATAATTACAACCAAATTTAAAATGCATATTGTAACAATGAATTGATTAATGTTATAATGTGGTTACAATTATTCATGAGATTGTAGGTTGTGCATTATAAGATGCATGCGAGGCATAATTAATGCATTAAAACTACTATTATAATGTATTATGCATAAAGGCCTTACCTTTAAGTATTACCACAAATGTTATATGTCAGACTGTTGAAGTTGAAACTAGGTCCTCTAAAAGTATAAGAAAATGTTTAGTGGTCTTTATCTTTTGGGGTGAGATTTCTGCAACAGCAGTTGATCGTTGAAACATCCTCCACCATAACAGAGTTGTTCAATGGCTTGCTGATTTTTGTGTTTTCTACTCAGGGTGATGCTCAGTAAAAGCATTCAATTCTATGTGCAGCTTCCTACATGATGAAAGACGCAAACTGCCATTCAAAGACCTGCTGGAATTATTTATGACTATGAGCTGTCGCTTTATGGCTCCCATCAACATATTATCTCATTCAGAGGTAAATAATGCACAATGCTTAATTATGACTCATGCAACACAATAAACCACACAGAATGCAAGCTCCATTCTACAAGTGAACCAAAGCAATAGAAAGGGCTCTACTGCTAGCCATAATAATATGACTGTTCCCATCTCCATAGTCTGCGAAACTTATTGAATTATGTAAGATATAAAACATTCTCTATTGCTTTCTTCCAGGATCTGAGAAGTTCACGTGTGAGATCATAACCTGATAAAGGACAATAGAGTCAGACATGCAGCATGTGGAATAAGTTTGCACTGATAAGCAGTCAACATGGAGCTCGAAGCACATGCATTTGAATACATGCCCTAGATACCAAAATAAGTCTGCCTCAATTGCTGGAAATCATATTCAAAGCAGTTGGCAGGGGGATCCATACTGCTAACCCAGATAACTTTTTGACTTTTAATAATGCTAGAAGGTATATTAGAGCATGGAGCATTATTGAGTATTACATAAATCTTGTGCCCCCTGCATTATGACTCCAGAAAGACGAGCCCTCACACCGGTGCGGTGCAGTACTTCAGGGCAACAAGACCCAGTGATCTGAATATATCCAAATTCAATAAAAATCACTTGTCAAATAGGTAGAAGGATTGCTGACTGATGATTTCCTTAGTGCGCACTCTACTACACTACACACTATAGTATGCAGTTTCTACACATAAGAAATATAAAGGAGAGAAAGAATTAAATTAATTAAAGTCATTATGTGCAACATAATTATGACAGCAGGTGCCTTCAGATCGCTTTGGTTGAAACAAGATGCCAATGTACCTTTTCTAAATAAAAATAAATAAATCAATAAAAATACAGCAAGTTTTTTTTTATTATTATTTTTTTACAAAATTATGAATAAAGAATACGATTCAGGTATGTTTTTATTATTTTCTATTATTTAAATTATTATATTCAGTTATGTGTTCTATTGAAATTGTAAAATACTTATATTTTGCACACTAGCTAGTTTTGTAAATTAAATAATTTGTGAAACGAAATTATTAATTTCATACATTTCAACAAATTTTGCATCAACTACATATTCTGCATTTATTGCATGTGCCATGTTTTCGATTTCACACTGAAAAGCTGCAATCCCTGAAACTCAGGGTTCAAAGAAAATCCAAAATTTCCCACACATAATTGTGACATTGCTGTAGGTTCATGTGCATTCAATTCATAAATACAATCTTTCTGACATGACTTGAACGCACCATTAGCGTAAGGTCAGTTGAAGCAGTCACAAGGGTTCATATTTAACCCTCCAATACATTTGTCGTGAAAATCTCTGACTTGTCATTTGGATTCATGTGCACTGAGCTTCGTTTGTTCTGCTGAATAGAAAAGGATCACAACAGATGAAAGAAAGGGAGAGGGATAGTGTTTAGCCTAGAATGCTGTATTTTGTCAGCCTATGTCAACTACAAAGAGTAAACGCTCTGGAAGTGGGTTTTGTTGGCTAGTTTGTAAAGTAATTAATTACAGGTTCAGTCCTGCCAGTCCACATCACGCTTGTGATGATTAATTGCAGCCCTTTACAAGATACAGCCGGGAGATCAGGAGCCCACATTAGCCAGTGTTTGAAAATGAGCAAAGCTGAGCAAACTTATTCATTTCCCTTCAGTGAGCAACAAAGGAGCATCTGCAGCTGAAGTCATTCCGCATGCAAGTAACTCACAGAACACAGATGCCGGCCCCTAGATTTGCTGTCATTGCGTATTTCCTTTTAGGCATCTTATTTTGTGTTCTTTTATAATTTATCTTTCTTCTGGTAAAAACAATGAGATTACTCATAAGATTAAAAACAAGAAACTATTTAATTGAGTAATTGTTTTAGACAGGTAACATTGTGTTTGTTCGCATGTTAGCATCCTTACTACAGTATGTGCAGATGATTATAAATTATTTAGTTCTAGCTAAACCAATTCACTTACTCTGAGCAGGTTTTCTCCTAAAGATTACATCTTCAATTGTTTTCTTTCTCCTGGTGAAAGTGAGTCATTGTGAGGCTTATTGTGCTTTGTTCAAGAGTGTATTCAACCATGAACAGCAGAAGCCTAAATATCCATTAAATAGCAAAGACATAAGTGATAGTGCCTTCTTTTATCTAAAGCACAAAGCCTATTTAGATATTGAAGGAGTTTTTGTTCTAGTCATACCAGATATGATCAATATTACATTACCTCAGAACAAAGGCAGAGCTGCGCAGGTTAGGTGCAAGTTCTAGAGCGGTACAACCTTTGCTGCAAGATGGAAATTGATGCAAAATGGCCTGAAATTATTTCTGACGTACTCAATGAAACTATTTTATCAACATTGTTGTTGTCTTTAATCGGGTCAGAATCATTCCTGTAATCATCAGTGGTTGATAAAAATTCAAAGTCAAAAATTTTAAGGTCACTTTTAAAGATTAAAAAAAAATCACTTTTTGTGTGTGATTCCATTGAACTTTTTTTTGTTTGGTTGACAAAATTGTATGGATAATTAATAACATATCATTATAAATAATATAATAACATAATAATTAGTAACAATATGAAATATATATAAATACCATGAACGCTACATTTAATATATTAAATGCATATGTTATATTTACATATGTCACATATAATTTGTATAACATTAAATAATAATATCAATAATACAAAGAATAAATACTCTATAGATTCCCCCATGTATATGTAAGGGATAATACATCCAGCCGGTTGTTATCGCAGAATAAAGCCTGACAGGATTATCAGCTGGCGTCGGGCTGTTGTATAAGACTGAAGGGCTTTATTTTGCGATAACAACTAGCTGGATGTACATTATCCCGCATAATACAAGGTTGCTTCCCACAAAAGTAAATAATCAGACATGAAACATTGATAAGCGACAGCGGGGTGATACATTAAGCATATCATTTCTAATGGTCAAGATGACTCGTAGTACCCGGATTATGGCAAGCCGTTTTGACTTTTATTCCTTCTCAGGATATGAATTCTTGATAACAACAATTCAATTTTTACTAGTTATAATGCTAATTCTTGATATCAGGAATTAGATTTCTAATAGTAACAATGGCTATTTTTGATATCAGCAATTGCATTTCCACTAGTAACAATGAGTGCGTTTACATGCACCGTCTTAATGCGAATATAATGAGATTTTGACAATATTGCAATTTTACCTCATCTAAATGAAATACTTTGATCCAAATAATGCGATCAAGCCCATAATTGCATCAAGCATAATCGTTATTAAGATTTATCGGCGTACACCTATTTTAATCGAAATATACAGGCATGTAAACACCATAATCGCAGTATTGCCGCTCTGACCAAAGCGCACATGCGCTTGTGACATATGAATAAGGTGACGCGCACCTGTAATAATACGGAGATCAACAATGCTGCCAGCTCAAACCACAAGGGCTTTCAACAAGAATTCAAAATTTAATTTCTATACTAGTTGAAATTACAATTTCACATATCAGAAATACAATTCTTACTTAAAAAATCTATTCAATAATCTCAACAATTGAATTCTTGATATCAACAATTTTGATGTCACATGACTTGCTGAGCTATTCTGAAAACATGTATTGGGAGGGTACTTTCTGAATAAAATTAATATCACAATTACATTTAATGAATTATGGTGACATTTAACTACAATTAATGACAATTTTAATTCCTGATATCAAGAATTAGCATTACAAAGTAAAAATTGAATTGTTGATATCAAGAATTCATATCCTGAAAATAAAAGTGCTTGCCACACCCAGATGAGCCTGTTTTATTATGGGAAAATAATAACCCACCTCAGAATTTCCAATCAAAATAAAGTATTGCAGAGAGCCATGTAATAAATATAGATATATTTAAAGAACATTTAAAACAATTTTTTTGTTTGTTTTAAACAAGTTTTTGACAGATTCCCAAAGTATTTATATTTTCTCTTTATTATGACAGGTGGTCTAATAAAGTTGTTAAAGGGGTCATTTGATGCGATTTAAAGTTTTTCTTTCTCTTTGGAGTGTTACAAGCTGATTGTGCATAGATAAGATCCCTGAAGTTTTAAAGACAAAAATCTCAAAACCAAAGAGATATTCTTTATCAAAGTGAAGATTCTGCCACGCCCCCCTAAAACGGCTCATTCAAACACGCCCCCACATGTCTATGTCACGATGTGGAAATATTTGCATAATGCCGCCCAAATGTTCACGCAAAGAAAGAAGGCATATAGTTTCAGTAACCGCAGTAGTGTTGATGCAGCGGTGACAGGGAGACTGTGTGTTTCTAGGCGAAAGCAAAAGCACTTTATTTGGCCTTTGAAAATAGATGCATTTAGGAATCATTAAGATTACTTACAACAGAACAGCAACGCATTTTATGGACAACAGTTTCGTGAACCTAGGAGTGGAGGTAATTCTGACTTTGCTATGACTATCTGGCGCTTCTTAATCAGCGACTGTATGTTTTGTTATTAGTTTAAGTATTTTCTATTGACTGTTCAAATGCAGAGTTTTGCACGTTGTGTGTTTGTGTGTGTGTATATGTGTGTGTGTGTGTGTGTGTGCGCATGTGTGTGAGAGGGAGAGAGAGGGTCACAGCGCAGCATTGTGTGTGTGTGTGTGTGTGTGTGTGTGTGTGTGTGTGTGTGTGTGTGTGTGGGTGTGTGTGTGTGTGTGTGTGTGTGAGTGTGTGAAAACTTTTAAATCGACTCTGCCACAGTGTTTTCTCTTTGAGTGTGTCCTAAAGGCGATGAGGAGAGGATGGGGGGGGGCATACCTGGTTAAAAAAACTGCTGCAATGAGAGAGGGAGACAAGGTCAAGCAACCGCAAACACATACAAGCTTCATCACTGTGTCTGTCACGTGACTCTGTTCCCCTCTCGGGAACTGATGTGATGATAAAACTCTGAACTGATGGTAAAACTAAGGACATTATTAACTGTCTTTACATTAATTTTGAAAGCTGAAGCTCGCGATTATGGTATGGGGCGTTACATTTCCGACTCGTGCTTGTGGTGTTCGGCCAATCACAACGCTCTGGGTCAGTTGGCCAATCAGAGCAGACTGTGCTTGTCGGAAGGAGGAACTTTGTAGAAAACGAAGAGTTTGAGAGAGGCGGGGCATACCTACAATAATGTATAGTATTTGAAATATAATATGCTTTTTAACATTAAAGCATGTCAACATATTCTGCTACACCAAATACACAGAATAATGATCTTTAAAAAAGTACCATATGACCCCTTTTGTTAAACACTGTATATCTCACATACTCATACGGATAACGATACTGTAATCTTGCATATTTAACTAAAACAATGGATGGATGGAAAAGACCAGATGCAAAACTAAGAAAAACAGAGGAATCCCTGTTTCATTTCTCAACACTGTCCATGACAGAGCATCTCTATTGCGCACAAACAATGCCTCATTTCTGCTGATAGCAAAGCTGCTTTTTTGACTCATGTAATATTGCTGGGTCACTGCCCCTGTTTCACACATGTTCAGGCTGAAGACTCGAGGCCTGAGCACCATTACAGCATGTACCAATCATCACTTGAAATGACCAGAGCTGTCAGTCAGCACCTGACCCCCCCACTTCATGAACTTCCGAGGTGTCTGCAACATTCACCTAGAGCACAGGCTTCGGAAACATACCGCAACAGATACAATGATCATATAAAGTGGCAGAAAGAGCCTTTATTAGAAAAATGAAACTTTGACCTATATACATGTTTTTACATCTTGTAACCCAGCACACGTCCTGCAACCACATCGTATTGACATTTCACAAGTCACATATCAGACCTGCTCCTTCAATATGATCTAGGCTACATACAAATAAATAAGCAGAGAACGAAAAAAGAAATCCTGAACACAATACTTTGTTACAAATGAAATGTACTTTAGAGAGAACAGGAGATATGTTCAAACCGCCCCACTGAATTAATACTTTCTCATGCGATCTGCCAATAGCAGAAATTATTTCATTTATGCAAGTTTGTGACAGCTTTATGTAAGCGATTACTTTCAACTTACATTAAAAAGTTCTTAAGACATTTCAGTACGCACACAAGTGATAATGCTTCATTATAAAAGAACATTTAGGCAGCAGGTCACATGGTTTCAGTGATAAATAAATAGGTTATAGTCACATGACAATCCCCACCCGCCCTAGTATAAAACACTGTTCTAAAATAATTTCTACTTTTAACCACAGAAAATATGAATGCAAAGCTCACAAGAGTGATTAGTTAAACAGGAAACACAAGTGATTCTTTTCAAACAAATGTTTCTTTCCATTGTGAGTCCACTACTATCAAAATCGTCATTTTTACAGGGAAGGCAGCATTCTTTTATCCTTTATTAAGTGCAAGTATTCCAGCAGCTCTGTGCTCAAACTCAATCAACCAAACAAAGAATTCAAAAAGTTACTTTTTGCTTCCTTTAGGGTCAGTGCTCACTAAATCACGGTCTGTCCTGTATTTTGATTCCCTATTAAAACAATCGAGCATTTGAAATATCCATCAATGGAAATGCATTACAGAAATCATGAGCAGCGTTTTGGTTTCAAGGTGACTGAATAATCCTCATGTTTTAGTCATGCGATGATAAAAATGGCATTGCTAAAAGAGGCTCATGACTGACAGTTTTCATGTTGATTTCAAGCTGCCGTTTTTGCCCCTGCAAACGTCTTCCTGAGGGTTATAAAACGGCCTGAGAACGAACGGGAGCGAGCTGCAGTCGACACAGTCATGCATGAGGACTCTCACTCCTGTCTTTAGCTACCTGCCCCTTCTCACCGTGCCTTGTGCGGCTCTGGCAGATGTAATTTGAGCTGAGGTGATTTATCCTTGAAACTACCTTGATGGGAACACAGCCAATGATGCCGTGAAAGTACAACAGCTTGCCTGGCAGCCGAAAGGGCCTGTTGTTCTTACTACGCTGCACTTGGCAAAATATCAGTTTGGGAAAGAATGGATTTCAAATGGTGGATGCAGAATTGACTTGGAAGGAGCTCCATTGTCATGTTAAGTAACGTCTCACATCCCTGCTTCCATGCTTCGCTTTTGATATTCTGCCCTGCGCGGTCACAAAACTCACCTCAAAGGAAAATAAAATTGGTTTTGTATGTATCTGTTAGTCTAATGTTTTTTTTATATAAAAGACAAACTCGTGGTGATGGAGGCATCTCTGTTATCTGAAAATACATTTAAAGTGTAAATATCCAGCATGCGGACTGAGCGCCATTAGCCGCTGATCCAAAAACTCCCTCTCTTTATGATCCACAGATAAACGTACACAAACACACATCTCTGCGGAAAGAAGCAGAGCGAAACAAACATGACGGACTAAACGGATTAACCCTTAACTGGCGTTTAAGGTGTAATTGAGAATTTTTTTCTGTGACTTAAAAATCCTCGATAACTGACTTTTAGAAACTGAACTACGATACTTTGCCTAGTCTAGCTCGTCTTATGGAAATAATCGGCATCTGAGCTACATTAAATTCGCATTTGTGTACTATTCTATGAGAGGTAAATAAAACCAAAAATATAATATAATAGATTTTTAATAAACTACAGATGGCATTTGCCTAAGCCAAAAACTGCTACATAAAATAATCCCACACAGTTCCCAAACTGTATCCAGTTGCAATCAATACCTGACCTGCGCTATTCCACCCGACCGCCTCCGATAACCTTCCACAGATATAGAACAATGAATTAAAAGTACATTTTGGTTTTCAAGATGTTTCTGTGTAAAAATCCCAGAAGTTTGGCGGCCTAAACGACACGCTATAGTGGCCACAGAGCTTTGGTTCATGAGCAGGATGGATTCGTACCCTGCAGTCTCACGACGGCCTATGTCTGTGAACCAAAGAGGCCAGTTTTCCTCACAACGATCTGTAGGCATGCTTGATCCAAGCTCACCTTCAAGTGGATTGACAGTGTTGACGTACAAAAAATATGCCGCAATAGCTGTAGTCCCAACATCCAACCCCAACCCCCACCCCGGCCCCGAAATGTTCAAGCTTAAAAAACTGCAGGGCTACAATCCCTGATAACAAACTGCATGAAGACTTTGAAATCTTGTAAGGTGAAATTTCGATGCAGACCTTGTGAGTGATTCTCATTTTCTCGAATGTACGCTACAGAAAACGAGAGCTACTGTACAGACCTGTGAAACCCACACAAAAAAATATTGTTTACTCTGTATCTTCATAACTTTCATTAATTATTTGAGTATGAATTTACAAGCAATTTACAAGTGTCATTTATTCAAAATAGTTGCTAAGTCTTTGAGGAATTAAAAAAGCTATATCCTTACAGCAAACCATAGATAATAGAGAAAATCAAAAGACCTCATATCTTTGGAGAAATAGAAGACCCAAAAAAATTACTTTTAATTTTAAGTTAAGTCTGGCTATAGGTGACAGGTAAGATACAGAAAGCGCAGCTGGTGATGTTTTCACCTGCCAATCGAGGAAGAACAAGGATATTCACCTCGCCTCACAAAGGAAACAAAATCAATGTAGATGTGGCTCTGAGATTAATACTAGAGGCTAATACCTTGCTTATTTCCCCAAAACATCAGCTCTGCAATATAAATGATAATTTCTTTCCATATATATATATATATATATATATATATATGCTATATTTGCACCCTGTTACAAATTATTTGTGATCATAACATCATAACAAAAACATAGAAAGAGTTACAATTGAGTTGCATGCCATTATTATAATTCATGTTCATGTAATCAAAATACATTTTCCTTAAAGACTGGGGTTATTACAAGGGTGAAAAAATAACTCAAAAACAAGTTGTAAAGAGTAAAAACTATGTATGGCATATATGATTACAAGAACTTGATATTTTACATGTGCATACACACATTAGCTTCTTAAAGCAGCACTTCATATGATGAATATGTTCATGATTATGACAGTGACGGCATATTCACGATAAGTGTACAGTGAATTATGTCACATTATTGGGGAAGTTCAAATAAACCAAGTCTGATATGAGAGTGGAAGCTGCTAGAGCAGTCGTACAACATGTCGATACACATCCTCTTTTCCAACAAATGTTGGAGTCGTAAACATAAAGCTCATTTCAAAGATGTCTGAAAGATCCTCTCTTTAAACGCAACTGCAATGGAAGTCCTCGGACAACCATAGTGGAGTGGAGGAAAACATGCCCAAATGCAATGTGAATGTGCCTTTAGGTGGTGTAGAGAAAACATTACACGAAATGACACAGAACCATCCTGAGGTATTTGATCTAATACACAATTTGTCTATATGTTCTGATTCACATTGCATGGAGTTAATTGAGTGTGTCTGTACAGTTTAAAGTTAGTAATAGGTCTGCAGAACAAAGGTCTTGCCTGGTAGTCCTCAATGTGAATAGCGTGTTGATCGTGTTATGGACTGCGACAGAAAACCAATGCTCTAGTTCAGACTTCAAGCTTCACATGCAGCCCTCGTTACACTTACTGAGTGGATCGCAACAGCGTATCGAGGCTCCGCCAAACTACAGTAAACAACAGTCTTCGAGAGGTGATGCTCTGATTCGGTTTCACAGTGTACAGTGACGGGATGGAAGTATCGAACGAAATAAATGCGAGACAAACTTCCATCGCAAAAACTTCCCCACAATCTGGAAATGGAGGATCAGCACAATATTCCCAGTCAAACAACCTACATACAGGTCAAGTTGCACAGATGACCACCTCAGCTGTCGACCGAAATCACCTACAGGTAAATATATCTTCAACCGCAATAAGACAAGAAATAAGCACACATGCAAAAGAAATCTATTCCTGACAGTAATATAGAAGTTCTGTTTATAAAGCAGAGGTGGGCGGTTAACTAATGATTATTGTGCTACCAAATAAGATAGAGAAGAGCCTAAATTCTAAATAGGGATTAGAATGGAAAAAAATCCCAAGTCTATAGTAATAAAAGCAAAAATGCAATTGCTGAGTGCCATGGATGAAATACCCTTGGTTGCCTTAAGATCAGGATCTATTCCAGCCACAGTCCATCGGATACATATATGCTCTTGTCACATGCAACGTGGGGCCAAATACCTGAAACCCCACCCAAGGATCTGCTTTAGCCCACCGCAGCTTCAGGTCGGACTTGAAGCGGCAAATCTGTCCAAGCACTCAGCATTTCGAGTACACACTAGCGCTAGGCCAAGTGTTGGGGATAATGAACAACTTCCATGCCAGATCACATTTTATTAGCTTACACTTGACTAACTCTCTTTCTGCAGATACCTGCCCAGAAGGCATCTTAAAATGGTGAAAACCTCTGGAAAGCGCTCATATAAGAGGAGCGATATCTCGGGTACTTTGTAGATGTAGGTGACTGTGGCATTCTAAGTGAGTAAATAGTTCAACTACACAAAAAAGCATTAAACATCTGACTCAAGACTAGGTATTTTCTTATACACTCGTCTATTGCTAAACTGCGAAGAGTTGAGAACCCGGGGAGCTGAGTATGTCTTGTTGGCTACATAAGGCATTACATGCTCTGAAATGTACATGTCATTGGGTATTTGACCATCCCTGGAAGAGTATGAAGTGGTGGACTTCACGGAGGACCTCAGATTGTTCTCGTTCCTAGCTTTGATGGGAGCCAACTGTTTGTAAATATCCGAGGAGCTCCTGCCGTGGACCAGGCGAGTGTCATCCCGTATAGATTGCATGAAGGGGTTGTCCGAGGGGTAATCGGGGTAAAGTGACTTACTACGCTTGCTTTCCTCCAGGTTTCGGTTAAAGAGCATGGACCTGCTGCCGAATAGTTTGTCAGCCTTGATGTTAAACATATTTGCATAAGAGCTGTCCTCCAGGAAGCGGTCCTTCTCCTTTAGGCTGACGCTCCGCGCTGGACGGTTCAGGTCAATTTCTTTGGGCTTCTCAAGCATGATATTGTCAAAGGAGTGCTGACGGCTGAGCCTCAGTCTGTTCCTCCTCTGCACGTGTGGCCCATCCGTCTGAGGCCAGTAGTGGCTAAACATGTCATCGTGGTGAATGCTAGGGCTGATCATGGCCTCCTGCAGCATCTGGTCCTCACTGATGTCATACAGGTTGCCCATGTGGAGGCATGCCTCGCACCGGTTATACGGCGAGCGTAGGCCAGCATACGGCCCCGTGCTGTAGTTGGACACCTTCGAAAGACAGTTCCGGCAATGAGTCTGTTTGAATCGGTCGTTGCTTTCGTGAGGACTGAGGTTCTTCTCTTTCACGCTGTAGTGTTTGTTGTAGACGTTGTCTGGCAGAAGGTCCGTGTCACCTTGATGGAGGGGGCTGCTGTTGAGATGGATGATGGGCTGGTCACATTTCCTGTAATTGTCGTTGTGGTCTGAGTAAATTTCGCCAAAATCCAAATCGTCAGTTGTCAGGCATCTGCCTTCCCTGTAGTGATGTGGCTCTGAGTGCAGACTCAGCTCCCGGTCAGAGTCAATGGTGTAGATTTTCTCCCGGCCCGTTCCGCCCTGCTTATTTTTTAAGTAGGACAGCTCTACTTCGCTGCAATCCCTAGGGTATTTTGACGTCATCGATCTTTTTTTTAAGTTATCCTTGGGCTTCGGGTGCTTGTTATTTTCTGGATCCTTGTATGAGGTGGCCCTGCTTGAGCAGTCGGAGATATCCGAGTGTGCCGTGTCCTCTGGTAGGTACCTCTGACTCTTCATAGACAAACGGGGGTCTATGGTATCAGGCCCCTGAGTTTGACGCAAAGTATCCACAGATTTCTTCCACAGAGCTCGGGGTTTTGCATTGGTCTGGGATGTGTCTGCGCTCACATCCACCTCTATGGTATTAGGGTTTGATTCATTGAGGGTGAGGGGATGCTGACCTTGGAAGATGTAGTTGTTCAGATGGTCCTTGTGGCGGTTGGCCAGATACGCCTGCAAGTCGCTGGAGTCTCCGTAGATGTCCTTTTGGGCATAGCTACGGTTGTCAGTGTAGATGAAGTTCCCTTTCTCTGCCATCATGTCCATGATCATGGGGCTCGCCGAATGCATGAACTCACCGCCACGCTTAGGAGAGTTGATCCTGGAGCCGCTGAGGTTGGTCATATTAGTCATCTGCTTGGCGGACTTGATAAGCTTGAGCATGTTAGACTGTGGACTGAAGTCCAGGTCAGATGACTTTTTATTCATGTCGATGTGAACGCCATGAATGCAACTCCATATACCCTACGGAAAAAAAAGAGTGAATCAAGCTCAATATTCATACATTAAGATTCAAGATTTTTTTTTATTTATTCATCACATACACAATTATACAGAATATAATAAGCAGTGAAATTAACCATGATGTCTGTGACTTGCAAATGTACCCATCAGTGTGATCAAAGAGCAATTATGATTTTTTTATTAGGGCATAGACAAAGCCTGACACAGATGCCGTCAAATGTAAAAATGAATTGCCAAGGGGGTTATTTTGAAAGGCATATTTCCTTTTAAAATGATCCCTTCCTCTTACTATCTCTGTGAATCTCTTTTTACAAGTAAACACTAACATAAGTTCTGCTTGAGTTCTCCAACACCAGCATTTTATTACCTTAAAGATGCTAATCAGAGGCGCCATATTCTCACACTGACAGCACATACACAAACCCATCGGGGATCAAAACTAAACAAAGACATACTGAGCTTTTGGCTGTTTTAGAGATCATGCTGTCAAAACAGACTGCTGCGCTGTCATTTTAAGCTCCCTGGCCATGGAACGAATGGTCGAAAATCAAATTTCTGACTATTTTTTTCTTTTAAACACTGCCCATGTCAGGGTAAAGACTGAGCTCAAACGCTAACTGGATTACTACTGACACTCTCAGAAGTCAGGTTGAGTGACATTGACTGTCCCTACTGTCAAAATTAAGGACATCTTTTATGGCATGAAATTATAATCAATAACTGTGAGGGCGATCCAAATCAGCAAACACTAAAATTAGGGGTCTTCAACAGTGGGTTCACAACCTCTAAGTAGTCTACTGCAGTATTACGGGGGGTCAACCAAGTATTGCTTAATCTCAAAATAATATGTCCCTCATTTGTTTATACCTTTCATACTACTGTATATGATTAGAGACCTGGCTTATACTGCACTAAATAAATGTTATACATGTAACAGGGAGTCCTGCCCTGATTTTCTCATTGTATGTCTAGGTATGGATGATTGCATGAAAAGAAGCCTTACCCTGCTGATGGAGAAGAGCAGGCCAGGTGTGCCCGAGCAGACGCCAGTGAAACAGTATCTGAGTCTCCAGTAGAACAGGTGCTCCCAAACAAAGGTAATGAGGCTGAGACCCATGGCGGTTGCCAGCATGTAGAACACTCCAGCCATGTTGTCCACATCCAGCTGGCTGCTCATTACCTCGTTCTTCTCATTGTGGCAGATCCCAGTCAGCCACTGAGCCTCCAACTCCTCCATCTCACCTGAGGAGAGACGCACACGCCCAGGCCCACGTCATCAATCAGCTCTGTCTACCATTTCATGTACACATCAGTGGGCCGCACTACTATCGTCCACAGATATATCCTCCTGTTCCAGATCTCCCCACGCGCGAACATGTAAAAGTGAGGATCAGTAAAATTATACACTCAAGCTTTAGCCATATGCTGGCACCATCTGAGACTTTTTTCTCTTTCTCTACAAGGTGCAGCTGCCAGGTGAATAATTCTGTCATTTTTCATGCTCGGCATACAGCACTACTGTGAAGCACAGCGTATAGTATGGAGAGAGAGAGAGAAATATTGCAGACATAAATGAAGGAAGATCCCTGAACTAAAAGTATGCAAAATTATTTAACAGATGGACATTGCTGCATTAATACAACACATTCTAGTTCTGGCTTTAATACACTGCATAAAATCTCTTTAGGGTAGACATTTACATTTACTTATTAAACAGATGCTTTTAAAGTGACTAACAAATAAGGAACAATAATAAGGACTTATTTTCAACATAGAGACAGTGGCACACATAACTATGAATATGAGTCATTGACACATAATGTGCCCATGTTTCCTTAGAGCAGGCATGTGATCAGCTAGAGACAAAAAAGAAGGAAAATCTGGCCACGCCCAAGTCACGCCCACAACACTTATTCAAATATATATTTTAGCACAATAAAATATAAATCTTATACTGTAAGAATACATACTATTGTCCTGTAAAAAATAAAAAGGAGCACTTAATAATCATGATAACAATATAATAACATATTATAATAGAATACTATAATACAGTGTATTATAGTAAAGTATCAGTGTCAGGGTTGTGGATGAAGGGATGAGGCGAGGACTCACTGATGCAGGAGAATGGGTCTTTATTGGAAAAATAAACAAAACAAACAAACTAAAACTACCCCGTAGGGGAAAAGCAGGACAGCTGGCATGGCTTGGCAGGGCAGGGCAGGGCAAGACAAGACAAGGTAGGAACAGGAAACATTCGACGACGAACTGGCACAGGACTGCAAACACAAGGAGATTATAAAGTGTTCCTGTGGCTCAGTGGTAGAGCATTGCCTTAGCTGCGCAAAAGGTCATGGGTTCAATTCCCAGGGAATACACATACTGATAAAAAAAAATGTATAGCCTGTAAGTCGCTTTGGATAAAAGCGTCTGCTAAATGCATAAATGTAAATGTAAATAAAGGAAGCAAATGAGAAGGGTAACGAGGGAAGACAGGTGGGGCAAATTAACCAATAATCAGGAAACAAGATGGTGGGGTCAAGACAATTAACATGAGAGCACATGGCACACAGAAAACTAGGACAGAAGCCACGTGCTCACACAAAACAAAAACACAAGCACATGGCCAGCAAAACAAATCACCAGCCATGTGCAAAACAGGACACGAACAGACAGCTAATGAGAATACTCATAAGCCACGTGTTCACACAAGACATGACAACATGAAAGCACGCAGCCAATGAAATACACAAGCTGCGTGCCACACAGCACCAGACATAACATGACTGCACGCAGCCGATAAAACATGAACTGTGTGCAACACAAAACACAACACACGTGAACAGAAGAGCACGCAGCTGAGTGAACTCAAGACCGCACACTCACACAATGAGACAGAACGTGGAGCGCGAGTGTCTGAACCCTGACACGAAACCGAAACTCAAGACATGAGTGCCGGGATCCGAACACCACGCTCCAACACGAAACAAGGCACGCAGACGAGAGAGAGCACGCTCGAAGTCGCACGCTTACGTGACAACAGGACATGACAGTAGTGTCAGGGCTCTGTCACAAAACCCATGAATGACACCAGACCGAAGTGACAGAACCCTGACATATAGTACATATAATTGTTATTATTATTAAAGTACCAGCCAAAAGTTTGGAAACATTACAATTAATGATTCTGAAATAAATATCTTATGCTCATCAAGACTGAATTTCTTTGATTAAAGTAAAAAATAAAAACATCACAATTGTGAAATATAATGACAAATTAAAAAAAAAAGTTTTCAATTTTAATATATTATAAAATGTAATGTTATTCATGTGATGCAAAGCAAAATTTTCTTCATCATTACGGTTTTCAGTGTTGCATGATCTTTTAGAAATCATTACAATTTATTTGACTCAATAAACATTTCTGATTATTATCAGTTGAAAACTATTTTGCACTGTAACAGCAAACATGTAGTGCATCAGACTACAGCCTATTATATAATTACATCACAACCATTGGGAGTTTTATGACAACACTTGCAATCTCAAATTCTCACCACCATTCATAAAAAGTCGCCGGGTCTAGTAACGAGTTTCAGCGCTGATTCTGCTCGCATTTGGCGCTTTGAATCATTTGAACGCTTTGAACTGTCCTGCACAGCGCTCTCAGGATCATTCCGTCCATGATGTTTTAGAAAACAATCTTTTCGCAGTTTACTTAGGTAAAGTATTTGCACAATTTCAATCATCATGCAGTAACCAACCAACCCCCCCACCCCCTTCAAAAAAACAAAAAAACTCTACGTGAATCACATGGGTCGTCCCTCAGAGGTCGTAAAAATCACATCCTTGTTAGAGGTAAAAAAATATATGGATGTCCTGTTTTTCACATTTTTTCACATTTAAATATAATGAAAATATTGTTATTTAATGAATTATTATATGGTTACACTTTATTTTAAGGTGTCCTTGTTTCATTGTAATTACACATTTATGTACTGAGTAATATTAAAGACATGTGCTTACTATACGGTTAGAGTTAGGATTAGGATTTGGCTTAGGGTTACTTGTATGTAATTATGATTCATTTATTGTTACTATAATAATATGTACATGAAACATGTGTAAGAATTATTAAAATAGTATTATAAATATTATTTTTGTGACCATTCATAGAGCATGTTCAAACCTACACCATTCATAACCTGGAATGGTGTGCTTCACAACCAACATATGCATATAAACATACATATTTAATAAGGATTTAAATCCTTATAGTACTATGTTGGGGACTTCATGGAAAGGTCAGTAGTGCTTGTACAACAAAGGTCAGTAGTGTTTGTGTTCTTTATAACATGCACAGCATGTTGGACTGCTGCCAGGCATGCAGGAACTTACCATCTCCAATAATAGCCAAAATGGCCAGATCCACCGAGCGCTTCCAGGCCGACCCTTTCTGAAGAGCGATGCCGTAGCCAGTGGTAGCGAAGACGTAGCCACTGCCAATGGTCACTATTTTACAGCCCTCATCCCTACCGGCCATGTAGTTCAGCACAGCTGCGTCATATATGAAGGCATCGAGTTTGCTGGTGAAAAGAAAGAGCACAGATACTATGGCAATGGCACGATGGCAAATGGAGTGGGTAAATGTTATGAGTCATTCTCATGCCTTAACACCACTGCCATGTCACCAAAAGCCTCAAATGAATCATAACACATTTAAATTTACATCAATGATGCAGACACAGAGTCACGAGCTTAAGGTGAGAGACAGCACTGGGTGCGATCACACCAGAAGCAACAGACAGAAAAACCGAGCAATAAAAGCTATTTGATTGACTTCAACCTAATGTTTAATGCAAGGGGTTGTCAAAATGGTGTCTGCAAAAGGGAGCAGAAAATTTGAGATTTTTTTTGTTTTATTTCCAAATTAATTTCAATAGTAAGAAATAAAAAGGGCACATACTTTACAGATGTGTTTGTTTAAATAAGACTAGATCTTGCCATTTTTGTCTTTAATTTGCTCATTGGTGCTTGTGAGGCACAATTCTCTGTAATGCTCTTCTACTTCGTAAAGTAAATTTGAATTAAAAATTAATAATATTAAGTAGAAACACAATATGCACAATAACTATACAACTATATAAATATATAAACTATATATAAATAAATAATAATTTTAGTCCAGAGGTTTTTTTTATTATTTTATTTTAGTGTTATATATGAATTCCTTTCATTTAATAAAATAAATATTTTAATAGTTTTGATTTCACTTGCCAGTAACAAAACTGGAAAAAGACTGAATTGTAATATTATAAACTCAGCTCCACCTCTCAAAGCACAAAAAACATAAAATATATATTTTTTTTTTTCATGCTAAACTGTAGATACTGTAAAACCTCAGTTGTAACATAAGGAAGTTTGTGCTTCTTCATTAGACACCCATCATATGACCACCACATGACAGAAATCTCCTACGATCTCTGAAATTTGTCTCAAACAGCAAAAACAAAATCGCACCCGACTTTAGACCCCACTTACAAACTGGCATTTGGAGCCACGGTGGGCTGCTTGTCAAACTCGATCTCTCTGTTGGAAAAGCCTTTGTCTAAGACTCATTAGTCTGGTTGTCTGGCATTTCAAGAATGTCAAATGTAACTCAGGGATCACGCTGACATCCAGTAGATTTGCTCAATGATTATTTTGTAACGGTGGAACTGCACTATGTGTAGAGGCATGCCAAGCTGCGAGAAATGATGCCATGCACTTCTAAAAGAAATCATCCGTGCTTTACTAATATACTGTAAGGTCATTTAATATAGTGCCTGTGCTGTACCCATCTGCTAATATACAACGACACAGTCTTGCTGCAGTTCAGAGAGATAATGAACGCTGTTTAATATCACTCGTGCTGATCTACTGTGCTTCTTTCACTGTACATCATAATACTCAGTATTATGGCAGTATTGCTTGTGTATTTGCACAAAAATGGTACAAAAATAAACTAGGGCTATTTTTCATCATTGATTTTATCATTTTTATTAAACGGAAACTGCAAAACTTCCTTTTTCTGTAAGAATTGAGGTTTTATTATTATAGAGATCAGCACGATAAAAACACAATAACCCACAATCTTCCTTTAATTCGGTTGTGATGATGGTGGAGGAGTTTATAATCAATGTTGGGTTTATAATAAATTTCAGTCTGTTCCCAGTGTCGTTACTGTTAACTATTCATTTAAAAACATTAAAATGTACACTTAAAAATTGTTGAAGTACTATAATTACCAACATTGAAGAACACTGAAATCTTAATAGAAATATGGAAAACTATAATTAATATAAATGACAAAGGCACATCAAAAATTATTCATATTTGCAAAAAATGTAAAAGGAACATTTTAAATATAATACAAAAATAACACAAAGCTCACCTCACACAAAGTTATCATATGATTTTTAATGACATTTTGTAGCTTGAGTATGGTCTGGATACTTTTTGTTTTTGCGTACTGTTTGCGTTCCAAGCAAGAAAGAAAGCCATACATAAATATGGAGCAACATAAAAATGAGTAAATAATAACAAAATCATATTTTTTTAGGGAACTACCCCTTTTTAAAATAACTATGCCACTAAAGAAGCATGGCCAGCATTTAGTGTGAGACAATTATATGGCAGCAAAAACAATGACTCATTCACTCTTTCACCCATTCTGCTCAGACTGACAGGATAAACACGGTGACGGTGTGCTATACATACCCAGTCTTCAAGCTGACCAGCGCGTCGTTCACCCCGGACTGATGGTACTTCACCATGTACTGGTGCATGTCGGGGTAATTCTTACGGATATTCCTCTCTGTGCTGCCATTAGGAACCGTTCCAAAGCGGAAAGGAGGGGAGTAGGAGTAGGGCCTCTGAAACTGTAAAAAAGCACAACAGGAAATAAAATGCTTACATGGCAATAAATACAAACAATAAAAAACTTGAACATTGAGTTTTATCACTCACACTCTTAAAATCACTGCTTCTAATAAGAACCAAAAGTGCTTTACAACCCAAATCTTTTCTTTTTTTTTTTTTTACAAAGAACTTTTCATAGTTTTCATAACTTTTACAAGTACTTTGGAGAGGTTAGGTATATTGCACAGTAAAAATAAGAAATTCTATTGTACACTAAATTGAGTATTAAAGTAGTAAACAGCTGCTTTCTTTTGAAAATCCAAGTTGTTTATTAGCTTCTTTGCTTCCACAAAGAACCTTTAACATCCATGGAACCTTTTACATTGCACAAAAGGTTATTTATAGTGGGGAAAAGGTTCTTTAGATTAAATAATTTTTACACTAATAAAAAATGGTTATTTTGTGAACTGTTCACTAAAAGGTTCTCTGGGGAAACCAGAATGCGTATATCGCATCGCTAAGAAAACCCCCTTTTAGAATCATTTTTAAAAGCGTGCACAAATTCTCTTGACATAATTTTGATTACATTTATCACTAACTTCATTAATAAGTAGTCCGGTGGGTATTTAGGCCTGGAGTTGGATCTAAGTTAATATGTGCTTAATAAGGGCCTAAAATCACAGAACTAAGCCCGGCAGCTTTGCTTAAGAATCTCTTTTCATCTTTTCTTTAGACTCCATTCTGCATCACACATATGACCAATGTGCCATAGAAAAGAAGCACTTTGCCAGTAGACTGGACATGTGTTTGAATGTGTTTGTTTGTTTGTTGACTATTTGACCAGAGTTGTGGCTCTGCTATGAGTGCAGGCCCGGGGCTTCGTTTTAAACTATTTCCTCTTGCTCTTCATATCTTCTTTTTCCTCAAGCCCATATAACACATGAATTCATCTCTCCTCTCGACTTCTATTTTAGAGAACGGACATTGCCTTATTATACCATTTATTCTCTATTTCATGCCATACAGTGCCCTTTTTGTCAGGAACAAGTAGCTGAGGAGCTCTTCTCGAGCAAGTCTACACCTGCTGCTCTCTTCTTGCCTCTGCACTCTTTCAAAGGGCTTGACTCAGTAAGGTTATTTATTTTCATCGGGCAGCCATATTTCAAGTATTTCAAATAACAGTCCCTGAATAGGCAAAAAAAAAGAATTATGTTTTGGGGAATCAGGAAAAATATACATTCATACATCTACTTTTATTTGGACTTGTACAGAAGCACAATTATCTGTATTCTGTGGATGAAATTGTGCATCACAACACATGCACCATTCACAAATCCTGAGCTTACAGTAAAATACCAACACAAAGTCCCATGACAGCTGAACAAGACAAATGATTCTACTTTAATAGAGCTCACCGCTACATAAGAGAGTTCACAATCTATTTGAAATAGCTTTGGGCTTTTTTTATTTGTGATTGAAGAGATTCTTTTCAAACAGGATACTTGCCAGGATGGGCTACTAGTTCAGAATTTCACTTGTTTTGCCATATTTTTGACTATCTCCACCACTACCAAAAATATATATATATAAATAAATAAAATAAATAAATAAAATATACATATTTAAAATAATTAAACAGGTATTTAGTTAATAGCAATACCTGAAAATATATTCTATTCTATTCTTATTTATACTATAGGCCAGCAGTAGTTTATTCTTCTGTTTTTCTCTTCACAGACCAGTTCTGCAATACAATGCATAGTCCTTTTTAAAGGGGTGATATGATGCGATTTCAAGTTCTCCGTTCTCTTTGGAGTGTTACAAGCTGTTTGTGCATAGATAAGATCCCTGAAGTTGCAAAGTCTAAGAAGAGATATTCTTTATAAAAGTTAAGACTTGTCCATGTGCTCCTAAAGCGGCTCATTCAAACACGCCCCCACGTCTACATCACTGTGTGGGAAGATTTGCAAAACACCTGCCCAAATGTATACGCAATGAAAGAAGGCGGAACTTTTAGTCTCGCTGTAGTATTGTTGCTGCTGCCGCCATGTCCTGAAGATGCTGTGTGTTTCGTTGTGAAAGCGAAAGTACTTTGTTTGGGCTTCCAAATGAGGACACAACTAGAAATCAGTGGTTCAGTTGTATTTACAACACTGTTCCAGAACAGTACAACACAAATATTAGAGTGTGTGCAGCGCATTTTACAGAGGATTATTACCGTTTCTATATAGTGGGGCAATTCCAACTTTGCAAGGACAGTCTGGCACTTCTGACTCACAGCCTGTAAGTACATTTTCTTATTTAAAGAATTTGCCACTGACGATTCAAACGCGAGTTTTGAGAAGTGTAGAGTAGTGCTTGTTGTTGTCGTTTCTGTATAAGTCTTTATAATCAGTAATTATGTCCCCACTGGATGCAACAATTGCCTCGTTTATAATGGGTTTTATCGTTTTTGTGTCATCGCGCCAGGATACGGCATCACAATACGGTAAGGGGCGTAACATTTCCGTCACACGCTTGCGGTATTCTCCAATCACAATGCACTGGATAGCTGGCCAATCAGAGCACACCTCGCTTCTCAGAACGATGAGCTTTGTAAAAATCAACACGTTTCAGAAAGGCGGAGTATAGAGGAGCAACAATAATGTACAGTATGTGGAAAATAATGTGTTTTTTTTACCTTAAACAACATAAACACATTGCATTACACCAAATACACAAAATAATGTTCTTTTTAGCAACGTCATATGACCCCTTTAAACCTTCCAAGCATCCAAACTATTTTAAAGAAGGCTCAAGCTCATTGTCATCCAACACTCACAGCAGCATGCTGGCGTGGTGCAGGATTCTCATGAAAGATTCTTGTGCATTCTCTCTCTAAAATAAATACTAATCAGTTGTGAAGTCTTTGTTTTCATGTAAAGGAGGAGCACTTGTTAGTCTTGGATACAAGCCTCATGAACAAAAAATCCAGCGCCCAACAAAACTTCAAGCCTGCAAAGTAAACAATGTAGACTGCAGTAAATACCCAGCACAGACTGCAACGTCTTACCAAAGGTCAAAGTACTTTGTTGCGCTATTACAGGATCGAAACCACTGTGCTGCCATCAGTGGCGAAGCTTTCATTAGATCTTTGGGAGACACACACACTTACTTTGCCACATAATCTATCAATACATATCCTTACATGACCTAAATGCAAGGTAAACTGCATTAAGAATGTGAATGTTATTAAATGTTTATTTTAATGTTTCTAATGTTATTTTAAGATATAGATATAAGATATTTTAATGTTTCTAATGTTTCTTGTGCTCACCAAGGCAGAATTTATTTGATTAAAAAATACAGAAAAGTAGTAATACTGTGAAATATTTTTTACAATTGACCCTTCGCAAAGACCCGCCCATATCTCCAACAACGGTACAACAATAATTACTGTTTTTGCATTATTGTTTAGGGTAGGTGTAGATGTTAATAAAAACACAATCTTATAGGTAGAAAATTTTATTTATTGTTAGTTTTTGCCGGTAGCTGTCGGACAAGATGGCGGATTTGGCCATTATGATTGGTCAGATTGCCTGTCAATTAAGCTCTTTGCAAAGGTCAATTTAAAATACCAATTTTCAATTTTAATATATTTTAAAATGTATTTTATTCCTGTGATGGCAAAGCTGAATTTTCAGCAGTCATTACTCCAGAAATCATTCTAATATGCTGATTTGCAGCTCCAGAAACATTTCCTATTTTTATTCTAAATGTTGAAAACCGTTGTGCTACTCGATATTTTTGTGTAAATCGTAATAAATCTTGATCAATAGACATTTATTTTGATAAAACTTCACATATTTCAAATATAAAAGTCTTTACTCTCACTTTTGATTAATGTATTGCATCCTTGCCGAATAAAAGTTTGAATTTCTTTAAAAATAAATACATAAACTTACAGAGCCCAAACATTTGAACACTGTATAAATATTGTTTTTACCTTATTGTCACTTAGACCTGTCACTTGGTCCACAAATTCCTCCTGGATCATGAAAGCAGCCAGGTTGGCAGTGTAACTGGCCAGGAAGATGACAGCGAAGAAGGCCCAGATGGACACTATGAATTTACTGGTGGTGCCTTTGGGGTTTTGCACAGGCACAGAGTTGTTAAATACCAGGCCCCACAACAGCCAGACTGCCTTGCCCATGGTGAAGGATGGTCCGTGGGGGTCTGCGGAAGATGCGTTTTCATTAACATCCTTCATTCGTGCCAAAGCCTTTCTCAGTTCTTTAATTTCAGAAATAACATAATCTCCCCTCTTCACGGTCATTAGAGCACTTGCACAGAATAAAGCCAAAGTACAGCGCCCTGCTGCTCAGCTGTTAATCTTCACATTCTTGAACAGTTCATCTGCCTTTTTCTCATATAAGCGAAACTGCATGCAAGAGTTCACCATGAAACATTACGATTAATACACAGAAGTAAACCTAAAACGGTACCTTTGTAAGGTGGGTGTAGAAATTTTTTTTTTCCGATCTTAAGAATGGCGCAGAGGATGGCAGCCGTGTTGCGAGCTCCAGGTGCCCATGGTGAAGGATGGTCCGTGGGGGTCTGCGAAGATGTTTTTCATAACATCCTTCATTCGTGCCAAAGTCTTTCTCAGTTAATTTCAGAAATAACATAATCTCCCTCTTCACGGTCATTAGACACTTGCACAGAATAAAGCAAAGTACAGTTCTGCCAGCTGTTAATCTTCAATACTTGAACGTTCATCTGCCTATATAAGTAAACGCATGCAGAGTTCACCATGAATGATTTAACAGAATAAATAGACCAAAGTACACTTAGCCTGTACATTGACTACTTGTAATACGTGAATACTTACAGCAGCTGATTCATCAATAAACTTGTTCCAGTGTTAATTAAGCTGACAAGAACAGCTGCATGAGATTACACAGATTGATGGATGGTGCTTTACGAGAAGTATGCTGAATTTCACAAATGGTCATAATAATATCATAGAATCATCTCAGACTTCTTTACATCATGTTAAATATACCTAAGGCCCTGTTCATGCTGTCAAGATGAGAATACAATAGCTTTAACATGAGTAATTCTGCACAGAACCAGCAAGCCCATTTCATGCTTAATTTCAGCATAATCTACGTCATCTGCTTTGTTAATTATATATGAACAGATATACTATAACGAGGAAAGCATGAATGAGATGCATGCAGCAGAAGAAGTGATGCAAAATTTACTGCTTCATTGAAGACTGAGATTGCACTAGATGCTGATAACTAAGGTAACAGCTGAGAGAGCTGTACAGTGGCCGATCACTGTACATTAATTTCATAATGAGTCGTATCTACAATAAGTGGAAGAAATAGACAGCTGATTTATCTTTAGTTTGCTTTGACGTGCTTCACTTTTGAAAATCTAAGCTTTAAATGAGTCGTCTAACAAAAGAAGAAATGCTTTTTAGTTCCACATAACAAAGGCTCTCCAAATGAGGCTACATGAAATAAATCAGATCCACTTGAATCAAATGAAAAGGAATTGAACTTTATTGAACTAACTCGGAGCCCGAAACCACTCAGCACCGAAATTAAGTATAAATTAAGCCTTTATACTTTGCAAAAGAACATGGGGTTCGTGGTGCAGATGTGAGATGCTCTATCAGAGCAGGGCAAGGATTTACAAGTGTGCCTCAAACTGAAAGACCGACTGCATTGCAGGGGAAACGGAGGAGGAACCGTGGACGGAGGGAGTAGCGGAGAGTGCTAGTTACGTACCTTTGCCCTGAGCGAGGTTCCTGTTGAAGCCCAGGGGGCTGATGTACTCAAACGTGAAGACAGCCATTGCGGTCACCAGCAGCAGCATCACAAACATCATCACCCACACAGTCGCACTGAAGGGCTCTGCGGCAAAGGAGGAGCGAGAGACGGGTAGATCGGGGAAAAAAGTCACAGTCAGCGACTATCATCCAGGCATTCTGCTCGATATGTGACTATAGACAAGCTGAAGAGATTAAAGAGCTTTACTGTGGGAAGCAAATGCGAAACTGGCAAGTGTCCATTGGGGAAGTTTCTCAGACCCTGTAATTATTGGCCTTTTGCTAATTAAATAATGGCTTGCTGATCTAGTGCCATCAAGCATAAAGGAGCACTCAGGGTGCTATGAATCTAAAAGCGGCCCACTTCAGTAGATTTGTGGGCGACTCTATCGGCCTGTCGGATCTGGGGTTTGATTGGTGGGAAGACTTCAATATTTTGACAAGTGGAAATAAGACGATTGTCAAGAAAATGGCTGCTGTGCCCTGAAGATAGTTACCTAAAAATGCTGATGGGGAGACGGTTCCGTTGCTACGGGATACCATCACAGTAATCCCCGTTTCCACGAAGGGGACGGAGAAATCGATGGCCTCTGAGCGCTCCTCATTGATTGTCAGGGAGCCCACGGCCATGATTGCTTTTTTGTACACCACCTGTGGAAGGAGACAAGACGACACGGGGTTTAGTCAAAAAGCTGCAAAGTTTATATAAAGAACACCTGGGATATTTCGATTCATTTTTTTAGGCAAATGAAACTTGAATTCCAGCATTTCGCTCTCTATGGATCCAAATTGAACAAATATCTTGCTCCTTTCCCCAATTTCACATTTGATTGCTATCAGGCTTTGACTGTTACAAAATTGCTTCCAGTGGAGAGCGTGAGAGAGAGAGACAACTACATTTTATTCAATCTAACCTTTGTTTAGCTCTGTAAATGGAAAAGCAAGCATTCGATAACAAATCGCATCGGTAGATTTGACTATTGAAATCTTCTCACCTCTCCCACCATGCCGTTCCACATATTGTTGATCTTCTTGCCGTGCTTCCCGTTGGTCACTAGATAAAGGTCGTAGGTGAACTTCACGTTCCGAGCGATTTTCTTAAGGATGTCGATGCAGAAACCTTTGCAGCACTTTTTAATGTACGTTCCTCCTCCCTCGGTGGTGTTGCTGATGGATAGAGCACATTAATCACAGGTCAACTTAAAGCAGAATATCTGAATCATGATGTCAGGACCATTTCACGCTTAGCTAGCTGACTGATGCATTTTCTGGATTGTTCCATGCAAAGGAAGAGATATGGCATGTCTTCAAATGTTTTAGTAAGATTTTTTTTTTAAGTAAAGACATACTTTTCATTCAGCAAGGAAGCATTAAATTGATTAAAAGTGAAAGTAAAGACTTACATTGTTACAAAAAAATTATACTTTAACTAAATGCTGTTCTATATTAATCATATCCAGAACAAAATTATCACTGTTTCCACAAAAATATTAAGCTGTAAAACAGCTTTTAACATTTACAATAATGCTACTTGAGCACCAAATCAGAATTCTATTAGAATATTATAATGCATATTAGAATGATTTCTGAAAAATCGTGTGACACTGAAGACTGGAGTAATGGCTGCTGAAACTTCAGCATTGTCTTCACAGAAATAAATTACATTTTAAAGTTACTTTAAATTCATGTTTATAAATCACAAAACTTGGTTTAAAAAGCATATATTGACATTATATATACTGTATTATATATTATATTTTTACATTTTAATCTCACCTCAAACATGAAATTACAAACAAATGATTGTTATCTTTGTAACCCTCCTTTAGTGCAGTTACTGTATGCTGCATGTGTGAACTTCCACTGCATGTACACAATAAGCAATCTCTGTGAGAACAGAGTAGGATTAGGGAAATAAGAAGAAGAGTCACAATTGTATTTAGCTGCAGTGCTGCTTGCGCAGACCATTCGCTAGCTGGGATTACAGTACAGTAGGTATAGTGTGCTGAAGCATGAACGATAAAGCCTTTCGCTGCCGGCAGTGGAGAAATTTCTTAATTACAATGAATAGTAGGGCTTTCCCTTGAGAGCCTCTCAGGGAGCCATCAAGGGAGTGCCAGACCTCTGGTGAAAATTGCAGTCGGCTGGACATATCTGATGCCTCGTAAAGACCACCGCCAATCTGTGCCGACTTAATTGCAGAGGGGTTCCGGTTTTCCCTCGCGAGGAGGAAGATAATTCTATTTACAGGGCAAGCGAGATTATTATTTCATTTGGACTGGGGGAGAAGGTCCTGTTTTTAGACACAGGCAGGAGGGGTCAACTGGAGTAGAACCTGCATTACTACAGCTTACAGTACATCTAGTGTTCATACTCTCATTCAGATTTTATTTATTTCTTAGCTGAATTTATCCTAGGGTACTACCTCACCCAAACAAAGCCCTTTTTACACCTTATAATAACATCTGGGTAATCCAATCCCAAGTAGTTAGTCAGATATATTGATGTTTATACCTGGCAAGGACTAGTGTCACTTAAAAAAATGCTTATCAAATTTACCAGTTTATTTAATCATAATTTAATTAACTATCAATTGTATTAACTTAAGAGTAAAAATGTAAATAAACAAATACATATATTTATTTGATTATTTATTGTTATATTTAATGGCATTTTTTACACACACACGATTTAGAATACATTTAAACTACATATGTCTCACTTTACTTATGCCTAAATTCGAAAAACATTTGGCAAAAGGAAAAATAGTGCACATTTTTATGTTAAATACAAATAAACAATTTATTATTTATATACACTTAAACAAGAATTAGATAAACGGTTTTAAATGTATTTGTTTATTTATTCAGATTTGTGCAGTTTTTTCATTCACAAACATCCTTACACTCAGTCGGAAATGTGCAAAACCGTTGGTTTTGTCCAAGACAGTTTACAGAACACTTATTGCAGGGACAGTCCCGCTGGAGTAGCCTGGGGTTAAGTGTTTTGCTCAAGGGCAAAACGGCAGTGGTTAATGGACAAGACAGTTTACAGAACACTTATTGCAGGGACAGTCCCGCTGGAGTAGCCTGGGGTTAAGTGTTTTGCTCAAGGGCAAAACGGCAGTGGTTAATGGGGGAGGCATGTTGGGTTTTATAACAGCTCAGATTGAATTAGAACACTGCAATTATCTGGTTGTACACAGTTTAATTATGAGTGACTGGGGTGAATATAGAACACTCTCCAATTTCTGACAGTTGTACACAGTAGCCAAATTTGTAGGGAAAAGTGTACTTTAGTAAAGAAAAAATGACAGGGTTGCAGACAGGACAGAGCTGCATTAGTAATCATGCCAGCCTGTAACTCATCTGAAGCAGAGTTCAGACTGTAAACTCTTTAAAGAGATGAATTTAAGAGAAAGCTAATTAAGACTCGGCTCTCTGTACTTTCTCCACAGATTGCTCCCATGCGTGCCAATTCCTTTGATCCACAGATTGCTTTTGCTATGCCATGTATTCTCCTCACAGCAAACAATTTTTGCTATCACCATGTATTTGGTGTAGTCCCTATGTAGCCCCCAATGTAGACTGCATGCAATGACTATAAATATTTGTTCCAGAGACCTCAAAATAATGCAAATGCCTCCATTATGTCTGTCCAGAGAACGTGAAAGTCATTACTGGAGATGCCAGAGGTTGAAAAAAACAAAAACAAAAAAAACTATGAAAAATGACTTTGCTTATCAAAATTTGTATTAAAATAAAAAAGTATTGCAGCTCAAAAATCTGCAATTGCATAAGCCTTCATTACTACATTACTACACCTTTAAGAAGTGCATTTTCACTTACAATCATTCCTCTGATTGCCCTAGCTGCTCTGTAACCAGTGCCTGAACAAAATAAATGAGTCTAAAATGCATATAGTGCAGTCTACAAGAGACACAAAAGCTGAGCTAAGAAATTTGTGTTCCCTGTTATCGTGTTAGAAAAGAAAAAAGCTTATTGTAAATCCAGCCTAGCACTGATCGCATAAAAGCAGAGGAGTGTTTTTGGCAGCAAGAAGTGGCTGCATGCCTTCTGACTGCAGAAATGAACAAACTATCCTGTCTCCATAATGAGAGACACACATTCGACTGCCTGGGCAAAATCCAGTTTAAAATCAATCTCTTCACCCCTGTGCTGGCTATGGCGCACACAATGAATTCCCCTGGCTCATGCAGAGGCTCTATTCAAACCCTCACAAGGCAGAATCCATATTATTACAGTCTCCCTCACATTTCGATACCCAGCAGCAATAAGAGGTGCTCCCTTGTGTCACCAGACCACTTCCTCACTGCCTTTACTACACCAATTACTTTCTTATGAAGACACACTGTCCACCATGTTTCTTTCTTCTAGTTCTTTTAGAGATTTTTTTTATATGAGGCAAGCTAATGTGATCACTTGCCAAGACAACCCAATGTGTGAAAATCTAGGAGTTAAATCTAAGAGGTAAAAGTTGCAGGTGATAGTCTGAGCTGATAAATATCTGAATTCTGACATTTGCTTTTAAATATCTCAGTGGCTCAGAGTGATCTTAAATTGTTTGCATCTGTTTGTGTGTGTGTGCGTCCTGGTCATTGAAGCATGTCTCCTCTTGTCAAGCTGGCACTGCATCAGTTTCTGCATCTACAGACCTCAGCGGCAGCTGAAGAAGAGGGTAAAACGACAGCTGAGGATACCAGATGAGCTGCCGTTCTCACATCATCATACTGTATTTATGTTAGACTGTCTGTCTGTCAGACTGCGCCAAAAGGGTGAATCTTCACATAAATATATTTCACTTTTTTGCTCTTAAAGTATTAGCTCACCCATCAAAATGAAAATTCTGTCATCTTGTACTTATCTTTATTTCATTTCAGACCTGCTGACTTTCTTCTTTCATTAAACAAAAAAGGAGAAATTTTAAATATCTACTTATTTTGAGGTCACACTTTTCTATGCAATTACAATGAATAGGGACTGAGAGCTTTCAAGGGCCAAAAGGGATACAAAACTACCATAAAGACATAAAAGCATCACAAAAACAGTCAATATGAGTTTCTAAAGTCTACTGAGACTGGACATTGCTACTTCTCTTGTGAACTTCATTACTTCATTTGACTATGAAACATTGATCTCACTTCATCACTTTTTAGCTTATTTGTCACTTTTTCGACATTCAAGTCATATAGGTTTGGAGAAGGCATTAGGGTGAGTAAATAGTGGCAAGTTTGGGGTCAGTAAGATTTTTTAATGTTTCTGAAAGAGGCATCTTATGCTCGCCAAGGCTGCATTTATTTGATTAAAAACTTTTATTTGATATTTATTTGATTCAAAATAAATACAATTCTTATTTTTGTGGAAACAGTGAAACATTTTATGTCAGAAATCTTTGATGAATAAAAAGTTCAAAAGAACAACATTTCTGTCATGACAACTCTCGGAGAGATTTGCATGGTAATGTACATGACAATGTTGATGTATTCGGTCTTGGTGGAATAGATCTGCTACACTACTGTCAGTACATACATACTGTAAGAAATACTGCTGCTGCAAATATAACATACATGAAATAACCCCCTCCCCTCTCCCCATAGCATACATGAATCACCTCGTAGCAGATCTATACAGGTGGAGCTGGGGAAGGTGGAGGGTTTCTGAAGCACGCTGCAAACTGTTACAGCAAGCACTGATCATATATTTGAATGTTGAGCAGAGAGCTCATTGGCTACCAGATACAGGAGAGAACCAATCAGCTGTGCCATGTGATATTGATGTCATTAGGTCAGATTGAGTTAGACCTATCGGACTGCGCCATCTAGAGTTTCATGCCAGAAATCTGTATTTATATAAATAAAATAGAATCTTTTGTAACAATTCAAACATTTGTATTGCCACTTTTGATCAATTTAGTGTATCCTTGCTAAATAAAATTAAAACGGCCTCCAAATATTTGAATTATAGAGTAGCGTAAACTACTGTAACCTTCAGCAAAAAAAATACTGTATATATCAGTGACAGATGAGCTTTCAAATAAGTAAGAAATCTTCTATTGCTTTTACCATAAACATTTTCCGTGCTCTATAAGCAAACTAAAGCTTTTAGGAATGTAAATGTGACGGTTGTTTATCAAACCACAAGGAAATAATAACAACTCTCTGATCGTGTTTACACTATGTTGAATTAGGGCAGAAGCTCCCGTTGGTGTTTCTGATGCACTAAGGTAATGTCTAGTTCTGTTTATTGTGATTATGGCTGAGTAGTTCAGTTGACTGAGTAATTTTGCTGTTAAAACTAAGCAGACGAGGAACCATTAAAGTGAGGCTGAGGAAGAGACACAGAAAGAGAGGCAGGTCTATCTCAGGGAGGACTGGACTATATATCCTGCCAGTGTCTTTGCATGCCTCAGTAATTCCTGCCTCCTCCTCTTCCTCCAAACGGGCACAATGGATGCTTTAGTGGGAATTGTGCCATTGGAGGAACACAACAGAGAGCTCTGGCCTGTTTGCAAGAGGACATGTGTGGCATCCACGTATTCTCTTGTGTGTTTGTGTGTGTGTGCTCAGTTCTTTGATGAGACTAATCTTCATGCATACAGAGCCGGATATAGTGATCCTATGAGATCGTATATTCTTCGCCCTATTTAGCAGTGTAAAAAATCCTATAAAAGCCCCTGTGCGTTTCTTTACATGGGCAGTTTTCACTTTCTGCATTAATCATGGCTCACAGATCACATCAACTTTATGTGACTTTTGAATTAATTGTTTGTGTGAATTCAAACATGTACACTACTGTTTAAAAGTTTGGAGTCTGTACTATTTAAAGAAATATAATAATAATAGTTTTATTCAGCATTAATTTGATCAAAAGTGGCAGTAAATACATGTATTTGATAACACTGATATCAAATCAGCATATTATAAAGATTTGTGAAGGATCATGTGATTTTGAAGCCTGACTGCTGATAATTCAGCTTTGCCACCACAAGAATAAATTGACAATATTTCACATACTACTACTGTAACTTTAGAAAAGGCATTTTTAATTTTAGAAAATGTATTTAAAAAAAAACAAAAAAAACATTTGGGTTTCCATTGAACAATAAGCACAGAAAACTAAAACAAAAAAAACACAAGTGGACAGTAACACTACAGTATTGATTGATGTATGTAGTTATGCAGGCAACAACCTTCAACATATATCAAACTCTCTTTATGAGTGCTCTTACATCACTCTGCGCACCTCTCAAGGGTCAGAATGTCAAGCATCTATCGGTTTGAGAGTGATTCTTTCAGTAGATGAGTGAGTAATAGAGAAGGTGAGCATAGGTGGAGAGATTGAGGAAAAACAAGCCTTACTCTTTGATGAATTTGCGGCAGGGCACAGAGTTTCTCATGCAGGTGCCTGTGAGACGCTCCACTTTCTCCACAATGACAAAAGGCTTCTCCTCTAGAGTTACAATGGACAGGTGATTGTCGTCTGTCTCTGCATCACCAAAAGAGTTGAAGCGAGGCCACACAGGATATTTCAAAGTCAAACTCTGGTTCTCCCATTTGCCCATCTGGAAATGAATTGAAAAGATGAGTGTCACGTTCTTGCTCAATAGCTTACTGGCATTATTATTTTAATTACAATATTGCCAACATATCAATGCACGTGATAACAATAGTAAAAAAAAAAAAAAAAAACAATCAGAAAAATAAGTTTTTCTAATCATTTCACAAAATTATAAGAGGTGTGCCTCTGTCTCAACCTCACCAGTGTCACAGTAAGCACAGCTTTGTTTTTCCTTTGGATGCCATGTTTGGCTGTGTCTGTCTTCTATGGCTAGACTGTGATCACTAAGTCTGTATTAGCTGAGGATCCATCTCTGCTTTGTATCTTTTGCTCCGTCTCTCTCTCTCTCAGTCCCAGAGGGCAAGTTGTGAGGATAAAGCAATGCTTGAGAGCAAATCACATCAGATCAACAGAGGCCAGGCAATCACGTTCATCAAATATGCCCACATAACACAATCCATGTGTCTGAATATGCAAAAAATACACCAAAATAAATATGTGACACGAAAAAGATAAAACAAAACATTCACGTAAATTTCTACAGTATGTTGCATAAAATTTTTATTTTTAAAGTTTAAAATAAATAAATATAAATTAATAAAGCAGTGACAGGAAAAAGATAATCAAATAAAATAAATATAATTTATTTACATAACACAGCCCCTGTGTCTGACCATGCATTAATACACAAAAATGACAAAAGTGAGGAAAAAGATCAAGTTAAATAAAGATACCTGTAAATCTTAAAATAGTAGGCTAAAGTATGCTTAAAAACGTATTAAATACAATTTAATAAATAAACAAATAATAAAACAAAAAAGTTTTTTTAATCAAATAGTGCCACATAAAGTCCTTGGGCCCTATCATACACCCGGCACAATGCGGCGCAAGGTGCAGCGCAAGTGTTTTTGCTAGTTTCAGCCCGACGCAGTCTCACTTTCCTGTCCTGCGCCGCATTGTTTAAATAGCAAATCCATTTGCGTCCATTTGTGCGCCCATGGGCGTGCTGGTCTAAAAACCAGGTGTGTTCAGGCGCATTGTTGGTGAGTTGCTGTTTTGAGGAACTGAAAATAGACTGCACTATAGACCAACTCAAACCTGGTCTAAAGTCAATGGCGCAATATTTAGTTTTGTTATTTAAAGAGCGCGTTAGTAGAAAATGCGCCTCTGGGCGGGTCCACAACATGCGTTCGCTTTGCTTATTACACACAGGGACACGCAGCAGCACACAAACATGCTAAATATGAAAAATTTGAGGATTAAAGTATACAAGAATATTATTGTGTAGGCTACATAAATATAAAAATGTCATACATGTCATAATGGATAGTCATTGCATGTATCAGAATTAGCCTACCTATTTGCTCGCGCATGAGCAGATCCGTTTGCTCTCTGGAGACACGTTCAGTCTGTGCGCCTTAAACTTCCGCAGTTTAAATAGCGAATCCACCCTGGCGCGAGCACAACTCACTCTTAAAGGGAATAAGAGATGAGACTCTGGATGGTTTATTGCACGTTACGGCCAAAAAAACATCTATTACTCATTAAGAGAATAGGGACAACAAGTTTAGACCATGCCCCCGGGCGCACCGACCGTTTTCCTGTCTTTAAACTAGCAAAAGTGGATTCGGACACGCCCTGAGTGCACTTGCACCGTGCGCTTTAGACCATGCGCTTAGATCATTAAAATAGGGTCCCTTGTGTCTGATTATGCACAAAATCATAAAAATAAAGACAGTGAGAATAAAAAGATGAAATAAAATAAAGATGCCGGTAAAACTGTATGCCTTTTATTAAAGTGTAACTAAAAATAAATAAATAAATAAAAAAAAAAATATAAAAAATACAATAATCAAATACTGCCACACATGCTTGTGTACATAGTTTGAAATGAATCAAGTGAAATTAATATGATGTTTGAATACTTCATTAATCAATAGGCCAGCAATTCCCAGATGATATATCCGAAACAGTGCCATTCTGATGAACAAGAGAGAAAAAAACTGAGAAAAAGATGTTCAGCCATGATAGTCATGACCAAACTTTCCTAAGTGTGCTAGGTCAGTGCACTGGGGAGCGATGAGCAGTAATCCAGGGGACCAGGCTATCTCACTAGCTGCAGTGGTGCTAACCAGTGTCACAGGAAATTTGGGTTAATGCTGTTAATCCTATCAGCATGCTTTAGGAGGAAGCCGTAATCGCGTTCCTCCTACCCCTGATGAACCGGAGACTGAGGACGTCTCCGACACCACCAGAATTTCCTTTATCAGCAGCACAGCCGCCGATTCATCCGAGTCAAAACGCCTTTCTTTTTGAGTTTCTCCCTTCCAACTTTCTCAAAGGCTTCTTGTTCTACTGTGTGAAAAATTATTTTCATTAATCTGTCTCATTTGGTTTGATGGCAAATTTCTCGTGTCAAGCACTGTGGGTAAAAATGACTCACCAAGCTTATCTGTCTCAGCTGAAAACAAAAGTAACTACTTGCAGTTTCTGTCGACTCCAGGCTTACCATGCTAAAAGAATGATTTATGAATTTGATGTTTTCAGAGTACTTCCTTTATTGAAAATAAAAGGACACGATTCCTCTACTGTCAGTCGTTTACAGAGATGGCATGCAAACATTTTAGTACTGCTGGAGTAAAGTCATGTTATATTTGGGAACAATTCCTAATTTGCGTGTCGACAGCGATGCTTATGCATGTCTAGCAGGACACATATGTTGCTGTACGTGCTGATGATGGAGCGATAGGCCACAAGCGGTTGAATAATTCAGTGTGTTTTGGAAGGGTGGGCTGACGTCAGCGAACTCGCCAAGGAAAACAGAGCGCAAACGCTAAGAACTGCCTAGAGTTGAAACTGCAGAGAGCCATTAATTCTTAATGGAACAGGACTCAGAAATTGCTAAACCTAGCTCTGGTCCCCTTTTTCTCTCTTATCTAACTTTCTCTCCATTGTCTAATGTGTAGTGTGCACACATCTCTCTTGCTTTCATTCTGCTCACTTTTGGCCTCTGGCTCAGCTCTATCTCTCTCTTTCTCTCGGTTTTTCATCTGTTATTTGGAAATGTTTGAGCATTTGTTTTTGAAACTTTGCTGTCCTTGAAACTTCACAGTATGCATTCACTGCAAATGCACACACGTACTTACATTGTAAATATACACAGACATGGAATGTCTGATGTCTTTCAGACATGTGTGACATGAAAAAGAGTGCTGTAATTTCGTGCCAAAATATTCAGACCAAGAACACGATTGGGAGTGTGATATTGCTTTTACCCAACAACAAATAAAAAAAGATGGGATTATTTAAGGAATAGTTTACCCCCCAAAAAATGTAATTCTGTCATTAATTACCCTCATGTTATTCCAAACACGTAAAACCGTCATTCATCTTCGGATTACAAATTAAGATATTTTTGATGAAATCCAAAAGCTTTCTGACCCTTTCTGTCAGTTGTGTCACTTCACTTCACAAAACCATTCACAAACCCTCTACCAAATGCACAATATGGAATCTCAATCTTCGAAAGAAAAAATATGATGTAATCTGCCTACTTTTTGGTTTGGATGCAGCGGTGAAATATGCACATACCATACTTTGTGAAAACCATTTCGAATGTCTTTGC
The DNA here is from genome assembly GCA_027422405.1 of Ptychobarbus kaznakovi. Classification (NCBI taxonomy): domain Eukaryota; kingdom Metazoa; phylum Chordata; class Actinopteri; order Cypriniformes; family Cyprinidae; genus Ptychobarbus; species Ptychobarbus kaznakovi. The sequence continues at coordinate 5,567,986 of CM049807.1, read as the reverse complement.
TCATGAAAAAAGTAATAACTGCAAAGGGTTTTAAAAATCAAAACAGAAATAATCAATGCATGAGGCATTAAAATCCAACTACGAAACCTTGTGAAATACTCTCTGCTTTGTGTAAAAGTTATTTGCTTTCATGAACAAAGTGAAAGAGAGTGAATATTCTAACAACCATCCATAAACCAAGAGGACACTTAAACAGCAAGAGACTTGTAAAGCTGAGAAAGAAAAAGACAAAGAAATTGGATAAACTAAATTGATGAAGAAAGGCACTTGTGCTCAAGACACTAAGTAATGACAGTGTTTGAGCCACTCAAAATCTAATCAAACAACACAGGCAATGTAGTGCCTGTGATGAAAACAGCCCCATCCCGCCACTATGCAAAGCAAGCCGGCTGAGCCTATGCATTTCAATGACCTCATTAGATAAATATAATTAAAAGGGAGCTTTGTGAAGCAATGGAGCAGAGAATTCCAAATTAAGATGCTTAATTTCATCCTCATTGTATTACTGCTCTTAATAGAGAAGAAGTAAGTTTGTTTTCTTATTTCGTTTGACTTCAGTTGTGTTTATCATGAAAGTGAAATGGGGTTATGGAGGATACAGACAACACTTTTATTAAGTGTTTAAATTAATTGGAGATCAAAAAGGGGAAACTGAGAAACTCCTAGGAAAATGGAAAAAAATTATTAAAGGGATAGTTCACCCAAAAATGAAAATTCTGTCATCATTTACTCACCCTCAATAATTCCAAACCTGTATGAATGTCTTTGTTCTGCTGAACTCAAAGGAAGATATTCTGAAGAAAGTTTGTAACCAGGCTGTTTTGGGGCATCATTGACTTGAAAAAAAATATTATGGAAGTCAATCGTGCCCAGAACTGCTCTGTTTCCCACATTCTTCAGAATATCTCCCTTTGTGTTCAGCAGAACAAAGACATTCATACAGGTTTGGAACTACTTGAGGGTGAGTAAATGATGACAGAATTTTCATTTTTGGGTGAACTTTCCCTTTAAGAAGTTGAGTGAGACTAACAGTGCCGTACTGACAGTAAACTCACTGCTGTTGACAGATAATCTAGATGAAACCTGAGCAAGATACTAAACCAGCGCTATAGGCAATGTCAATATTGAAGTGGGGAAAGACACTAAAGTGCATCTTATGAGAATGCAGTGCTGTTCTTTCACCAAGCAGTAGTTTGATATATTGAACTTTGTTTCACTTACTGTCAGGCAGGGTACGGTACACTGTTTCTTGCTCTTGCTGCTGTCAGATATCGGAGCATCTGACAGCTAATGAACAACTGCCATATGCCCAAATGTTTGTAAAACAATCAATTTTCTGTTCACTCAAACAGACATTGATATTTATGATAATGTGCTGGTCTTGCTGATAAGATGGTCCCTGACAGTGTTTATAGTTCCACCCACTATGAACACCTGCAGGAACACACACAAGAAATATGAAGTTTGTGAGGAGGCAGAGCTTCATAAATATATATTTTTTAAGCATTTATTTAATATATATTTTTTAATGTAATCTTCTCTTAAAAATGAAATCACACGCAGGTATTTCTTTGAATAAATAATTACTTTTGATCATTATATCTGCTCACTATATAATGTGTTTTTTTTGTTTTTGTTTATTCTTACAAATTTGACCACACGCAAAAAATAAAATAAAACAAAACATGTTATTGCCAATGACTTTGCCGTGTATATATTGATCTGCACCACTGACTCACAGTGCATGCGACACATATGTGTAACGGCTCTCTCTCAGCTGCTCCGAGGCGGGTCTTGAACCCTTGATCTCCTGCATGAGAGGCGGACGCTCTAACGAGGAGGCTGTCGCTAGTGCGTCCTTGATATCAGGGAGTGAGGTTTACTTGCACAACATCTACTTGCTGGCCTCCATTACATATGGAACGATTTGAACATGGGACAAAGATCTGTCCACAGCTGGTTTCCACACTGCATCCTATAACCTTCACTGGGAACTATTTATTAGGTGCTGGATGACTAGAAAAGTCATTAGCACTTTACCACAGGGATAAGAAATTAGCATTTTAATTGTTTGCGCGCTGTGCATTTCCATGGTCACGGTGCAAATAGATTTTGTGCTTGTAGATCTCAACCTGCCTATATTCCAATCAACGTCTCTCCCCTTCAGGAGTGATTACATGAGTGTCGCACAATATTGGAGGTCTCTGGCTTCACCTTCAGGCCCCGGGAGGATGAGGAAAGGCTTGCAACAATCCTTCGTAGATGTTCTGCCCCCAAAAGCGACAGAGAGGAACTGAATTGAATGAGAACGCCTTCGCTAGATGAAAACAGTATAATGCCCATCCTGGAGGCTTGCTTGGAGAGAACTATTAAGATAAAACGCTCCATGTCTAATTCGGTTGAGGAGGTATAATTAATGACTCCTGTGCAGAGGGGAGGGGTTGTGCGCACTAAGCGCTAACCAAATAGCTAGCTTGAAAGCGGCTGACACTCAGCAACGCGTCTGCCGCTGCCCACTCAAAATTCCACACTGGTAGAGCTGCGGCTCGCTGCAGAGTATTGACCTTGGATACTTCACTCTATATATTTCTACAAGCATCATTTATTACCAGGGCCAAAAGACGCTTAAGTGAATTATGATGTGGGTGCAGAGTACTGATGTGGGAGTCGTACCCTGAGGGTTGATTAATTGTTCACATCAATGCTGCAGAATGGTGAAGCACCTTACAAAAATGAAATTCTGTTCATTGACATGGTCTTGGTAGAGCGATGGACAAAGATGCCCATGAGAACATACTGCTCAAACTTTCTTAAAGGAACAGTATACCTAAAAATGAAAATATACTCTCATGCCATGCCATTTTTGTCTTGACCTGAACACAAAAGAAGACATTTTTGAAAATCATGCTATTTATTATTTTCAGAAAATACTCCAAGTCTTCTTAATCCATATATGTGACCCTGGACCACAAAACCAGTCATAAGGGTCACATTTTTTTATTGATTTTTATACATAATCTGAAAGCTGAATAAATAAGCTTTCCATTGATCTATGTTTGTTATGATAGGTAAATATTTGGCCAAGAAACAACTGTTTGGAATAGAGAAAAATGCCTATTGAATAAAAGTTTTCCAAATGAAGTCCTTAGCAATGCATATTACTAATAAAAAATTAAGTTATAATATATTTATGGTAAGAAATGTACAAAATATCACAGGGGATGTCGTGGCCTAATGGTTAGAGAGTTGGACTCGTAATCGAAAGGTTGTGCGTTTGAGTCTCGGTCCAGCAGGAATTGTAAGGTGGGGGGAGTGAATGTACAGTGCTCTCTCCACCTTCAATTCCACGACTGAGGTGCCCTTGAGCAAGACACCAAACCCCCAACTGCTCCCCGGGCGCCGCAGCATAAATGGCTGCCCACTGCTTCGGTGTGTGTGTGTGTGTGTGTGTGTTCACTGCTGTGTGTGTGCACTTTGGATGGGTAAATGCAGAGCGCAAATTTCAAGTATGGGTCACCATACTTGGCCGTATGTCACTTGTCAAAATGTCTTCATGAAACATGATCTTTACTTAATATCCTAATGATTTTTGTCATAAAAGAAAAATCGATAATTTTTACCCTTATTTTTGGCTATTGCTACAAATATACCCCAGCGACTTTTGTGGTCACATATTATATTATAAAAAGTTATTATATATGGACCATCCCCCCCCCCCTTGACATAAAGGAGGGGTTACATTAAATGTACATTAAAAACTATATTAAACCCCTCTCAGTTTCACTGTGGAGATCTTTAATTGTTGAGCTTGTGACCCTGGAAAAACAGAGGCACTGAGTTGAGGGAAGGATTCATATCTTTGTGCAGAAATGGAGAAAACCTCTAGAGCTTCTGGGTATTAAATGCAATTTGGACTCAGACTGACAGTAATTGACTGAGAGGGCAAGGGTGATATTTCATGTGATTTGGATCCATTTATTTTAAATGTGTGTGTTTTTTATTATAATTTAGCAGAAACTCATGGAAAGTGGACTTTCTCTCTCTCTCTCTCTCTTAAAAATAAATAATAAAAAATAAATATTAGGTTATATATAGAATACATAATTATTTTATATTAATAAATTATATAAATTAGAATGATATATATAATTTAGAAATAAAATATTATATTTTATTCAAATTGATAATTATTTATTATTTTTGAAAAGTGTTAATTAAACCATTTTACATAAAATAAATACTGAAGCAGTGAAGTCAATAATAATTTAAATCAAGAAGCAACTTAGACGTTGGAGTGTTTTTTGCAAAATAAATCTATTGTGCACATTCATAATGCTTAGAATATAATAAATGGTATTTTGTGATGCTTTTGTTACATTTGTGTTCTTTTTGAAGCTTAAAAGCCTAAGTTCCCAATCACTTACACTGTGTGGAATAAATAAGTCCAGCACATTCTTCAAAATTATTATAATCATTTTATATTCCACAGAAGTAATGAAGTCATACAGGGACAATAATGAGTGTGAGTAAATGGCAACAGATTGTTCATTATGAGTCAGCTATTCTTTTATCTTGTCGTTTGAATAGCCAGCAATTAAAGAGAGGGAGGAAACACTCCTAGGTTTATGTGATGAATATTGTTCAGCCCATTAAGGGAGCAATTATATTCTCTTTTGTTTGTCAAACTGGACTCCATTCGTCAAGTTAAATCTGGGTTTTCTTTGTGGGAGGCAGTTGTTCTTATGCTGAAGTCCCATGTGGACCCAAGATCCAGCATTCAGCCAACATGAGAAAACGACAACAGATTCCCTGGCTGCCAATCAGAGTTTAATCACGGAGGCTGAAGCTGTAATTAGCTCTCCAGAAAACCAAACTCCTCCGTAACTTCTGAGGAGGATGGATTTTCTTTAAGCGTGAGGCGTTGATTATTTTTAGTTCAATGGCGGTAAAGCAGAGGGTGGACTGAGTAGCATGGGATTTCTTCGTGACTGAGAAATTAAGACGAGAGGAGGAAGGGGGAGCAAGATAAACAGAGGAATAAAGGAAACAGGGCTCTAATGTGCGTCATGAGGTGCTGCTGCACAGTCGTTTTCATCCCGATTTACAGTGACCTGCTCTTTAATTAAAAGCAGCCACACTGTCTGATGAACTGCCTCTCGGCCACAGTTTTGCTACAGCGTCACCCATCCTGCCAGAACAAAATGACCTGCTCTCTTTCAGACGTCATTTGAGTCTATTTACTGACACTCGAACCTGGCCGATCCATTGGGTTATGCTTCATCTGACATCAACCAGCTCGCTGTCTAAAGCCTATTCAGACAGGGTTAGTTTTCCCTGAGGATTTTAGGCAAATTTGTGTTTCATAGACGGGTATTTTGTGATTTAGTCCTGCCTGAATCAAACGTTTGTGCTTTTCTCTTTAAACTTCGGGTGAAAATTATAGAGCAAATTATCTACTGTTTTTCAGTACTTTGGAGGTCCTCTGGGAAATTGAATCCCAGTTGGATAAAAGAGCATGTGATTGTGGTATATTATTATTTTTTACATTGCGTCTCTTCATTTTTGTTGACCTTAAAATACCTTAAAGGGGTCATTGGATGCAAAATTCACTTTTCAAGTTGTTTGAACATAAATGTGTATTGGAAGTGTGTGTACACATCCATCCTATAACGATAAAAAATCCACCCAGTGTTTTTTTTATCCCTATTTTAAAATCCCCTTTCTCAAATTAGGCTGTTCTGAGAGTCCTGTAAGAATGACATAGTTCTGTACAGGTCCCTCCCACGATAGTTGATTGACAAGACCGTCTTACCTTAGACCCGCCCTGAGTGAGCTGAGAGCTGTCTGCCTCCGGTGCAGGGAAGACAAGATGTGATTGAGCGATTGAGGTGTTTTGTTGTTGGATGTAATAATGAATAAAGCAGTCATCATTTACTCCCAACATCTGAGCCACTGAAGACGCAGAGGATTAATTTTATATTCGTTTTGAAGGGAATGTGATGATCCCCAATCTGCCTAAATGCGTCTATGTTCGCACGAATCATTCGTGATCCAGCTTCATCTACAGAAGAAGTGACTATAAGGCTTTTTTATTCATCTTTGCAAATCGTCTTCCCTAATAATGTGCTATTTAGCCAGTTTTGCGGCCGAAGTAATCAGTACTGCTCGTCACCCCACAGAAGAGAGGGGCGGGGTCAGCAGAGCTCATTAGCATTTAAAGCAACATGGACAAAAAATGGCTTGATGAAAACAGAGCTGATTTTGACAGGGTAAAGAAGGTGTTTTAACACTACCATTGATATTTTTTTACCAAAGTATGTTATAGGGAAGTCGTGGCCTAATGGTTAGAGAGTTGGACTCGTAATTGAAAGGTTGCAAGTTCGAATCTTGGGCCGGCAGGAATTGTCGGTGGGGGGAGTGAATGTACAGTGTCCTTGAGCAACGCACCGAACCCCCAACTGTTCCCGGGTGCCGCAGCATAAATGGTTGCCCACTGCTCCGGGTGTGTGTTCACTGCTGTGTGTGTGCACTTTGGATGGGTAAAGGTAGAGCACAAATTCCAAGTATGGGTCACAAGTTAAATATATGTTACAAATCCTATACAAATAGCACTTAAAGGGATAGTTCACCCAAAAATGAAAATACAATTATTTACTCACCATCATGTCACTCTAAACATATGACGTGGATGTAAAAAAAACCACTGTGACCATAAATTAAGAGTTCATTCTATTGACTGACACTGTAAGGAAAAATAATCTACTGACAATTTTCTGCCAGGATTATCCGTTAAGTTTCTGTACATTTCATTTAACCCTAAAACACAAACAGAATGCAATCCGTGATTCAAAATTAATAAGAAAAATTTCCTTCAAATGAATAGTACATTGGGCCCCATTTTGGCCACATAATGGCCCCATTTTACAAATGTATTCCATTGATTTATTTAAATCATGGCCACTATTCAACTAAAACAAGGGAATGATTAACAATTTGAGGGAACATGCTCTTGATTTGTGTCCACAATATCTTTTTCTCTGCATGTTTAGTCTTCTTTTGATTTGTATATTTTCAATTAATCTTTTGTCCAATTCCCGTAACCCAAAATTATCCATTCACGAATCAAACTTATTTCAGTTCTTGATTCAACTCACTGACTCAGTGAGTCTCAGCAACTGATAATCACACACTTAAATTGCAGTCTGTTCCTCAAATATCATATTGTATGACTCATCGTATGACACCTTTAATATACATAAAGCGCAAGCCCATAGACCACTTTTTATGATACCTTTCTGATGCCATTTTGTCATTTTGGAGCTTTGACAGCCCCAGTTTTCATTCTCTTTCATTATATTTGAACAGAGTTCAATATACACAGCGTACAAAAAGTCATAACAGCTTTGGAACATCATGATGATGAGTAAATCATCACCATTTTCATTTCTGGGTGAACTATGTCTTTACATAATGTCTGAGAAGTTACAGGAAAAATAAGATCAATTATCTCAGCCATTTTGTCTATAAACACAATCTGCATAATACACTGAGCATTCACACATATTAAACGCTCCATCCTCCCATCGAATTAAAGTCCTGGCACAGTTCAATGATGACTCAAGGTTTTAATGAGACCTGACTGAACAATATGAAAAGCACATTGGGGGAGTTGAGTGTTTTTAGGCCTCCTAAATTGAAAAGGAACACAGCGGTGAAAAATGAGGGCTGGGTTTCAAGGTGACAGGAGTACAGTTTGAATGCTACAGCGCTTGTATGATCCCTCTCCCTCTCTCTCTCTCTCTGGGTAAAAAAGAAGGAGAATAAGAATGGAAGCAGGACAGCAGCTTATTTCTTGCGACTATAGTCCACGGCTTAGCAGCCAGGCCAATTCACCACAGGTCTCCGGTAGGTCACGCAGATAGGAGGATTACTTTAAGAGGGCCGACATTCTATTACTCTGTCGGACAATAGTATCAAAATAATCAGTGATACCCAGATTTATGGCCAATATCAAGAGGCCGCCCTGAGCAGAGATGAGTAGGACAGAGTAGACCTGCCAGAAGGGATTCCTGACGGGAAGCTTCGGCCCTCGAGTAAATTACACAACACAAGCAATTTGCCACACGACCACCGAAGCCAGGAGCGAAGGGAGCGAGGGGGAGAGAAAAAGTGACAGACAAAGACAGAATGGAAAGGCTTTCTGCATAATTTTCGGAGAGATGGAGGGCACTTGTGCATCATTCCAGCTCATCAGTAGTCAAAAACACCTCTGTTGCCCTCCCCTAATGCCCTGCCCCATTCTTAAAAGATTCAACGCCTCCACTTTAAAATAAAATCCATTTGTGCAAACAGTTATTCACGAGAAGAAAGCTGTAGTCTCGAGACGGCCGCTTTCTCATTCCTGCTCTCACAGACGTCTTGTTTAAGTGAACTTCTCTTCTTAGGGGACTCATCCATGCAGTGAATTCTGATGGCTTTCTTTTGAACACGGCTTCTCTGCATACACGCAGACAGACTGTGCGGTGAAACGGCTGGTCACACATGCATTACACTGCCTAAATGTTTGCGCTCGTTCTTCAAGGCTTGTTTGCTGAGGCAGAGAGCTCACAGTGACACCAGTAATTACTCCGTATGGAAAAGCCATACTAGGATCACGTTTCAGCTCTCCAGAGGATCACATGGTTGACATTATTACGGAAAAAGCTGAGTAATGGAAAACAGCAGCATACTTTTAATTGAGATCCTTATTTCTCTTTACATTCCAATTTGATGCATACACGTTAAAATGAAAGATGCCCACAGCATCTAAAGTAAATCATAAATAAAAAATAAAAACATAATAATAATTGAAACATGAAAGTTGAGATATTCCATTTCATACAGTACTGTTCATTGTTTTGGAGTCAAACAGATTGATTGATTGATATTAATACATTTGTTCATCAAGGGTACATAAAAAGTGATCAAAAGTTAAAATAATAATATTTATAGTTTTACAACATTTTTTTTATTTTTAAGATTTCCATTCCAAATAAATTCTGTCAAATTCCTGACAAAAATATATCACAGTTTCCACAAAAATGTTAAGCAGTACAACAGTTTTTAATGTTGATAATAAGAAGAAATCATCATATTAGAATGATTTCTGAAGCATCATGTGACACTGAAGACTGGAGTAATGATGCTGAAAATACAGCTTACACGACAGGAATAAATTACATTTAAAATATATAAAAATAGAATACAGTTATTTTCAATTGTAATATTTCAAACTATTACTACAGTGCTAATACTCTTTTCGCTGTATTTTTATTAAATAAATGCTGCCTTGGTGAGCATAAGAGACTTAGAAAACATTGTTTGGGGTTTGTATTGACCCCAAACTTTTTCATGGAAGTTTTAAAACAAAAAAATTAAAAAACAAAAATTAACAACTTAAAAAAAAAAAAACATAGCAAACTAAACTCCTGGAAAGTAATATAATTTATTTTGAAATATTTGTAAAGCTTTATTCAAAAATTATTATTATTTATTCACATTTTAAAGGATGTAACTTTATTATTCAACAAAACAGTAAAATATTTAAAGAGCATATGCTTTTATTTATTTTTTTTAGTTTTCATTATTCAGAAAACTGTTTAAAAAACAGAACAATTCATTGTAACATTGTGACATTACATAAGATACTGTAAAATCAAAACATAAAATAACAACATTTTTTTTTCAATATGTAACATTAAAGGTGGCAATAATTGGCAACAGTACTTATAGATGGTCAGGTTATGTTACCATGAGAGAAAGCAGGGCACACATTTTTTCTAGTTTCAAAGTAACAAAAGAAACCAATAGTATAAATTAAAAAAAAACGCTATCTTCTCAAATGACTGCATTAGTCAACTGTTTCTATTCTTTTTAAACCTTGGCTTGGTGTGATGTAGTGGTTAACGATATGGGCTGAAAACAAAAGGAAAATGTCCCCTGTAGCAGGCCCAGCTCTGTGATATAAGGTGGGCCATAGGGCTCTCAGGGTGGGGCAGACAGGCCCTCACTTAACTTCATCTAACTGTATCGGTTAAATGTTTAATAAAATGCCGTCCTCAGTAAGAGGATCTGTTGTGTTGCCGTCCTCCAGCTAAAGTTCTCTTTCCTATGTTGAGACGGCATGGTGAACACTGATTGGAGGAATGAGAGCTTCTGCTATCAGACCGAGCACAACACTTCACTGTTGACCATGACAACATGCAGCAAGTCTTGACCGTCCCATCAGTCAAACTCTGTTGATTTGATAGTGCATTAAATTAGGCAGCACATCATCAAGTGTATCTCCGCAGCAGAACGCAGTGGCTATGAAGGGCAGAGCTGTGATTGTCAGAGTAGTGAGGGGTGGAGATGGAGAGGGGCACGGCTGTAAGTATGACGGACAGCGGAGGTGAAGAGAAGCACACCAGGCTTACTAAAGAGAATTACACCTTATCTCTGCTGGATGAGTCAAAGCCAGTGCAGCTCTGCCTCAGGCTCCCAACCTTCTTTCTTTTCCTTGCATTTCCTCTCTTTGTATTTAGCTCCATTTCTTTCGTTCGTTCGTTCTTTCTTTCTTTCTTTCTTTCTTTTTCGTTTGTTTGCTCACTCACTCTATAAAGAATGTCGCACCCATACATTCTTTCTTTCTCAATTTTTGTATCCCGCTTTATTTCTTTTCAGTTTAAGCATTCCTTTTGTTAGCTTAATTCTTTATTTATTTATCTTTTTCGTTTAAAATGTACTCTGCCGCCTCTGTCTCTCTTAACTTAATGTATCTTTATTGTCCTTAAAAGGCAATTCTTCACGTAGACAGCAGTATACATGCAATCTCCCCCTCTTTCTTTCTTTCTCATTTGTATACTTTTTACATTTTACAAGACTAATTCTATTCAGTTTGTTATATCAAAATTTCTTGTTTAATGCAATGTGTTCCTTGAAATTTACTAGCATTTTCTCAGTGAAAAAATTCTACACCTACTTTTCAATGTGCATCAACAAAAAATAAACAAATAAAACAGCGTGCCATTAAAATAAAATAAAATTAGAAATCAACTACAGTATAAGCAAATATAATTTTTAGTGATGTTACAAGGTGTATTCAAGTAGATACAAGAACACAGCTTTTCAACTTCTTACACACATTTTTTAAACTTTACACACAAATCTGAGAACTGCACACACAAAATGCTAAATGCCTCACATCTCTTGCAAAATGAAGCACAGCATTCAAAATATAAAAAACACATCTCAAAACCAAACATTTGCAAACGCTTTTGCTATAATATTAATTCCTGGGTTTTATGTGTTACATCGAGAATTGTTTTGTGTTTTGCAAAAAAACTGTTTTATAAAAATGAAAACGGAGTCAAAGTCTGATAATTAGTGTATGGTTTTGCAGATTTGGTGTGTGGTTCTGATGTTTGAGTATCAGGGTTCAGAAATTGTATGACAAACAAAGATTTTGTGTGTAAGCACAATTATGAGTTATAAAAATAGATTACAACAACTAAATATGTCTTCCTTTCCTTCTTTCTTTGCTGTTGAACAGCCAGTCCCCAACAGTTGGCCATGTGGCACAATCACTTTCCACTGTGAGAAGGCAAAAATGGCATAGAGATCCATTTCACACTGACATAGTTCATAACAACTGTCTTCAACAGAATCAGTTGCAAGAAAGTCCTGAGGGTATCCCACCACCTCTAACATAGTGAGCAATAAATTATTTACTTTTTTGGTTATATATGTGTGTATATGACAGGAAAAGACAGAAAGAAAGAAATACTGTGTGTTGACTATTACTTGACCAGCAATTACGGCCCTCAGAGTCTCAAATCTTTCCTCCATCTAGCGGTCAATCCTCTGTCATGGAAGGATCACTCAGATAAATATCTCTCTCGGTTAAGGTCCCCACAGGTTCAGCGCCATGGCCCCATGCAGCAGCTCTGTCAATAAATACAATTCTGAGAGCAAACTACAGCGAGCCACAGTCCAGCCGATCTCGCGGATCAGATTTTGATTAACTCAAGGTCCAGATGATTTCCAAGTTCACTGGCTGCAATAATACCTGCGCTTTGAGCCCGGGACGAGCTTACGGATGTTTGCTTCTGGTGCAGTAACAAACACACTTTTCAAGCATTGACACAGGGGGCAGCCTAATAAAGCAAATAACTGGATATTCGATGTCAGAACATTCTGAACCAAGCGTGCATGGTGGACTAAAGTGTTAGATTCAAGAATATGTAAGTACAAAGCCCAGGTTATAATGTACATTTTTTACTAACTAATTATTTTAATAATTATTTACTAACTTGCCTATTTATGATTCAGCAGGACTTTGCACATCACAGACTGTGTGTTTCATGATTCACAATAGGGCTGGGCGATAAATCGATTTTATCAATTAACTCGAATGTGTAATTCAAGGAAAAGATCTTGGAGCGCTACTTGCTGAAGGGACCTCCGTTTAATGATCCCAGAAGGTGCTCTTTGGTCGGGTTAAAAAATATTTCTATAGAAAAAACAGAGCCAAGGCACTTCTTCCGGTACCAAAATGTTAAAAAGCCTTTATTCAAACATGGCTCACTCTAGAAACATTAAAAATCTGAACACCGATGCATTTCGGCCACACAGCCTTCCTCAGAGAGTGTCAGATACAAAATGTATCACAGGTGTAGAAATAATCACTTGCTCAGTAAAAAAGGAAGATACCAAAATAACCATTACAGGGGGGACCAATAATATCATGAACTGTTACAAGGTGTAATCACATTCCCCCAAAAAAGGAAAACAATCATACCAACAAGAATCATAATGATGAATCATTTTACAAATATTGAGTTAAGACTAATTCCTCATTCAAACCAGGAAAGATGGTGGCTTTTAACTGAAAAATCCAAAAGGCTTCCCTTTGTAAATGTCTTTGTAGTTTATCGACCTTTCTAATAGATCCAGTTACAACTTCCAAACCAATGATTCTTAAAGTAGACAGATTTGAGTCATGTAGAGATGATAATGTACTGCCATGGGGTAATCTTTGTTTCTAGTACGAACTTGCATTCTTGTAGTCTACGTTTAGTCTGGCCCACATAGAAACAGTTACAGGGACATTAAAGCCTATCAATTAAATATGTACTTTTACAATTAATAAAGGATCTAATTAAATATGTTTTCTTTGTGCACGCATCTATAAATGATTTGGTCAGAATTACATTCTCACAGTGATTACAGTGTCCACACTTAAACATGCCTCGTATTCCTCTGCCCAACCTAACTCGAATGTGTAGTTTACGTCGACTTGTTTGAATGAAACTCGGTTTTCTCTTTAACATCCGCCAACGCTCCCCTCTGGGCTCCTGTAGTTCTGAATGGGCTCAGCCCTCCCCCTCGCGCATTTGCCATATGTTGGGCCGATAGACAATAGGTGTGTTCGACTTGAAGCAGCGCTGCACAGAATTATCACTGTGTGACATTAAAGTACCGTGAGAGCGATAAAAGAGCAGACGGATCCTTATGCTTTCGTCTCACTCTCGTGGTGCTTTGATGTCATACAGTGATCATTCTGCGCAGCGCTGCTTCAAGTTGAACACACCTGATGCCATCGTCCATCGTTGATGGCTGATAGACATCACGATGTTGAGCCTATACGGGTGAGACGGCATCGTGATCTTCGCCCCATATCCCCCGCAATCCATCAAAGTGTTTTTTGATAGTGCTTAAACTCGCGCTAGACGAAAAAAACGATTTAAATCATAAATCGGATTTTTTGTGAAAAAATCTGGGATTATTTTCTCAGGCCATATCGCCCAGCCCTAATTCACACTGAGATTTACACTGTTATGTCGGCAGTACGTGTCACACAAACACACACACCACTGCCCCTGCACTGTAAAAAAAAAAAAATACAAGTTGGGCTAACTTAGAAGTTTAAGGTAACCAGTTTCAGCAGATTTTTGAGTTTTCTCAACTTATTTTTGAGGAAATTTCTCAAATTTTTGTTGTATAAACTTAAAGCAAGAAGTTAAGAAAACAAAAAAAATCAGCTTAAGCTGGTTGCCTTAAATTTGTAAGTTTGCCCAACTTTTTTTTTTTTACAGTGTGTAAGACCGGAGCAACTGGCCATGTGGCCCCTGACTGTACTAGTCACTTCCAAGCATTGAAGTGGCCCACCAGCAGCCAAGATGCTCAGACTTCATCTGTTTTAATTAGCCAACCATGTTCTCCTCCTGGCTCTCCATGAGAGCACTTCTCTCCCGCTTGGCGTCAAAACAGAAACACAGCATAGCTCGACCACCCCCCAAACAATCAGCCCATAGAGCCGCGCCGGCCTCATCAAGCCTCGGGTTCTGGAGCCTTCTTCATCGCTCCTTCATCTCTAATTGGCATTCAGACCAGCCCTCAACACAGCAGCTGGAGCAGGGTCTTGCCAGCGCTGCTTGTTTGGCTTGAATGCAGAATGATTGGGGATTTTGTGAGGCATAGACTTTTTTTTGTTCATTCCATGTTACACTGCCCTGAGTAGACCAGAGCATTTACATCAAAGGCTGCTTACCCCCATAAAAAAGAAAATAAATAATAATAATATGAATGCAAAATACAAAAATGTATGTATTATGTAGTTTATTCTTGTGATGGTAGTGAAGCTTAATTTTCAGCAGCTATTACTCGAATCCTCAGTGTCTTCATGATTTTTCAGAATCATTCTAATATGTTCTTTCAACAACATTAACATTTTAATAATAACACTTTATTTTTGTCTTTTTTCCACTGGCTTAATATTTCTTTGCAACTTTTATTTGCATCCCCAATCATGCAAAAAAGCACTGTGCCAGTACCTAAGTACAGTGATGTTATCTGACAATATTTTACCATGGTACTCAAATATATAACATCACATAGAATGACATATCATGGTACTGCAAGCTACTATCTGTTTCTTTTTTATGTTGATCTATATCACTGAGGTGCATACAGACATTTCAGACAATGTGGACAGCCATGCTGAGAATGAATGGATTCACTGCACAGCAAAAAGCAGTATTAAAAAAACCTTCAAAATTATTGTTATTTCTCAGATTGAAAAGGGTGTTTGATGTGAGTAGATCAATGGTGATATTTACTTGTTCAATATGACCTGAAATTAGAGCTCCTGTATCTACTCTGAAATGTCAGTTACAGTGAAAGCACTTCTTTGTATGATTAGAAATGCTTTGAAAACAGTTTTTAGAAGGAAAATGGTAATAGTTATGACACTAGTGTCCAATCCGCAGAAAACACAGTAACCCTGGTGTATGCCATACTTACTGCAAACATGTTAGGGCTGTGCTTTTCTTTTAAAACTGTGGCTGGATGAAGAATGAAGCAATTAATCCAGGCATCTACTCACACAGAACACACACACAGTTGTCAAAATAAAGAGTCACCCTGTATGTACTAATAATGAGCAAAGCAGCGAATCAACACATCGCGTACACTTCATTTGTGTATCTATTTTGGCGTTTTAATGAAAGCACATAAAAAAGCTTGAGAAATAAGAAACTCAGAGGTGAAAAACATTCCCGACTGTGTCATGATCACAACAAAACCACTCCAGTCACAATAAGATCAGCGGAAACAAACAGAGAACAAACAGATGCTTGTGTTTGGCAGAGCTGCCCAGACATAACTTGCAGACTAATCACAATCACATAGTTGGTAAATGAAAACAATGGCAAAAACTGTGTAAACTGCTTTCATGACAGCCTGCAAGTTTGTGATATCATTAATAAGCATTGTTTCACACATAGACATTGGCTTTTACAGCCAAAACCCAGCGCTGTATTACATCTTTTATATCTAGGTGTAGCTCCAAAGGTAGCTGAAACAAATTTACAAACATTTCCTAGTGCTCTAGTGGAGAGCACGTCCAATTTCTCGATCGCTGCTACTGAAACCTGAAACTGCAGCTCTATAAGTATAAATGATTTTTGCATTGACAAAACAAATGGACATCATTATTTTCCGTTGATTTCTGGTGACATAAGTGACAGCAACAGTTGGCGATGCGGCAAAGTCATTTCAACTTCAGGCAAACGATCATCAATTTATTAAATTATAAACAAATTCCTGAATCATCCGTTTTGTTTAGTATTTTTACTTTATATACACATTTTTGTTTACATTCTGCATTTTTTTGCATCATTACAAAATTTTGAACAACCCTGATTTGTTTCATCCTACAACAAATCACTTATGACTAATAAAAAAATCAGTACATTATAAAAACCTGATAAAATATGTTTACTTGATATTTTTCCTGTATTGACATCAAAACTTAAACAAACATGCACACAAACACCAAGGTGGCAGAAAATGCGCACAAGAAGGTGGTGTTTGTGTGAATTTGAAAATTCTACGCATCCTGCATTTTTGCGCAATATCGCAAAATCTGCATAAAATTACAGAGATGGAAATCCAGATCATGTCTGCACTATAAATGTCATTTGATCATTAGCCTAAATTGAAATGACTTTGTCACATTTCTGACAGTCATTGTCGCTTATGTCACCAGAAATCATCAACTCTAATTGTTTCAGACATAGGCATTTACATAGAGAGTGTGTGCATGTTTTGTGCGCAGAGCAAAAATTTGATAACGTGCAAAAATCAATGTCCACATACACACTAAAGTTCCAGAAGTGACAACCGTATTTGATGTCCTTTACCCAATAAAGGAAGACTGTTTAGGGCATCTAGGCCTAAGCATTATCAATGCAAGATCGATGTCATTCTGTCTAGCATCTGTACTCAGTTACTGCCATTAGTGCAGTTTTTGCAAAAGTGCAATGTGCTTTATGACATGCTGCACACTAATAGCCACATGGATATGTCGTCAGGGCAAGGTGTGAGATATTGCTTCAGTTCAACGGGGCTGTAAATCTGTCCCATGCTTTTGTCTTTGCTCTGCCAGCAGTTCACACTGATGAATAAGCTTTGTCAGATTAATATCAACATAGTGTGATGTCAAACTGCATTACACTGTAGTTATGTTGCTTAGAGCTACGCGTTTGACATGTAACTCTGCCTCTTCCTAAAGTGTTTTAAAAGCTCCCCACAGTCCTTTACCAAGGCAGACCTGTGGTATCAAGGTCATGTCTTCAAATTATTCCTCTTTATGATTTTTATTGTCTTTCTGCCGTCCGCCATCATGAAGCTACTACAATCCTTTGAGATGAAACCCAATGGAGAAGCTTCACTGATGAGTCAGTAGTGGGTTTGTGTGGTTATTTCCTACTAAGTTGTGATTCTTTTCCTGACACTTGTAGTCCAGTGTTTTCTGTCATCTGTTTCCAAAACTCTATCCAAAGGCGAAAAATAATATGTGACAGCACAAAGCCAGAGTGACAACCAGTTCAACATTTTATCCGCTTTAATCAACATCAACAAAAGGAAACTTGACATGGAATTAATTAATGTAATTACTTTCAAGTGGATTTAATTTGGCACCATAGTAGCTTGATCTTTGCAGCTGTCAGCTTCCTGATAAAACAAGGGAGGAGCGCGTTACATTTGTACATGGCCACTGGCAAGCGCAGAGTGCAAAGAGTCAAAGGCTATTTTTAGATTGACTGAGGCCCAACAACGGAGCCGTCTGCCATTTGTTGTCCCATCACAAAAGAGTCAAAGCCCATACGTGCAGAAATCTGTAGTGGCCAAGCGAAATAAAACACAGCCTGGTATCTCATATGCTTACAAAAACTTACACAAATGGTATTACTGTGACTTTTTTTTTTTTTACATGTAAATACCATGATACGGTACCAATCAAAAGTTTGGGGTCAGTAAGATTTTTAAAACTTATGCTCACCAAGGCTGCACTTGTTTGATTAAAATACAGTAAAAACAGTAATATTGCTAAATATTATTACAATTTAAAATAACTTTTTTATTTGAATATATTTTAGGATGTAATTCATTCCTCTGATAGCAAAACTGAGTTTTCATTTCTTCAATCTTCAGTGTCACATTGTTTTGGTGCTCAAAAACATTTCTTATTATTAGAAAGGTTGAAAACAGTTCTGCTGTTTAATATTTTTTGCAGAAACAGAAATATTTTGTAACTTTATAAATACCCATACTGTCACATTAGATCAATTTAATGAATCCTTTCTGAATAAAAGTATTAATTTCTTTCAAGGAAATAAAACTTACCCTACACATGTCAACAATACAAATGTTAATATAGCCATCCTTCAGTACCATGGTATATACTGTATCATAGTACACAACATTAACAGTATTGCACTACACACCATGATTCAATGAGATGCATCGAGAGTGAAACTGCGAGTGAGAGAGAAACTGAGCATGTTAGGGAGAGAGAGTTAATCTGCGGTATCAGTTTCAATCTCTCTTATGCGGTTCATTTCACTTTTGTCCAGAGCTGCATCTCATTGAATCCGTTCTGACCGCGCTGAGAAACACTGGTTTCAGAGTTTACGCTTATTTGGACAACCTACTTCTTCATGAACTGAACTGCAGAAAATTATGTAAATCACCTCACGTTCATTTTTTTGAAGACATTGAGGATAATTTGGACAATGGCTGTTGTTGTCACCTATTATTTTCTATGTTAAACACTAATACTACTACAGTCCCAAATGAGCTGATTTTATAACAGATTGATGAAACTCCAAAATTTAATGGACAGTTGAAACAGCATGAGAAATAATAATAGAGCCCAATAGAACACTTTAACATCAGATGAATAACGGGGTCCTAAACACCTCTGGGATCTAATTTAGTGTGTTTTATCCTACTGTAATGCAAACCCAATATCATATCTGCAAAACAACAGTCGTTTAATGAGCCAT
Organism: Ptychobarbus kaznakovi; assembly: GCA_027422405.1. Lineage (NCBI taxonomy): Eukaryota > Metazoa > Chordata > Actinopteri > Cypriniformes > Cyprinidae > Ptychobarbus > Ptychobarbus kaznakovi. Next base: position 5,549,117 of record CM049807.1, on the reverse strand, counting down.
ACGATGTTATATTAAGACAGAGCACCAGTATGCGGATTCCCCTCCAAATAACGCAAGACGTTTTAATACTATTGATGATCGTCACGCTCTCCCAACAAGAGATCAAAAGGCCTGATCCGAGCAAATCTGTCGTTTGCTGCATGAACGTGTATTCATAACAGAATCCATCTCTCAGTGCGAGCCTTATTCTGTCAATTAGACTCCCACCAGTATTGATTGATTTGCAGAGCGAACTACACAAATCAATTTCTTCCATTGTTTTGCCGTTCCAATTATTCCTCCCGCTCTGGTTTCATTGAACCACATTCTCTACTAAAACAGAAAAATGAGGGACACGCTCATCCAAGATACCTGCACTAATGCACATGTGTGTGTTGCCGTTCATGTTTGGTCTCAGACTGGATTGCGGTCTAGAAGGAAAAAAACATGCCCCAATTACACCTCTGAATTTGCAGACTCTGGCAAGGCACATCTGAGGTAATTACCGCACTGACACACTTTTACACCGTTCCAGGGTGTAATTAAGATGGTGGATTCATGGGTACTAATATTGTGTGAACAGTTGTTAATGACGCTTTGCTTGGGGGAGTTATAATGAAATTATAATGGCGCAGTTAAGAAGGTCAGTTGTTTTCATTGGCGGCATGGAGGGTCCTTACCTTTTCCCACTCTCTGTCCTTGTTCAGCACGATCACAACCAGTTTGGGATACACCTGGTAACCGTCCTCGGTGAAGGACAAATCTCTGCCATCCCATGTCACGTTCATCATGTACCTAGAGGAAGCAGAAACCTCATCAGCAGAAATAAAGCAGTCAGCTGACACAAATCTTATCTGCTGCAGTAGGCACGGAAATAACTTTTCATCCTAATGATGTTCATTCTGTACCTAAAAGATCAAAATAACATATAATGGTCATTTTCAACATGCAAGCAGACAAAAAGAGGAATTAATGAGCCATCTGAAGACTAATGACTGACCTAAATCAGACGTCACATTAAGCGAAGATGAAAAATCTGCCTGAGTTATTATTAGTATCCAATGAAATCTACATGAATCACTACTATTCTTTCTTTTGTCTCCATCTTCAAAGAAATAGAAAGAGAGAGCATGTAGGTGTAAAACAGAAGAGACCAATCTAAGGAAACATTATGGGTTCAACATGTTTTAGATATATTTTTTTTGGTTACAGTGCAGAAGTAAACCGGGCCAGCGCTCCAGAAGACTGAAAAATAGGACAATAAAGCTCATATTTTGGGGAATTTCAGCAAGTTGATCCCAAGGGTCCACAAGGTGGTGCTAGTGGGTCCACAGAAAGTTTTAGACAATTTTAGTTTTTACGAAACATATTTTTTGGTTGTGAAAAGGTTGTTAAAGTTAACATGTTAACTTTTCTGTTTTTTTACATTTGCCATAAATCATAATATACGATTTAATTTATTATTCTAAAGATAGAAATTATGATGATGCTGATGATAATTAACACAATTTTTTATCAGTAAGAATTAAAAAAAATCTTTAAAAAATGTAAGTGTATTTTTATTTATATTTATTTTTACTATATTTTTTTATATATTTATTTTCTAGTTTGAAGTCCTTGGCAAAAATAAAATTATTACTGACACATTTTTATCAGTAAGAAATTCAAAAACATTTTAAGTGTATTTTTATTTATATTTATTTTTACTGTAGTTTTTAGCATCTTTATTTTCTACTTTGAAGCCCTTGGTAAAAATATTTTTTTTTAAACCCTGGTCTAAATGTTTTTTTTTCTCACAACATAAAGGGTATTGTTAAAACCAGATGTGCATTTTTTTTATGGAAAGTATGACCCAAGAGAATAGAGTCTGGATCCTTCTCTTTTCACAACGCCACCGTGTTCCTGTCACAGCGGTTTAAAAGCGATAAAGCGAGGAACATGTTGTGTTGCCTTCCCACTTTTCACACCATGTCGTCAGGCCTCCCTCAGAGACCCGAGTGGCAAAACACCGGCTGACACAAGCACATCAGACTGCCCCTCTTCCTCAGTAATTACGACTCAGCCATTTTAACGAACCCCGCAGCACGGGTACGGCCTGGCGGTAAGTTTCTTGCCGCAGTACTGTCAGGTAAGCAGAATTAGAAGTGTGGCACGATGATCGATTTATGAAACGGGTCTTAGTGGGCGTCTAGTGACTGAATGGCAGTGCAGCTTGTTGAATTGATTGGGGTCCCATTTAGGGGGTGAAGCGAAGGCCCACTCACCCTAGATATATCACTGAATCCAATTACATCAGACTGCGGGAGAGGGAGAGAATCGATAAGCTCTGCTCTCCTCCACTACAAGACATGTTTCCATTCACACTGGGCTCCTTTATTTATTTTAAACCTCCTTTCATATTTTACACCTCACCTAGTTCCCTTTGCTGCCGCTAAGACTATGAACTGTGGATCACTACACTGGTCACACCTGCAGAGCCCCTTTTACCAATTACTGAGGAAAGCAGACACTGGACACAGTGTGTCAGTAGAGCTTTAGGTTTTCAGCAGGATCGCAGGAGTGTGAGAGTTGTGCTCATTAGCTTAGTATGTTCTGTCACTGCTAGACTTGTGGCATTCAAAATGGAAAAAAAACACAGTGACAAACAGAGCAAATATATGTGATGGGAGGGAAAATGGAGGGAGAGGGAAAACTGAATGAAAGGAAAAAATCTGCATATGGAAAATGTGTCAACATTGATCTTCAACTTTTTTTTTTAACCAAGTGGACATTTAGTGCAACTTCCAAAATATATATACCTTTGATAATAAATAAATATGCACCAATATATAAATGTTAGCCAACACTGACAGCAAATACATTTTTATGTTATGGACAGCCAATATATGATTGATATTATAATCCTATGCTATTTTGTTTAATTAAACGAAAAAATGCATCGCTAAGTATATGGACATGTTGAGATTTACTAAAAATGTAAAAGTTGTAATTATTAGTGTTTAATAATTTTTTTTTTTTTAAAGTTTAGCTCATTTTAATTCAGTCTGAGTGTTAGATGATGGCCATAACTAAATTGATACATCCCCAATGTTATATATAAAATATACCACAGTATATTAATTTATATAATACATCCCTAAAAATAAAATTTAAAAATATAAGTCTTGAATCATATCTTTTGCAGATAATTTATTTATTTAAATCAAACTTTTGCCAACATTTGCAAAGCCTCAAGCTGCCCAAATTAAGTTCAATATTTGTTTTCCCTATGGAACAGAAAATCAGACAGTGGGTGGGTATGAAATTATCAAAGATGCTATTTTTCAGTTCAGTTCAGAAAATAAAATAAAAATAAAATAAAATAAAAATGTAGGGCATGCACACTAACCAGTGCATTATATATACAAATTATTACTATAAATGTAAAGTACTATAAAAGTACTATAGTACTTTTTAACTACTAGTTAAAAAGGGAATTATTATCTATGTATAGGGATTTATTTTTTTTTTGGGGGGGGGATGTAATTTCTAGCCTAGGACACCAATAAGCCAGGACTGCCACAAAAAAAAATGTATAATGCCCCTGACTGCCCCACTCTGCCTTACACCAGCACAACAACTAGACCTAACCCAACCCAACAGACCTTCCATGACCATCTCCACAATGTCACAGCAACCCTGTGCATCAAGGACAAGAACCCCAGCTCACTTCTCACTTCTAATTAAAGCACATAGCAACCCCTGACCCATGCTTGCTCACTGTGAACTCTTCATCAGAGTCCTCATTATAGCAGGTGTGCCCGAAAGGGCCGCACAGCTGCTCTGGGATCATCCAGATTAAAATAGGTGTGTGGTACAACTGGCCTGAAAATGTTCACAGTACTTTATATGCGGTCAAACTGAAGTAGGCAGCTGCACTGCAGCCAGCCGAGTGCGGTTGAATATAACAGTTCCTCGTTAGACATTTATAGTAACGGGGTTGACACTAATGAGGGCAGGAAAGATGTTCCCTATGCGACATATAGAATTTTTCAGTCATTAGAGAAGCAAGAAAATGTTCCTACATGAAGTTAGTTAATTTGCGGGTCTGCACTTCTCTAGCCGAACCCACTGGCATAACGGAACGTGTAAATGAAATCAACTCTCCCTTGAGTAATAACTCTGGGCGTGATACACAAACAAATCCAATATTTTTTCTGACACAGGTATCTGTGCAGTGCTCAATCAATGTCATAAGATAGCATCGCATCTGTACGACAACACCAGGACAGCTGGGACTGTGGAGGTCTTTTCACCTGGGGCTCAGGCAGACGTTACACAGACCCAGGGAATGGCAGAATGAGTGCATGCGTAAACCTGCACTACTAAGTGCATCTGATACAAAGTGGGGCACGGCGAGCCATATAGGAGAAAATATGCTCCTGACGGAACGTGTTAGGAGAAGGGAGTGACTGGTGGGTCTGTGTGTGTTTGATCTCTCTCCTCTCCCTTGAGGAAGCATTCAGGTCCATTAAAGTCCTTCCAGCCAAAGGTTTTAAAATAAAAACATGACCCGAAAATGCTACTTATTGCTATGCTTGCATTAAAAAAAATGGATTCTAGACCGCATGGATATTGACCAAAGATAAAAATCATCTTCTTGTTGATTGTCTCTGCATACTCTCACCCTTGACCAGATCATTCCACCATATTCAGTGGAGCAGTTTGTGGGTTCTGTCTGAGTGCCTTTATATTACTGTAGACACAAGAACAGACGTAAGAGTCTAATAACCATTAACCATCTCAATAGTATGTGTGTAAAGGTGCTGTAAGCCAAGGGTTTTCAAACTGGGATCCAGGGACCGCCATTGTGCTGCAAGGGGGTCTGCATGAAAATTACAAATAAATAAATCCTATATTTTATACGAATAAAAAGATGCTTTGATACAAAATTCATATACAAATATTTGAATAGATTGTTTATTAAATAGAAAAATAGATTGTTTATTAAATAGAAAAATGCTTTCTTCACTATAGGGAGGACAGCAGAGGCTCAAGACAGTTATTTAAACCCAGCACTTCATAATGCTTCCCATTGTGCCGCTGCCTGCCAACTTAACTCGCTTTAATGCGCTGTGATGGCCATATAAAAGTATTATTTCTACAGGAGCTCATATTTCCCTTCACTTCAAGTCACAAAGGCTTTGATGAGTGGATTCGGCTCGGGCCCTTTAAGGCCAAGGCGCCAGTGACATCACTGCTAACCCTCCCCACTCCTGAATGACCCGTTGCCACTGCTTGGAAATGCTTAGTCCACTTCAGCTCATATTCCAGTATTATAACTGACATAAGTCATATTTATTTTTGCCAGTGAAAGTTCAAAGTAATAGCGGTGAGTCCTGTGGCATTGTCCTCTGTGAAATGGTGTTTTGTTGGGAGTGGTCAGATTGGCTCCTGTCTCAATGGGAGTGTTTAAAGTGCTCTTTATTTCAGAAATGTATGGTTCCAGAGAGCACAGCTGACAGCTACCCTTGGTCCCCAACACAGGAGAGGAGGCACACTGGACTCGCCGTGCCTCTCCCTCGTTGACAGCTCATTTCAGTATTCGTCACTGATATATGAAGGCAAAATTTTTGCTAAGGTCCGCTTTTCACAGCACTTCAGATGACAGTCTTAAATCTGTCATAAAGGAAAATTTTGCTTGGGGACCACATATTTCACCCAGGCTTCTGACACTCAATTTTAACAAGAGCATGAAATGCAGACAGAGGTTCACTTGCCAGTTTTTTTCCACCCCAAAGAAAAATGCTGTGCCAAATGCATTCCCCATATTCACTGCTTAAATGTAGATAAAGGATTTTCTATAATTTTCTGCAAAAACAAAAAGATTTTTGCAGATTATAAGAAAAATAAAAAAATAAGAAAACTGCAAATATAAATATATAAATCATTCTGAATGTAGAATTTGAAAGAAATAAATACTTTTATTCAACAGGGATGCATTAACATAATAATTTATATTGTTACAAAAGATCACTGTTTCAAATAAATGATCTTATTATTAATCAAAAAATGCTGAAAAATAAATGTATGATTTCTACAAAAAAAATTTTTTTAACTTACATTTGTAAAAAAAATATTCACATTTCAGAAATGTTTCTTGAGCCATATTAGAATGCATTTTTAAGGATCACGTGACACTTTAAATAGAAAGCAGTTATTTTAAATTGTAATAATATTTTACAATATTGTTGTTTTTACCCAATTAATCAAATAAATGCAGCATTGGTGAACGTAAGAGTCTTCTTTCAAAAACATAAAAAAATCTGACTCTAAACATTTGGACAGTAGTGTATATATATATATATTACGTTTTAAATATATTCTAAATTATATTCATCATATTCTATATGTACTTTATATGTTTTACCTAACTTGTTATTGATGTCTTAATTGTTTTAGGCATGTTCAAATTCTGTCAAAAATTGCTAAACATTTTTGGGATTTTTTTTTTCTGATGATCTACATGCCTAAAAATCTAGAATACAAAGGAGACCTCATGCAGTCAGGGCACGAGTCCTCTTCTCTGCTGGTTTCTCTTTTGCCAAGCCTTTGACCATCTGCGCTGAGACTATCAGGATTAATGTACCCCAGACACCAGGGTGAACGTGTGTCTCAGGCAACACCGCTCCACTGCAAATGGGGCAATTCAGCATGTCTGCTCAGCACTGGCAGGTACCACAGAGGCATATGGGTGAGACAGACTAAGGACTGGCAGCATGCAAGCGGGGAGCTACAGTCGGCTCCAACGCAGGAGCGAAAGGAACAAAATCACCCAGGCTCATCAAGAGCACTTCATATTTGGAGAGCTCTCCAAACGCATTAGCAAAGTCTCCATGTTGTTCTGCCTATTCATTAAAAGCACTATGCTGCGCTGCGCCGTCCCAGGAGAGTTTGAGAAGTGCAGCAGTACCCACCTCTGGGTGTCTGAGCGGCATGCTGAAACTCCCTAAAAACCTCCCTTAGCAGTCCTCGTCTGCTCCCTGACCATATTCAACCATTAGCTTACTCAAGAACACAGCTCACGCTGAGAAATATATTAGCAGAATGTAACAATAAATGTTGCATATGCCCGACCCATGCCTGTCTCTTACAGACCACTTGGGTAGCTTTTTTCCACCCCCATTTTCCTTTTTCCACCTGACTGACCAAAAACTGTATTTGCTCACATAAATAGCCCTCTTGTTTCCACTTGAACAAGATGGACAGAAAACCAACAGAGACACACACAATAAGCTGGTTCTGTTCCCTCGCTCACTTTTGTGACTTAATTTGAAATAAAACATATTCGCATGCGTCCATTTTATCAGGACATTGAAACAAAAGAGCTTTGATTCTCTTTAATGTATTACATCACATGTATTAGCCTGATCTGTGTTTAAGCCGCAAGATGCCAATAAAACAACAATTTGTCACCAAACCTCCAAACCTCAGGAAAGTTATCAATGTGCAAAGGTCAACATTTTTTTTTTTTTTAAGAAATGAATACCTTTACTCAGAAAGGATGCATTAAGCATGTTCTTTATAAAAATATTTTTCAAAATTGTAGCAACCCCAAATATACTGTAAATATAAGGACTACACACTCTCAGAACAAGGTACAAAAGTTGTCACTGGGACACTACCCCTTTTAAGGGTACAGATATGTACCATTTAGGTAGTAACCTTTAATGGGTACTAATATAGACCCTTTATGGGGTAAATAGGGTACAAATGTGTTCTTTTTGAAAAGTTACTGCCCCTTTTGTACCTTTTTCTTGTTTGTTCTTCTGAGAGTGTATAATATTGACATAATATTTGTATTTAACTCTATATTGATGTCTTAATTAAAATTGTATTAATTAAACATTGTTAGGAATCTTTGGAGACCACTTGGAATTTAATGACCTGCCTAGAGACATAGTAGGTCTAACATTAGACAGCTGAGACTTACTTTTGCAAATGCCCAACTAGGGGTGGGGGCAATATGACCAAAATCTTATATCTTATATCATGAGTAATTGTATTCACGTTAACGATATACATCACAATATAGTTAATTTTGCTTTAAATAAGGCCTTTATGATATCAATATTTTTGATACCATAGTAATGTCATAATTCTTGTCACCAGTGTCAATATCAGAAAAAAACGAATACTAGCCTAAATAAAAAAAAAAAAAACTCACGCTCACTGACGACATGTGGACAGTCTGAAATTAAATAAGAATAAGAAACTAATTACATGCAATAAGACAAAAAAAACTACAGCAAAAAAAATCAATAAGAAATGCTACAAACATTTTATAAAGTAATCAAATGTATAAAAAAATGCATATTCTACACTGTGTAAATTATTATATTTTTTTCTTATTAAAGTTAGGAAAGTGATTTAGTCAAGAGCAGTGAAGATTTACTCTCTTTGTTGTTTTATTAACATGAATGACAGACAGCAGGAATATTAGACTGCTATCACTTTAATATACTGTTACACATATTTTCTTTCTCAGCTGCTTGCTTTCACTTTAATATACTGTTACACATATTTTCTTTCAGCTGCTTGCTTTCAATTTAGACCTAAATTCCTGTGTTTATGAGAATACTTGCAAAGACAGCATTTTGACACATACAAGTGTATGGATTTAACTGTTCAAGGCCTATAAAGCAGCAAAAATAATTTTGTTCAACACGTCTGCGCTCTATGAGCACGGTCTTCACGTGCACGCCTCTCTGACCGCGCTCAGAAACAGTTTCTCAGACAGCGCACGCATACAGCAAAATTATTTGTCTTTCGCTGCCGATTGTGTTTCAACGGCTTAAAATCACTTATTTTTTAACTGCAATGCTTAAAAACGCATGCAAACGTTACGTTTTCATGACTACGTTGCACAAATCTCTACCGGTTGAAACATTTCTACTAGGTAATTGTGTCTATCGCCCACCTCTATGCCCTACGTCTCTAACAGAGACTTCTTGGGTTGTTTTTTCCACCTTTTCCTTTTTCCACTTGACTGATCAAAAACAGTTTTCACACAAAAAAAGCCCTCTTGTTTCCACTTTTTTAAGTGCAAGAACTGGATGGACAGGCTGTTGACAGAAAACAATAACATACCACAGACACCCAGATAATAACCCAGCTCTCATCCTTCACTCACTTGTGCAACGCGCTTGGTGGCAGCTTGGTTTTCTCCATTTGTCCATAGCAGCTAGTTTTGGCCTCCGGGATGTCCCCAAACTCTTCCAACATGGCTGCAGCTGCTGTGGTTATAATCCCAAGCCCATCTCGAACCCGTGCCTCAAGAGGGTAGTCCCAGTCATCGTAGGATACAGAGATCATTCCAGAGGGGAGCGGATCTGGAGTGATGTCTGGGTTGCCCGTTGTCAAGCTGGGCACGATCCAGATGTTGCCGAACCCGGTCAGGCCCAGTGATCGGGCCTCCTCCAAGATGTAAGCCGCCTCGACCTTGGAGCAGTACAAGAGGATGACTGGAGACTGCACCTTCTTCAGCTGGATCAGGGTCCTGGAGTCCCCGTCTACAGCATCCAGGGTGATGGTGTGCTGGAGGTCCCAACCGACAAAGCTGTTGTCGACCGTGGTCTTCAGGATGGTAATGAAATCCTGGTAGCCTGGGAACTTGCTGGTCACTATGGAGAAGATGTGCCAGTCGTACTCTTCCATGATGTTGAGCATGAGCAGCGCCTCCTGCTGGATGGAGGCCCCGAACTGGAAGAATGTTGATTTTACATCCTGTTGAACAAAGAAAGATAAAAAGACCTGTCACAACATATATAGCATATAGCATCTAACACATATAGCCTTTCAGCTGTCGAAATTAGGGATGCACAATATATTGGCACCAGTTCAGTTATCGGCCTATACATTTATATACTATATAGTTGTCTTCTAATGCTCACTTTCAATTCATCTTTAAAAATATAAAAACATTCAAATCAAAGCATACGTTATAATTTTGTGATGCCTTAATTCACTTGTAGCATTTAAAACAAGTTATTTTAGTGTTTTATTTTGAACCTATTGAGAAAAATAATACAGAATTTAATTGTATTGTTTATTGGTCATAACATGGAAATTATTATCTTATTGTGTTGAGTAGAATTTTATATTAGTGCATCAGTAATAAACTTCAAATTAAAAACCCAACATCAGTTAAAATGAAATAATTCATAATACACCAGAACAGACGGAGTAGAGAAACCATTGAAATATTTTGAGAGCTTTGAACTCAATATTACAGACTGACAGAGTTAACAAAAGTTAATAAGGTTCTTTATTAAAATGTAACGAGACAAAAGGGAAAGAGAACAGCTTTTCTGGTTCTTTAACTCCTTTGAGATCCATCTGATATATGCAGCTCTGGCCTTGATGAACTCATTGTCTATAATCATAATGATGCACCGAGCCAGTTCTTTCTGGATGAGCAAATTCAATGCCCATGTGCCTTTAGAACTATTCCCTCCAGTATCCCACAATTCAACAGCTTTAACTGGCCCTCTGAGGCACAAAGGACACAATAGAGTTTTTTATTCATACTCTGATTCATACAAACTTTTCACTCATTTTATGAATAAGAGGATCGGAAGCCTGTATAAGGAACGCAGCGTGCTTTCATTAACCTTCCCAATCATGTGGACGCTATTTTTCCCATCACCATTTCAATGTCAAACCAATTACTGCAGCCTCATAAATGTTAAAAATGAAAGGTAGCCAACGACTGAATACAGATGTAAGATGAGGTATCTGTCTTTGTGTGCATTTGTGAAAGATGTCTGTAGGAAACAACATGTTGTGAGTCTGCATATGTTGGGAGGAGAAACGTTTCACTTAGTTGTTTTGCTAGTTTTGGGAAGCTTGGCTTGACATTGCCAATTTCACACACCAGGGAAACTAAATAGACACTGGCGCTGCAAAGTAAACACAAGACAACTGTGGATGACACTTCACACACACATCCACGGCACAAATGAACACATTTTCTTTGACCAAAAGCGTTATGCTACTTTTCCATGACCAATCTGGCCTCCCAGACGACACTCACCCAAATGCAATATCTTCAAACACAGATCTATCAGATCTTTTGTTGGCCTTCTCGACCTCTTCATTCAATGCCAGCCTGATATAAGACATTCATTAAAGCTGTTTCTGATAGCCGCAGTGATTATCTTCTGTTTTTGTGATGGATAGTTAATGAAACACGGGGTTCACGCTAGAGACACTTGATTGAGTAGTCTTTGCAATAAATGTTTATTAGTCAGTCGGTGGGCCGGTAATGACAGCTTTTTCTGTACCTGTGTCCAGTTTTTCTGCAAGATTTAATAAAATGTCACATTCTTTGGATGTAAATGTTTGGATAATTGCATCTTTTGACTCATGAGAATTTTTCATCCATTTTGAGAGCCAAACTTTTGACTGGTACTATAAACAGAACTATAAATATTATTATCATTTTTTTTTAATCAAGTGATTTATTTTATTTTTATTTTTTGTAATAATAAAAATAGTAGTAGTAGTAGTAGCAATTAGAATTCTTGTTAATTTGGTTGTTATTTTTATCATTTAACTTTTTCAGTCATTATAAGAACGATCTAGGAATTAATGTAGAATTAAATCCTGTTTTAAAGAAATTATACATGTATATGGAAATAGACTTTTTCAGCAAAAAGGACATTACACATGCCATATTTTAAGTAATCCATAGTCAAAGACTATATATATATGACAGGACAGGGTCAATTTAAATACAACGTGTTATTTTGAATCTAGCACCTAGTTAAAACTTTATGTTAAACTTTATATTAAGGACCAATTCTAACTAACTAGTTGCTTATTAGCATGCATGATATTAGCATATTGGCTGTTTATTAGTACTTTTTTATAAGCACATATGATAAAACTTTACTTAAAGCCTTTACGTATAATGCATTATAAAAGTATTTTTAGTAGCCTTGAATAAATGCAACCACAGTTAATACATTATAACACTTATCAATGCGTTGTTATACTATGCATTATAAATTTGGTTATAATTATTCATGACAAGATATAATGTATTACAACACACATTATGAATAATTCTAATGCATTATAGCCTTTAATAACCCACACATATTAATGCCATATTTTGCATAACCATATGCTGGATACCTTAATCCACCCCATACTTAAACTTAACAAATGCCTTACTAATTATTAATAGGCAGCAAATTAGGTGTTACCATTAAACTTGATAAAACAATGGCTTTTGCAATGAAATATTGTTATGTAACAGTGGCACTGTTATGTGAAGTGGCCTCTGTGAGACTAGACACATTTACTAAAGTGATGGATGGATGACAAGACAGTCCTCATTTATTTTCACTGCCTCACCTTGGAAGGATTTTAATTATTCCTCAAAGGTTGACGTTATCTTAAAGTGGCACAGATTTGAGTGGTAATTTCTTTTCATTCAGATCTGGGGAGGTCAACAAAAATGGAGCAGATTATATTACATGTATGGAATAATGGCATAAAGATTAATCAGCTTGTGCAGCCCGCTCCCCACAGTTGTCCATCAACTCTTGAAGTGCAGGGTTAAGAAAATACGACCCTCGTAACAATCGGTCTACTGGGCGCTGCGTGTGTGGGGTGAACATGTAGATTGTGTGGAGTGAGCACTCGTTGACCTCATTCTGCAGATGAACTCAGGAGATGATGGAAAGAGAGGGAGGAGGTTAACTATTTCATGTTAAAAACAATGTGTTCTCTTTCTGCAACAAGGATGAAACCAGTAATTACAAAGTGAGAGCAAGACAAATAAATAAAAGAGTCCGATGGAAGGTGGATTTGGTAATTAAGCTGAAAAATGTATACATCAGCACAGTTTGATGTGTACAAATATATTCAATTGTTTGATGTGAAACATATTATATTTATATTATATTATATTATATGTCTTCCAGAAACACTGTCACTGTGCATTAGTCAGTAGTTAGAGATGTTACAATGACTGTTTCTGCTGGTTACATCATTACATCTTTATGAGTTTGTTACTGAATCATTCATTTGAATGATTTGTTCAAAAACAGTTATTCATTTGGAAATTAAACAAGTGACTGTCTTTATAAAATTACTCACTGAATCATTTAGTTAATCGATTAATTTAAAACAAAGATTCAAGGTTTCATTTGGAAGCATTTTCAATTGCAGAGTAAAAATAAAATAAAATAAAATATCATCCCTGCCTGCTGCTGATCTTTCTCAATACCATTTTCTTCATATAACAGGATGCCATTACCAGCCCGAGGCTATAAAGCTATGTTGTTTGCTCAGAAATAGGAACCGTGCTGTATCACATTTCGAAGCAGACCTGAAAAAAAGAAAAGCTTTGGAGTGGAGATATTTCTCAAAAGACATTGCTTAAGATCTTAAGACCTTCTGAAGTTCTCTGTCGACTCCTTTGCTGTAGGTGATACTGGGGTTTGACAACAATCATCCTGTACATCTTTCATCTCTTAAAGGGATCCCCGGGTATTAAGACATGTATAGCTTAATATAATGGAAATTATGTCTATTATTTAAATATGTATTAGAAAACCCATGAAAATGTATGTTATTTAAAAAATCGACATAGTTTTTTAACTATGGGGGGCGCCATTATTTTATGAGCACAGTACATTCTGCATCGATGACATCATATGGTTGCACTTGGTGAGCTACTGGCGCTTTTTACCGGAACACAACTCATGACCGCTTGTCATGACACGCGGCCGCTAGAGGAGTTTCTCAGTGCGGATTTCCCTCGATATCCCTGGCGTTTAGACTCCTTGTGAGGAAAAATCCATGGTACAGTATTTGGTTTAAACCTATACTAATATCCATCGCCACCTGTGAGCTCTTTCAGTAGCTGTGGTCATCATATCAGTATTTAATTTTCCGTGTTGTCTATTTCCGAGTTGTGTTGTGGTAAAAATAGCAACAGTTAGCTCTAGTAGCTCACCAAGTGCAACCATTTTACGTCATCAGAATAATGGCGCCCCCCCCCCCCTCATAGTCCAAAATATGTATAAAACAATGTGATTTTTTTTATAACATAAATCTTTAACGGGTTTTCCACTACATATTTCAGTAAGAGACATAATTTACGTTATATTAAGCAATGTAAGTCTTAATACCCAGTGATTCCTTTAAGGCCCTATACTAGTTTTTTTTCTAATTGTGATGACAAATCTTAATTGTGAGCTCCAAGCTTCACAGCACCACATCAAAACCACTTAATTTAGCTTGTGTACTCGCACTGTCTTAAATCCAAAAGCAGCCGACAGACTTGATAGACCGAATGTGTTATTTCTAAAACCAATTGCAATGAATCACATCAATAACTACTAAGAACATCTGAGGTGCTCTTTTGGCATCTCAACAGCATGAGCTCTCAGACGCATTAGAGGCATTTAGATCTCGCAGTTCAGAAACAATCGCTAAGATATTAAAATCAGAGCATCTAGCGGCAAGAACAAGTGGCCACAATTTCTCTAAAGCCCTGTTTGATGGACCATCATGCCTGTAGCCTGATTAGACCTCCAGTACGAGGAGACATGATCCGCCAATATAGGTTGGCATCGTCAGCTGAGCGAGCAACGAGAGTGAATGTACATAATCTACAGTAAGCATGTCTTTTTGTATGTGAGTGTGCGTGTGGATAATCTGAAGCGCTTCAGAGGGCTGCCTCAGGGGTGGCCGGCGTTATCCCCACAGCTCATGTCATTCCCAGCAGCAGAGCAAACACGGCACAGTTAGTCTAATAACACAACACAGAAGACCCACACAGCGCTAACGCAATCACAGCGCCCAGCCCAGCTCCACTTCGTTAAATTGTGACTTTGTAAACTCTATAAATTGTCAATTCGCTTTTGATGGAGTGGTACGCCACCAAGTAGCATAATGGTGTTGCTGTTAATGCCAATTTTTTTCACTGTTTTTCAAAGGCTCGGTCTCAAGAGCTGCTTCATGAGCTCATTTTTAGTGTGCCACAGAGTTCTTAGTGAATAAAGCAAATGAGTGGAGCCAGAGGAAGAAAGAGAGAGAAAAAGAGCAAGGCTGATATACACACAGCAGTACTGTAGCCAAAGAGACAGAACTGAACTTCACCATCTGTCTTGTGCTGAAGAAACACTGTCCCAAATATGAAACTGCGGGGTTTCCGACGTTTTTGACAAAAATGAAATTCCATTACATGTTCTGCCAATTATATACTGCATAAGTAGTTTTAGAATCCTTTTATAAAGATTTCTGGTTGGCTTTTTGTGTGTACTGTATGGCAAATCCCAATACATGCATGAAAATACACTACTTACTGTACATAAGTTTACTTATTTGTGTACAAAAGCCAGAGAAAAAGGCTAGAGATTAAAATTCTGTTTGGTGGAGGATTTTACATTCAGTATGAAGTTCTATGACCGTTATTTCATTTGATTAATTTCATATCTTTTACCACTTTTAGACGTCTGGAAATTGTTATTTTAAAATTAATTGAATTATGAGTTTTTCCATAACAATTGAAACCATGAAACTATTTAGAAAGATGCAGAATAATACAGTATTTTAATAAAAATGCAGTATTGCAGTTGTTCTCAAGTTTTTTTACTCCAAGGCCCTCATCAATATGCAAAGTCTTCATGACTTTTCCAGTTATTTGTGATTCAGTGGATAAGGATTATGATTTTGTAAGATTTTTGTTTTTACAGTTTTACCTAAGGGAAAAAAGGACATTCATTATAATGATCAGAGTTATACGATTTTAATTTACATTAATTTAATTTACTTAACCAGGTTTACAAATCATGTATTTTAACTAGTTTTTAAAACAAAAGGCATAATAAAACACAATAAAAACTTGATAACATAATAAAAAACGTTTTTTGAAAATAAAAAACAGTTATCTGTTTTTGCAAATAAACTATTCATATATTGTTCAATATTTTAAAATGAATAAAATCAATATAATTTTATATTTGTTGTTATTTTAGCTCGTTTTAATGCTTATTTTGTTATCTTGTTTTAAATCTTGAGGCCCATAACTTCCACATTTAATCAATTAAAATAGAGACGTGGCACTGGCAGTATAGTACACTGATGCTCATCACAAAAAGTAAAAAAAACTTCTGTGATGCGCTTAAGAACACAAGAGATCAAGCACACACACTTATTTTTCTATCATTATAGAGACTTTTCCACATTGATTTCAGTTGTTTTTATACTGAACTAATGATGTGGTTGATACTGGAAGTTTAAATGCGATTTAGCTTAATTTTCATTTAATTCAGTTTGAATTAACTGCATTGGAGCATGAGCTCCTTTTCACTGTGTTTATTTTAGCCTAAATCAATGTACTAATAATTTACATTTATGCATTTAGCAGACACTTTTATCTAAAGCGACTTACAGTGCATTCAGGCTATACATTGTTTTTATCAGTATGCGTATTCCCTGGGAATTGAACCCACAACCTTTTGCGCTGCTAACGCAATGCTCTACCACTGAGCCACAGGAACACAAGAATCATTTGGTAAGCAATGACTGGATGGTAAATTCTCCACTTCCTGTGAAGCAAATGCCCTGCAGACTGAACTTTTACCCTCCCGATGATTTGGAATCTCACTAAATTCCTTGCAAATCCACTTTGTTGGGCACTTTCAGGTGAACGTACCCAGAGACAGAGCACTGCACTGCAGCACCAGCGTCACTAGTTACACAACTCCACAGGATCACAGTCTTTCTCTCTGCTTACCATTCATTCAGTGCCTTTTTCTTTCCTTATTATTCTCTCCTTTCATCTCCCTTTGCTCCTGTCTGCTTCTCTTTATTTCTCAGTACCCCCTCTCTCTCCCTCTCTGGGCTCCTGACTGTCCCTCCTAAACCCACCTTATCAGCACGTGTGATTGATGAAAAAGAGGAACGTGTGCAGAAATTCAATTACACTGACATGCTGGTGACAGAGAGAGAGAGAGAGAGAGAGATAGGGGGGCGGAGAAAGAGAAACAGAGAAAGAAAAAAAAACAGCACCTCGGTGAAACGCCACTCACCGAAGTGCAATTAGCTCTCCTGCGAACAAAAGACGTGATTATTCTCTTTAAGATCAAGTCTGAAAAACTTGCGATAAAAAGGTTCATCACTTTGGGTGTCACAACTGGGAGAGAAGCATTATTTATGATCCTGTTGGAACAGATTCTTTTGCATATTTAATTAAATTCCTTCTCTACGGTTGAGCAAAAAAAAAAAGAGAGAGGGGGAAAAGATAGAGAAGATGGGTGGAGGTATAATGAAGCGGGTCTGCGCTCTGAGTAATGACTACGCCACTGTTTCATGAAGTGTTCATTACATAACTGTCATGAGTTTCTCAAAAACAGATTTGCAGAACGCTCTCACAGCCTTAGGGGCATGTGACTGACAGCTGCCTTAGACAATAAGGTGCTCACCTCACATTACAAGTGAAACACAGATTACTAACCAGTGCCACATTACCAACGACAAAAAAAAAACATTTTAAGTGGCGACGACTGTGTTCCAGCAACATGTAAACCACTCTGACCTCCAAAGCCAAAATGCAGTAACCAAGGACAAAAACACAACTGTTTTTAGGCTGATCTGATATTAATTTTCACGCTCTTTGATAGATCTGTGGCTCACAGAAACTAGGACCCAATGGGAACTACGGCACAGGGACTAAAGAAAAGGTAAGGCAGACTAGAAAAGCAGAACACAGTCTACATTTGTATCCCATCATAATGAATCTTCCATGCTCACCTGGAGAGATCCCTTCATTAATTCCCATGCCCAGTTCTGAATAAGACTTGAACTTCTTTGGAAACAGTCAGGAGATCAATAGAGAACAGAGGTTATAGTTTACCTCAAACAAGCGACGGTAATGAATGAATGATCACAGTGGCGTCCTCTTACAGCAAACCCCCTGAAGCACTTATATTGAGCCTGCACTTTAAACATTACAAGCGCAATCAATTTATCCAAGCTGGGGGAGGGGTTATACGCCATACAATAATTAAGAAGCACAGTAAACGTCATATGGATGATCAGCTGCTGTCTCAACAGAGACAGATATGTTCGAAAAGTGAGGCAACGAGAGGCAAAAGATGCTCTTTGGTGCGAGGTAGAGTTTAAAAATAGCAGACGGCCCAAGTTTGTTCATCTACACGCTCACTGAGCTTGCATTCACAACTGTCTTTTTGTTACTGCTGCTGTTTTTCTGTCAGGACTTTTTAACAAGCACCAAAACCCACAGGGGCAAGCTGACAAAGGCAGATAAACTTTCTCCGAGCACAGACAGTCTTGCTCTCTCTCTCTCTCTGTGGGCACTGCCCCACTCCTGTCAGAAAATTCCTGAGGACGTTCCTTTCAGAGTCCTTTATGTTTACATAATCAGATTACTAATCACATTACAAGTGCTGTCATTCTGAGAAGAACTGCGTGTTTGCACTCTATTCGACTTGTTTGTTCAATCTTTACATGTCATGATCTGTGACGAAGCCTGTCCAGGAAGATGATGATCCACAAATCATACAGGCGGTCAGAGAGGTCAGTGTCACGACGGCTGGTAATCATCGGATGTGGCAGGGTATGTAACTGAGAGCAGGCATCTTTTTCTCTGAAATGACCCGATGACTCAATACAAAGCATTATACGGCAGAACGACAACGGCAAGATATCCTGCTGCTTTTAATACAAACGCAATGGAGCTTTCGTAAATGATTCATTTTATTTGTGTTCAATTGCACTTAAGAAGCACAGCAGGCAGTTATATAAAAGTTCTGTCATTTATTTCTCACCTCAAAGTCTTTCTAAAGACTTTCTTTTGCCATGGAACATAAAAAGCACAATACAGAAGTTAAGCAGAATATCCACGCTGCTCTTTTCTTTACAATGAAAGTGAATGGTGACCAGATTATCTGTTAATGACTTCAGTTTTAGTCTGTTCCAGTGTTATTTTAATATTTCCATACTATTACAGTGCTTATTAATATTTGTTATTAACTTTTACTTTAATATTTTCAGTGTTCATTCTAATTTCAGTGTATGTTTTAGTAAGTTTGTTAAGTGCTTAATATGCTATTGTATTTTATATTTATACTTTTATTTAGCTGAAATGTATTTTATTTCAGTTTTAGCAATTTTCGTAACTCATCTTATTTTATTTCAGTTAGTTGCCAAACCAATATTTCTAAATTCCATTGATTTTTTTAAGTTTTTCATCTAATAATTAATTATATTTCAGCTTTATTTCAATTAGTTAACAATAGCAACACTTGTCTGAACTCGGACAAAGTTATTTTATTGTTTAGAATGTCTTGGAATATAGCGTAGGAGTTATATGAATTACTTTTTATGCGTTTATGCTTTTTTCCTTTTTGGAACCCACCCACTTGTACAAAAGAAAGCAGTGTGAACATTCTACAAAACAATTCCTTTTTTGTGGCACGGAAAAAATACATTCATAAAGGTTTAGAACAAAATGAGGGTGAGCAAATTACAGAATTTAAATTGTTTGGATGAACTTTCCCTTGAAGCAGCGGGGTTCACAAGTGAGAGAGAGAGAGAGAGAGAGAGAGAGAGAGAGAGAGAGAGAGAGAGAGAGAGAGAGAGAGAGAGAGAGAGAGAGAGAGAGAGAGAGAGAGAGTAGCACTGCATTATGGGATTGGCATTTAATCACTTCCGAAAGGAGCCAAATAATTAACGTTACAGCTTTACATCAATTGTCTTCAGCAGTTTTCTTTGTCATTTTTCTTTAGCTTGCCTTCATTTATTCAGCAGACAGAGAACGCACACACACACACACACACACACACACACACACACACACACACACACACACACACACACACACACACACACACACACACACATAGACTAAATCAGATTATGTGTACAGCGGCTCTGGGCAGGGCCCGAGTGTTGGAACGGATGGATGTTCTGCCCTGTGGTTTGTGCTGTGTCCATTTGCACTGCAGAAAAATGTCAGCTGCAAACGTCACCATCTAACTTTTTAAAACCACCAAAGTAGATGCCATATTTAATGGACTTCAAAACAAAAGCCAAACAGGATGAGTAAAAACAGTTCCCTCTTTCGTCACATGGCAGGTGCTGTGGGAACGCAACCAGCCCGTGTTAAGCGCTCCCATTTCATTTTGATTGGCTGCCAGCAAACAGTACAGAGTAACTGGCACTTGTTATACTTCAGCAGACAAACAGCACTCCTGGGAGATGTCAATCAGGCACGCTGGAGGCTGTGACGTAACCACCCAGAGCTACTGAACCTGAAACCAAGCAGCTCACCGAATGCACCTGTTCACACACACTCACATACACACAGACGTACACTAAAAATGCTCCACTTCAGCAGGCTAATATAATGCACAATGTCAAGTAGACTGTAACTGTACAAAATACACATACTTGTAAAGCAGTTCTTGAATTGACAGGATCCAATAAAATACAGTAACATCAATTAACAAAGTCTTCATATACTGAGAAAAAATTGGTTTAGAAAAATTCAGTCAGAAATTGCTAGTAAATTTCAAAAACAATTGCAAAGAATGGGCAAGTAACAATGTTCAAAAATGTAAAATTTTGAAGTAGAAAAACGGAAATCGCATTTTCTTTTTTTTATTTCTCTGTTTCATCAACCTTTGAAAAAAAAGTGTTTTTACAGTGTAAACATTTGTTTTTACAGTGTAAACTTTTATTTAAATTTTTTCTCAAAATAGTAATATTAGGCGGTAAATCATGATCCAGATATTAGCTTTAAGAGGTCATATTAAAGAAACACCATAAGAGTGATCTATAAAAATTATATTACAAATATTTTTTACAGGGACGAGTATTTTTAAAACTGGTATTATTTATATTTAAAATTTGATATTTTATTACAAAAATCTTTTTTCATCTAATCCTTATTTTAATTAAACTTCATACCAATTAACAATTTTTTTTATTATAGTTTTTTACAATAACAACACTGAATTAAATGGATTTGTACTTCTCAGTGTTCTTCTGAGGAAAAAGACCCTGTAATCTCACATGTGTCTCCTCCAGTGTTTTAGATGTGAACCCAACACTGCCATGAATGATGTTCATATGTGCCAGTATACCACATGTCAAAGATTTCAATATAACTTCAAGAATTTCTCTTCACAATTCTTCCAAGAACAAGTTATGCGAGCAGTGCTATTCAAATATATTTAGCTCTGTTTTATAAACAGTCTGAGTCTATTTGTATTTCTATTAAAGTTATACACTGAACTCCATAGGAACATAAGAACTCCACTCAGACTCTTTAATATCGCAAATTGATTCTCAATTATGCAATGAAACGGAGAGCAAACAGAGCCTTTTGCGTAACTCTCCTGTTTCACAGCTTTCTCAAAATCTCTTGACAAAAGATGCTAATAATCTCACTCATTATCCCATCATCATAGTCAGGAGACTCTCAGGAGAACGAATGAAACTGCTGCAGACTCGCAATTCTCTCCTTGACAGTCATTGTGCGAGAATCGTCATTCTTTTTATTGGAAATTGAAAAAATATTATGACTTTAAACTCAATTCTGAAGAAGCTAGACGATAAAAATGGGAAATGTAGTTTGCACTGTTCCGACAAATCAGGTGAAAACAGAGACGGAGCAGCTTTGTGTAAACAGCTCAGCCTGCCACATCTGTCTTAATATAGCCATGTGTTCACCATTCGATTTCCTCTGCCACACACAGACACACTCTCTCCGTCATCATGGCAAAAGTTCTGTGAACTTTCGTAAGGACAAGAATAAACAGCCAAAGTGTCAGCATTGACCGGCCCTCTATTGACTTTGTGGCTCATTTTCCGCCGGCTGCCCACTCTCTGTGTACTCATCAGCTTGACTGACAGGATGTCTGCTTCACTCTCAACCAATCAGCGTCTGTGCCGGAGCAGACGTTTGGTCTGATCAGACAGCACCTGGGGGTGATCTGATGTCAGAGACGCGCTGGGACTAAAAAACAGCTTGGGACGTGCTGATCTAATGCTGTATCATCTCGTTCATATACAGTATTGAATTTCACTATTTGGCAGCCGTTTTTAGATTTCAAAGACAGAACCAAAAACCGTGAATTTTTTTTATCATTCACCATTATGTAAAGCACTGTGGAATATGATTCATTTTACTGTAGTGGTTCATTCGGACAGTTCACGTAAATGAACAAGTAAAAAAAAAAATATTCAGAAATTGAATTTGACTGCAAGTAGAAAACTTTCTGTTGAACATTTAGGGCCAGATTGACTAAACAGGGCAAATTAGTGCAAGAGCGCAATTCCAAAACAGCGCCGATGGGTGCGGATGGTTTACTGACAACGCACAAATTAAAGCACACAGACGCAACATCTCATTTCCATAATTACCAATGCAATCTACCAAGCACAGCACAAATTAGTGTAAGGATATGTTCGAAATTGGAACATTTGTTCTTCTGGCATTTCAAATAAATTAATACCCTCTTAAAATAAATGTCCTTTTACATCCTTAAAATCCCTCTCACATTTGAGTCTTCTTTGTAGGCAAAGAGATGAACTTATGTGTGGAAACAAATCCTCTCCCTTCTACCTTGCGCTCTCTGTTCTTTGCAGTGCCTCCCGTTAGCAACAACAAATGCAGCCATTTCAAGCGCAAAATAGTTTAAGACCTGCATTTTTTGGGAGTTAATTAACGCCACAAATAGCAGTGATTTATTTGATGAGCGCAAATGTTAGTAAATCGTGTTGCGTGATTCATTTTAATACTCTCCTCCCATGAAGTTTACGTCTGAAATGGAAACTCCTACAAATGCATATTCAATAAGGTTAGGAACAAAAATAACTGCGTCCACGCCTTTTCAGCACTAATTCTTCACTGTGCATCTAGTAATTCCTGACAGTACTATTTTAACACCAAAAGACGGGGAAAAAATGCAAAAAAGTGCAAGCTGTTAGTAAATCTGATCTGGCCCTTAATGATATGCTACTGCTTATTACTACGTTTTCAAGTTTTCACTTCCAGTTTGGCGGTACGCCGGAAAGGAGACCAGAGGCCGTTTTGTCTGAATGGATGTCAATGGAGGAGAGGCTTCAATAAGCTGAATAAACAGCTTTTGTGAGCAAACAGCTTATAAATTATGAAATATACAACCTATCAGCTAATCTTCAACATGTTTTACACTAAACAATCATTATTGTATTTAAATATTTGTAGAGTTGCGTTGAAAAAACTCCCACAGACTTTTTGCGACAGGTGGGATTCAGCTTATGGCACTTCTCATTCATTTCTATAGTATCTGTAAACAGCAACTGATTGTTGCACAACTCTCTGACTGAAATTCAATTATGTCAAGGCTGTAATGTGATTTGTTATAAAGGCCCATGTGATACAAGTTGACCGTTAAGCTTTCTCCAAAGGTAAGTAATACAGACCCTCATATCTCCCAATAATAAGACCATCTCTGATCTAACTGCTTTTATAATGAGAAGCTTGTAGCATGACCAGATAGTTTCTAATTAGCTTGTTGTTACCTAAGACTAGTCCATCGCTGTCTGTTCTGATATTATATTTTTCACTGTCCTAATCAAAGAGTGTCAGCATTGAGTTTGAAACATGGAAAAAACATCTGGCATCCATTACACAGATGCTGATGATGGCCAAATTTGACACTGGTTTCAGAGACTGAATTTATGATGCCTAAATGTAAAGCCTCCCATTTCAGACCCACTTCACAATTTTTTTTTTGCTGCAGCATGGTGTTTTACCACAGTCTAATTGGACTAGAATCAACACAGTCGATAACATGCAAGATTAAAAATAGCCTGACCTTTAAAAAAAGATGAAAAAGGTCTCTACATATTAACATTATAAGACTTCTCTAAATCCATGAGTGTTTGCAAACGCATCAGGAAATGTGTCTGATGTCTGTGAAATACAGCGATTGTCATCTCTGCATCGCTTAAAAAATTCATCGAATCAAAGGTCTGCTACAAACGGCCCCCTCTGGCATTCAGTGTGAGGGCACGAGCAGAGAAATATAAACATTTAGTAACAGTAAAGTAAAGTGCTTATATAAGGCCGTGTGAGCCATCTGTGATCCGCACTGCTGAAGGAGGGAAGAGTAACTGGGTCAGCCGACCCGTCCTGTCCTCTATCACGCTTTAGCTTACGGCTGAGAGCAGGCGCAACTTCAATATACAGGTGAGGCTGAAAAGCTTTCCGTGTGTGCCATCACCCAAATATTGGGGCTAAAGTGCACCTCAGCTCTTTAAGCTTAGTGCTCTAGCACTAAAAAAATGAGAACAGCCAATTAACATTACAAGGAAACAAGTTGCCATAATGCTGAAATGGCAAGACAAATAATACATGGCTTTATTACCATTTAATGTTTTTTTTCCCGTTTGCTTAATTCACATCAAAAGGCTGAGGAGAACACAGCAAAAGTTTGCTGACCTACTTTCACTCCTTCAAAGTTTCCAATCCCCCTTATGAGAGGGCCGTGGAGCGGCATGTTGCTAAAGCTCTCCCTGCATGGGAACAGAGGAGGAGCGGCAGGCTCAAGCTGTTCTTTAAGAGCTGTGCTCCACAGAGAGGGCTCACCTGCTAACACACAGAGATCAGATGCCCGGCCGCACCAAGACTCCCAATCTCCCAATCACCCTCCACACTCACACACACATAATTATCTGTAGTCAGGTTGTTGTCACTGCTGGGAAGGAGGCAGAGGAAAAGAGACGGAAAAAAATAGTGAGCTGTCTCCTTAGGCAGCACTTTAAGGCATCGGAAACATGCTTGTGACGCAAAGGCTGTTCTGGAAAGAAGGCAGCATAATTATACTGCCTCTTAAAGGGGTCATATGATGCGATTTCATATTTTCCTTTGTCTTTGGAGTTTTGCAAGCTGTTTGTGCATATATAAGATCTGTCAAGTTGCAAAGGTTAAAGTCTCAAACCCAAAGAGATTTTCTTTACAAAAAGTTTAGACTCTGCCACGCTCTCCTAAAACGGCTCACGTGTCTGTCACGGTGTGGGAAGATTTGCATAACACCGCCCAAATTTATACGCAATGAAAGATGGCGGAACTTTCATTCTCGCTGTAGTATTGTTGCTGCTGCCGCCATGTCCTGCAGACGCAGTGTGTTTCGTTGTGAAAGCGAAAGTACTTTGTTTGGGCTTCCAAATGAGTACACGAATAGAAATCAGTGGTTAAGTTATATTTAGAACACTGTTCCAGAACAGTACAACACAAATATTAGAATATGTGCATGCGAGTTTTGAGCAGTGTAGAGTAGTGCTTGTTTGGCGTTTCTATGATCACAAATGCAGACATGGTGTTGCAGACATGGCATCACAACATGGTAAGGGGCGTAACCTTTCTGTCACACACTTGGGGCATTCGGCCAATCACAACACACTGGATAGCTGGCTAATCAAAGCACAATTCTCTTCTCAGAACAATGATCTTTGTAAAAATCAACACGTTTCAGAAAGGCGGAGCAACAATAATGTACAGTATGTGGAAAATAATGTGTTTTTTTAACCTCGAACCGCGTAAACACATTGCATTACACCAAATACACCAAATAATGTTCTTTTTGACAACATCATATGACCCCTTTAAGATTCCTAATTTAATGCATTGAGAATAATGGAATATAATGCATTACAATGAGAGAGAAAATAAATCCAAGATGGCAGATAAAGCAAGATGAATGTTAAACTAAACAACTTATATAAACTTACTAAATAAATGTATATAAAATCATTCAGTTCAGGGTGTGTGTGTGTGTGTGTGTGTGTGTGTGTGTGTGTGTGTGTGTGTGTGTGTGTGTGTGTGTGTGTGTGTGTGTGTGTGTGTGTGTGTGTGTGTGTGTGTGTGTGTGTGTGTGTGTGTGTGTGTGTGTGTGTGTGTGTGGGGGGGGGGCATGTTTATGTGGTTTATGAGGACACAAATTTGTATAATGACATGGGTATGACATAGGTATTACAAGGAGAAGGTGATTTATGAGGACATTTTCAGTGTCCCCATAATTTAAAACGCTTATAAATCATACAGAGTGATTTTTATTGAGGGAAAATAGAAATGCACCGTCTCCTGTGAGGGCTAAGTTTAGTGTGTAGGGCAATAGCACATACGGTTTGTACAGTATAAAAACCATTACGCCTATGGAAAGTCCCCGTAAACCATGTGTGTGTGTGTGTGTGTGTGTGTGTGTGTGTGTGTGTGTGTGTGTGTGTGTGTGTGTGTGTGTGTGTGTGTGTGTGTGTGTGTGTGTGTGTGTGTGTGTGTGTGTGTGTGTGTGTGTGTGTGTGTGTGTGTGTGTGTGTACTGAATATATTTGTATATTCAATCATTTCAAATATACAATGTAATGTTGTTCTAAAGTTTGAGGTCAGTAAGATATTTTAAAAAGAGATTCATACTTATTTAGCAAGGATGCATTAAATTGATCTAATGTGAAAGTACAGACTTTGGAGTTGTTACAAAAAAGTATATTCAAATAAATGCTGTTCTTCAGAACTTTCTATTCGTCAAAGAATGTACCACAGTTTTTCACAAAAATATGAAGCAGCACAAATGTTTTCAACCTTGATAATAATTAGAAATGTTTATTGAGCAGCAATCAGCATATTAGGATGATTTCTGAAGGATCACGTGACACTGAAGACTGGAGTAATGACTGCTGAAAATTCAGCTTTGCCATCACAGGAATTTTTTATTATAAAATTAGTTTATTACATTTTTATATTATTATATTAAATATTAAAATATTAACTATTGATTTAGAATATATTTTAAATTATATATAGTTTTATATTTATATTTTAAAACATTAAAATACAAAACAGATATTTTAAATTTTATAGTCAATATTTCACAATTTTAATATTTTAACTGTATTTTTGATCAACAAATGCAGCCTTGATGAGCATTAGTGACTATCAAAAAACAGTAGTATAGCATTAAATAAATTGATATAAAAAATGAAATAATAAAATAATTATTAAATTTAAAACAATCTAAAACTATTTTCTCAATATTTGTGTGTGCTATGTATGTTTATGCTGTACTGTTAGCTTAACATGAAAACAAATACATTTCAAATCGAGTGTTCGGCTCATTTTGATACGCTGCCTTATGTAGAACGTTCTAAATTGGTCACTCATAAGGATCCATTTGGTTAGGATGCTTCCTCAGAAGGCAGCTGTTTATGTAGGCAGAAGGCAGCGAGGCAGCACACTAGGTTTTGGAGCACAGCCAGAGACAGGAGAGATAAGAGACACAGAGAGAAGAAGAGTGAGCGAGCGCACGTGTGTCCATGTACACTAATGAACATTGTCACTGGATGGGGCTGGCAGATGGAGCCGAACAGACAAAATTTGCTTCTCATGACTAAAGGATCTGACACAGCCCTGTGCAACACGCTCAGCTCCCTGTAATGCTGTGTTAGCGGAGAGATTATCACAGATGCTCGGCACAGCCCTAAATGATAGTGATGCACTAATTTGGAAATGAGATTCAGGGCCTGGCTAGATGGCAGCACGAACAGGTACAAACATGCAGTTGCTTCTCATGACTCAAAGGCAATCTACAGCCCTGTGCAGCACACAATTAAAGGTGCTTCAGACTCCCTGTAATGCTGTGTTAGCGGAGAGATTATCACAGATGCTCGGCACAGCCCTAAATGATAGTGATGCAGGAGAGGGATGGAAAAAGAGAGAAAAAAATGCCTCCTAATTTGCAAATCAAAGAAATGAGATTCAGATATTTATAGCCCAAACAGCCTCCAGCTAGAAGAGCCCCACTTTTTTTGCTTTCTGATCTTTCTTTTTTTTGCTGCTCCATTCTGATCTGAACCTAACTGAATCGTCTAAACAGGTTGATAGAAACAAGGCACATGCAGCTACATCATCCATAGACATCAGCTCACCCAGTTCCCACCCACCTGGTGTTGAGCGCTCCCTCTGATGATTTGTTTCATGGCAAGTGTGCAGTCTCTGGCACTCCTGAAATGACAACACAGAAACAACATCAACAAGCAACGAGGCATCGGCCCTATCTCACTCCAATCTCCACTGACCTCCAGCACCACACATATCTAAAGGTGACGACAACTTCAGCACGATTGAGGGATGTCCAGCGCTCTGCTATGTAATGCATAATGTCATCTAGACTGGCTAGCAGAGGGGCAGTGAGTCACACGGGCACCACACAGTCAGCAGAGTGTGTGCGTGTACATGACACAGATCAGGGATCAGTTAAGATATCATAGCTACAGTAGCATGCAAACACTGAGGTTTATTGGGGTCAAACTATCTGTGTATACATGGAGGATCTGGTTGAATGCTTTAGACAGTCAAAGTTGTGTAAAATAGAGTATATATCAGGGGTGTCCAAAGTACGGCCAATTATGGCTCATGATTAAATTTAAAATGGCCTGCAGCTTGTCTATTAATATATATTATATGTGGCCCACGAAGCATAATTTACAAAGTACGCAGTTTCACAATGTCAACACAAGGTGACAGCACTGGATTTCAGGCCAGATGTGGCAGTAAAACGTGAGTGACAACAATTAAATAACTGATAAGCAAGCGCTGATATTTCTGTTGCGCATGAGAGTTATTAAATGCAGCAAAAGTGGAAAAGCGCTACTTGTTTGAACTGCGCCGCACGGACCATTATTAGCTCTGCCCGAAAGACAGCACAGCTTGAGCTCACAAAAGTATTCCTGTAGCTTCATAACATTAAGTTTGAACCACTGACGTCACATGGACTATTTTAACCATGTCCCTTACTACCATTCTGGGCCTTGAACGTGGTAGTTGCATTGCTGACTATGGAGGGTCAGATATCAAAATAAGATATCAAAAATATGTTCATGATGAACGAAGGTCGAACGAGTTTGGAACGACGTGAGGGCGAGTAATTCAGGGCAGAACTTTTTTATTTTTGGACGAACTATCCCTTTAAGGCAGCGATGACACAGGCAAAATTGCAGAAATTTTGGTCATAAGATAGCAGTTTTGTGCATTTGTATTAATACTAAATAAATGGGTTTATAGACTAAATACTATAAAGACATTCCAGAAATGGTAACGAGGTGCCATGTGTGGTTTTACCCATGGTTATCGTGATCTAAATGTATGCTAATATGGAAAACCAATGGTTAATTTTAATAGAATATGGTTATAAGAATATTAAAATATTACATTTTAACCTTTAAAACAAGGTTGTTACAATTTTTACAGATGTTCCTGATTGTTAATGAAAAAAAATTTACATTTACATTATCAAAAACATACAGCTCAACCACAGTAATCTGATTCACTAACATGTCCATTTTCAATCAATAATCCTTTAATGGACTATTTTAATGAATCATTCAAAAAACTCACAATGAATCAGCCTGATGGATCTTTTACTGAATAAACTCATTGAATCTGTCAAAGTTATCAATACTGCCAGTGGTGCCAGTCTCAAAATGAAATACTTAAAGTAAAAACTCTTGTTGAATTTTAGATTTTGTACAACACAAGCATGTTTATTGAACTTAACTTTAAATATTGAATAAGCTTATTTGTAGTTAACACAGTCTTCATTTTTTACTTTGAACATTAGGGTTACATATACAGTACAATTACTTTGAGGCAAGGAATGTACCAGCTCATTCGTTTTTACAGTTGACCAGTTAGGTAAGAGTCTGTCTGCTGGTCATAGGTGAAACCAGGACTGCTGGTACATAGACAAGGCCTTCTAGGGCAGTCTATCCTGCCCCTCAGCAAGTCCCCTGCTTTCAGTGCTATCAAATGTGTGAATGTGTGCATATGTGTTTGTCAGCTACAGCAATCAAAACCAGCCCTGAATGCAACTCGCATACAACCTGACTTGAGCGCAGAGAGACAGACAGAAAATGAATCAGTCAGATTTGACACGCACAATATTTCAGTCAATCTTACGCCACCTATTCCTGTGGTTTTTACCTCATTAGTGCATATTGTTTACCCTTCCAAATGTTCCTTCCCTTCAACTGCACACTTCTTCTTGTGTCAGGCCTGTGTAAAGCCATCAAAATGCTGTTCCTTCTCTCTTTCTCACACACACATCCGCACGCTCTCTCACTAGAAC
This sequence comes from Ptychobarbus kaznakovi, assembly GCA_027422405.1. NCBI lineage: Eukaryota > Metazoa > Chordata > Actinopteri > Cypriniformes > Cyprinidae > Ptychobarbus > Ptychobarbus kaznakovi. Next base: position 5,518,945 of record CM049807.1, on the reverse strand, counting down.
CCGTTCAAACACTCTACCTGTGTTTGAACCTTTTAAAAATGATAGATGATATCGACAAGACTTGCTTAAAAGCCACAAAAGCAGAGTTTCCTTAGAAATTCCTGCGGATTTTTCCTCAAAAATTCCTTTCATTTAACAGCACAGCATCCTGTATGACTGGGTAAGGTGATGGAAAGTGACAAGGCTTCCAATAAAACAGGAAATAAAACAGACTGGAGGTCCAGAGCGGGTTGATTATTAGAGTGGGGAGCTGTACCTCACATGGGCCGAGCCGGAGCTCTGAGACAGCAGCACTAAATAAAGAAGCCTGCTGGCTCGGAGTCCTCCGTCTCCAGGACTGTGTCATATGACAAATTATTTGTGAAGAGAAGTATAGAATGTGACGTCATTTACCGCATACATGCTTCTCAACCCCTGTCTCTCAAGAATACAGTATGGATTGCTCCTCCGAGGTTTATTTGCTGTTTTATTGCAGAGGAGTAGCTTTAGCTTGAGCTGGTAGCTGTGTTTTGAAACATGGCTTGTTTCTATATAGCCTATTTATTAGCTGGTCATTACTATTTATTAGTCCATTCCTTCTCCTGGAGAGTTACTTTACTACAGAGTTTAACCCTAACACCAATTAAACAAACCTGAATCATCTAATCAAGGTCTTTAAACTTACTAGACATTTCCAGTCAGGTGTGTTAGGGCAAATTAAAGCTAAACTCTGCTGGACATTGGTCCTTTAGGAGCAGGTGTGGACATCCTTGTGATAGACAAGTTATTGACACCTTGGTCTAACTAATGACCATCTTAGATCAGCTAATGAACATCTAAGACCAGGTCCAGTTGCATAAACATCTTAGAATAGTCTTACAAGTTAGTCATCTTTTCTTTTTTTTATATACTGGTTATAACTTTTTAAGTGAGTTGCAAAAACATAAACTGGCCTAATTTGAATCCATAAATATAACACTGATTATCACTTGTTAGCTACATGGTCAGACATGTTTTTAAGACATAGTCTTTACATGGTTGTGCTCATGCAACTGGTCCAGATAATGACCATTTAAAACCAGCTATTGACTATCTTAAACCATTGACCAAATGATTAACCATTTTGCATTGTGTATGAGTGTTAGAGAAACATGAATAACTCACCTGACAGGGTTTAATATTCAATTACAAAAGAACACACTAGATTCAGTAGGTCTCAGTGGACTATAGGTGGCGGCTCAGGAGACTAACGGAGATTCACAAACAAATAGACACTGGGGATCAGGGTAATTACCAGGTGAAAGCTTATGAAAGATTTCTAAAATGGCTGCACACACACACACCGATCAATAAAACAGCAGCTTACAGCCAGGGGACGTGTCTAATACTGACAAATGATGAAAGTGACTCAATTCTACTCCAACTCAACTTCACATTTAAGTTCATAATTCACATCCTGTACTAACATTCCCAAGCACTTAGATTCACATTTAATACAGTAGAGATTGATTTGCACTTACAGTAATAACGCTGGTAAGATGAATCTAACAGGCAATGAGTCATGTTTACAGATGGATACGGTGCTTTGGATTCAACACACCGCCTGAGATTTTCTCTGGGTGGTCTGGAAGGTTTGTACCGCAATGAATAGTCCTGAACACCTGCCCCATTTTCACTCAGGTATTTGAAAGAGCCATTGGGAAATATTTAGAAAATTAAAGCGCTTTACCAACACAACCGGCAAAAGAACAAAAACAACAAAAACTAATCTTGGCAGCAACATTACTCAAACTCCACAACGGGTCTCTTCCTTTCTCTGGAGGTAGCCAGTGTGCACTGCTTTTTGAGGTTGCAAATGCTTTCAGGATATTATTTTTGAAGAGGTACAAGAGATTACAGAGGGTGTGCATGAGAATGAAGGAAAGAGTTTTGGGATTTGCTGTGTGATTTGCTGGAGGGAAGCAGGTGGGGATGAAGTTTGGACTTGGAAGGGAGTGATTCTTCTGGCTTTATCTCACCAAGCATCCGGCCGATGCTGCACAGCTCACTGCATCTTCCAATTGCAGTTTCAGCCCAGTGATCACTGCAAACCCCTGTGTGATTTGATCTCTCTGGAAGATCCCTGCAGTTGGGCCACCTCATTTGCACCAAATATTTCTGGGAAGACGGAAAGGACTTGGCTTTGAAGGAGAGTGAGACACCCCACTCGCATTCAAATCATATTGAAAAGTGCTCAAACCACAACATTGTGTTTACTCAGTGAAGGAGATGATCGCTTTATCACAACAATGTTGATCCAATTAAATTATCGCTTTCATCAGCCTCGTTCAGCAAGTGGATAAGAGTGTGCGCTTGTAAGCTGATTTTCACTCGTTGGTCGGTTTCCAGGCCTGACAGCAGCTTCACACTGTTATAAAGTACACACTATGGCTGTCCTTTGATTCAGATTAAATAAATTACATGATATGCCAATTAATTAATATATCAATATTTTTTGCCATTCAAAATTAAGACCATTCAACATGAAATACTTAATAGACATAAAAAGTGACTTTAGAGGTTACTTTAATGTTTATGTCCAAGCTAACATGCATCGCAAAACCGATTTTGAGTATTTCTCCTTTAAAATTTTACTTTTAGAAAATTGTGTTACTTGCGGTTTCTTTGTAAAAATATAAATACTTGTGAAATTTACTACTTTAGTGCACTATTTTTTTAAATCACTGGTCACAACAATTATAAACTGACGTCTTTTGTTGCTGCATGTCTCAATGTTTTCAGGATCTTACACAGTCAGTGTTTCACACTTCAATCCAGTAGTTGGCAGATGTGCATTCATCATTTGCGTGTGTGTGTGTGTGTGTGTGTGTGTGTGTGTGTGTGTAAAAATCAGAAGAAGCAGGAGAACATCTCTGTCATCACCTACTGGACTAAAGTGTGAAGTGCACAGTAAAAAAAAATTACAGTAAAAAGTGCTTAAATATCAGGTTGTTTTTAACCAAAACCAACTGGAATGTTTGTCAAATTATCAGCAAGACTTATTTTGTGGACACTCTTGGTCGCTTTATTAAATGTTGAAGAAAAATCCTGTCAATGTAGTGATTTCACTCAACCAGAAATTCATCAAACTATCTATTTATGTCTTGTGCAGGAAAATTGAAGTCATTGTGGACTTGTGAAAAGTCTGATGTTTCATTTTTAGGACAACCATCTCTTTAAGAAGCGATGTCAAGTTAAAAACAGGCCCATGCATTGCCTGTAGTAACAGTTAGTACAGCACTGACTACAAAAAAGTGGCCCGTGGCTACGTAGGTTCACACCCCTGCGATGGTGTAAATCAATAGTGAAGGAGAGCGAAAGAGTCGTAACTGAGCCGTAATCCCCTTCCCACAGGACTGTTAGAGTGCCATGCTCTATAAAGCACAAGCCATTGCACAAAGCTGTATCTGCCGCGTGCGGCTGGGATCGGGTTTACAGCTTACCTGGCCTCCCTGTGTCAGTCCCATGGGTAGCATGAACAGATTTTCTGACAGTCCTCCTAGCAGCCCATAATGGTTGGTTAGGCGAGATTTGATTTCACAAGCGAATCTGTGCAATCTGTGATCAATGGTGACAAAATGAGTGGGTGTGTTCATTTATATGATTCTCGCGTGTTAAATTGTAGTAATAATAGTAATAGTGTCACTCATCACATTCGCATTCAGACAGGCATAAAACCGTTCAATGGGTTCATATGAAGTATCTATATTCAGGTACAGAGAAGCCTAAGTAATTACAGGCCGACTACAAACAAAACAAACGTCATTGCTTCTTTAATTCCTGTATGAATCTTCTTACAGCTGTCGCTGAATTCTGTCTTCGATATTGCGAACAGCTGCATCTTTTAAGCCCACCACAGCTCTGCAATTCTCTTTCAGGGGGTTTGATCTGATGTATTTCTATTTCCAGTCCTCTCCCTTCACATGCCCGTGTGATGGCATGCCTAATTTATCTTCGCTCACCTCCCTCTGAAAATTCAATCACCCAGGATCGATTTTAGGTTTGCCAGCAAGGATCTAAAAACAGCTCTCTCTCTCTTCTACCACTGACAGATCAGTCCCTGGGGGAGTCCCGGTCTAGACCGCACATCCACTGCATTGTCTCTCTCCCCTCGTTCAAGCACTAGGCCAACGTCCCTTTATCATTTCATTAAGCTGGGCTGCATGCACCTCGTGACGTACTCTTTCTCTCGCTCTAAACTTCGGAGAGGGCCGTCTCTGTGCCGGTCTATTGACATCAAACGTACAACAAGATTTTGAACTTCTTAATGCTGACCTTGGCCTGAAGTATGATAGGAATACCATAATCAGAGAAAATAACTATTTCTTACTACATTTTGTTGGTTGCATCATGCTCCGTATATAGCATGGCTGATTGAAGGCATGTGTAGACAAATGTGTAGAAAATCTATAGAGAAATATCAAGAACGTATATATGAAACAAAATAAAATCCTTTTTTTCAATGTAACTGCAAAGAATCTATTATTTAAAAAGTAACAATATTTGTTTATTTTAGAATGTTTTATTTAAAGATTAAATTGTTTAAATTTAAAAAAAAATTAAAAGCTTAAAAATATATAGCACCTCACACACCCAAATCAACCGTAGGTGCATGGGATGAAAGTACAATATAAAAATATACAAAATAATTTAATGAGCAATGTTTTGGTCAATAGACAAGGCTCAAGCGTACAAAACAGGCAAAGTGCACTAAAGGAGTAATGGAATATTATTACAGTATTTTTTAGTGATTTAAGCTGTAGCATTTGTGCATTTATTATATTTATATTACTTTTCATACAAATACCTAGAAATATACCATAGTACATTGTTATATCTTTACCATGGTATTAAGGTGCTATATGTATGGTTTTAACTGGTTATCATGATATAAATGTATGCTGCTATGGAAGACCGATGGTTAATAAAATAAAAAAACTCAGAATAATTCAATTTCACCATATATAACTGTGTTACAATATTTACAGATGTTACTGTTTTTTGATAATAAACATACATTTTAGTGCTGTCAAATGATTAATCATGATTAATCGCATCCAAATAAAAGTTTTTGTTTACATAATATATGTGTGTGTACTGTGTATGTTTATTATGTATATATAAATTCATGTACATGCAGTATATATTTTGAAAATATTTACATGTATACATTTATATTAATATAATTTATATTATATATAAATATATTTAATACATAAACATAACATATTTTTCTGAAATATATACATGCATGTGCATGTATTTATATATACATATTAAATATACAGAGTACACATATATTATGTAAACAAAAACTTTTATTTTGGATGCGATTAATCGCGATTAATCGGTTGACAGCACTAACACATTTACATCTTCATCCTCACTAACTGAGTTACTACAACTGTTAACTCAAGCTACTGTCAAATGTGCTTTTCTAAAAGACTAAAATATGTAATATCATTAATATTGCAGCCTGCACTGTAAGCTGTGCTGAAAATACTCACCATCAAAGTCAGGCACAACACAAACCTGTTTCATGATTTGAAACAATATCACTTGTTAGAACATGCAGAATCTAATTTTCCTTTTTTTATTATTATTTAAAGGAAAAATTACTCAATTTTAATGCTGGCCATATCGGCCAGCCCTATATTTTACTTTTTGAGAAATATTTGAATGATTTTCAGTGTTTATTTGCTTCGAAGCTGAGTAATAGAGACAATTCTCTAGAGTTTGGCAGCACTCTTTTGCTGTCAATGGATCGTCAGTGACACATAAACTAAACTCAGTGGTGAGCAGATCACAGACGAGAGACAGAAACATAGCAATCCAGGAAGGAAGCAGGCCCAGCTCTACAGGGTTTGTGAACACGTGCCTTTCACTCTGGCCTAGATTTTCAGTCGCACCACTGAACACTCTGCCTAGATAAGAGATACATCAGGGACATGCATGCTCAAGTATAGACAAACGATCAAATGAATGTCGTGCATTTGCATCCTGTACAAGACAACAGACAACAGACTATGGTAAATAAATATCCTTGAGAGCTCCCAGTGGTCTCACAGGTCATGAAGTCTTTCATGATCAGAAGCACCATCAGGTTTAAAGGACACTGGAGAAAGAGCGCTCACACAGAGTTTCTTTTCATTGTTATAGGGAGCTGTTGCATTGTGGATTTAAGTCTTGTAGTGAATAAAAAAACTAAGTTACCTTTCAGCATAAAAAAGCCTCAGCGATGTTCTTGACATCCTGTTTGTTTGTGGACTGTTTGCTGAATCCAAAGACTGCATTAACATTCCACCCCACCTCCACCCTAAAGCGTGCCCGCCTCTCCGCCAGGCCCTTGGGTTCCTATTCTTCCACAAGACTGCCTCGTAATGCAAGGCTGACTGCGCTACAGCCTGCCTTTTATTTTAGCCTGCAGGCTCTTTATAATTTCCCAAAACTTGGTTGCTAATGAGTTGTTCTTCCATTTCCTGCTTTTTCTTGCTTGCGGTAAACAGAAAAAAAAATCTCAAAGTTATAAAGATGAGACACTCAAGCATTATCATCTCAGGCACTGTGTGCTCAAACAAGGAGGTCAATTGTTCAGATTGAGCTAACCTCATCATATGAGATATGACAGTCGCTAATGTGAGAACAATCAACATCAGGCAAACTTGTCCACCCACAGATCCTCTATTCAGAGAGGTTACAGGAAGTAGTGTTGAGGTTGACAGGAGGACAATGCGATATAGAAATGCATATATAGCGATTTTGACAGGTCACCTAGATGATGCTATTGATGAGTCACACAGTAAAGCCAAGCTCAATCACTCACATTCTGACTGACATGGGGTCACTGGGTCTCAGCCCTCACAAGAAAAGTTCAGTTAAAGCATTCTGACAGAAAATCTAACATTAAAACATTGATATCATTTTAAAGTGATTCCCTGTTTCCCTGCACTCTATATACAAAATAGGACATTTGTGAAGTAACAGGACTAGAATAGAATATAAGTTTATCATATTGCATCAAATGTGCTGGATGTAAACCTGCATGCTCCATTTTCAGAAAATGTTTTAGAGGTTTCTTAAAATATATATATATATATATATATATATATGATGAATTATGATTTAATAAAAAAATACTATGATTATTTTAAAATAAAAACAGTACTTTTATAATAATAAAAACAACAACAATATATGTTTGTCACATTGCATCACTGGATGTAAACCTACATTTAATTTTCAGATCAGTTTGATTTAAAATAAATATTATTAGTATTACTAATATTATTAATATTTTACTAAAATATTTACACTACTTCAATAAATAATAATTAGAGTTATTGTTATTTATTATAATTGTTATTATTATTATAATAATAATAATAATAATAATAATAATATCTAATTCGTTGAAATAAAGATTGAAATAAAGATTTAAATAGTTCACTGCTTCAATAAACAACAACAATAACAACAACAACAACAATACAAATAATAATTACCACCTGCATTTAAAATATATTTTCACAATAATAATAATAATAATATGTATTGTTATTATTATTGTAAAAAAAATATATTTTAAATGTGTTAATCTTGTATTTTAACATTTAGCTGAAAATAAAATTAAGGCTTTACCACTAGCAGATTTGTCAAATTTGTTTATTTTTTAATGCTAATATAATAATATTAATAATATAATATTAATATTTTTAATAATATGAATATTGTTTTTAAGCTTGTAGTAAACTTAAATAATTGAGTTGTTGAAGCAAGGAGATTCCTCATCACACTGGATGATATCGATGTCACACGTGTAGTCGGCACCACTGCATTATGACTATGAGAGATGCGCAGAGTACAGTAGGATGCAAAGTGAACGCAGCTCATGCTCATGCCAGCCCTTCGAACAGCAACTGTTACATGCATTTTTTATGAACAAGCCTTTTTTATTGACACACCAGTGAGCAGAATACCCACCGGTCCCTCTTGAGCGGACAGGCGCTCGCGCTATGTATACGCGATGTTTCCTTAAATATTTATGAGTGATCTTAATCCTTCCCATTGAGTAGCCACTGACCACTGATCGGCGAGGTGACCAAATCTCATTTCATGGTCGTTAACTGCAACAGGCTAATTGGAATGAAGCCTAGGCCCCCAGGCAGGGCAGCGTGGGGTGGTAGGGGGGCGAGCTCATTACTGCGCATTTATAGAAACTGAGGGTAAATGCTTTTGACTCGTCACACTCAGAATTTCTTCCAAATTGAGCCAAGAACGAGGGAACGAGAGACGATTTTCTAGCGAACGCAGCTAGCTAAGTTACATACACTATATAATGAAGCTGAAAGGCACAATCAGGCGAAAAGCCCGACCGATTTTACCTGCAGATAAATGTGTGCTCAATCTTTCTGACCTCCTTTTCTCACTTCCTTTCCTCCTATACCTCCTTCCTCTCCGCTTCAGAGCTATTTCTGACTCCCTCAGTCATGTGCCTGCTTTAAGGAGGACAAGGGCACTGAACATGACCACTTACTATAGAGCTGATTCTGAAACTCTCCTTGCTCTGAGCTGGTATACGTGCATTTGGGGCTGTCAGTTATGCATTGCTAAATATAGTGATTAAATAGTCTGGCGATGGCTAATAAAGACGAGTTCCTGCGTGCCGAGGCTTCTATGGTCATGGTACTGCAAGCATTAACCTTGCTTGTTGCCGTATCGCATCTCGAGCAGCACCAAAAGGGCAAAAAACAGCTGTAATTGCATTAAGTGGGTGAAAATGTGTTTGCAGAGGCTACATTTACTAAACCACCGCTGCCACACCAGGAAGCCCCTCTGAATGGGAAGAAATCGTCACTGATGTTCTGTATATCAGCTGCGAATCGGATTAAACAACTACATGAAATAAAATCTAAGTGCGGAAAGAATTTCTTTAAATAATGGAAGAAAAGACTGGGGAGTTCAAACTGTGATGGCTGGCGAAGCATCAGACAGATGCGACAGAGCCATGGCTCAGGTCCTGTGATGATGAATTGGGCTATTCGGAATGGGGATTCTGATATTAATAATAAATTGTGATCCTCTAAATTACACATAAAACCACTGCATTTATTATACTTTTATACAATGGCATAAGGGGTTTGGCTGGTTAGCACAGTCCCACTATTCCTTCCTGGAAGATGGCTGTGACTAGGTGTTTCATAAACTATAGGCACTTTTAGCCCTGTGACTTTTGGAAATAAGACCTCCACAGTGTCATTTGCTCCACTTCTATTCATTTTTTATATTTTTTAAATAAAATGGTCTTGATAAGGCTAATTTCACAGTTCTCGTTATTTTAGGCATCCTAAATAGACACAAACATTTAATATTTTACACGTTTTGCATAATTTGACAACATTACAGCTTGGATGGAGATATTATGTTCACAAGTGATATTTACATGAGATTACTTTTGTTTTCATCATTCATCACACATCTCTTATTTCAAGCATGCTCTTCATTGACACTTGTCTCTTTGGAAACCAGGTACACTTACTTTTGAACAAACCTTATTAGTATCAAAATTGTAAGTAATTTTCACACAATAAATATTACAATAATTTGTGTTAATTATGGCAGTATTTGTTTAGATTATCATATTTTAATATTTTTAGATTACAAGTGGACAAGAAATAAAACAATCTATATATTTATAAAGCAAAGAAAAAAATGAAAGCTATTGTTTTTTAATAATAAATCAACCCATGGAATATAAATGTACCCAAAGTAAAAAAAAAACATTAAATTATCATTACATTAAATTAGGGATGCACGATATTGGATTTTTGCCGATATGTCGATAATTTTCAACTCATGTTGGCCGATTGCCGATACCGATATATAATAATTTTTAATTTTGGTTAGTTTTAACTAGACCTTATTTGTTAGAATTAAATAAACAATAACAAAGTTATTTTATAATGACAGTATATTGAAGATTTGAAAATAACTATAAATAAACTATAAATTAATCACTGCATTTTTTATCAGAACGATGCAGTAGTAACCTTAACATTTAATATTTTAAGATTTAACTTTTGTAAATGGTCTACAGCAAAAAGTAATAATTGTAATAATTCTGAAAATTCGTGATCTAATCGCACTGTTGACGTGATCTAATCGCTAGCACACCCTGAGCACATGTGAGTTAATCTATTCATCTTATCGGCAAGACATTTTTTCATATTTTTGGCATCATTTTTCATATTGGGCCGATATTTTTATTTAAAGCCATTATCGACCGATTCTGATATTGATCTGATATTATCATACATCCCTACATTAAATTGATAAAAATTTACAGTAAAGAGATTTGTAAATGTTACAAAAGATGTCTATGTCAAATGAATAATCCTGAAGAAAATGTATCACAGTTTACACAAAAAATATTAACCAATCACTACTCCTTTCAACATTGGTAATAATAATAAATATTAATTGAGTAACAAATCAACATATAAAATAATTTCTATAGGATGAAGACTGGAGTAAGGATGCTGAAAATTCAGCTTTGCCATCACAGGAATACATTTTATTTTAAAATATATTCAAATAGAAATTTTAAACTGTAATAATTTTGAACAAAATTACAGTTTTTACAGTATTTTTTATTAAATAAATGCCGCCTTGGTGAGCAAAAGAGACTTCTTTCAAATACATTTAAAATATCACAGACTCCAAACTCCTGAAAAGTTGTATAGGTGTATTTTTTTCTCCAATAAGCAACTGCCATTAAGATGAATGAATGGATCGTTTTTACCAGGTATTATAAATCTTGCAAGCGCATAGCTGCAAACACTCCTATTAGAGTCGCTATAAAAATGAATCAGTGACATCTTATCCATTTAAAGTAATTCATAAAAGCTTTAGTAAGGTAGTATTTTCTTTTTCAAAAATGTATTGTCTTTTTTAAAACCATTTGTGCTGTTTTTATGACTACAATGATGTCTTATCGGATAACCGTTATCTTTTTTCTATTAGCCCCAGTTAAATGGTCGTAAAGGAAAGGAAAAACACTAAATATATTTTATATCAGTCCAACTACGGACAGAGCAGATACAAAGCAAAACACTAAAACACATCCTAAATGTGTTCTCCTCAGACCTTTTTGTTCCTACATATGTTCAAACAAACCGCAGCTATCTGAAACAAATCTGGCCTGATAATAAAACCGGCGCTTGCGGCGTGGATCCAGAGCTGATCTACTGCATCACGAGCTTTCACACCAACAGCTTCCCTTTGTTCTCAGATACCATCTCACAGGCTTCAGGGGCTTCTCTTGTTGTATTGCAAATCAATTTCCATGTCGTAAAGTGTGAAATACATGTGACGTACAGTGTCTGGCTATAAACGTGGGAACCACACACAACCCGACAAGGTCTTATCACACAACCGTAGACCCAGGGAGTTTGTCCTTTGCAGGGAAGGCTTGTTTAAATGCTTGTATTTGATGTTTTAGGAGATTGTGTACCCCAGATGCCGCCGCCACGCTCCCCGTGCCGGGGTGGACATATGCGGGCTGCCTTTGGCACGGCTGTCACAAGCTCCAGCGCTTCTCTGAGCTAATGTGCCAGGGCCAGTCACCATTAGCACACACACACACACACACACACATTCACACACGATGCCGCCTGGTGCGAGCTGCCAGGGATCAACCTGTTACAAATATCTGCCGACGTTACCTTGAGCATGTGTGCAGAGGAATGCACGGAAAACACAAACACAAATAATATACACACACACACACACACACACACACACACACACACACACACACACACACACACACACACACACACACACACACACACACACACACACACACACACACACACACACACACACACACACACACACACAAACAGAGAGAGCTGTGGGCTGTTTGAGCAGAAGTGTGTGCATCAGCAGTAAGGCGTCCTCATTTTAGTCCTGTGGGCTGATACACCCCTCCTCACGCATCCAGTCAGAGAAAGAGCGAGAGAGGGAGAGGAGGACGACGAGAAGGAAAGTGAGTGATGAAAGAGGAGGAAGAGACAGACTTGTGCGAGGTTACTTGGATAAGTGGGCCACTGCTGCAGCGTAAGACATCAGCATTCAGACAGCATAGCTTTGACTCTCTCACACTCATACACACTGCATTGAACAGAGGCAGACTCGCTCGCTTATGGCTGCTGATTTTCTTTCTTATACACACACAGAGCCAGCGAAACACAGAACAGGACCAAGGATGGAGAGAGAGAAAGCAAGGCCCTCTGGTGGTCAAACATAAGCGCTGCTGATCTGTTACTAATACAGCAAAACAAAAATGTATCATGCCTAATACTTTGCGAATATGGTGACAATTAATGTGTACCACAATTAAATAACAGCTCTCTGTTGTAGTCAGACAAACAATGCATTGTAAATGCATGCATAAACCCTGAATCTGTTCTAAAAAAACAAAACCGATAACCCTGCATGCTGCACAAATGCTAGCGTGAATAAAGGATGCATAACACTTCAGTACCATATCAGTCATTGGCTGATATTACTGACTGCAAAAAATCCAAATGTATAAAATTAATAACTTATTTAATAATTTATTTTTATTCATTCATTCATTCATTAATTGTGCACTTTTTACTATTGTCTACTACTACGTTTACTAAAATAGTAAGCATTTATTAAATCTTTAATATTAAATTAAATATTAAAATAATTAAAATATTACAATGTTAAACTTACAATGTAATATTTAATGTTAAAATAATAATGTAATATTAAAATGTTAATATTTTAAAACATATCAATTAAAATACATAAAATAAATTGAAATGTAAAATAACTGCAGTGCAATATACATCTTTCTGTACAAGGATACACAACATACCGGTACTACAATGGATATTATCTGATACTACTGATTTAATAATTAAAAATTAATCTGTAAAACTGATTTTATATATAATAATAATAATCATTCCTTACATTTATATAGCGCTTTTCTGGGTACTCAAAGAGCTTTACATAGAAGGGGGGATCTCCTCAACCCACACCAATGTGCAGCATCCACCTGGATGATGCGACGGCAGCCATATTGCGCCAGAACGCCCACCACACACCAGCTTATTGGTGGAGAGGAGACCGTGATGAAGCCAATCAGTGTATGGGGATGATTAGGAGGCCATGATGGTCAGAGGCCAATGGGCGAATTTTACCAGGATGCCGGGATTACACCCCTACTCTTTTTCGAAGGACATCCTGGGATTTTTAATGACCACAGAGAGTCAGGACCTCGGTTTAACGTCTCATCCGAAAGACGGTGCTTTTTTGACAGAATAGTGTCCCCATCACTAAACTGGGGCTGTTAGGACCCACACAGACCACAGGGTGAGCACCCCCTGCTGGTCTCACTAACACCTCTTCCAGCAGCAACCTAGTTTTCCCAGGAGGTCTCCCATCCAGGTACTGACCAGCTCAACCCTGCTTAGCTTCAGTGGGCAACCAGTCTTGGGCTGCAGGGTGATATGGGATATATAATTTACTGTATATATATATAATATTACAATTAATATTTTAATTGTTAATGTTAATTATTAATATTAAAATGTTTTTATATAATCAAGTTTATCAAACTATATATATTATAATATTTATAATCCATTTTAATAATATTATTAATAATAAAATGTAATATTTAAGTACTTAAACAGTATGTAATAATAATTAAATGTAATATTTAAGTGTTCCTGTGGCTCAGTGGTTAGAGCATTGTGTTAGCAGCACAAAGGTTGTGGGTTCGATTCCCAGGGAACACACATACTGACAATACAAATGTATATCCTGAATGCACTGTAAGTCGCTTTGGATAAAAGCGTCTGCTAAATGTAATATATTTATTTTGTACATTATTATGTTACATGCTTTTCAAAATGTTACTTTTATTTCTATATTATTTTTAGGTAATATAGTATTATTGGCCATCTATCAGTTATCAGCCATAACATGAAAATAATTACCGCCTAACGTCAGAACTTATATAATATGCATTGAACTACACACACACTTATGTAGCAAAGCTGCTCTCATGAGACGCACTTAAACAGTCTCAATCAAAAGCTCTTGGTTCCTTTTTAAACCTGATTTGTAAAAGCGAGCGTCATTTTCTTCAGACAACATTCAGACTTATTGACTTGAAGTCAACGAATCAATCCCAACATGAGGTCTGGCATGAAAGACTATAGATCTCCCTCCCAGCGTCAGGGGACTGATAGTGCTCAGCTCATATTGGATTTGATTGGATTTGTTGCTCATTTATGTCAGTGGTGTCAGCCGCACTGTAACAGCAATCCTCTGATTATTGTGCCTCGCTGCATGCCAGATGACCAGAGAGAACATCAATCAGAGCTTTGTAATTGAAACATTCTCCTCAGGAGCGGCCTGTGAGCTGAGGGATGGTGCAGACCCACCACCAGTTATGAAAGGAATGCTGGGAGCTTGTGTTTGTCACCTTTTGAGGGGTTACTGACATATTTCTACCACTGACAGAAGAGAAATGACAAAAATTACAGACTTAAACTCCCATCTTCTACATGACCATCACAGCTCAATGTCTCCTGACCACTGGTGACCTGCTCCAACATGATCTGAAACCCTGCAGATCACAAAACCTGAGGAACTTGAGAGCTCTTCACTTCAAGGTTCTTCTCTCGGTCACTTGAGCTTGCCCAGCTCGGGTCGTCAGGGTTTACGCGATCATACATGCAGGCATGCTGGGCTTGGTAGCTAAAGAAGACTCTGACCGGCGTTTCTGTGGCGACCCTGGTGAAACAAGTCTAGAGTGTTTAATTAAAATCTTTATTTTAAATTCAAGCTGGCCAATTAATGAAGCCACTTGGACAAGAAGGAGAGAAGCCCCCTATCTTTCAAGTATCGGCATTTCTTTATACTGGACATCTCAGCAGAGCTGGAGAACGTTTCTTTTGACCTGTAGGGACATCATTAGTGCAGCATAAAACCCTGAGCACTCCACATGCCACGGAGCTGACTCCAAGCAGCACACAGCCAGCAGCCAACAACTACATCACTAGCAACATGTGCCACCTCACCTGCATGGTGCTAGAAATACCAAGGTTGTGAGTTTGATTTCCAGCCAATTCTAATTCTGTTCAAAATGTATGACTTGCATGGACGCTGCAATTACCTGTCGCATGCATCAATTAGTGATAAAAAAATTATAAAAATTCTGGCCAATATTGATCAATATTTATATTGACATTATGGCTGATGACTTAACAACTTAATATTAAATAGTGCTGTCAAATGATTAATTGCATCCAAAAATCTAAGTTTTTGTTTACATAATATATGTGTGTGTTGCGTATATTTATTACGTATACATTAGTGCTGTCAAAATTAGCGCGTTAATGCAAGCAATTAATTTGACCAAAAACGCGATTAAAGCTGCCTCAAACCTGTGCATGCATGTAATATGTTATTTATGGCATGTAATATGTCACATTTAGGAGCATGTCTCTGAAATGGTTTTCGAAACTGTCCCGGAGCAGCCCAGCACTGTCTCCCTCATCTAACACACTCGATTCAACTCATTAGAAGAGACTGAAATGGGTCCGAACTGAAGTGGGTCAGAAAAGGTAGAGTTGAAAGAAAATACGATTCTCTTAAAGAATAGCAGCCAAAAACAACCTAATAATAACCAGCTGCTGTGACGTCTGTTCATCAAAGAAAAAAGAAAAAAAGGAGGAAATCAATAACTTTTATAGCTTCAAGAATTCATCTGTATTTAGTTTAGAATTTAGTGTTTGATAACTTTATTCAATTTCTGAATAAAGGTAGCTATATATGACATTTATTATAAAATCAAATCAAATCACTTTTATTGTCACATCACCACAGCACATGTGCCTTGGTGAGTGAAATTCTTGAGAGCGCTCCAGACAGTGCAGAAACAATTTACATATAGACAGTACATACTTACAGACGTATACAGATGACAATGTGCAGAATACACATACATATAGTCAGTACACACAGTGTACTATTAGACATACTTAGTTATCAATACACATTCTACACAGTATTTACACATTCTACATTATGTACACATATATACACACAATAATATGCGAGGGTGCAGCAGATTATACATAGGCCGGATACGCAATGTCATGGATGTGCATTGGATGTATCCAGTGGTAGCAGATAGGTTTGTGTGTTAGTGCAGTGTGTGCGTGTAGTCCAGTTGAACTGTGTTAAAGTGCAGTGCATGGTATGCGTAAAGTGGGAGTATGCAGTAGGGTGTATTATTTCTGACGGTTCATTAGCTTGATAGCCTGAGGGAAAAAGCTATCCCTCAGTCGGCTAGTGCGGGATCGGATGCTGCGGAGACGTCTCCCTGAGGGCAGCAGAGAGAGCAGTTTGTGGGACGGGTTTATAATGGGTTTATGTGAAGATTGTTTAAAGTTCACATAAATTAGAAGTTATTTTTAAAGTCTAATAGATTTTTAAATTGATGGCTCTTAAATCTAATGTAATGTTGAATGGCTACAGTCAATGCTTAAATAGGGGGAATTTTTTTTATAAGGAAATCAGTATTAATTGGTATCAGTGATACAGGCCTTCAGTCATAAAAATAAAGATGCCATTAAACAAATATAAAAAATATACTGTCTTTATGTTGTTTGTACATTAATTTGAAGATTGAATGTGAAATAATTGCAATATAAAAGAATATTTAAAAACTGTAATGTTAGGTGGGATTAATCGCAATTAATTTCAGAAAAATGTGCGATTAATTAGTTATTTTTTTTAATCGATTGACAGCACTAGTATATATATATATATATAGACACACATGCATGTATATATTTAAGAAAAAGTATGATTAATGTTTTTATATTAAATATATGTATATATAAATACAATTATATGAATATAAATGTATAAATGTAAATACATGTAATTATTTTATAAATATATACTGTAAGTGTGTGCATTTATATATATAAAATGTATATACACAGACAGTACACACACATATATTATGTAAACAAAAACTTTTATTCTGGATGCGATTAATCACGATTAATCGACTAATATTACATTAAAAATAAACGAAAATAAATAATTTTAAAATGCTACAAGTATAGGCATCACAACATTATAATTTACAGTATAAAATATGGAAATTAGAATGTAAAAAAAGGAAACAAACTTTTCCTTTTAAAGAAAATACTTTTATTTAGCAAGGATGCAATTAACTAATAAAAAATTACAGTAAATACATTTATGATATTTCAAAAGTATTCTATTTCAAATTAATGCTGATCTTTTGAACTTGTATATTCATCAAAGAAATCAAATAAATAAATACATCTCTAATTTCAATGTTTTTTAAAAGATTCACAAAAAAATATATACAGCATTTTGAGCTTTTGGTTAGCTTTTAGTACGACTGTCTGGTCAGAGATTGTGGACAAAAAAGCGAAACCCTTGAATGATCATGTGTTCTGTCTCGTTTGCCTGTCCCAATTCTCCTGTTACCGTTATCCCAGAGGCAGAGATGAGATTGGCTTATGCTGTCGAAAAGACAGAAGCAACAGCAGCTAAATAAAAAGATCAATAGACTTAACATGATTTAATGAGAGGGACTTTTGTTCCCCTGATGGCAGGGAGTCCTAATAGATATCTATTGCACTTTCATTTGGAAAGAGTTCAGAAACTCCGTCCCACCACAGAAAACTAAAATGAAGAGTGTCATTTTAAAAGGGCCCAGACATCTCCGGGAAAAGCGAAACAATGACTAATTGAGACGGTTATTACAGTGTTCAGACGCCAAAGGCTCAGCAAGCAGTCTGCAGACATTCAAACGGATCTTTTTATAGCATGTTTGAACGTCAATGCAGCAAACATGCTAAAAATAGCTGCGAGTTGAAACGTGCAGAAGTATCAAAGCCCTCACACGTGTTTGCACAGATGTAATTCAATCCCTCGATTCTTTCTTTGAGCAGTGCATGTAAGTAAGCAGCAAAACTCCAACTGTTCTCAATGGGAGCGCAGCCACATATGTATGAGCTGAATTATTTAGCAGACAAGAATTGCAAAATAAAGCAAGTCAGCAAAACGGCGCTCCGGCTTTCGATGGGGCTGGCGTCGGAACAGGCATGTGATCGGCGTGAGCACATGAGAGAGCAAAATATGCTGGAAAAAAATAGGAAAGACAGTCGGAGACGGAGACAGAGAGGATGGAGGCTGATCCAGCTGTGTTGATAATGGATGAAAAGTAGCAGCTGGAAGCGGTTATCACCCCGCAAAGAGTCCCAGATGAGATCCATCACTCACGCACACACGCATGCACATATGCATCAGCCCCTGACAAATACATTATCAAGGTTATTTTCTCACATTAGCAGCCAGTGGAAGCAACCAATAAATGCTCAAAAATCGTCAGGGGCTGCGCAGAACACGAGGCAAACAAAGAGAAAGAGAGAGAGAAAGGCACAGGGAGAAACAAAACCTTGGCTTTGTTTCCAAACAAAAACAGCAGTTAGAGAAAGAAACATAGAATAAATAGCGAGCAAGAGCAGAGGTGGGAAAACAAAACACGGAAAGTCAGTCTAAAAAGCACAGCGGAGAGAGTGAGAGAGAGAGAGAGAGAGAGGGAGAGATGGGGTGGGCAGTAACTGCACTGCAGCAAGCTGCACACAACTTCTCCCTGCTCAGGTTATTCAACTAGACATGGGAATATGGGAATGGGGAAGCAGGAGATGCAGCAGTGAGGATGGGACTAGTACAGAAATCTATTCTGGTTGCAATTACATTTCTAGTTTTTTAACATTCGTATCACTAGTTTTGAGAGAGGCGAAATTAAAAGCTGATGCGATCACTTCAGATAAATTCAGTAGTACACTCATTTTTTTGGTAGGATGAGATTATGTCAGTTCTATGTGTAGATTTGCCCTTTACTCCCCCAGGATAGTCAAAATCAAAAATATATTATTTATAAACTGCACAAAAAACTGGGTCATTGGATAGAAAAACTCGGTACACATGACTGCTCAACTCCAATTGAAACTGGACATTTTTATACAAAGGTTTACACTTGTAATGACATGTATTTTGATGCATTGAAATTGAACTGATCACCGTGGAGTTTGGACCCATTTTCTTTACTTTTACCATCTAAAATTGTTTTAATTTATTTCTATGTCCTTTGTATCCCTCATCCTGCATGCTAGTGGACCACTGCTGTTGTCAAGGAATGTTTAGTTCATTGTTTATAATTGTTTTCAAAGGAATAACTAAACGTTTAAAAAAAAATCAATTACAAAATAGAATAGTTTATCCATACTCACATGGCGTTCCAAAATTTTGAAGAATGAATTAAATGATATAAGTTGACACAGCTAGTCTGAATGATATGTTCACTATTCAGGGGTGTGTTTCCCAAAATAATTGTTAACTATGAATTAAAGTTCTGTTTTGAGCAGTGTAATTCAGTGTTCTAGTGTTCACTTAAAAGGATGGTTCACCAAAAAATGAAAAGTCTGTCTTCATTCACTCACCCTCAAGCTGTTCTAAACCTGCATGAATTTATTTGTTCTTCTCAACACGAAAGAAGATATTGTGAAGAATATTTCATACTATGGAAGTCAATGGGGACCAGCAACTGTTTGGTTACCAGTATTCTTCAAAAGCCTCATTCAGACTGTCAGCCCAAATCCAATTTTTGTGCAAATCCGATTAAAATCCGATCATATTTAGATAGTCTGAACGGCAACAAACTACATGAAATCCGATTTGTGCAAATCCGTTTCGAGTTACATTCATATGTGGTTTGGAATCCTATTCAAATCACATTTCTGGAAATCCGTTTCAGTCTGACTGGTCAGAACGGATTTAGCGTAGCTTTTACACGTCTTCACACCACGTAAAACGTAAACACGTCAGACATTTTTGCGGAAAACATGCTGAACATCTTTGCAGAAACAAGCTTGTGTCGTTGCGAAGTGCAAGTCAAGTGGAAAAACACATTAAACTGCTAAACACAGTAGCGGAGACGGCTAACTGTAATACACTTGAAACTGAATTTAGAAGTAAGACCCGGCAGCACAGAATAAAGACGCTCATTCCAGCTTCCAGTTTGCTGCTGCCTCACAAGACGAAATATAATAATACAGCACAACTACGACGGCAACATTTTGTCATGTCGTAAGACAACATTTGTATTGCAAACTGTATTGCTGTTACTGTTGTTTGTAGCGTAGGCATAACAATGCAACGGCATTATCATAGAAACCAATGCACATTCCTTACAAACAAAAGAGCGTTTATGGACACATTTTTTATCGGATATGAACAGTTGCGATATGCTGTGTGGACAGTCAGTTATTCCAATCAGATTCCATCCGGATATGCACAAAATTGGATTTGGGCTGACAGTCTGAGCGAGGCTAAAATATTTCCTTTGTGTTGAGAAGAAATTCATGGAGGTTTAGAAAAACTTGAGGGTGAGTGAACGATGACTGAATTTTCTTTTTTGGGTGAACCATCCCTTTAAGTTGTGCGGCTGAAACTACATATATGCAATTTCATATGTTTTCATATGTTTTGAAAAGTGTTCATGTGTGAATGTGCTCCAAAATTCTGGAGTATGATGTGCAGTAAGAGGGAACCTATGACTGAATCAAACATCAGAAAATAAAGCAAAGCAGGAGAACAAAACAGTGAAGTAGTCTTTAGATGCCATAGCTGGCAATTACAACAATGATCTGATATTCATTCAATCTTGAATCTATTAATTAGCAGAAGTAATTACTCCACTATCTGTGTAATGTCATTAATTATGGTTCTATATTATTAATCCATCATGGTTCAAATCACACATAGGATTTCAGGAAACAGTTGTGATCAGCTAGTTCATTTCTGCATAATACGATGCATTACACTATGCACTAAGCAGCGTGTTACGTCTCTGAGGTAAAATGCACCCAATACTGATTCACTTGTTGAGTTTGACTCACTGATTCAATGATTCGGTTAACAGCTCACTAGAGGAGAAAATTAACAATGATGATTATTGACTTCCAGTCTGTTTCCCACACAAAGCTTTTGTGAGCATTCAGAAGATTTTGATTATAGTTTTACCATACTTTTATGATACTTCCGCATTCATTCATGAAACATAAAATCTCCAATTCCATTCATTGTATTTGCATGGAAAATTGAGATCAACATGGTTTACAGAATTTCTCCTATTTTGTTTTACAAATGAAATAAAGACAGGGTAAGTAAATTATGACAGAAATATAATTTTGGTTGAACTATCCCCTTAACACAACTCCTTGGTATATACACTCACCGGCTACTTTATTAGGTACACCTGTTCAATTGCTTGGTAACACAAATTGCTAATCAGCCAATCACATGGCAGCAACTCAATGCATTTAGGCATCTAGATGTGGTGAAGACAACTTGCTGAAGTTCAAACCGAGCATCAGAATGGGGAAGAAAGGGGATTTAAGTGACTTTGAACGTGGAATGGTTGTTGGTGCCAGACGGGCTGGTCTGAGTATTTCAAAAACTGCTGATCTACTGGGATTTTCACGCACAACCATCTCTAGGGTTTACAGAGAATGGTCAGAGGAGAATGGGCAGACTGGTTAGAGATGATAGAAAGACAACAGTAACTCAAATAACCACTCGTTACAACCAAGGTATGCAGAATACCATCTCTGAACGCACAACACGTCGAACCCTGAAGCAGATGAGCTACAGCAGCAGAAGACCACACCGGGTGCCGCTCCTGTCAGCTAAGAACAGGAAACAGAGGCTACAATTTTCACAGGCTCACCAAAATTGGACAATAAAAAACTTTGGAAATGCAAAAACGTTGCCTGGTCTGATGAGTCTCAATTTCTGCTGGGACATTCAGATGGTAGGGTCAGAATTTGGCGTAAAGAACATGAAAGCATGGATCCATCCTGCCTTGTCTCAACGGTTCAGGCTGCTGGTGGTGGTGTAATGGTGTGGGGGATATTTTCTTGGCACACTTTGGGTCCCTCAGTACCAATTGAGCATCGTTTAAACGCCACAGCCTACCTGAGTATTGTTGCTGACCATGTCCATCCCTTTATGACTACAGTGTACCCATCTTCTAATGGCTACTTCCAGCAGGATAATGCACCATGTCACAAAGCTCAAATAATTTCAGACTGGTTTCTTGAACATGACAATGAGTTAATTTTACTCAAATGGCCTCCACAGTCACCAGATCTCAATCCAATAGAGCACCTTTGGGATGTGGTGGAACGGGAGATTCATGGATGTGCAGCCGACAAATCTGCAGCAATGGCTATCATGTCAATATGGACCAAATTTCTGAGGAATGCCTATGCCATGAATAATTAAGGCAGTTCTGAAGGCAAAAGGGGGTCCAACCCGTTACTAGCAAGGTGTACCTAATAAAGTGGCCAGTGAGTGTATTCTTAGGTTCCACGTGACGTCACAGCGTTTTGTCGCTGCCATTTTTGTGTCCGAGTCACAGCTGCGCGACCTGTCAGTCTATGGTCACAGCAGCCACAACTACCAGAGGAAGATCAACGAAACACTCCCAGAAGGTTCACAAGGTTACAATATGCCCGGGATATGTTGTGCTGTAACAACAGTCATCAGAAAAACCCCGAACTACAATTTTATTCGATCCCAAAGAGATTAGATCGGCAGAATACATTTTTGGCTTCACTCAGAAGGCACAACTAACTGGCAGCTAACGTACGGTCAGAAAAGGAAAATAAGAGACAATTGTGATTCTTTATAGGATAATAAAGTACGCAAAAATATTTGTATTGTACCACATAGGCTATGTTGTTTGTGTCTGCAGTTAAGTGTATATATATATTTACAGGTTTATACAAATAAACACAAGGTTCTCAAAAATAATCACATTTGTTTTGCTAAACCATTTATTTATCATATTATTGAATTTGTCATACAAAAAAAAACATCCTGAGTAAATTACCATTGTGAATTGTGACTGGCTGCACAAGTCGTGTAATAATTTAGGACATTGCCTACCTAACGTTAGACACATATGGCATACATTTTGAGAGCATAACAACTGAAAGTCTGAATCATCAGTCGGTAAAGCATTTTTTAACAATGGCAACATTTTGAACTGAAATGTTATTGTAGCCATGTAGCCTATGAATAAATTAAAATGCATATTTTTAATTAAAGATAACTTGGTGTGGGCTGCTTTTGGCATTTGTGCTTCAATAATGAAATCCAGGTTTAAGAATACACTAGAAGTGAAAGACGTCTTCCCTCAGGTAGATTGCATGTTTTCTTGGCTTGCTGGATGTTGGGCTCATGATCAGTAATCACGTTGTTTGCATTGATCAAAACTGACTTGCTGAAATCAAAACGTGGACGGAGAAGAGAATCACCAACAGCGCGAGTCTCGCTCGCCATGAAGCAGGAGCGACCAGCCGACAGAGGATTCTTCAAGCTCTTAAAGCCTTCATCGAGCGGCTACGTTCACAATTCAAACAGTAATTTGTCCAGAAAGACTGATTTATTATAAATTGTGCTAATATTAGCTAATTCAATTCAGATTGTGTAGTAAACTAATAACGTTATCTTGTTACACTATCATTGACTCAAATGTGCTTTGAGCTGATCTCAGTTTTAAATTTACAATCAGGACATTAACGTTACATGGTCTAACTGTTACACTTCCTATCCTAAAAATACAATCAAGTGCAGGGATCAGTGTGGGAAACGGTATTAAAAGGTAATTTATTATTTCGATAAATTAATATTATCTATTAAATCTCATAGAGATGTGCTGTGCTCGTTGTCACATTGGACACAAATATGGCGACGAGCATAGCGGAAGTGACGTCTTTGGAACCCATGAATAAGGCATATATTTGCTATAAGATTTGATATATGTTCTTAGAAATACCCTCTGATACAAAGCAGCTAGATAAATCAATGACAGCATTGATTTCAAGGGCAAGCATGCACATGTCCATAAATAATAAAAGCCCAGTGGCAGTGGAATCTGCAGCAGTGGGTCGCCAGGAGCTGTCCGTGGTCCCGAAAACAGCTCCCTATAGGAAACACAGGGCTCCATCTGTCTCAACAGGGGTAATGGGGGGGAAAGAATGATCAATACTACTAAACAGTCACCTGGCCATAACTAAAGCTGGGACTCAGAGCCTATTCTCCCAAGACGTGATTGATTAAGCTCTTAGAACAACGATACAGCCCAATGTTCCTTTTACAGCTAAACTGTGTTGCATGCATAAATAACAGTTTGGCTCCTGCTGAACAAAAGCACTGCTGGTGCAGGGAGCCAGGGAGAAGCATCAAAGCGCTGGAGGAGGAGGCTTTGTTGTATCGTGGGAATGAGGTCCATGTTCTGGAACATGTTAAAATCCTCCACAGGGGTTTGGTGAATCTCTAGAACTTACTGTTTTAACAGTGTCTCAATTTACCATTTTTTGAGCTTCGGTTGTAATCGACAACGGATATTCAAAGCTTCGGAGGGAGTAGGCTGAACATATTATTCTCTCTCTTATAAAGGAAGGAATATCTGTGCATCTGTCTGTCTGTTTGCATTTTTATTATGTCGAGAACCATTCATCCAGTCGACTTCACGCGTGGCGGGTGTGTTGCTGCGGACCCAAGGGAGTGCAGTGTCGCATTTTGGTGCAATATGGACACGCGACACACTCAGAATTAATAAACTTTTAATAAACTACAGAACAGCACGAGCCGGAAGTGGCGTCGCTTCACGCGGGCATGGTTTATATGCTCTGAGAACGGACACTGCACTAGTGATACAAAACACACAGGTCTGTTAAGAGCAATACTTTTAATAAGATAGCCCAGTGCTTAATTTGTTAATTGAGAGGTCCCGGAATAAAGCGGGGAAACGGATCCGGCATGTGATTAGAGGGAGAGGACCAATCTTTAGTGATTGAAAGCGTGCATCAGTTGCTTTTATAGGGATTGTTCGGTCATGAAAAACCTGGAAAAGCTATGAAATTTTAAATCAGCAATTTCCAGGCCTGGAAAAGTTTTATAAAAGTCATGGAATTTTATTTCACAAATCTCTGTATAATAGAGTTATATTTAATGAGGTCCTGAATTTGTGTGTATATCGCATAGTTTTACTCATTTCCGCAGCTTTCGAGTTTATAATGAGGGAAATTCCTGCAAACATTTATTGAATATATTTATCTTTATCACATCATCAGTAGGGTTCTGGAAGTAAAATTCCATTTTTTTCCCATAAAAAAGATTTTTAACAATAATGTATCATTCCAAGACCTAGCAAAAGGTTAGTGACTGTAATACAGTATACAAAGTAGTTACTGTTACCATAGAAACACAAAATATAATAAGAGCTCAACAAAAGCCAGCCATTCATATTGTGAATGATGTAAGTCAGTCTCCTCACACATTTTTAATTTACCTTCATATTTGTATATTCACAGTTTTCAACAAATAGATTAAATTGTTCTTGTATTTATAATCGCTGACTATAAATTGTGTAAAAAAGTCTTAAAAATTATGATTTGATTATAAAATGTTCTGATTTGTTTGTTTTGAATTGTTTACTTGTGTACTGAGAAATTTGAAGTGATTGCTAAATTAATTTTTCAAATGTTAATTTTCTGAAATCCCTATTCAAAAATGTATAAGACAAATGCTTCCAAAACCACTGCCTGAAAAAAAGCCAAATGAATGCATGCACCATTCCTAAAAGCATGCACTTTACATTTTGTGTGTGACACTTTACAGTGTTGCATGTTGAATTTAAAGGGATAGTTCACTCAAAAATACAAATAAAAATCATCATATACAAGCCCACTTTCAAAATAAACAGTTTTTCCCTCTCTTTCTCTTCGGATGACCACACCCTCTGTTCCAGCATACATCATGTCTAGCCAGCATTTTACACTCCTGCTGTTAGCACTGACTATAAGCTGTGTTTCTCTCCCCATTCATTAACAGCTACAAAATAGCACTCCCGCTGAACATCACACACACACACAAACACAAGCAAAGCAGGGGTTCACAAACATGACCAGTCACCTCATCAATCCACAACATTCTCTCATACCAACATTCAATTACCCCCACGATAGGACTCACTTTGACCTGCATGTACACTAGCAGCTGCAAGACTTAATGAGATATTATGAGACTGTTGATTTAGCATTATCTATATTACAGGACGTTTGTCCGGAACGCTGACTGCCAGCTAACTAAATCCAAAATCTGCCAATAGACGATTTCTCCCATCGAGCACCTAGATGATGAATAAATTACCCCTTGGTCCTACATCGATTCTCTTTAAAACGACAAACTACCCACTGATGCCCTCCATAGTCTCCTACAAATAGAGCTGGAGACTGTGTTTGGTCTTACAGTATAGCAGACCAGAAGATATCCGCAAGGGTTTAACTGCATTAACAGTAATTAGGAGGGATTATTAAAAAGGGGTGGATGGAATATTTTTGGTGCAGTGAGCACAATCTGCTCTTCATCTTGCTCCATTTTAAGGAAGTCAGGGGTGACGTAGGCAGCCTCCGGGGTTTAGCAAGGTACGTTTCACACTTTCACCTTCAAGAATGTGTGACTTTGTTCTCAAAATTGGCCTAAAAGTTTGTGTTGTCATCTAACACCACTAATTATTTGCTAACGACACTATGACGTATAAAAAACACTGAATATAGCTGCATTTAAGCACTTATTATGCCTCAATGTAGCTAAAAGAATCATCATTTAATCATTCTCATGGTTTTCCGGTCTTCTCCTCACACAACTCTATCATGTGGATTCAGAAGAATTGGAATAAGGTATATGAGTCATTTAGTCGACTTTTATGAAACTATTATGGTGCTTTACATAATCATGAAGCTTAACATACCCCAAAAATTCACCTTTTCCTAATAATGAAAGAAATCATTCCACAAAATGAATGTGAATAAATAAGGTTTAAAAAAAATCACTTTTGGTGAACCATCCTTTTTATTAATTGAGAGCTATACATTTTTGGTATTAAAATAATTAACTTTAAATAAAAAAGGGTGAGTAATGCAATATTCATTCCTAGACTTCCCACCTAAGGCCTTGGGTATAATTGCAAAAATATGCCAGATTTTAGGAGGAGCTGCTAAATTATAGATTTGTCAGAGAGCCCAAATTATGTTTTAAAAAATTGATGGTTTTTGCAAGTAGGATGGTGAAGTTTGTATGGCAAATTGCAGGTAAATTAATAATAAACATCAGCAAAGTGTTCAGCTGAGTACAAATAGCATACAGGATCTAAGCAATATGACCCTTATATCATCTCTACCCTCGAGTCGATACCAGAATATAGAGTTTAACATGATAGATCAGCAATAATACGCCGTTTTGTGAAGATCTGATCCTGATTGCACCCTGGGCAGCCCTGTTGGCGATGTCTGCATCTGATTGTGCTATGAGAATGTAATGAAAAGTCAAATTTGAGCACATGGTGATTTGGATACAGGAGAAGGGAGGCTGGCAGTGGTTCTGCTTGTCCTGCATCTCATATTGGCTGGAAAGATACGAGCGGAACAAGTCATTTAGACAGTACCAATGAGCACTTGGGGACTATGACATTTCTCTTCACTAAGACTATCTGGAAACAGATATACTGCACATTGGGCTACAGTAAGAGAAATGCTACACTGATTCTTGAGTACTGGGCTACAAAACAAAACAGGCTACAAAACTGAAGAATTTACTCTATCAATGAATTATTTTGGTTTAAAATTATGTTTTAAACTCTAGATATGTTATATATGTCTGTACTCTTTTAGATATGTTTGGGTATCTCCTGCTTCTTACATTTTCCCATCGCTCTATACTGATCAAACCATTATGCAAAAATATTGTGTATATACACTATATTGCCAAAAGTATTGGGTCACCCCCTTTTAATGAAAGGTTTGACTATTTTGGACATTTCAAAGAGTACAAATCTTAATGTTTAAGCATATAATGATATTCTAGGGAATTGTGTGCTTCTAATTTTATAGCAACAGTTTGGACAGGACCTTTTCTATTCTAACATGACAGTGTCTCTGTGTATAAGACAAGGATCAAAGAGAAATGATGATTCAGTCAGTGTGGAAGAACTTGACTGGTCTGCAGAAAGCCAAGTCCTAATCCCAGCTGAACACCTCTGGTGTGACTTTAAATGCAGACCTTGAGCCAAAAATTAATCACCAAACTCCAGTGACTTGTACATATAGCAGGGGTGCAAACTCGTCAGGGGTGAAAAAGGTGGCAAACTAAACTAACCCAGAGGCTGCGTCTGGCATGGCCTGGTTTCTCCATTTAGTTTTTTTTAAACTGTCACAAATTCACAATTGAAACACATTCCTTTCACTTCACATCACACTTTGATTCTAACTTCAACCAGGACCAGCTCTATTTGCACCTGACTCCAGCCTATTGTTGAGCCACAGTAAGGGCATCTTCCTCCTCAAACTCTCTCATTCCCTCACTCTGAAAAAACATTGAAGTGGGTGAGTGGTAAAGTTTGGCTACCTGAACTAGTTAAATGCCAACGTAGGTAAAGGCAAGTTAATTCACAGCACATTTCACACACAATGGCAAGTCAAACTGCTTTATATGGAGAAAATGTTACACACTGCAAAAAAATGCTTTTCTTACATTTTTTGTGTCTTGTTTCCGGTCCAAATAACTAATAATTATTAAATAAAAATAAAAAAATTCTGAAAAAAAAGTCAAAAGTCAAAATAATCTTGTTTTCGTTTTGAAATAATATTATTTTGCTTACCCCATTGGCAGATTATTTAGCTTGTTTTAAGGAAAAACTCACTTAATTTTGACTTTTCTGAAAACAAAACAATAATTTTACTTGTCTAGAAAATGCTTCTTGATTTAAATTTTTTTGACATTTGGACTAGAAACAAGACAATCAACAAAGATTGTTGTTAAGATGTTACATGAACTTAGTCAGGGCAAATAAACCACTGTTAATCTTCATTTCAGCATTCGAATTTTGGAAGCAGCTGATGGGCTAAACGCGAGGTGTTTCTCAGTCTTGAAACAGGTTTTTACAGGCTGACACTTAGCACTTAGC
The DNA here is from genome assembly GCA_027422405.1 of Ptychobarbus kaznakovi. Classification (NCBI taxonomy): domain Eukaryota; kingdom Metazoa; phylum Chordata; class Actinopteri; order Cypriniformes; family Cyprinidae; genus Ptychobarbus; species Ptychobarbus kaznakovi. The sequence goes on along the minus strand of CM049807.1, from coordinate 5,489,733 downwards.
TATGGCTTAGCGGCTAGCGCTGCCTCCACTTGAGCCGAGTGATACTAATACTTAAACGGTATGCTTTACTTGTAGGTCGAACAGTTCTCAAATCGACTTCATGTCAGAGTAATGGCTGATATGTGAGACAAACGTTAAGGTCGAGACTGAGGAGTATTTTTGCAAAGGGTAGTGAACTAATGTAGCCATAACGTTGTCAGAAATCGACTGGAGAGATGAAGGCGAGGACTCAAATGCAGGAAGATGGGTATTTTTAATAATTAAATAAAACAAGAAGACAAAACCACCCGAAGGGTTCGAACGGCAACAGACAGGAACAGAGAGCTGTGTACATTCAAATACACACACGACAGAAAACAAACAAACACACAGGTGAAACAGGTAGGATTGGGCTGGAACAGTTAATTTTGCGACAGGTGGACTGAAACAATGAGAAAGCAACATGTTTTCTTTATTTTACAAAAGCACAACGTTTTGTTTTCATTGTGAGTGTACACCAATAAAAGTAGACTTTTTACAGTGATGCATTATTAATAAGACAATAATGACGAGTGTGTTTTAAGTTGATTCTGCTGGTATAAGGGATGTGAGGACGTGCACACACACAAAACATAACTTCTAGCATTGCTAACTTGACAGCGCATAGAAGAGGGCCTGGTATTTTATTTAAATAGAATACAGTGAGCCAAACATCGGCGCACTTGCCTCTGTGTCACATTGGAACGTGACTGAAGTACAAAGCCTATAATTTACATAATGAATAATAATTTTGCATTCAGATACATCGCAAATACGGAAATATTATAGAATATCTGGATTTGTGCAAAATGAGAGAGATAGTATACATGAGAACAAAGCCCCCTTTCGCAGTTGAGTGCGCAAGCCTTTAAAGTATACTCCTTTATCAGTGAGAGACGCGTTCAGAATATGGACAAGGTTTTCAAGGGTTGTAACATGGAATTCACCTGTTCTTCTGCTGGCGGTTATCAAACAGAGTTGCATTACCGCGGGCGCCCCCTTCTGGATTGAGGGTGAATTGCCTGTATTCGTTGTAAACGAAGTGATGTGACATACGACAACTTTGTTATGGTGTTTCTTTTCATTTATTTTGAACATTTCTGCTCTGCATCTACCCATCTAAAGTGCACACATTACTAAATATTATATTAATATATAATGTTATATATATATATACATATATGCATACAAGAAATATATATATAGATAAACGAGGGGATAAAAAATGGACACGTAAGGTAGCTATTTGATGCTATGCTGAGTTTCAGTTCATTTTTCACGCTTAATTTGTCACAGAAAGGAACAAATGTTCAGAAAGCAACATCTTATTTCTTTTCTTTATTACAAAAGCAAATGTTTTGTTTCATTGTGAGTGCATAAAGTAGACTTTTTACAGTGAGCATTATTAATAAGACATAAATCGAGAGTGTTTTAGTGATTCTCTGGTATAAGGAAACATTTAAAGTGATGACGCGCACACACACACAAACATAACTTCTATTGCTAGTTTGACAGCACAGTTGGTATTTTATCTAAATAAAATGACCAAACATTCGGCGCACTTGCCTCTGTGTCACATTGGAACGTGACTGAATAAGCCTTATTTACATTTTATTTTGCATTCAAACTCGCAAATACGGAAATATTATAGAATATCTGGATTTGGCAATGAGAGAGATGTATACATCAGAACAAAGAACTTTAAAGTATACTCCTTTTCAGTGAGAGACGCGTTCAGAATCAGCACATGTCTCTAGTGGGCTTTGTTTTCAAGTGCAAACGCATGGAATTCACTGTCTTCTGCTGGCGGTTATCAAACAAGTTGCAACGCGGGCGCCCCTTCTGGTGGGGTAATTGCTATTGTTTCGAAGTGATGTGACATAACCAAAAATTACTGAATTGTATGTGTAGGGAAAAATATTGTTGAACAGTACATCAAAACTACTGGTGCCTCCCTTCAGTTATTTTCAGCAAGAGGACCCATAAAATGAACAAAGGCTTTTAAAGTTTTTTAACACAGATACAGCAACACCAGGACGCACTGTGGTCGTTTAATCCTGCTGCGGCACAAATAGTCCTACACTTGTGGCTAAAAACAGCTTTGAATGAACATATAAGCTACATCTTTCCTCATTATTAGTCAGGGCCACGACTGCACATTTCTCCCTCTCCCGGTCACACGCACAAAACAGAAAGAGATTATGGATCCCACTGCCACATCAGCTTCTTTTCCTCCTTAAATTCACACACTTTTATTCCCTCATTGTGTCTAGAGAGAGAGCCAGTCAGCTAAAGTCAGCCTCAGCCATAAGCAGCGAAAAAAGAGTTACGGGTACAGCAAGAATTCATACAAACAGCTCGTCCTAAAGGACCGTGTCTATGCGTTGTATTTCCCACAGATATAAATCTTCCTCTAGCACAACCCTCTTTTTTCCCCTCCTGATCTTGTCATCTTGGATATGGCGAGAGAAATGGATAAGATCATTTTTATAATTTAAAAGTGCAAGGCTTATAATTAGTTTTAAAGGAGAGGAATATGTGACCCAGTTCATCTTAAGATTAAAGTGCACTGGACAGTTTTTGAAGCAGAAATAAAAAAAAATAGCTGTATTAATCAGGCAAAGTGCAGCAATGAGGCATGTCAGTCTCAGAGTCCCACATTTCCTTGTCTGGAGATGTTCCAGAGGCTTCAGAGAAATTTGGGGCTCTGTTTATTTATTTAGCGCCCCGAATATACAGTATGAGAGCTAATTAGCTGCTCCTGTGCCGCGGATGTGAGCGTAATGTTAAAAGTCGATATGAGGGACGGTATGATTTATATTCTCAGAGCCCATTACCTGAGTCCCCTGGCAGTGTTTTACAGTGACGGTGACGTCCTTTAAACACCATTTACACTGGCCCCCCAAAAACGTGTGCAGAGCAGTCCCTATGGTACACAGATGCTTTCTGCCCGTCAGGCACATCTTCAAAGGGTTTGCTGGAAGACAAGTAGATTAATTATAAAAGGGATCCGGTGCAAAAAGTTCCATCAGCATTCAGAACAAGCAACCTTTTGTACCTCTTCTGCAGCATGGCCTTGTTTTAATCAATGCTGCTGTCACAAGACCTGGAGGCTGGAAATATATGAATGGCCATCTCTTCATTACCATCATGAAAACAAACTGTATCAATATCGCATCTAAGAATGTAGTCTATCACTCTAATAATTCACAGTCTGTCTCGCAGTAGGAAGTCTGATAGGAGTGTTAGCATGTTCAGTTCATCTCCTTTCAGGGAAGTCTTCCAGGACATGTGGGATTTAAGGTGTGAAGCCTATAGGGCTGGGTAAAAATAACCGTTTTCCCAATTGATTTAAGTATTTTGATATGGAATCTCAAAATCCCATTTTTTTACTATTGCCTGCTATTTTCAGTGGCTGCTTTAACATTAATTTGAATAGCTCTGCCCGTTACTCAAAGCTACACTGTTTGGGTCATGTAGGTAACTTTTTAAGTTAATATTTTCTAAATTTAACCAAGTTAGAAAACTGTGTCAATTAAGAAACAATGGCAAAAAAAAAGCTGGTTGATTTAGGAGGGTCTGATGCAGGTGGTATCTGGGTGGGCTGGCAGTATCTGCTCTGTAGATTGAAGCCCGGACTAACAAGTTCTGTCAGAGACGTCAGAGTAGGAGTAATGGACATGCTGTTTTCACAAGGTCGGCCCCACCATGAGGCCAGACAACCTTGAAGATAAGAACAGATCCTTTAGCAATGAACAACCACCCACCACATCAAGCGGGGGCTATATGGTACAATACAAAAAGAATCGATACGAGGCCAGGGATGGAGTAATGGCTCTCCAGGGCATGGACCAAATCTGCACCAAACCTTTAAATATCAGACGAAAGACGAAAGAGAAAAGAAAGAAAGTCATATTGCAGAGGACTTCTAAATGCTTCATTTAGCAGCATTGGCTGGACTCTTCCACAACAGTCAACAAAACACCGGGCAGGAGTCCACCACCCTGTTCTCTGCTCTCCAGACATAAACAAGTTGACTATGCCACCATCTCAATGAAGCGGGAGAGCAGTCTGCAAAATCAGCCTGGCACCCTTGAATGACACTTCTGGCGAATCATTGATTTTGTAATTCTCATGGTTTCCCTGGCAAAGCTCCCAGTTTAAAGCAATCATCACTGGCTTTTAGTGAGGGAACCTAGGAGGCGGTATAGAGCCATGCGGCTTAGCGAACTTTACTGTAGTGACTAATGGTTCAGGAATAACACAGGCCTCTGACTATCCCGAACCCACAGAGGACATCAGACAGACAGCCGCTTCTGAAGAGCCTGCAGGCGGACTCGGGTGATGCAAGTCTATGTATGGCTTCTATGTATTCCAGAAAGAGAGGGTGGCATGTGTAGTGACATTTCAATGGATGGGAATGTGTGAGGGAGTTGTGGATGTGTATGTGCGAATGTGCGAGGCATTTTTTGCCACTTAAAAAATAATAGTTCACTCAAAAATGAAAGTTGTGTCATCATTTATTCGCTTTTCCAATGTTTTGGTTTGGAAAAAGTTGTGTCATTATTCACAGTTCATTATTCAGCCCTCTAGTGAGCTGTTAACCACTGTGACCAATGTAATAGGTTACAGATTACAAGTTACCTACTTAAAATGTAATAAGTAGTGTAACTTTTCAATTACTTTATAAAAGTAAGTAAGATTACATTTGATTACTTTTTGATTACTTTTCTAAATTTCTAATTTTCAACTGTGATCATTTTTATATGTAAACCAGGTTAACCTTACAGTAGTGCTTGACTACTGTCAGACTTCCAAATCCTTCATCACTTGAATTAAGATGATAATATTATCATTTTAAAGGAGACAGTGGATGCAAAATATCTTCATTTGCATATAAATATGTCTTTGCAGTGTGGACACAATCACCCTACAATGGTAAAAAAATGAAATCATTTTTCAATAAAGCCTAAACAGTCTCAATTATCAAGCCATTTTGATTTTGTAGTGAATAACAGCACTCTCTCCATCCTCAATCAAGGTGAGACCCTTGAGCAAGGCACCGAATCCCCAACTGCTCCCGGGCGCCGCAGCATAAAAGGCTCCCACTGCTATGTGTTCACGGAGTGTGTGTGTTCACGGTGTGTGTGTGTTCACGGTGTGTGTGTGTACTTGGATGGGTTAAATGCAGAGCACAAATTCTGAGAATTGGGTCACCATACTTGGCCACCACATCACTTCACTTTCACTAAATTAGTTTATGTCTGGCTGCGCAAATCATTTTACTCCAGACTGCTTTCTGAATGAGGGACAATTCAAGGCAAGTATTGTTGAAAAGTTCAAACTAAAGGATGGATCAGCAACCATTGTTCATGATCAGCTGCACCTCCAGAAGAAGTAAGTCTCCCACTTATATGTTTTTATGATTATCTGCAAATCGCCTTTGCTTCCACAGAAGAGAGTGGCGGGGTGAGCAGAGCTCATTGGCATGTAAAGAGATAGCACCGAAAACGAGTCGCTGTGTTCTTTTACACACCCACCGAGACCATTTCAAGATTACCCTAAAGAATCATACCCACTTGTGGAAAATGGGCATCTGATGTCCTCTGAAGCACAGCCACCTCAAAATCAGACTTACTTCAAAATCATTATGAGGTTAAATACAGATTTAAAATCATAACAAGAAATATTTTAATAGCTATGATACTGATTTTGAAATCAAATATTTGCATAGCTATGACAGGAAACACTGGAATCTAATGATGCCTTAGAAAAAAACTGTTTATCTTAAAAAAAGTATAAACCCATATAGGAAATAAAGACTTATTGGATAAGCATGTTATAGACTTCTGAAACATTGGTATTTCAGAGCAGTCATTGCAATTTATGAAATAAATAAATGGGGTCTGCATGTGGGAGTGTGTGTGCATGGGCAGATGTAACCCTCTTTGTAATCCTTAACATTTTCATAAGTAACTGTAATTTAATTAGGCACATCTTTTCAACTGTAACTAATTACAATTACTTTAATTTTGTATATTAGTAATTCCTAGAACATGTAACTAGTTACTCCCATCCAGACTGCCGTCATTATTCAGGGAAGACCTTCATTATTCAGCCTCTAGTGACAATGTTAACCACTGTGACCAGATTCAATAAGTATACATGCACTTAAAGTTACCAGTGCACATTAAGTCCTGAAATTGTGCCAGTGCTTGCAAAGTTATAGTTTCATCCAGCATACATATGTTAAAATAAATAAATGTGGACGCATCAAAAGAGGACTAGATGCGACAAATAAATGATACAGTTGAATAAGCAAGTAGCCACACATCCATTATTCTCATCATCCACACTGTGCTATGTGCCGGTTCAACCTATTTGCACATTCTCTTGCACACGTGTTTTTTTTATTAATATTAAGAAGAGGGGATCCACAGTATATGGCCTTGTCCAACTTTTTTGCACATTTTATGCCATGCACATCTTAAATCAATTATTTGTTCCTTTTTCATTCTCACCTATATTATATATATTCTCTTGTGTTATGTTTCATTGTTTTATTGCTATGTTATTTGAATAAAATATTGAAATAATTGAAACTTCCACTATTGCATTGTTATTATTATTTTTTTGCACTTTCATTGAGCGGACCTGTTCTGACCAACATTTCACTACTGATACGGGATTGTGTATGTGAAAATAATAAATGTGGAGCAAAACAAGGCTATCAAATAAATGATACAGTTGAATAAGCAAGTAGCCTAAATAATTCATAACTTCATCCACATGCTGGAAAATCTGTGTAGGCCTGATAGAAATTAGAACGTAAACAATGCTTAAGCCTGCCTTGGCTTTTATATAATGTTAAACAGTAAAAAAAACAGTAACACTTCAGTACAGGGACCAATTCTCACTTTTAACTAGTTGCTTATTAGCATGCCTATTATTAACATATTGGCTGTTTATTAGTGCTTATAAAGCACATATTCTGCATGACCATATTCTACATCCCTAATCCTACCCAATACCTAAACTTAACAACTACCTTACTAAATATTATTAAGCAGCAAATTAGGAGTTCATTGAGGCAAATGTTGTAATTAATGGTTTGTTAACAGTGAGAATTGGACCTTAAAGTGTGACCAAAATATTAAAGACAATTTATTTAAAATACATTTATTTAATAATTATACTAATTATACCTCAAACCATTAACATATTTATTGAAATAGGCCTATCAGTTAAGACTTAATGATATAAAAAATATTAATAAACTTTATTTGAAGTATTTCTTTATTGCACAATGCACATTTATGCCGCCTAATATATTTTTTAATGTCACTATTGATGAGGATTATATGATATTTGAATAATATCAGTCTTTTCAGTAAATTAAAAAGTATTTAAAGTGTACCTGAAGTATACTTGCAATAGTTCCACTCTAGCACAGTCAAATATACTTCAGTGTATCTTTAGTTGGACATCATCACTACTTCCACACAATTAAAGTGCATTAAGCTAAAAAAACTCTTGTTCCAATTTAGCAGACTTTTAAGTATTAAGGTTAATATACCGCGGCAGCCTGTCGCGTGAAGACATCCTCGTGAGAAGACCGGAGAGTGTAAAGACCATCGACTCTACCGTGCGACTCCACCGTGCAGGGACACTGTCAAAGGATATAAGTATCGCTTTTTATTTATCATCTTTCTTACTGTAATAATAAGTGTATTTTTTTATTAATTTATAAATAAATGATACATTGGTATATTCTAATACACTACTGTATTATTCTAATATACTAATGTAAATATTATAATACACTGTTTTGGTTCTAGAATAATTTCTAATTATTATCAAAGTTTTAAACCACTGCTAAATATTTTTGTGGAAACCACAATCATTTTCTTTCAGGATTGTTTGGTGGATAAAAAGTTTAGTAACAATGTGAAAGCCTTTACTGACTTTTGATCAATTCAATGCATCCTAGCTGAATAAAAGTATTAATTTCATTTACAAAATTACTCCAAACTTTTTAAATGTAATGCATAATATGGAGTATGATTCATTCAGCAAGTACATTAATGGTGCTGTAAAGGTACTTTGAGTAATTTTGAAGCTTGACAGCTCCCCTTCACTTCAGTAATATAAAAAGTAATACAGGTTTGAAACAATGTGAAGGTAAGTAAATGATGACAGAATTTACATTTTTAGATGAACTATACCTTTAATGAATAAAATAAGGGTGCGTAATCAGATCAGTCGACAGATGCTGAGGAGACATTTGGTTGACGGATCGAAGGAGGACCATGAACTCCCTCAGGGGTAAAAACATGAGCCTCTCTGAACCTCGGTGGTGTCAGTCAGTGACGTGTCACAGCCCAACACACCAGCCCGATCACTTTATGAGATGAGAGAGAGCTTTATGTGGCCCTGATGAAGCCATTAAACATCCTCTTTTAAACCCTGCAGAGAAACACAATCAAACACTGTGCAACACACACACACACAAAAGCAGACTCACTGTCATGCCAATGACCGGCTATACCTGCCAGACGGCCCTAGTACGAGCCACTCTAGTTTAAGAGCCCATGGTCCGCCCATATTCAGAGCCGGAGAGGAGAGGGGAGCTGGCACTGTCCAAGAACCATTAATAATTACGCAGTATAAGAGGGAAAAGAAGCCCACAGGGAACACACACTCTCCAAAATACACACAGATAACCACAGCACTCCGCTTTATACACACACACACACACACCCTCACAAACTCACAAAACACACATTACATCTCACAGCCTGCAAGCGACAGATAGAGTCTCCCCATTCATCATCGAGGCCATGAGGACGCACACTTTGCTGGATGGGTGAGGTGATTTTTTTGCTAGGGCCAGAGGAGAGAAAACATCATTCTCATAATTTGCGCTACCTACAAAGCAAGCGGCAGACTCTGTCGCCACAGATACTGCACCGCACTGACTTCCACCTGCAGATAAAAGTGCAAGAAACACGATAAAAAGCAAAAATAAGATTGAAAGACCTGCTGCTTTGCTTCAAACATCCCCATAATCTTTGCTGAATGCCAAGGTCCCCTGCAATGTACAGAACATGCAAGACAGAAGAAGAGAGCAGGACTTGTCCTTGATAGGTGTTCAATGGCTCTATCAATGCAGAATAACAATACAGAGCTTACTGTGCATACAAACCTTCCGCAAGCCTTAATAAATAGCCATTCAGCTTCAGGTTTTCTGAAGGTTATGATTACTGCATCACTACTAAGAGGTCAAGGCTTGACTGGCTAGCACAGTTTTATAGGCCCTGCTGGTGAATGGCGTAAATACACCATTTAGACACAAGCGTCTTTCTCCATTCAAAAACCAGCTATGTTTTTAACTAAAAACAGAAACAGAGCTGCAAATAATAATTCATAGTAATTATTAATAATTCATTACTATTAATAATTATTATCAATTATTATTCATCACTAATTACTGTAATTTGTATGGACTGTTTAATGTGTTAAAAATAATTAACACAATGAATGCAATTAATGAGGTAGTGTGATAATTTATAGTTTATTTTTAAACAAAAAAATACTGAATGTTAAAAAATAAGATTTTTTTTAATCATAAAAGTTTTTTATTTTAAATTTAGAAATTTTTTATATATATAAACTACTCTTCAAAACTTTCAGGTCAGTATTTTTTTAAGTAAATTAATACTTTCATTCAGCAAAAAAGCAATTAATTGATCAAGTATGAGAGTAAAGACATTCAAATGTTACAAAAGATTTCGATTTCACATAAACTTCTTATTAATCAAAGAATCCTGAAAGAAATGTATCATGGTTTCCACAAAAATATTAACCAGCACAACTATTTTAAACACTGATAATAATAAGAATTGCTTCTTGAGCAGCAAATCAGCATTTTAGAATGATTTCTGAAGGATCATGTGACACTGAAGACTGGAGTAACGATGCTGATAATTCAGTGTTGCCATTACAGAAATAAATACAATTTTACAATATATTCAAATAGAACATTTTATTTAAAATTGTAATGGTATTTCATAAAATTACTGTTGTTGCTGTATTTTTGACAAAATAATACAGCCTTAGTGAGTGTAAGAGACTTTTTTTCAGAAATAAGAAAATAAATGTTTTAAAGTTTTAGAATTATAGAGTGTATATACATATATTGTGGGTGTGGATGGGTGGGTGCTGATTTATATTTAAAGTACATTTACCTGTGCCCAATTTGTCGCACTTACAGCTCAGGTAATTGGCTCAAAAACAATTGTGTCCGTAGCTGGGTGCCCATAAGCAAAGATGGCAGATTTCCAGCTGCATACTACTAAAAATCTTTGCTGAGCAGTTGCCATTAAATAAATGGGAATGCTAACTGAAAACTTGTTCCAGGTATTACAGTGGTTGAAGCTCTCCTTACATGAGGTCTGGCAGAATCAAGGCAATAGGTACCAAAAGATCTCATTCATCAAGAGACAAAGCTTGTCTTTTAAAGAAAGTTTCACCCAAAACAGAGCATGACTTGTGACTCAGTTGTGAACATTCATTAGTGACAGACACCTCCAGAACACGGAGAACAATCTATTCCCAGCCGTCAGATGCATCTGGAGGTGTGTTGACCTCACTCATAATTAATCTGCCAGGAACGGCAGGTTTACGCTGGCTGACGTTGGGGAAGCGTGAGGGAGACACACACACACACACTCACACAATCAGTGGAGGCCATCGCATTGTCTCATTGAACAAGTAGTGAAGCACACCCGCAATGAGCCAATCAGGCGCCTGAAACAAAAGAGAAACATGAATAATGACTCTCAGCTGATAACACAGAGCTCAGGTGACTGGATCTATCCAGTTGGAAAAAAAATCTCCTGAGGGATGACAGTCATAACGGGTCCATTTTGGGAACATTGCTTATAGGGCGTATGGTAGGATAGAGGGGCAAAGACAAACAAAAATCACAGGTAGGGTATGCCAGGAAAAAAAAACAGATTGATGAATGTAGTTACAACAGTTGAATTCAATTATCGGCTGATGAAAACAACATTCCCAGTACAGACGGTGCTCTCGGTCTTTCTCTTTATAATGACGATCAAATTAAATTGTGGAGTATGGATTTCCCAGTGGCACTGGATCGATGCCTGGTCTGGTCACCATGACTATAGGCTATCAAATAAATAATACAGTTAGCCTAAATAAGAAAGTAGTCTAAATAAGTAGCCTAAATAATTCGCAACAACTTCAGTCACATGCTGGAAAATCTGCATTGGCCTGATAGCAATTAGAACGTAACACTAATGCTTAAGCCTACCTTTGGCTTTTATATAGGCAAATGTAATATTTAAAATTATTTGACAGAAAAACAAACATGTTGATATTGTTCGGTTTAAGGGAGGACCTCCTTGGTGTTACGATGTTTCCAGCTGCACTGAACACACGTTCAGATGTCAGCAGGACAGTGCGATGTCTGACGAGTCGCAAACGGATCCACCTCCTGGCCCAAACTTATATAAGTATATAAATATTATGGTCTAAAACAGGAAATCCTTCACCTTTAGCCATGCTAGACACCAAGACATTTGATGCTAGTGGGGTTGCTGTCTTGTGATATGTTGCGCAGGTGTTAAACCGCTCACCTCTGTCACATGTGTGCGAGGGACACACTCAGGCAGCCACGGTCATCAATCAAAACCCCGAATTCTCCAGTCTGCCTGTCCGCACAAGCGGCAGTTCACATCGCAAAAACATAAAGGATGAGCCTCTGTTCAATGAGAGGCAGCAAATGTTAGTACTCAATAAGTTCAGCCAGGCTGCAAAGCTGAGTCATTTCTGAACGCATTATGCAGCAAAGTTTCAAAGGGACCGTAAGTCGATTCTTCGCACCAGGCTTTCTGATTACAGCCTGTAACGGGAGCAAATGAAATCCTCTGAGAGCTACAATAGCCACATTTTATTTTGTTTGCAATGAGGCACTCGTTCCAGATAACTCCACGCAGCTGTCATCAATGAACAAACGCAGAATGCTTAGGAGCGCACGGCACAGCGAGCTTGACAAAAGAGAGGGTCGGAACAGCCTCCCACGGACGTCTTTAGATTAAACCTATCAAGCCGTTGCTACACAATGACTTAGCAATTCACTTTGTATTGCTCTTTAAACGGATTAAACACAGTAAAGTAAAATAATTTGATGGACTGTTTTATTTTAAGCAGGTCCCTACGCGGTGATGTCACATCATGTCTTACCGTCTCCCTGGTTCACTTGTCTCTTAAACCAGAAGCCGAAACATCCTTTATTTCTCAAAAGCCTTTATGAAACATTGGGAATAGTGTGGATCAGAGCTGGCACCGAGATATTTCGACTTGATCCACTATTGAGGGACCTCATCAAAGCTAAATTGGGGTCATGTGATGGAGTACGAACCAGGCCGCTCCTTTTACGCTGTAATACGTTTCTAAGCATATCTGTTACACCTTGGCTTTCGTAGGGAAATTACACCAAAGTTCAGCATGCAATCTGAATGCAAAACTGAGCATTAGATAATTCCCCCCCTCATTCTGCTTTCATCCAGTAATGTCTGCAGGTTAGTGGTGATGACACAAGTCAGCCTGCCAAACTTCTCCTCCTCCTCTTCCAAGCTTCCTCTACTTTTTCCGTCATTGTTGATGGATGCTCTGGTCTGATCACCAGTGCAGGGTGCCAGAGAGTGATTGACACCAAGTGAGAGAAGGAATCCAAACAGGTCTGTGTGTTGGACAAAGAGATAAGAGAGAGTGTGTTGAAAGGCACAGGGGGGTCCCCCGGGGAAACTCGATGAGCTGCCACAGGGGAGGAGAACATCTGACAAAGTCAGACAGAGACAGCGGAGCTGAGAATTCTCTTACTGTTTTTTTAACCAAGGAGGGATTGGTAACTGAAATCAGCCTAATACAAACTATTGCCTTCTGTATTATGTAGCTAATATATATCAATGTTCAATGTACAGTAATTTGATATGTGTGAAACTGATCATTTTCGATGCAGAAGCTGTGTAAAGTGTACAATAAAAGGATTTGTTCTGTCATTTAATCAGTCCTCTGGTCATTTCCACACCCATATGACTTTCTTTTTTCCATTGAACCAAAAATACATCATGTAAAGTTACATTACTTATTCATTATATTCTTACTTAACGTGTTGTCTTCATTTTTTAATGCATGTTTGAATAAATGTTTATTTAAAATGTTTATATATTTCACCAACGAATTGGAGTAGAAACTATTTTATCATTATAAAGTCTTAATATAGTGTGTTCATTAAATCAATTTTTTCATTTAATTATTTGTAAAATTATTAATTTCGGCTTATTGAACTTTAATTTTGGTTTTGGTGTTTCTGTACAGAATTAATTTGCATCATTACATACAATTGGTGTGCTATATTTCAAGTCTTCTGAAACCATATGAAAGCTTTTGGGAAAGCACAAATATTAAAATTATGACTTATACAAATAAGCTGATAATCATTTTGACCTTATTTACAGTATGCTAAAGAACACATTTAACTGTGTTATCAAGTTATTATATATAGTTATTAAAGATTAACTTTAAGTGAGCGTTAAATGATGACAATATAAATCTATATCAAATCAAAAAGATAATCTACAGGTACTTAAATATTAGAATATTATGAAAAAATTAGAATATCATGAAAAAGGTCAATATTTTTTGTCACTCATTTCAGAAAGTGAAACCCATATATTATATAGATTCATTACATATAGAGTGAAATATTTCAAACCTTTATTTCTTGAAATTTTGAAGATTATGGCTTACAGATAATGAAAAAATTTGAATATTACATAAGATCAATAAAAAAAGGATATTTTAAACAGAAATGTCAGGCTTCTGAAAAGTATGTTCATTTCTATGCACTCAATACTTGGTTGGGCCTCCTTTTGCATGAATGACTGCATCAATGCGGCGTGGCATGGAGGTGATCAGCCTGTGGCACTGCTCAGGTGTAATGAAGCCCAGGTTGCTTTGATAGCGGCCTTCAGGTCATCTGCATTGTTGGGTCTGGTGTCTCATCTTCCTCTTGACAATACCCATAGATTCTCTATGGGGTTCAGGTCAGGCGAGTTTGCTGGCCAATCAAGCACAGTAACACCATGGTCATTGAACCAGCTTTTGGTACCTTTGGCAGTGTGGGCAGGTGCCAAGTCCTGCAGGAAAATGAAATCAGCATCTCCATAAAGCTTGTCAGCAGAAGGAAGCATGAAGTGCTCTAAAATGTCCTGGTAGATGGCTGCGTTGACTGTGGACTTCAGAAAACACAGTGGACCAACACCAGCAGATGACATGGCAGCCCAAATCATCACTGACTGTGGAAACTTCACTCTGGACTTCAAGCAACATGGATTCTGTGTCTCTCCACTCTTCCTCCAGACTCTGGGACCTTGATTTCCAAATTAAATGCAAAATTTACTTTCATCTGAAAAGAGGACTTTGGACCACTGAGCAACAGTCCAGTTATTTTTCTCCTTAGCCCAGGTAAGATGCTTCTGACGATGTTTCTGGTTCAGAAGTGGCTTGGTAGCCCTTTTCCTGAAGATGTCTGAGCGTGGTGACTCTTGATGCACTGACTCCAGCTTCAGTTCACTCCTTGTGAAGCTCTCCCAAGTGTTTGAATCGGCTTTGCTTGACAGTATTCTCAAGCTTGCGGTCATCCCTGTTGCTTGTGCACATTTTCCTACCCAATTTCTTCCTTCCAGTCAACTTTGCATTTAATATGCTTTGATACAGCACTCCTTGAACAGCCACCCCTTTCAGTAATGACCCTCTGTGACTTACCCTCTTTGTGGAGGGTGTCAATGATCGTCTTCTGGACCATTGCCAAGTCAGCAGTGTTCCCCATTATTGTGGTTTCAAAGAACAAGAGATACCCAGAATTTATACTGTATGGATGGTCATTTATTGAAACTCAAATGTAAATATTCTAATATTTTGAGATACTGATTTTTGACTTTCATGAGCTGTAAGCTCTAATTATCAAAATTAAAACAAAAAACTTTTGAAGTGTTTTACTTTAAATGTAATGAAACTAAAATATATGAAAGTTTCACTTTTTGAAATAATTTACAAGAAAAAATGAACCTTTTCACCATATTAATTTTTTTTTATGTACCTGTAAATGTAAAAAGGATAATCTAAAGATAATCAAAAGATAATATAAGTGTAATATACTTATACTTATACTATAACAAATCAATATAGATATATTGTACCTCCCTGATAGCTTTATATGACAAACATCCAAATTATTATTCACGGATAATCATCAACTCCAGAGGACTGTTAATGGCAAAATAACATCAAGTCATTCATTTAAAAAAAAAAGAAAATTAAATCAGTTTTTTAAAAGTGTTTCAAGCAGCGGGAGAGTCATTATGGGATGATGACAGATTTTCAGATTAAAGCAGATGATCTCCATAAAGTAGCTAATCAATTGGACTGAATTTAGATGTGAATGGTTGATTCGCAGTGCTCTATGCAAACACACTAGCGCCCTTTACACTTGAAACAGTCAGCCCTGGGTCAATCTAAACAAATCCTAAGTTATCTTGTTGCTCGTTTCACACTGGGTTAACAATTAATCCTGGGTATTCATAATTCAATGTTTCACACTGAACATTCCTACACCCTGTAAGCGCAAAGACATCAAAATGAACCTGTGATAAAAGGGAACAAGGCCATGACTGGCTATGAGGAAGGCATTATGACATTTCATTAGCTTATGAACACATTTTCTGTAGCCTTAAGCGCTTCATCATCAGCCTGTGAGTCATATGTGTGTTAGACATGCACAGAAAGAGAGAGATGTATGTGAGAACATACCATCACGATGAGGGCACAGTGGAGCTCTGCTGGACTGGAATATTTTTGTTTTATATAACTGAAAAATTTGATATAAATATATAATATTCCAGCCCAGCAGAGCTCCACCATATCCTTTTTTTGTGATGCCATGTCCTCACATACATCGTTCTGTCTATGCATGTCTGACACACATATGACTCACAGGCTGCCAAATGTGCTAATGACATCATGTCATAATGCCTTTATGCTAAGCCTTTCTGACATATAAATCACCAAGCCTGCATTTATTTAACCATAAATACAGTAAAACAATAATGTTGCAAAAAAATAAAATGTCTAATTTTCTGTTTGAATACATTATATTTGGTAAAGCTGAATTTCCAGCATCATTACTCCAGTCTTTTCATGAATTTCTGGTAGCAGACATTGGATATATGGCTTTATTGAAGAAAAAAATATATACATTTTCTTCTGGTTTAGCTGCATTGATCTTGTGAACAGGTCTTTACACACAGGTGCCTCATGAATAGCCATGACGAGCAGCTATTGCCTGGCTAAAGGGAATATCACAAGGACTTTAATTAGAAAGCTTAAGTCACATTACCATAGGCAGAGATTCAGTGACGCCATTAACCTTACACACACTTACCTCTGATACCACTCTGCCCCGATTCTCTGCCACACGCACACAAAATACAGATCAAAGCCGGTCCGACCGAGCTACGACAGATGTCTGCATGGGGTAGAACTCAGCTGGCGTAGAAGATTTCACTGCTCTGCCCTTGGGACTGCTTCCTATGCACCAAACTCCAGTAAAGACTTCAGCCCTTTGGGGCAAAACACATGTTTCAAATTTACTTCTGAGGATTTCAATAATCACAGACACTTCCAAGAGAAACTGTGTCATCTTTGCAGCGCATCTGCTATTTAGAATCTCAATTTAGACATAAAATGGGGCATACCAGTGCCTCTTTCCCACATAATCCAATAAATCTCCTCTGAAAATTAGATATTTTACAGTTAAGTGTTCCCTTATCATTCACCTCCTGTGAAAGTAATTGGTTTTGAACTTGTTTTTGTTAAGTCCTCTGGTGCGCCTGGTTTGCGGCCAGCCTGATGCTGAGAATACGCCACCTGGTTAAAGTAACCTCGGCTTTTCAACACCCACCCTTTGATTAGCTTCATTGACAATTTATGAACTGACCGAAGACTCACAGACATCCAAACTTTTTTCTTAATATGCTTTCAAATGATTTCTGAGACCAAACAGAGGGCCGTTTTTAATCATTTTTCATTCACTACAGCGAATCAGTTATTGCCTGCATTAGAGATTATGTTGAATATAGATTATGCTGGTATGGGAAATATATCATTATAGGATTATAACAGTTGATCAAAAATGATATTCTGTCAAATATTAGTTTTGTTTATTATTATTTATCTAGTTTTCTCTAACTTAAGAATGAATAATTTGCATAGGGTTTTTTTCTGGGTGGTCCAAATATATCTTTCTATAACGTGAACATACATAGTCCAGGCTGTATGTACAATCGATTTTTCATTTATTTGACCTACATTGAGGTAAATCTCAAGTGTGAGGCTCATCTTTCCACCTCAGAAACTGAGTAATGTGGGAAGCCGTTATTTATCAGCCACATAATCACTCTTTTCAGCAACAGTGAACAAGCTGCTTCTTTCAAATTCATTCTTCACGCAGCATACTGTAGCATCGTACAATATTTTTTATGACTGCCGAACACTGTCACTCTACCGATGAAGTAAACTCTTTGACATTTCCCCTCAATGTTCCGTACATCTTCAAGGCCACTTTATAAATCAGAACGCCTCTACACTTTCCTTTCTAAGGAGGGCTGTCACGACTCGCGCATGCTCCCGTGCTGAAAGTCTTTGGTTTTTGTTGCACATATAAACCAGTCAAGGTTTCAGAAACAAGAATTTAATTGAATTTTAAACCACAGTCTGATGTTTATCCCCTACATCTCTGACAGCTAAGTACAGCTATGTACATTTACATCAGCAAATATCACTATTTCAAGACCTCGACTGCTGCCTCTAGCATAACAAAAACGCATTTCCCTTCACCTCCTGAGATTAGCGACCTAACTGTGGAAGTCTCTGGAGCTCCAAAAGTCTGCTGCCTCATTTGTCAAAGCTGACCCTGAAAAACTCCGCTGTTTTGTCATTTATCTTTGCTACCTTTGGACCTATTTTTAAGGCATGTCCATGCATTGAGAACGAAGGAACATGGGAAGAAGTAGAACAAAAACTAGTTTACTCTCAAGGCGGGAGACAATTTTAGAAAAGATCATGGGTTCAGAAGGAAAAAAAAATAAGACTGTGCACACATTGATGGTCACTGTCCCAAACTAACCTTTTTATGCTAATATATGTACATATATATTACAGGGTGAAACTGAAGGTATATATTACATGGTGAAACTGAAAAAAGCAGCCAAAACAATTGACTTACATTGCTTCAGGCCATTCAGTATTAAGCACAGCGAAACTCCTGTTGAATACAAAACAGGTCAATACCTTGCTAACGATTAAGATGTTAAGTCTCTGTTAATCAATTATGCAATCAAAATCCTCAAGTACACGCTTTTGTAATACATTTGCAATAATGCTGTTTGATAACCTCTATTAAATTCAGCCTCTAGTGCTTGGAGTAAATGCAGCCCAATGTAAAAAAAGGGTTGCTCATGATGCTAAACAGCCTCAGGAATGAAATGCTTTCTGTCCACAATTATTCTTTGCCTGATCTTATCTAGTTTGAAAAGTCACCTTGAATGCTTCTTTATAAACAATTTAGCAAAGCCACCATAGGTTTGGATTAGTACACTATGTACACGTGAGTGTTCTTTTGAATAAGTGGACCTATTCCAGACTCCAGAGCAGGTTCAACATGCTTAACATTAATAGCCTGAGCTCTGCAGAGAGAGAACAATGCCACTCAGTGCCGTTCCTTCATCTCCCCAGGGATACGTCGTCAATCTTCCTCAAGACTATGTCTTGCCTTTGTGAGCAATTAACAGTCTTTTAACTTCCACTGGGCTACCGTACATAAAAAGTGTTTCTAATGAATGCATGGAGCACAAAGAAAAATATATTTAATTCATGCCATCCACTCCATTTTCTGTCTTTAAACACACTTCACTGCATCTGACAAGGAATTGTACCAATACGGAGTGTATTCTGATGTAATTGTGTCCGCTGCATGAGCACTGCAGTGCATCTCTCATCTCGCCTCGGCTGAGGACAAGCAAGTCCAGAAGAATGCTTTATTCATTTTGCAGTCGCATGAAAGCCAAACAGCCTGCTGCGAAGATGCAGTTCTCCTCTGCCTAAAATACAGTATCAGGTACTAAAAATTTGATGCAAAGCATGCACAATTCTTTGGAACTCGGTAATGGGGAAGTCTGAATGCTTGTCGCACTCTGTTAGGAAGCACGTCAGTCTCTGCTTCAGTCACTTGGATGATGGTTATTCTACTTTTGCACAACAATAGTGACAATACTATCATGATTCAGGTTCATTAAAGGGACAGTTCGCTCAAGACTACAAATTCAGCATCATTTGCTTACCCACAAGTCATTCAAACCTGTATGACTTTATTTTCTCAGTGAACACAAAACACTTGTCAATGACAGTGAATGAGAACTGGGGATGTCAATCACCAAAATTACAAAAAAAGACACCATAAAAGTAGTTCATACAACTCATGCACTATTTCCCAAGTCTTCTGAAGTCATACAACAGTTTTGTGTGTGAAAAAGACTGAAATTTAAGACATTATTTAATGAAAATCTTGGTATCTGCCCTAGCTCTCCTTGTCATATTCATGTCCAATTTGTGAATGATTTTTTGATGAAATGTTGATCTAAAACTGGTTTAAATGATTTTGTTCACAAATTTGACTAATCTGGTCACAGCGATACACAACTTCAGAAAATTGCCAGTGAATCTGAGAAGGAAACAAATCAAATTGAATATAGTAAGGCTTCAAGAGACTTGGGCTATATAAAAATAAAAAAATACATATATATATAATATTTAAATACATTATAGAAATATAAATATAATGCACAATTAATAATTTGCACCACTTTTTTGATACTTTTATGGAACTTTTGCATTTTTTAAGGCAAGAATAAGCAAGAATACAATTATTCAAAATGTCAGTTTTGTGTTCATAGAAGAAAGAAAATCACAAGGGATTGGAATGACAAAAGGGTGATTAATGTTATTGTTATTCAAATTAGAACTTATACAATGAAATGCATTTACAGTACAGTGTAACCATATAGGGTTAATAGACTGTTTAAAGCAAGAGTAAAGCAACCAAATTAACATTGTGTGCCCTTAACCGGGCCAAACAAGAACACTGCAGCAGCCAGAAAAACATCTGCCTCATGCCTCACCCTTCACAGCTGCACTGACCTGTCTTTAATTAACGAGCCAAGCTTCATAACACAGTGAATTCATTGTCATTTTCAAGCCCGCACTGTACCTCCAGCCTGCCTTACGTAAGATTACAGTTTGGTTGTTAAGGTCCGCTGTTAGCAAGTGGCCCAATGTGTGATTACACCCTCCAATCATGGATTTGTCCTTACATAAGAGTAGCTGTGGGGTCAATCTCTCAGCTAGATCTTTGTTGTCTATTAAATGTCAGAGGCTTCATTTACCTCATAATTAATGGTAAATAATTTGCAGCATTTAACAAATGAAACAACAGACGACTAGCCTCCTAGATTGCTTTGGTGCAAACTACCTTGTCTTCATAACATCCTTCATTAATAGTGACATCAGCAAATCTGAAATGCAGCGTTTTCAGGGATCAATGGCACATTTCCAGCACAGAGTGCAGCTTGCAGATGCTTGGGAATCCTTCAGCTGCAGGACTGCAGCAAAATAGTTTTCTCCTATTTACCTTATCAAATAAACAGAGTTCTTAAATCAGATATCACAACGAGAGCTCTAGCAAAACCAAATTAATCTGCAAAAATAATTATTATATTTTTTATAACAATTTAGTTCCTGAACACTCCCCCCCCTTGCCATTGATTGGTCAAACAGACAGTCCCGCCCCAAATCTAATGTCGACCCAATGTTGCTGCATCAACCCACAAATCACTTACTAATAGCCGTCTCTGCATCTTGCTGATAAAGGAAGAAGTACTTTTAATACTGGAAAAAAATACAAACCTTTAAGTAACATTTGCAGTATGCCATATCCCAGTGAATACATCTCTATTTCTCAAATATTATATTAGTTGAATTAATAAAGGCTATTTTCAGAATTGTTCCAAATAACAACTGTTTATGCCTCCAGGAGGGAATAAATGTAAACGTGGCATTAATCTATGAAACTGTAGCTGATTGTTTTTCCATTCTATTCAATTCAGCCAAGTGCTTCCTGGCTGATTTTATATGGTTTAATTTGCAACAAAACCTAATTTGGACTATTATTGCCGGACTGAGGCCTGTGAGCATTAAAATTAGCTCTACAATTACTTTTAATGGCAAAAGAAGAATTAAATGCTGAAATTTTAATGGGCTGTTAACCCACTATTCCTTGTATTTTCTGAACACGGACCTTCCAAGCAACATAAACAGACCATAAACTGACTAGAATCCCGAACTCTGTAGAATTCAACCCAATAAAGAGATCTACTCAAAGATTTAGAAATGAGCACGTGGAACAGAATTGTAAAATGTGTTTTGGAGAAAAACTGCACAGTCTACAGCTTTTCTGAGTAGACACTGTATCAGTCATCTTAACAATGAACACTACTCGGCAGATACTAACTCTCAGCAAATGGTGTTGTGCAAAAGTTGTTCATTCACACAGTCGCTTCATATTGAAATCATTTTATGACTTTGATATATTGGCCCTGTGTAGGCACATATTTCATTTTAAACATTTGTTACACAGAATTTATCAATATGCTTGAATTAAAAATGACTCTTAAATGACTCGGAAATTTTTATTTCAAATAAATGCTGCTCTTTTGAACTTTATATTCATCAACAAATCCTAAAAATTGTATCATGGTTTCTACAAGATTATTTAGCAGTACTGTTTTCTACACTGATAATAACCGGAAGCTGATTTGATGCTCATTATATTAAAATAACGAGTAGCAAATCAGCATATTAGAATGCTTTCTGAAGGATCATGAGAGACTGAAGACTTGAGTAATGGCTGCTGAAAAGTTAGCTTTGCCATCACAGGAATAAATTACAATGTGAAATTGTGTGCAAGCCCTTCTATGCAGATGGTTTGAGAGTGTATATTATATGCAAATTACTACCTGCGGCACATTGCTGAGACCCAGTGTGAGACATCTTTGAGATGTCTTGTGAGTGTATCTTTAAGCCATCAGGCATATCTCAATTTGCTCTTAATTCAATTTCACTGCAGTGTAGGAGAAACAACTGAGATTTGTGATTTTCCTGTGGGAAAGTGTTTCCTTTCATCATTACTCTCCAGCACCGCTGCACAAAGTCTTATTGCCTTGGAAATAGCGGTTAGCTAATTAAATAATTTATCTTGCTGTCCTGTCCATGGGAGCCAGGCACACACGAAAGCACAACTATAATCAAGAGAGTGTCGTAACACTTGTCCCACGGACATTTGCTGTGATCTGATGAGTTCCGCACTCTTTGTTCAAGCCAGCATCTCTGTGATGCTGAATGGTAATAGGCAGGCCATGTTTGACTCCTCTAAGGTAACAGCTAGAGACAATGTGCTGGACACTGAACATCTGTGTGAGATTTAAGTCACATAAGCGCAACCAGATCTTCGACTGTGCCATTTCAGATGGGAACAGATATGCATGTCTCTCAACACTAGTTATGCCATTGTACAGCGTAGAAGAGGCTCAGGGGATCAGGACATTGGCATTTGAGGAGATATTTGCAATCTCTACTGTGTTGCTCTACAATAGTGCAATTATTTTGTTCAGGAGGGTGGCTCAGAATCGTTTCAGATGAATACAACTGGGGCATTTTGTTGGACACGCCTGCATAGTGTGCGCATGAGGCTACACTTGCACTGGCTGAAATCACAAATAGAGAGAACAGTAATGAACACAATGAGAATACACAAAAGTCTCTATTTAGAGGCACTGATACCACTTTGTTCCCACTAGTAGAAGTGGAAAAGATATATGGCGGTCTTGAAAAAAAGCTGTGACATCACAATGGCCTCATTGTTGTTAATTAATAATTTAATTAAAAATCTCCACCCTTTGGTGGTTCCCTCATCTACAGCAACAGCAGGTTATTAGTTGTAAGATGGCAGCAAGTTAATTACATTTCATAATTCGTATGTTCATAAATGCTCTCTTATTATTGAACAGTAAAGATAAGTGCTGCGCTTGTTCACAGCATGTCTTTGTTAATGAATTTTCATACAAACAACATAAAGCGCTCAATGGATATGATTCACGGGACCCAATTCAGAACTCAAAACTGTTATAATGACTGAAGCAAATTGTAACAGTTAGGTTTGTTTAAACGTTTCTTAGTCAACATCAAAGGCTGATTAGTATGGCCCAGTTGGCCCCTGCTGGTAGATGCCATAACTAAACAACAGATCAAATCAGCATATTAGAATGATTTTTGATGGATCATGGTGACACTGAAGACTGGAGTAATGATGCTGAAAATTCAGCTTCGCCTTCAACTGTTTAACTGCATTTTTGACCAAACAAACACAGCCTTGGTGAGCATTTTGAATGGTAGTGTATATAAAACACAGGGCCACAGTGTTACTAAGCCTATGCAATCATTTATTACAAAAACATTGAACCAACTCTGCACTTTGCGTCAGCTTGCAAATAGTAGGTTGTCTAGAGAATTACAACAAAAAAAATAAACCAGTCTTCTCTAGGCAGTGAGAAATGGGACAGAAGTAATAAAATACCTAATAATATTTCAAAATGACTGTTATCACTTGAAATTATAAGATAGGTCCCGGGCTGATTTTTCAGTCCATCCCTGCACCACAGTGTGCTCTTGCATGCATTACACGCTTCTCTGGGGTGACAAGTCCCTCCTCCAAACTGACAGCACTTGAAGGCTATTGGGGATTGTATCTCATCCAAAAGAGAACATAATGATATGCAGTCTCCCTAAACACCAAGTCCATGAAAATCTGCTCTGCACAAAAAAGTGCTCTGCATGCCTTAAATGAGGTCACACTAAGAATAATGGTATCTGCTCAGACCAAAACAATTCACCAACATGTTTGTGTCAAAACATTCATGACAAAGCATTCTACACTAAACCATTCTGGGTCTCCATATAACCTTTCAGTGTACAGTACTTAAAGTAACCATTTTTGATCAGTATGAAGAACAACCAAAATTCTAAAGAAACTTTTTCCACAATAAAAACCTTTTGTGGAATGGAAAAGTCCAAAGGCTCCTTCATGGCACGGTTGATATCAGGAATATTGAAGTAGTTCTTTAAAAGTCACATGTAATTGGCAAAGTTTAAAACCCTTGTTTTAGTGCAGTGGTTGACTGACAAGTGAGGACGCAACAGGTCAGATTAGTGTTTACAAAGGCAATGTGGTCACATTCATTTTCGGCTACCTCTGAAAGTGTGTTGAATCATCTGAAATGATTTGTATACCAGTGTCAAAGATAGCAAAGACCTCAGCCTGAACCATAGTGTGCATATACTGAATCTACTGGGAATCTATTAGGAGTACATAAATGGATAAGCACTTCAGAATTTATATATCCACACTGGAAAGACAGATCACTACATTTCCCTGTCAGTGATAGAGGAGAGAAAGAACTAAATTGCCTAAATGGCCATCTCCATTGTATGTTGCTCCTCTTGGCACCTGTGTATATTAAATGACAATCATGTGTCTTAAATCAATTGCTTCAGGCTGAAGATATATGGAAAAGCAGCCTGAAAACGTCAATAAGACAGACAGTTGATCTTTGGCCGTAAGTAGCCGTGAGCGTGCCTGCGCATTGGCCACATTCAGTGGGAGGCAGCACTTTAGATATACAACAAAGGATCCCCTGACACATGCCAATGATCCCGGTGTTTATTGGACTCAAATCCTGCTGCATGGGCACTAAATGAAGTAAGACCTGCCCAGCGGCCCAACATTAATTACCACATGTATGCTTTCTTGTATCCTGAAGAATGAAAAAGCCATGAGCTACCATTAATTTTGCCTTGTCTCTCCTAACCAATAAAGGCAAGAATCAAATCACATGACGACACTAAAATACAACATTTAGGGCATTTAAAATGCACACAAATTATAATTAAGGCATATTTGAAGAGGGGTTATAGGGATAGTTCACATCAACATACAACACTGGTAGTACATACTCGCATCCTAGTACAGTTTAAAATTTATACGTGTGATGCATTATTCAACAAAAGAAGACGCAAAGGTCCCCGTGAGTTAAAACAGTGCAGACATTTATCTCCTTAAGGATCAACAAGAGTGCTTTAGAATGACTTAATGTACCGCTGAAGAAAATCTCCTAAGAATAAGCTTTCAAAGCGTTGTTTCATTTGGTACAGTGACATCCTGAGATGAAAAGCAAGTAAACATATTTAAATGCAGCAGCGAGTGCTCATGAGAAACAGGATTATTATATAAACTCAATGCAAGTCTGCAACAAGATTTTATAGTGAGTGGGGAATCAGATGCGCGGTTGGTGGTTGGTAATGAAAATGGAACGAAGTCAGCAGACTGGCAAATTATAACCTCTCTAAGTTTACCATCTTAAATTGTACCATAAACTGCTCTCAGATCTGAATGGGTTTTTTTTTTTGAGGGAAGGGGGGGGGGGGGGTCACCCTTTTTGCTGTGCATATGAAGTAAATGTTGCATAATGACAGATGTGATTGAAATTATGATGGCTCAATATAAATAGATATTTGTTAACGGGTTCAGTAAAGTGATTACTCTAGCTTTTCTGATGAAGCATATGTTTTGAAATAACTCCATATGGTAATTTGTCAGGGGAACAGTTAAAGCACGATTGCATGTTGAACTAATGACATTATTTTACATCATTGTCATTACCAAACCACATTAAGAGTGCACATTTTTACCCACTGAAGCTCATCTTCCGCTCCAGATTTGGGGTAAACAAATTTGGAAAGCACTTTATTATTCAATAATGTACCCTGCTCTAGGTGAGCTGATGCTATCTACCGACTGACCTTATCCGCCATGATCATGGACGAGCCGCCATGGATCCCCAGAATGGGTATCAAAGTCTGAGAGGAAATAAAATCCAAAATTTGGGCGATGGCTTCCTGGTCCGTGCCGTCCCCAAACACCACCCCGTGGATTTTAGTCCCGGACATGAGATCGCACACATGGGTAATGATGCTTTTGGGGTCCGTTTCATTCACCAGCAGGGTCACCACATTGACGTCAATGGGATCATCTTTGCTCCACAGAGCCCGTATATCTCTCTCGGAGATGTAGCGTGTTTGACCCAGGATCACGGCAATGTTCAGTATGGGCACTTTCTCTGCCGCATGTGAGACGTTGATGAGGGTAAGGAGAGCTGGAAGAGTCAGAAGAACCAACCTGGAAAACCCCATAGTGCTCGACTTCATTCCCTGCAGAACAAAAGCACACACATAATACAGGCTGTTTGTGATATTATGCATTTAGATGTTTACAAAATACACCATGCAATATACTTCAAGGAGTTTCTGCTCAAAGAGGAAACTCAATACGACTTCAGATAGCTAAATCTTAAGCAACAATCCTTAATAATTATTTTAGCTCAGAATTACATTACCTGAAATGCTTATTCAATAGCAAATGCATTTTACATACGATCCAGTGGAGTTCCGCAACAATGGCGAGAAGCGCAGGATTTTATAATCTCATTTTGGAATTTAGGCAATGAATAGCTAGCAATGAGCAAATGATGAATATTACATGTGACACTGGATCTGAGCAGCAAGCAGGGCAGAAGAGAGTGGAGCTGACATCCTCACATGAAGAGTCTTGGACTGACTGAGCAGAGGAAGCTCACAGGCCCTCTGCTACTGTGGCCAGCATGTATACGCAAACAGATGCATTGTGCACGGCATAAAACTGCAGAGAAACAACATATGGTGCAGGGGCTCGTGAAGAAGAATTCATCGCATCACCATTATTAAAGACAAATGAATGAGCAAGCTAGATTTTTCGGTTTTCACACTTTCGGCTGATAAGAATTCAGTAGAACAAGCAAACATGAATTGTTGATTTGTTTCAATGAAGTTGAGCAGAGATTGGTGAAAATATCACGCTTTGTGTGATTGGATCTAGGCTTTTCTCTTGAGACTAAGACTCGAAGTTTGATGCATTTCTGCAGGCATGCATTTAGATTAGATGTTCATATTTAGCTTTACAGTGATTTAATAATTGTTAAATATATTTTTAAATATAGAGTATGCTTGTTTTTATGTCTTTAAATCAGTGCTTTAAGATATTGCGTGACATTTTGTCTAACACATTTACTGTGTCATCATGTTTTTGAGTGGGTGCAAATATTTGCAATGTTCACGCTCTAAACGTACTGAAAATGAAACAAATAAATCATCAAATCAATTATGAACCATGTGAAAAACATTAATGAATGTGGAGCTGAGATTGCATGCACTTTGGCTGGAGGCCATGTCTTTTGACAATTACATTTCACATTTATATGATTTTTATTTTAATGTCATTAATTAGAGAGGGGGAGCATAATTTATGAAGATTTTGCTGTTTGCGTAAATAAAACTGGCCTCATTTATTATTTTAGGCAAATGCGATATCAGTGTTCTTACAACGTGACAGAGCGCTTAACATGGGAAATCTATCTAGATGAATATTCCTTCTGATACCACATTAATTTCCTCAAAACGAGCATTATGCAAGTGCGCCCCCTATCGACGGGTCTCGTTTTGCGTTCTCAGCTGGAACCTCGGTATGCTGTAAGACACTGTAATTATTCAAAGAAAAAATGTACGCATCAGAACTTTACAACAGAACCAACTAAGGAGGTCAATCATATCATTACGACAGGAAATAAGCAACATTTAGCCTACAATCCAGATGTTTAATGAAACATCAAACCAGGCTTATGTTTTAACAAGAAAAGTAGGCTAGCCTGATATTTGAAGTTGGATCAACAACTCGACCAAAATCCGCATTCATCTGTTACATATCAAAGCAAGCACAGACAGGTCTTCTATCATGTAAAACCTTTTCAAATCACGCTATTTTTGCTTTTCATTCTCTCTCGCTCATTGGTAAATTCCCTCGTTTCATCCAGCAAAAGCGAAGCGCACTCCTGAGGGAAAATCTCCAGATTTGGTGTTCACATGATCGTGACACGAGTTTTCTTACAGGTAAAACAAGAGCGTGTTGTTGCACATAACTCGATAAAACACAACTTACTGTTTAAAAGCCCTACACCCTAACATCATTTAAAGTATCAAATCCCGTATTATTTATTGCATGTCTCTGTTTTAGGACCGCGCATCAATAATGGTGCAAGGAAAAGCCGCGTTTTCCTGCATCGCATTCATTTCATTGTAACTGAATGGTTAGACTGAATTTTGAAACGTGTATGTCTATTATTCAATGTCCTTTAAGAGACCTAATCGCAATGGACCAAGCGAATTTAACAAAAAGAGAGAGAAACAATGATACTCACAGCATCCCTCTTCCACAAAGCTCCAAAGATGTTGAATGGGATGACATTGCAACAGTCCTCCTCTCACCAGCCAGGTTGGAAATATGGATAATTATTCCCACCGACGAATCCTTTAAATGAAACCACAGAACCATATGAATCAAATTAATCCAGTGGTTTGCATGTTTATGAATTATCCATGTCTCTTCCTCGATAATCAGAAGCGCGAGACTCGCTCGTTGGTAACTGAATCCGCAAGAAATTGGGAATGAATCTGCAAGCAGGACCACAGGACAGTCTTGCAGTCCTCTTTACCCCCAGCCTCTCTGGATCTGAGGGATGCCGTCAGTTAAACATCCTTAAGGTGAAAATGAGAATTGCACCCTGTTTTAGAGCAAGACACCCCTAAGAAAACAGCTTTCAGTGCAACGGTCTTCAGATCTTGTGAGTCCTTCATCGGTGTGAAACACAAGAGGATTTAAATGTCATGCCAACCGTCACTTGACGTAACTTAGCCTACTCATAATCCTAAAGGTTACAATAGATAAAATATTCATAAACTCGCTGGATGTGGATGGTTATGTGTGACCTCGGCTCGGTTTTGTGAAGCTTTTATCGGTGATCTTGATCATTTCTGTGAGGGGATGCCTCTCGGCGAGGGACGTGTGAGCGTTTGAATTGCAGAGCCAAAAAAACTTCACTCACTGCGCAAACCACTGAGCTCTGCACTCCCATCAACTACACAGTGAGCGCTGCTCGGACATCAGGGGCTCCTCGGCACAGATGCTGCTCTCTCTCACGATATTCTCATCTGACCGTTCATTATGTGCTCGATTCGATGCGTTTCTACAGCATTCGTTCACCTTAGATGAGATGAGAGAACCTCGAGCGTTTCATTTCAGCTCGTTCATATACTGGATATAACCGATCAGAGTGGCTCAATACGGGTTGCTAAAAAAAAAACTTTCGTTCTATATTAATATTAAAATGAACATATACATGTACACTGACCAGCCACTTTATTAGGTACACCTGTTCAAGTGCTTGGTAACACAAATTGCTAATAAGCCAATGGCAGCAACTCAATGCATTTAGGCATCTAGGCATCAGACGTGGTGAAAATTACTTTCTGAAGTTCAAACCGAGCATCAAAATGGGGAAGAAAGGGGATTTCAGTGACTTTGAACGTGAAATGGTTGATGTTGCCAGATGAGCTGGTCCGAGTATTTCAAAAACTGCTGATCTACTGGGATTTTCATGCACAACCATATCTAGGGTTTACAGAGAATGGTTAGAAAAAGAGAAAATATCCAGTGAGCGGCAGCTGTGTGGACAAAAATGCCTTGTTGGTGTCAGAGGTCAGAGAATAATTGACAGACTGGTTAGAGATTATAGAAAGACAACAGTAACTCAAATAACCACTTGTTACAACCAAGGTATGCAGAATACCATCTCTGAACGCACAACACGTCGAACCCTGAAGCAGATGGGCTACAGCAGCAGAAGACCACACCGGGTGCCGCTCCTGTCAGCTAAGAACAGGAAACGGAGGCTACAATTCGCACAGGCTCACCAACATTGGACAATAGAAGATTAGGAAAAAGTTTCCTGGTCTGATGAGTCTCGATTTCTGCTACGACATTCAGATCAAGAACATGAAAGCATGGTTCCATCCTGCCTTGTCTCAACGATTCAGGCTGGTGTGGTGGTGTAATGGTGTGGGTGATATTTTCTTGGCACACTTTGGGTCCCTTAGTACCAATTGAGCATCGTATTACGCCACAGCCTACCTGAGTATTGTTGCTGACCATGTCCATCCCTTTATGACTACAGTGTACCCATCTTCTGATGACTACTTCCAGCAGGATAATGCACCATGTCACAAAGCTCAAATCATCTCAGACTGGTTTCTTGAACATGACAATGAGTTCACTTTACTCAAATGGCCTCCACAGTCACCAGATCTCAATCCAATAGAGCACCTTTGGGATGTGGTGGAACGGGAGATTCGCATCATGGATGTGCAGCCGACAAATCTGCAGCAACTGCGTGATGCTATCATGTCAATATGGACCAAAATCTCTGAGGAATGTTTCCAACACCTTGTTGAATCTATGCCACGAAGAATTAAGGCAGTTCTGAAGGCAAAAGGGGGTCCAACCCGGTACTGGCAAGGTGTACCTAACAAAGTGGCCAGTGAGTGTATATATACTGAAAAAAATTATAAACGCAACACTTTTATTTTTGCCCCCATTTTTCATGAGCTGAACTCAAAGATCTAAGACTTTTTCTATGTACACAAAAGGCCTATTTCTCTCAAATATTATTCACAAATCTGTCTAAATCTGTGTTAATGAGCACTTCTCCTTTGCAGAGATAATCCATCCACCTCACAGGTGTGGCATATCAAGATGCTGATTAGACAGCATGATTATTGCACAGGTGTGCCTTAGGCTGGCTACAATAAAAGGCCACTCTAAAATGTGCAGTTTTATCACACAGCACAATGCCACAGATGTCGCAAGTTTTGAGGGAGCGTGCAATTGGCATGCTGACTGCAGGAATGTCCACCAGAGATGTTGCCAGTGAATTGTATTTTAATTTCTCTACCATAAGCTGTCTCCAAAGGCGTTTCAGAGAATTTGGCAGTACATCCAACCGGCCTCACAACCGCAGACCACGTGTAACCACACCAGCCCAGGACCTCCACATCCAGCATCTTCACCTCCAAGATCGTCTAAGACCAGCCACCCGGACAGCTGCTGCAACAATCGGTTTGCATAACCAAAGAATTTCTGCACAAACTGTCAGAAACCGTCTCAGGGAAGCTCATCTGCATGCTCGTCGTCCTCATCAGGGTCTCAACCTGACTGCAGTTCGTCGTCGTAACCGACTTGAGTGGGCAAATGTTCACATTCAATGGCGTATGTCACTTTGGAGAGGGGTTCTCTTCACGGATGAATCCCGGTTTTCACTGTACA
Source organism: Ptychobarbus kaznakovi (assembly GCA_027422405.1). Lineage (NCBI taxonomy): Eukaryota > Metazoa > Chordata > Actinopteri > Cypriniformes > Cyprinidae > Ptychobarbus > Ptychobarbus kaznakovi. The sequence continues at coordinate 5,458,154 of CM049807.1, read as the reverse complement.
GGGCAGATGGCAAACAGCGTGTATGGCGTCGTGTGGGTGAGCGGTTTGCTGATGTCAACGTTGTGGATCGAGTGGCCCATGGTAGCGGTGGGGTTATGGTATGGGCAGGCATATGTTATGGTCAACGAACACAGGTGCATTTTATTGATGGCATTTTTAATGCACAGAGTTACCGTGACGAGATCCTGAGGCCCATTGTTGTGCCATTCATCCACGACCATCACCTCATGTTGCAGCATGATAATGCACGGCCCCATGTTGCAAGGATCTGTACACAATTCCTGAAAGCTTAAAACATCCCAGTTCTTGCATGGCCAGCATACTCACCGGACATGTCACCCATTGAGCATTTTTTGGGATGCTCTGGATCGACGTATACGACAGCGTGTTCCAGTTCCTGCCAATATCCAGCAACTTCAGTATCCAATATCCAGCAAAAGTGTTGTGTTTATAATTTTGTTCAGTTTATATATATACACACTCGCTGGGTGAAAATTCTGGGTTAAATACAACACAGCGCTGGGTAAAATATGGACAGAACCAGCGATTGGGTTGTTTTGACCCAGCGTTTGGGTTACTATTGTAGGAGTGGATCGCACATCTACAATGGCCTTCATAATAATAGTAATTATAATATATATATATTAGTGCTGTCAAAGTCAACGTGTTACTAACGCATTAAAGCAAATTAATTTTAACGGCACTAATTTCATTAACGTGTGATTAACGCTGCGTGTATTTTCTGTTTGACCCGTGGCCCGACCCGTAGTTTGAGAAATGGAGATGCACAGTGTTGCCAACTTAGCAGCAGTGCAGACCCCTTTAGTGACTTTTTTCCCTTCAAAAAAGCGCCCAAACCGTAATTAGTCTCTGAGAATTGCCAGTACTGCCGCCCGAGCACGAGGTCTTGCTTTCACAGCGCGCTTACACACATCTCTCTCTCTCTCTCTCGCTCGCTCGCTCTCTGCGTCTGCTCAGTTTCGGTTCAACGCACGGTAAATAAAAGCAGCGCTTTTATTCAATTAAACACAGATATTATGTTGCTTGCTTCTCTAATTTTACATGATGCAAGTATAGCCAAAATCCCAGCACAGCCATTGTCATTATCTTATGTGTATTTGATTTCATCAGACGACGGCTCGATTATTAGGATTTTTGTGCAGATTAACATCTTGGAAGGGAGAGCTGGTTATTTAGTCAATGTATCACGTTTCCATCACTATTTCATATTCGTTCTGTCTTCTGACAACAGAAACAGTAAAATATATAAATGAAAATAGTTTTATCGAGAATTTAGGTGCATCAAAATACAGTATGTGTGCACAGAGAGACAAACAAATGCAAAAATAAATAATATAGGCTATTTGCATCTTGCATATTCAGAATTGAGCTGCCCTGTCCTGCAAAAATGTAAACAGGTTTGTGTCAGTAAATTGCTCAGTGCAAAGAAAGAGAAGTAATGGGAACCCGGTATTTATTTTTTCATGTGTCTAATAGACATGAAAAATTATTTGAAAACAGGTCTAGTCTTCATGCGCTAATAAACACAAATTTGCATAAAGCATCCATATTTGTCCATGCCCATTTTGATTAGAGTATTAAAAACTTGAAAAGTATTTATTTAAGGTGCATTTAGAACAAATAAAAATTTGTGATTGATTGCGATTTATCGCGAGTTAACTCATGACAATCATGCGATTAAATATTTTAATCGATTGACAGCCCTAATATATATATATATATATATATATGTGTGTGTGTGTTTTTATTAATAAAACTTACATTTATGCTTGTTACAGAATAAGTTGAATATGGTTTTAGTGTGCCTTTGACTCTGACAATCTGCTCTCATTGTCTGTTTGTTATGAACCATACCCGATAAGGTTTAGGGCTGAGCCAAGCTTGAAGTAAGATAAGTGTTCTCTGCATGTGTGTGCGCGTGTTAGAATCTATCTGTGCAGGGAGATGCGGAGACAGCCCCAGGACATAACGTTATTCTGCCGATGTCCAGCGTATCAGAAATTCGTCTTTGAAGAGACCTATTGCGTCTGACCTCGAATCACTTGTCACCAAAATATTCGTTAGAAGATATGGTTCAAGTTGGACGTCCATATGTGGACATTTTCTGTGTTTATCTAGGTCTTGACCTATCAAAATCTTCCTGACATATGCATTGACACAATTAGTAACCTCTGTTACAGTATCACTGGTGTCTGGAACATGTACACAGGGCTGCCTACTAACTCCATCGACAGCGTTGAAGCTGACTTCTGCTGAAGAAACGCCTAACTATTTTCATCTGTAAATTTATTGCATGTCTAACTCCTGGTCTTTGTTCATCATATCTGGTCCTTGTGTGTTAACTGTAAATCCCCCTATATGATCCAGAAGGTTGGGTTAAACATTGAACCCCACTGCTGGGTCAAAACAACCCAATTGCTGGTTCTGTCCATATTTAACCCAGCATTTTTTTGGGAGTGTATATATATATATATATACACATACACACACAGAGAATATGCATCTTTGTACAATATAGATGCGATTTAACAGAAATGCAAGGGGGTAAAAGTAATTCATTACTTTTACTTAAAATGAGTTTTGATTACTAAGTGAACAAATGATGTCTAAGTGTTTTCACACATGATCACAGTGTGTAGGTCATCAGTAAATAAGTGTGCCATTAAAATGGCAGTGTTTCCAAAATTAAACAAAAGAGCTGTTAGTTTCAAATGATGTGTGTCATGTCGAAAACTGTATTTACATTTTTGCAAAAAGTCTGTTTTACAACATCCAACTGAGTTTAAAGCATGTAATGTGCATGTAGTTTTGCATACTTGGTCTAAATAATCAGTATATCAGTGAATGGTTCCACAAAGTGGGCCTCAAGTATCTTTTTTAGTGTCAAAGGAAATACAAAAAAAACTGTAATTGTCAATCGTAAAAAGATGAGGTTATCAAAATATTTCAGGACATAGTAAAAACAAAAATTTCCTGTGAAAGGAACAGGTAAATATAAAAACTTAAAATTAGTAAATAATTTTTGTTTTTAACATCTACAATAAAGCATGGCATTTTTTTAGTGTGTTGTCTTTTTTTAAATGTATTTTTGTATCAACTGGAGATTTTGAATGAACAAACATTCACCCCCTTGTGCCCCTTTTTCTGGTTTGAGCCACTGTCCCACAAAATGTCTGCGCACGGCCCTGCACACACACACACACACACACACACACACACCTGCAGAAAACACTCAACTAGGAGCACACACACACACACACACACACACACCACACACACCTGCAGAAAACACTCAACCAGGAGCAAACACACACACACGCACACACATTCCTTCAAGTTTGAACTTCTTTGTAAACATCATGATAACACATATTTTCTCACAGTGACAAGCACTTTTACACAGGACAATGTTGTGAAACATTAAGGTTCTGGTCAGAGGAACAACAGCCACTCACAATGCCAAATTCTCTGACGATGGACAGTCTAGGTAGACCGTATCGACATAGTCAGACTTAAATCTGTCACACTTTAAAATGGGGAGATATAAAAAAGGAGTAAAACTTGTAAGATCAGATCTATGGGAAAAGGTCGGAGGGACCGATTTTATAGTAAAGAAGCTTCTGAATGCTGATATTTTGAATAGAAACACTGCTAAATCATCAGATTTATGGTCCCAGCTTGCCATAGATTTATTTAATGACGACACACCAAGAAACCGTGCATGGATATGGGAGAATTGGAGAATAAACCGACAAGGCATAAGGGAAAGAGTACGTCTGGCTGCAGAAGGTGTTGGACGGGGACACCATCACACTGGGAGAGAAGTGGAGCCAGAAGTTCAAGGTAAAAGAATGAAATCACAATACTAAAATAATTAAAAAGTTATTTGAAATGGCCTTACTAATTCTTTCTTTACAGTGTTTCTCAATTGCTAACACACTGTAACAGATTAATTTGGCCCAATTTTCCAAAACATTTGTACAGGTCTCGAAACAAAGACACGTTTCTCAAAACTTTTTAACTTTTTTAAAGTACTAGTATCTAATAAATAAGTACTAGTATCTAAAAAATAAGTACTAGTGTATATTTAATAGGTACTAGTATCTAATGAATAAGTACTAGTATCTAAAAAATACATACTAGTACCCAATGAATAACTACTAGTACATAAAAATTAAGTACTAGTCACTAGTGGCATACTTACTAGTCAAAACTGAATAGTTGATATCTCAATGACAGATCCCCATAGAAGTCAATGGCAAAAATGTCAAATGTGTTACTAGTAACAATAAAATAGTTACTGGTCACTATAGTATCTAATGAATAAGTACTAGTATCTTATAAATAAGTACTTGTATCAAATAAATGAGAACAAGTTTTAATCAATAAGTACTGGTATCTAATGAATAAGTACTAGTACCTAATAAATAAGTACTAGTATATAGTTAATAAGTACTAGTACCTAATAAATAAGTACTAGTATATAGTTAATAAGTACTAGTACCTAATAATAAGTACTAGTATATAGTTAATAAGTACTAGTACCTAATAAATAAGTACTAGTATCTAATGAAAACGTACTAGTATCTACTGATTAAGTACTAGTAACTAATGAATAAGTACTAGTAACTTTACAATAGACACTAGTACCTAAAGAATAAGCACTAGTACTTAAAGAATAAGCACTAGTAGTTAATGAATAAGTACTAGTACTTAATGGAAAAGATACTAGTATCTAAAAAATAAGTACTAGTAGCATGAAAATAGATACCAGTACGGCTTATGGATTAAATCTTAAAATGGCTTGCCATACCATTCCTGCATCCGCGCTCACACCTTATGTTTGCGGCTGACTGCAAATGATCATAATTTATGGAAAACTATGCCCGGGAAAAGACATCAGCAATCCAGCACCAAGAAAAGAAATAGAACAAAAGATGAAGCCCGTGCATTATTTCCAGGTACATTCTTAATCCTGTGAAAGGTTGTTGTTTTGGGGCTGTTGACGTTAATGAAGTGGTAATGCATTGCTGGCAATAATTTAACCACCAACAACACATCTAGTATTCTCTCTTGAGTTTACATGTTCCCTTACAAAAATTAGCCATGGTTTTACTACGAATAAAACCAAAAATCATGGTTCTTGTAGTCATGGTAACCACAAATTAACCATGGTTTTGTTACTTCAAATAATAATTTACAATTAGGATAATATTTTTTTTGGGTTATAAAAACAAACCTAAGCAAACAACAGCCTTTAAAATTACTTTTAAAAATGCATTATATAAAAAACAATGAGGCAATTGGTTAATTAATAATAATATGGTTTCATTGAATAACACTGTTAAAATACATAATGTAATAAAAAAAATGTATGTACATTACATATTATTACCAATGCCTGTAAAGGGCGCCAAAGGCCCGGTAACTTCTGCTGTTACACTTACAGTACGATATTGTGTAATATTTACCAAATATTTAGGCTAATTCAAATATCCAAATCTTTACAAAACTTTTATATTTTATTAAAGTACGGATGGATGGACTGACAGACAGACAGATAGAGGGATGGATAGATGAGTGGATGTATGGACGGACAGAGAGATGAACAGACGGACAGAGAGATAGATAGATAGATAGATAGAAAGATAGATAGATAGATAGATAGATAGATAGATAGATAGATAGATAGATAGATAGATAGATAGATAGATAGATAGATAGATAGATAGATATGGATGGATGATGGATGATAGATAGATGGATAGATAGATAGATAGATAGATAGATAGATAGATAGATAGATAGATAGATAGATAGATAGATAGATAGAAATGTAAATAACTGACTACAAAAATAAAAACCATACATTTTTACAGTATTTTACAGAACATTTTAAATTATATTTCACTAAAAAAAAATATTCCAAAATATATTAAGGAGACTTTCAGTTAAACAATAAAATGTACCTTTGTACCAACTTTATCGGTACTTTAATTTTCCATAAAATTACAACATGCATATTTCTGATTGTACAGTGAAGGCAAACAAAATCCAAAAGTGTAGATGTGGCAAAGCTTTTAAATATGATTATGAGGATGGAAGAAATAATTGATTCTGGACTATATTTCTTGATTGCCTTTTCCTAACAGCAGATGCTCCCTTCAAGAAATGCACTCAAACAGCACCATATGAGGATATGCTACTTCTCTGTTTTAGCATCATAACCCCTTCTGAATCATTTCAGTAAATGTGACTTGCACTATGGTATATTTGATTCAAACTACGCATTCAAAAACACAAGCATGAGTCATAGAAAAGCTCTTTATGTAATGTCACCAGATTCTGTGGGAAGGGCTCAAGCTTATGGAAGAATGTCAGAGTCAGAGCACTTGCTACACCTCCAGCCCCCAACTTCCATTATCCTCTCGGACAGAAGGAAATTGCCATTTCTCATTTTCTTCAGTTGCAGTGAACATGCTTTACTCATTAGCAGACTACTCCAGCAGGTGTAGAACATGACAGATGCTTTCCATCTCGACGGAGAACACGATCCTCCTGCCTGTCAAGTTCTTAGCTGACGTTGTTTTTTAACACATATGCAGATGTTTCTGTTTTAGCTCTGCAAGTCAAACTAATAAAAAATAAACATCCCAAAATGTGAGTATAGCCAAGTGCTGCTGCTTCTATTTTGGTCTGTTCCATTCAACCATCATACTGACCCTTATTTTCTGGACACCGTCTGCACCCTAACTCATGTTTAACTGAAAAAAAGCCCAAAAAGCAATTGTTCACGCTCAAACTGCAGCTCTCAGTTTTCCCTGAGGGCTTTGTATTTCAGCTTAATAATACTGTGGTGCTGTGTATAGAGTCATGCATGAATGCAGGGAAGCGGTGCCACGTCTGTTTGAGAAGTAATGCAAAGTGAATGCCCCTGCAAAACAAAGAAAATGTGAGCAGTTACATCAAGACTGTGCAACCAAAGATTAGGTAACACAACTCAAATGAAGCCTTAGGAGAGATGCACATGACCCCTCATAACTTAACCCTCTAAACTCAATAAAAATCAAAAGGCTTCAATACTGAGGGAGACCATACCATTAGGGATAGTTCACCCAAAAGTCTAAATTCAGTCATGATTTACTCAGCCTCCACTTGTTCCAAACCTGTATGTGTTTCTTTCTTCTGTTGAATGCAAAAGAAGATATTTTTGAAGAATGTTGCGAACTAAACAGTTGACAGTAGCTGTTGACTTACCCTTTGTAATTTCCTGCATAAAAACCTAAAAGTTCATCAGGTTTTCATGCAAGTTTGAAAGTTGACAAAGAGAACCCAATCAAACAAACGAGACTAAAATATATACTTTGTCATTTATTTATTAAGGAAAAATATCTGTGAGTGGCAAAAGTATGTGAATCTCTAGGATTAGGAGTTCATTTTAAGGTGAAATTAGAGTCCATCTGTTCAGAGATGTTCTCGATCAGTGGGATGACTATCAGGTGTTTAACTGAAAGAAGATCATGAAGTGAATCAAGCATTAACAAAGGAGATCTCTGAGGATCTCAGAAAAGAAGTTGTTGTTGCTCATCAGGTTGGAAAATGTTACAAAACCATCTCTAAAGAGTTTGGACTCCAGAAATCCACAGTCACACAGATTGAGAACAAATGGAGGAAATTCAAGACCACTCTTACCTTCCAAATGTCACTCCAAAAGCCGTGTAATAGTCCACGAGATTGCAAAGGACCCCAGGGTAACTTCTAAACAACTAAAAGCCTTTTTCACACTGGCTAATGTTAATGTTCATGAGTCCACCATCGGGAGAACACTGAACAACCACGTGCAGGCCACAGTTGCAAGAAGAAATCCACTTCTCTCCAAAAAGAACATCGCAGCACATCTGCAGTTTACTAAAGATCATATGGACAATCCGCTATTGGAGAAATGTTTTGTGGACGGATGAGACCAAAATATAACTTTTTGGTTTAAATGAGAAGCGTTATGTTTGGAGAAAGAAAAATACTGCATTCCAGCATAAGAACCATATCTCATCTGTGAAACATGGTGATGGTAGCATCATGGTTTGGTCCTGTTTTGCTTCATCTGGGCCATGGCAGCTTGCCATCATTGATGGAACAATTAATTCTGGATTATAATAGCAAATTCTAAAAGAAAATGTCAGTACATCTGTCCAACAACTGAATCTCAAGAGAAAGTGGGTCACGCAGGAAGTCAATAACACCAAGCACACAAGTCGTTCTACCAAAGAATGGTTAAAGAAGAACACAGTTAATGTTTTGGATTGGCCGAGTCAAAGTCCAGACCTTAAAAGTGAAATGTTGTGGAAGAACTTGAAGGAAGCAGTTCAGGAGGAAACCCACCAACATCACAGAGTTGAAGCGGTATTGTAATGAGGAATGGGCTAAAATTCCAACAAGCCATTGCAAGACGGATTCAATTCAATTCAAGATTATTTGTATAGCGCTTTTTACGATACAATCGTGGCAAAGCAACTTCACAGGGAATTAAGTTTCTAAAATAGATTTATATTGTAGAAACTCAATATAATTAACTTATGGCAAAATTTGGTTAATTCAGTATAATCGCTGATGGTTGGCTTCCTCTGAGGGGTCGTCATCATCTCTTCTCAGGTGTTCGGTCATCTCAGATCATTTAAGGGTTGGATCCAGACTGAAGCGTGTGTAATTCCTAGTTACCACGGGATGTTAATCCAGAGAAACACATAAAGACAATTAGCGTAGCTGTTGTTCCATCCAGGCAAAACTTATCTGTTCAACCCAAGCTAAAGCATAATAATGTGCGTTTGATCAGATATACCTGCAGTACAAGATTGTGAGATGCATTATATGAATGCTTGGCTAAAGAGATGTGTCTTTAATCTAGATTTAAACAGAGAGAGTGTGTCTGAACCCCGAACGTTATCAGGAAGGCTATTCCAGAGTTTGGGAGCCAAATATGAAAAAGTTCTACCTCCTTTAGTGGACTTTGCTATCCTAGGTACTACCAAGAGTCCAGAGTTGGTAGACTGATCAGTGGTTACAAGAAACGTTTAGCTGCAGTCACACCAGATACTGAAAGCAAAGATTCATACTTTTGCCACTCAAAGAAATTTAAAACTTCATCATTCTTCTCAGTTAATAAATGACAGAGTATTTAATTTTTGTCTCATTTGTTTGATTGGCTTCTTTTTGTCTATTTTAAAGACTTGTGTGAAAATCTGATGATGTTTTGGATCATATAAAATAAGGTTCTTTACGATTCTATAGAATAACCTTTTTTGTCTAAATGGTTCCATAAAGAACCTTTAACATCTGAAGAACATTTCTGTTTCACAAAAGGTTCTTTGTGGCAAAAGAAGGTTCTTCAGATTATAAAAAGGTAAGAAAGAGGTGATTCATTAAAGAATCTTTAAAGAAATGGATCTTTGATGGCATCGCTGTGAAGAACCATTTAAGCACCTTTATTTTTAGAGTGTACAGACAATTCTAAAGGGATCACAAACTTTCAGGCACAACTGTAGTATTTTTCCATATGCAGCCAATGGCTCCTGTAGGGCTGCAGCTAACGATTATAATATTTTTATTGTCGACTAATCTAGCGATTATTTTTCGATTAGTCGAAATTAGTTAAATTAATCTATTTATTCTTTTCTTATCAGTTGATGAATTCTTTAGTTAAAATATCAATAAATAATAACTGTAACTTCTGCTATTAATATTTTAATATTTTATTCAAACGTTTTCTAATAGTTAATACTTTACAAAAATAATAACAAAAAAGAGAAAGAAAATAATAACAAAGAAAAAATATAACAAATAAAAGCGAGGAAAAAAATTATTAATAAGAAAGAAAGAAAGAAAGAAAGAAAGAAAGAAAGAAAGAAAGAAAGAAAGAAAGAAATTACATTACAGGGCACTGAGGGCAGTGATACAGTCAATAGAAATGCACATTATGGTGCATTCACAGTTCTGTTTGGGACTGACAGCAGTTGTTACAGGTGAGAGACTTGAAATGTTTTTATTTATTCAGTAGATTAAAACATCTGCTTGAATACATATCTGTATATGAATGAACAGCTGAAGTCACAACTGCATTCAGGACACTAGATGTAACGTACAGTAACAAAGTCAAGCTACTTCGTTACTGACCACCACTGGAATTAATTAATTAATTAATAACTTCCATTGTTAAATACAACATAAAATTTTTACTGAATAAACTAAATGTAATTTGCATTTAAATTACAGTTCTAAATCATTTACAAAGACGTTTTAATTGCAGTTATTTACAAATAAAGCTATCATACAATCATCTAGGTAAAATTGCTATTATTCGGCAGCTTTAATATTAGTCGCTCCATCAGTGAAATCAAAGTCCCTTTAGAAATCGTCGATTACGACATGTTCCCCACCATCTCACTGCTGGTTATATTCTGTATAATTATGTATGTGACGAATAAAATCTTGAATCCTTGAATCCATCTGCTCACTCCGGTTCTCAGTTAATAAAAGTGAACCGTACTGAACCGTACCGTGCCGTACCGTGCAATGGAAAAGCGTCATTAGAGCGGGATGTACGTCAGAAGGATGGTTCATAGTTCAGTCAGCTGATGGTTCGAGAACCGCTCTGACCGATACGTTATTAGTCCCATTCGTGAACGAATCGTTTAGACCGGTTCAACTAATTCACTGAAAAGATTCGACTCATAAGAACCATTCATCCACAAAGCGGACGGACATTATCTTTCGTTGCGGGACTTCTATTATTTAAAGAAACGGAAATCCCCACTACTAAGCTGACCGGTAGTTACGACGAGTTCGGCATTCTGTTTCAAAGCAGTCCAGGTGGGTTGTTTTTAAAAATGTCTTTCGTTTTGTTGTGAAGACGCAACGCAAACAATTCGCGGGCTCCGTTCGCTCGTTGTATGGCAAGCGCCAGAGTCAGCGCGTTTTCCAAAACGCGTTGTGCGTATTGATAGAAAACGTGCACCTTGCTTAAACTTGTCATTGTTTAAATTGTGCTTCATCGTCATCGTCGAATGTAGCTGGTGATAGAAGAAAACCGTGCTTTTTGTTGCCATACTTTAGTAAGCAATGTGGATTGTACCTTGCTTAAACTTGTCATTGTTTAAATTGTTATTTGCTTCTGGATCGTCATCGTCGAATGTAGCTAGCGAAAGACCATTTACCATTACGTGCATCTAACGTTAGAAGCGTCGGTAACGCTTTTCAACCAGAGAGCTTTTTGTTGCCATAACTTCCTTCCCTTGCTTGCTTTTGTTTGCTCTGATACTTGTTGTACCGCCATTTATGTTCATTTCGTTGAAGATGTTTAGTTGTACAGTAAAAGCACATGATTGTCTTCGATGCTTCACGACAGGTGATCGAGTCGTGTGTTTTATGTTTACGATTTAATCCTGGTTGCTGTTTAATCTGAAACGAAGTAATTTACGCGTGTTTCCATTGAGGGTGCTAAAGGAACTAATGCTTTACTCCATCTCTAATTTGTTTGGTTTTGTATCGTGAAATGTAACCGCTGATCATTCGAAGTGAGCTTTAACGTTACATCTCTTCCTCTCAGGTATGAAAAGGTCCAGACATGAGGACGACTCTCCAGCATTGGCTCAAGAAAGTGGGCAGAAGGCAAAAAAGATCCCTCGATCCGAGGCAAGTTAGTCGGTCGCGTCCCTTGTGTGTTTCTCCCACAGTAGTACTGAAATGTGAAGGGATTTGATAAGACTTTGTAACCTTGTTTTTGAAATGGAAAGACTGTTTTTAATATTTCGCCAGGGTTGACAAAATCTGAACTCATTCTCTTTCAGATCATGAGTATATGATCATGAGTGTTTTCTCTCAATTGAATGGATATTAATTTGAATTAAGTTCAGTACTGTCAAAACAATCAGCAAATAAAAATATTTCAACTTCAATACAGCATCACAAAATGTGCACCAGCATTTTTCAAGTAACTAACATAAAATAAACGTAGACATCTAAAGCATTCTGGAAAATCATGTGCATTATTCTTCTGCCATAGTCCATAAAATTCAAACTAAGTTTGTCATTGATATAAATGTGGTCAGATCTGTTACTGAATGTACACTATTCTTCTTACTACATGGCTACTTTTGAAATTGAGTTATTGTATTTTTTTTTTTACAAAGAAGAAAGTAACTCATACAGGTTCATTCACCCAAAAATGAAAAATCTGTCATTTACTCACCCATAAGCTGTTCCAAACCTGTATGAGTTTATTTCTTCTTTATAACATAAAAAAACACACACATTTAAGTAATGTTAGTAACCAAACAGTTAATGGGCCCCATTGACTTCCGCAGTATGGATAACAATACTATGGAAGTCATGGAGACATAGGGTTTTATAATGAGTAAGCCTGTGGTAAACATAACGTAACGATACTTTGACGTGTTGTTCTACAATGTAAATTACACGCATCCATCCAAAACACAAATTTTGAAGCAGTCATGTTCATTGTTGTTTTTAATAAGGAACTAGATTAGAATGTTTGTGGTGTAAGTGTGTGCAATTTATATTGTTTATTGCATGTTCTTGAAATGCAATCCATGCATGTATTTGTTACTTCAATTTAAATTCAATATTGAATGATGTACAAACCAGCTGTACACTGTATATTTCCAGACCTGCATATGATCTCACTCCATTCATAACCCGTTTATTGATAGCTCGAAAAGATTATTTCGGATAAGGTTGTGACCGCAGTCGAGCAGTCTGACTGCAAGATGAAGAGTCTGATGGAGAGAATCGGTGAGGTGAATGGTGATCCCGTATACGATGCCAGAATCAAGAAACTAGAAGTAAGTGACCAGCTTTCCTGTGGACTTTAATATACTAATATAAATAAATATATTTAGTCTACTAATCCACATTACTGTAGTGCCCTGCAGGGCCGGTATATTATAACCACCATACACATTTTCTGTGTTTTTTGTAGGCTCATGTAAGGAAGATAAAACGAAGGGGAGATGCAGTATTTGCATATATCAGAAAGTTCAGATCCTTACAGATTTCTCAGAGTCAGGTATGAGCTAAATGATGAGATTTATTTGTAGAACCAAGGTTTGATAATGATAATACTAAGACATTTATGAAGCTGACTTCTATTGTTGTAATTGTGTAACTCATCACTGTTGTTTTTCAACCTTTTTTAACAGTCTCTTTCTGTAAGTCCTCCTGTGCAGCCCCAGCGATGCATCTCTCCAGCTGAACCAATAACCAATATATACAGGTGTTCTAAAGTATTTTCTAACAGTATACATATAACAAACTTCATTCATAGTACATCACTGGCAGCAATAAAGTAAAATATTACCTTTGAAGGGGCTTTCGGTGTTAATTTAGCTTTGGATCTCTATATGCTTTAATGCTGCAGACTGATGCCTTTCAACTTGAAAATGATGCAGAAGCAGTGAGCGTGCTGTTTTAATGACAATCACTAAAATATTCCATTTACTGTTTAATCAGAAGATATTCTAATAGAACGATCTAAGTTAAATCATCTCAGGGGTCCCCTGTGGTCCTTTCTCTTTTCAGTGGGTTGTTTTTAATTCACTAATGATTCAAGGCTGCAGTCTTGGCATCTTTCCCTGAGGTGCTGCATGCCAAGTGGCATTTCTTCATGTTCATGTGTGGCTGTTGTAGCCTTTTAAACTCGTGTGGTTCACTGAAGAGGCGTTCATTGCTGCTTAATGTTTGTGTTCCAAGGCCAACAGCGCAAACCCGTTCAAACCAATGATTACAGCTATTTGCTATTCTAGCTGCCTGCTTAACTGTTGAATTGCCACAATCACAATTCACTGTAAGAACTCAAATGAGTGGACTTTGTTTTTCTGTCCCCAAATTTATCTGAGATGTGAGAAATTCTTAATACAAGAGAGCATTGCCGTACAGTGATTTTAAATGTGCTAATAATATAGATTTAGATTTTTAATAATAAAATAAGCCCAAACAGTGCTCAGTTGGATTGATCTGCTAGAGATGCAGCAATATTAACAGTCCCATTATGATTTATTTTCAACTTCCTTTACTAGTGTGTAATGTTGTGTTGCATGGAAAAGATCTGCATCAGAAGATAAGAGTGAGCGAATCCTGGTTGATTTGTGTTGGTTGTGTGTTATCACCATGTCCAAGAGACTGTTTCACAGATCTAATATTACCGATACATGTCCCGCAGGCATAACCGACTGTGTTTGTGAACTTTGAGGTTTTTGACATAACCTTGAGTTGATAAAAAAATATATATAATTTTATTTTTTTAAACAGTGCTATTAAATTAGTGTTTTTAAATATTAATTTGTAGTGAGCATTGGGGGATCAAATTGTAAAAATAGGGCATTTGTGAATGGACAACTAATATCCCCAAAAAATAATAATTGAATTGTTTTTAATATTTCATTTAAATATCTTGGAGTGCAGAATTCTGATTTTATTTTATTTATTTTAACCAGAAGTTCAGTCAATGGAGGATGTTTCAGTGACAATGCTTCAGTGTCATCAGCAGGTCTTGTCACTATTTTATTATTTATTTTAACCTCAGCAATGTCAAATGTTTATACTGTGATGCATTAAAATGATTGTTTTTGCACTAACAGACAATGATTGTGAGATGACCACACCGAGAAGACCAAAGAAAGGGTTCTGGCATAGTTTGGTAAAGGTTTCTTTTGATGCCTTCTCATTATCAATCATTACTTGGCTTTTGTTTATTCTTGGAGTATTTGTATTTTTATAGTTTTGTTATATGTGGCTCCTGTGATAACATGATCAGACTGCTGGGCTATAGATTACCATTGTTCATATATCTGCTTCAAAGGGATAACTGTTCTCTTGATTTCAGCGGCCTACGAATCCGGTTGTTGACCTTACGGAAGACAGAGGTATTTGATCTTGAATAAAAATGATGTTATAAACTATGCGCTGTTGTATAGACTGTATGGTGGTCATGATGTGTTTTTGTTCTGGTTCAGCAGCTAGACTGAATGAAGAGAACCTGGTTACCCAACCATCATATCAGGTACGCCATCATTCTCTATCTCCGGTTTCTCTCATTCTAGATGTACATTACAACACAACACTGTTTTGTTTGCACATTTGTGCCCTGCAGAAATCGGAACATTCAAGACAGGAACTATCAAACCCCTCAAGCACACCACTTATAGCTATTAAAGGTATGATACCAATGAATTTGTCTAGTTTGTTTTTGTTGCTTTCTTAGTTTTTCCAAAAGTATGGTTAATGCAAGACAAACAAGTCTTATTTTATTGTCATTTTTTTGTAATGATCAGAAGAAAAACAAAGTGTTACGGAGGACTGTGTCAGTTCTTCAGTTCAGTTGGAAGAGGTATGCTAATGTTTTGTATGCGCTACTATATTGATACGTTTATATCAAAACGGCTATAACATTTTGGTTTCTACCTTTCCTTCATAGGAGGACTGGCTCTCCAAACTCCATCCGTTCCCAGACACTCCGTTTCCTAAAGATCTTTCGGTTGTAGCTGCCTCTTACAACTTGCCCCAGATGCCAGTGTTGAAACTAGCTCGGATTGGAAGCGCACAAGAACTAGGCATCGCGTGGAACGTGGATCGGAAAGATCCCCATGTAGCAGAGATGGATTGCTACTACATTTACGTTTCCCATGAACACAAAAACGGCACTTTTTCAGGATGGAAGTGCCTTGGGGAGATCAAAGCCATGCCTCTTCCTATGGCCTGCAAGGTGTCCGACTGCAAAGGAGATAAACGACTGTGCTTCATCGTTGTGGGGAAGGATATATTTGGCCGTTATGGGCCGTACAGTGACATACGTACTGTTGCATCAGGACAAATATGATTTTGCAGACATTTGAAACTTTTGTTCATATAAAGCTTGGAGTATGAATGGGACTCTTTCTACTGTAATTTAGAGCATTCAATTTTTTAAGATTTGAATTTCTTAAAAGATGTTAAGTTGGGTACAAATAAAGTTAAAGCTGCTGTTTTTTCCACCATTTTTGTATTTCTATTTTTTTTTTCTCTCTGAAGAAAATATTTGTTTGTTTTTCAGGATCAGAGAGCCCAGAAAGTAATTCCACTTATATTAATCTTACTAACACAAAAAGTATTAAGAAAGAAGCTGCTGTCTTGTATTGTTTTATTGGTTATAAAGTTACAAACTGATTTCATTTGTCTCTGGTCGTCATATGAGGCCTTCAGTTATGAGTCAACAAAGCAATCACTAGCCATAATAGACCGTGATTGTGAACATCTAACATAAGCGGCAGAAAACAGTTCAGAGACATTTGTTTCTTGTAACCACTACATTTGAGGATACTACTTCATGCTTCTGCTGAAATGACACTATACCAGTCATCCTCAAAAATGTTGACTGACTTATTTTATAGTTTTGAAGTTATGTATTCAGTTTAGTTCCATTTGCTGACATAAGACGATTGTAGTTGTTTATTAATATCTTTACTTGACGTCCAACAATGAGTGAAATGTAACATTGCATTAAACTAAGTGACATTTGCATTAAACTAAGAGGATGAAGGATTTATTTACAGAGATAGTCAAACAAATGCTTTAACATAAAATGTTATATACATATGTAATATTTTGGAAAAAATTAATTTGCATGTTTTTTAACATTCTAAATTGTGCATGACTAAAATGCCTCGGATCATATTTACTGCCATGTTTCAGCAGTATTTGCTGTACATCAGAACAGAAAGTCACAAACCGTTCGTTAATGTAAAATACATTTATTTGATTTATAAAAAAAAGAAGAACAATATTGAGCCCTTGGTGGGGATCAGTCTCCAGAAACAGACCTGACCTGAACAACTCGGCAGACATTTAAAAACAAAGCTGCCACTGTGGTTTCATTCATTACAAAAGCCTCACTAATATTCATTAAAACCTTCTGAAAATTAAGCATTAAACAAACATGTTCAGGCCTGTTGATATAATACTTCATTACAAAAAATATTAACAGCAACAATGCAGTTAGTCTTAATAAATACAGTTTAACTTGACTTTCGCCTAAACAATATTAGCTAATTGCTTCTTATTCTATAACAGATTTGAGGACGAAATGATTACATAAGAAAGGAAAAGTGAAACCATTGGTGTGCTCCACCAACACCATCATCTTACGGTTATTAGCATGAATATGACATAAATCCCAAGTGCCCTAATCAAACAGAATGTCTAAAAGAACTACAAATCTGTACTTGTTAATAGTGATTTCAAATTAAATGCTGCAAACAAATACAAAAACATGCAATATAATTAGTCAACACTAAACGACTATTTTACAAAAAAAAAAACTATACACGAGAACACATTGTGCCACTAATATTGATAATTTGTTCAGCTTCAAGTATGGTATAGTGCTCAGCAAACTGGAAGCACAATATTTCATTCAGATTTAGTTTTGAATAACTTTTTCCCCAGGCACATATAATGACCAGGAAACATCACACTAGCATGTTATTTACAACACACTAAGTGTTACATATAAGGTCAATTTCACATCATGCATTGTGTATGAATACATGTTGAGCGCATAGTGGTTCCACGCTATAAATATGTCCTATTATATCTCCCACTCTTGTCTTTTTCCCATGCCCTATTTTACCTCTCTAAATCACAGCACTTCTTTTACTGGGTAGGTAGAGCTAAATTATACACAAGGTTAAAAAATGTGACATACTATGAATAAAATCGAATTAAGTTTCCAGTATGCAGTGATTAATATTATAAGACAATCTACTTCATTCTAACTTTGGCAAGTATTGAATCTACATATAAAACAAGTATCATTACAAATAAAGTCTCTTGGGTAAGGCTGTAGCTGGTGGCAGCTAGTGAGGTGGTGTGTTGTGCTTTATTTGCGTTTTCTTAGCACTAGATAAATCACGCCGCTCAGCAGCAGCATGGGGAACGCAACCCAGGCCACGATGAAGGAGTATCCGTATTCTCCATTCTTAAAATTCTTCTCTTTGAAGCTTAAGTGCTCTGCTGTGTAGATGGATGCACCGGTCATCACACAGAGAGCTGTGGAAGGAAAAAAAGGGCAATTTACAGTTGGTTAGTAGTATTTAAAGGGATAGTTTAAATTCTGTCAATTATTCACCTCATATTGTTCCAAACCCGTAAGACCTTCGTTCATCTTCGGAACACAAATTAAGATATTTTTGATGGGATCTGAGTGCTCTCAGACCCTCCATAAACAGCAACACAACTGACATGTTCAAGACCCAGAAAGGTAGTAAAGACATCATTAAAATAGTCCATGTGAAATCAGTGGTTCAACCTTAATTTTACGAAGCTATAAAAAAATACTTTTTGTGTGCAAAGAAAAGAAAAATAAAGCCTTTATTCATCAATTTCTTCTCTTCCATGTCAGTCTTCGACGCGCTTTCAGTAGTTCCGAGGCAGAACGTCCATCTCTGTATATTCCAGTCTGTATATTCTGGTTCAAATAAGTTAAGGCTGGGTAAAAAATTGCAAGTCATCCTCTCTGTTGAAATCTTCATACATGTTTATGAATGATGATGTTTGCGTGCATCTTCCTCTGCTTGTAAACTGAACAGCGGCTCTTGAGTCAGCAGCACCAGACGCATGCGTCGTTGTACTCTCGTGAATGCGCAGCGGAGAATGACGCAGAAGAGAAGAAATTGTTGAATAAAGTCGTTATTTTAGTTTTCACACAGAAAGTATTCTCATAGCTTCATAAAATTACGGTTGAACCACTGTTGTCACATGACTATTTTAAGGATGTCCTTTCTGGGCCTTGAATGTGGTAGTACCCTTGCTGTCTATGAAGGTTAAGAAAACTCTCAGATTTAATAAAAAAATATCTTAATTTGTGTTCTGAAGATGAATGAAGGTCTTACTCATTTGGTCTTACAGTTCACAGGCTATTACCTGACAGATAAAGATTCAACAAACAATACCACCAATACAAACATATTATAAAATACAAATTTTGGTATACACAAAATATTTTCTAAAGGAATATTTCACCCCAAAATATAAATCTGAGGTCACCCAAGATGAGTTTGTTTCCTTATTGGACCAGATTTGGAGAAATGTAGCATTACATCAGTTGCTCAATAATGGATCCTCTGTAGTTAATGGGTGCCGTCAGAATAAGAGTCAAAACAGCTGATAAAACTTCACAATAATCCACACAACTCCAGTTCATCAATTAACTGCTTGTGAAGTGAAAAGCTGTTTTAACGTTAATCCATTTTAATGCTCCTCATGTGAAAAAGTCTATCACCTGTTGTCGTCTAACATCACAGTCCATCTACATATTTGTTTAAAACTGTTTTTGACTATTTTCATTATGAATACAGGACTCACGTTTTAGATGGAAGAAACAGTTTCAATTGGAAAAACGACTAAACTAATGGATTTGTTTCTTACAAACATGCAAAGTTTCGCTTCACAAGAGATCAAGAGATTAAGTGATGGACTAGAGTCGTGTGAATTACTTGTGGATTATGGTGATGTTTTTATAAGCTGTTTGAACTCTCATTCTGACGGCACCCATTCACTGCAGAGGATCCATTAGTGAGCAACTGATGTAATGCTACATTTCTCCAATTCTGATCTGAAGAAGAAACAAAATCATCCACGTCTTGGATGATCTGAGGGTGAGTAAACTTTCAGTTTTGTAAAATGGTAAAAGTTGTCCAGTGTCCGTCTTACAAAATAAGTCCTTCAAAGCTGGGGCAATTTACAGAATAGAAAGATGGCATGAAAATAGCAGCGCAAATACTTCAAGGTGCTTCAAGACCCTTCTTGACCTGAGATTTTGAGTAATGAATGACTGATTGTAATTTGTTTTGCATAGTACATAGACAATAAAAAACAGCAATTGTGCTGCTAACAATGATTCCAAAATATATACTGTGGGCATGAACTCACCAGACAAGAGCTGGATGATGGACGTGAAGACAAATCTCTCGCCCTGCTTCAGGCGGAAGAGCTGAAGGATGAAGACAAAGAAACCCACACAACACAAGATAGTGGCCAGTATCATGGTGGCCTGGACAGTCTGAAGATAGGCTGATAAAGAGGAAGAGAACCAAGAGGCAATAAGTGTCTTCTTCTGGCCAGGATTTATCAATAAACAACTTTAAACAATGCCATTAACGCAAGCATTTCTACTGTATGACATTTTGCTCTGACCAAAGTAAATGGCGGTTATATTTGACTTAGATTGTATGATATTCAAGGCTTGCCTGCATCAGAGGTTGCACTGTTCGGTATATCATAACAGTCAGTGGAGTTGCAGTGATACCAGAGATCTAAGGTGTAATCCTCCCAAACCCACCATACCTTGAAAAGATGGAGAATAGATATTGACAGAATATAAACTCAGAGAAAAAAATTGATGTTCCTTTTTCATGATACTGTGTTTCAAAGATCATTTTGTAAAATCCAAATAAGCGTTGCAGATTTTTATTAGAACGTATTTAATATACATGCATACATAGAAAAGTGTATTTCTTAAATAAAATGCATACAATTGTTACAGCAGCAGTACATGTTACAGTATGCGCTGTTGTAGATCAACAGATTATTTGAGGTAACCTTAGCAGAAATGGTGCTAGATGAGTTAAGCTGGGGTTGTGCTGAAATTCCTAACAATAACACTGAGCAGTAATAGTGCTTATAGCAGGCTAATAAAAATAAAAAACAGAAAAAGATCAACTTACATTTTTGATGGTTGCTATGAAGAGTAGTATTGCTGAGGTGATGTGGAAGAGGATGATGAAGGCCAAAATAATCAACATGGCTGATGGTGGAACAGAAATCTGGAGGGGAAAACGAAGATACACGAATGTCATACAAATCCTGTCAAATGAATACAAAGCTGAGACTGAGAATGGGAACTGCTGTTTTCTGCTTCTCTTGGTGGGAAAATCGCCATGTGCTCATTTGAACAACCTCTTATTATGCACTTTGACCTTGGAAGTACTTATCCACATGTATTTGTTTTTTACACCAATGACAAGAAATCAAAAGATAAACATTATTTTTGTATTATTTGTTAACACTTTACAGGTTCCTGTTAACTTAGTTAAGTACATTACATGAGTTAACAATGACAAATACCCCCAAAGCATGTAACAATCTTACTGTAAATTGGAAATTATTACCAATACTACCAGAATCTGTTAATATTATGAAATGGACCTGAGTTAACTTGAATTAACAATGAACATATGTATTTTGTATTTATGTAAACACTAAATAAATACTTGTGCATTGCTCATTTTAAAATTAATGTTCGCTAATACATTAACTAATGGGATATTTTTGTAAAGTGTTAGCAATTAATTATATTATTAGTTACCTATTTCAGTTTTGCACACTTGATAGACCTTGCACCAATAATGTTTAACCCAGCAAATTAAAATCAAATAAATATCACACAGATTAAAACATGCAAAAGAATACATTAGATATTATTTTATAAAATGTTTTTAGTGTGATTCGAGTTTAAGAAGCTAAATGTATGATTTGATTTTACATGATTTTATTGATTCAAGTAGATAGGAGCCAAGTCTAAAACCTCACGCAGGTTTTGCTGAAAACCGCACTCAGCTTCTACTTACGTCACACACGTGAGCCTCAGAGTCAGCTGCTAATTTAGCTTCCCATGATTCACTGCACTACGGCCACATACAGACAGCCTATACATCTCAGCCTGCACCACAGCCGCTCCGAGCCATTTATGAATGGCTTTTTTTCCTCCACCTTGTATAGTGGGTGTAAGTTTATACTGGAGGTGAGAAACGCATTTTTTGCTCTGAAGTGCTTTAATGCTCAGTACTTGAGGATACAATTTTGTTTTAAAAGACACCCTTAAGGACTATATCACCTCAGCACTATGTCTGTAAAATACATGTCGCAAAAACCATATGTGGTTAACAGGGTTTTATCTATTTTCTAGGATTCAAAATCCTTTACATTTCCATCATTTTTTTAAGACACATAGCAATGTAAAAAAGGATACATAAGGAGATAAATGAGCATAGTAAAAGAAATCAGCAGTTAAAGATGTTGTTTTCCTCCTTTAAAGTCTTCCTCATTTAATCTGTTTCCTTAATATCCACAACCAGATCATCAATAACTGCATCTTAATTAAGATGAAGCTGTTTTGCTCCAGGTGTATGAATCTGAGCTGAGGTGGCGCCATTGAGCCAAGATGTGAAAACTCTCCACAATTATTAAGAAGCATTAAGTGGGGAATATTTATTTGTAATATTATTTATTTATTTATCTGACATCCTCACTCACTACTTGTAGAAAAAAACCTAGACATCCTGCTTAACTTCTCCTTTAATGTTAAAGACAGGAAGTCATACAGGTTTGGAGCAATGCATGGAAGTGTAATGGTAGAGTTTTCATTTGAGGGTTAACTGTCTCTTTAAGATGGGATGTGGGAGACAGGGTGTGGCATTTGAGCAATGCAGAGTTTAGGCGGGAAAATGGTAAAAGAATGGAGGCTTTCTGTTTGAGCTCATCTTAAAGAAAGCAAAGAAACCTACCGTTCACAACCGAGCCAGAAAGATTCAGCCAACACGGTCATACTAAAAGAGACCCGAGTCGGAAGAGGAAGCCAGCCTTAGTACACAAGGGAGGCACAATGTGGGAGGGTACAGGATGACGCTCATCTAGTAGAAGTTTCTCAGAGCAGACTCTACAAACACAGGCTTGAAGATCCTCTCTTTTTTAACTTTCACAGTTTCTTCTAAGGTCAGAGAAGGTAGTGGGAACAAAATTAAGTGTAGGCATTAATAAAGACTAAAAATGTTGGTCATTTATTCAGAGCCTGTAGTGGATATCCTCTGGAGACCTTCATCACCTCAGGCTGTACATTAGCTGTCTGTCTCTGTAGAGTGTAAAGTGGGAGGCTGGTCTCATTAAATCGTAGCGTATTGTGTACTTGGTCCACACATGGTCTTAATTTTCTCTTCAGCTGTCTTCCTGTGTTGTACTGAGGGGCGTAGAGGGCTGGAAGGGGAGGAGCCAAGGGAGGAGGCACGTGAGACCAAAAACTCAAAACATGCTGTCCAACAATCTGTGATCTGAAGTAGGAAATGTGTTGAGCAGATCATTCTGAGATTTTGAGAAAAAAAAAGAAAACTTTTCATATTTGAATCATGCATTTACAATGAATGGAGACTGAAGCTTTCAAGCTTCAAAAAGGATGCAAGAGAAATCAAGTAGTTATAGAAACCACCAGATTACTCAACTTTCTTAATTAAGGTCTTAAAGTTACTCCTTTTTGCATTTTTCATAGTAGTAGTCTGTTAGGGTCACTGCATTTCCAAGAGCTTCTGGGCGGCATCTCTGTTAGTTTGCTGAAATCCATAATGGTGCAAATGTGGCATTTAACACACAGAGAACCATGTTTATGTAGTGGCTCTGTGAATGGTGGAAAATTAAGGAGGAAAATTCCTGTAGATGGTTAAGAAGCGAGGAAAATGAAACCCTTTGACTAGACAGAGGCCCACCAAACACAGAACACAGAATACACGTGGAAGCACATACTGAACATTGTATGTTGGCTACACAGAGTGATAATCGTCTGTGCGCAGTCCCCTCAGGCCTTTCAGGAACAAAAGATCTACTGTAGAGGTTCACCGAGGCCAACGGCAAGCGTGGAATCAGCTTCACGGGTGATTAACTTCAGTCTTCACAGGAACTGTGTACCTATAACCGTCAAAAGAGGCGATACCACGACCACACGGGTCTTACAGGAAAACTCCAGCTTCGGTACAATTTAAGCTCTATCGGCAGCATGTTGATTACCATCCATTCGAAAAAACAGTATGCATGTTATATTTAACACATAATTTGCTTACCAACCTTTTCTGTGTAAGTTATAGTCAGTTAAGTTAAGTTATAAAAAAAGTAATTTAAACAGTTTTACAGCTCAAATGTACATGTTTTAAAAAAACAATCAATAGAAGTGCTTTTATAAAAATATATAGTTTATAGTTTCACATTTCTGTTTTCAAATCCTTCAAAATTTGCCCGGGTTTACTAATGTTAACAAAACTAAATTTAAAAATATTAAATTAAATATTAAAATTAAAATTTTAAAATTAAAATTAAATATTATTAAAATATTTTTGTTATGAAATGAAATGTAATATAAATATAAGATGAAAAAACTATACTAGGTGAAAACGAGAAATGACCTCATAAAAAGCTAAATACCTCATAAATAAAAAGTACAAAGGAACTAAACTAAAATAACAATAAACGTAACCTAAATCATAATTTACAAATAACTAAAGCTACTATACTTTAAACTTAAACTAAAATTAAACTGAAAATATAAAAATAAACGCTAGTTAAAATATTAATGAAAAGTACTATAGTAAATAATACTTAAAACAACACTGCTGGACTTTAATTTAATCTGATTTATTCCCTTAAATGATGGATCTGGATTATGTCTATATAAATGAAACAAGTGAGGGCAGGAAGAACTGCAAAAGCTGAGCATACAATCTCACCTTGAGTGGCTTTAAGTGTGGCTAATGAATAAATATGTCATTTCTGTACATTAGATCAATCAGTCAGGCTCAGGTCAAATCACAAATCACAGACATCTGTACTACAGCTGCACAAGAAAAAGAGAAAACAAAACGAATCCAGCATTTAGCTCAGCCTTATAATAGAGTAGTGGACTGAGGCCCCGTTAAAGCTTATATAGGCTGAGACATGAAAACCTATGAGCGTTTGTCTTGGAAACTGACTGTGGAGTTTCAGTTTGCTGTGTTACAATCCTGCGGGCAGTTGACTTACCATCGAGATACAAGTTTTAACAAAAAAACGACATAAATGATCAAATAATAAACCTCACAATTTATTTTACAACTGCAATTTCGTGGTCTACAGCATGAAAGAATAAAATTGACTGCTAAATGAATAAACTATATACAATAAATAAAAAATCACCTTTTTTACATGTACATAAAAATGCAGAAACATTGGACACAACTGTGGGGCACCATTGTGCCGCAGCAAGCATCACAACAAAAAAGGAACCTCAAGGTTGATTTAGGTAAATGTGTGCAAATATATAGGGCCCCATTCCTATATTTGCCTGGGGCCCCCAATTCACTAAATCCGCCCCTGCCTGCGGGATGATAATGACAGCCATACCCCCAAGCCTAGAGGTTTCCAGAGAATTTACAAACCATCATTAGTAAATTAATTGGAGTCAGTGCTTTAAAAGGTAGCAGATAAGCCATGTCGACTTGCTTCTGCACTTGGAAATGTCTGCAAGTGAGTGTGTGTGTGTGTGTAAACTCTATGGAGCCCCTGCTCATTTCCCCTAGCTTGGTGGAAAACGCTGACATGAGATTCACTTTTAATGTCATTTTTTCATAAAAGCCGCAGTCTCCAGCAGACTTCCAAGCCGGCCACTGCTGAAAACAGAAACTGCTGTCATGGAACAAATGATTGAGATGAGAAGGAAAGCTTCAATGCCACTCAGCAGAGCTTTGCAGCTTTAATCCAGGGCATGTGTATACTTTACATCATTTTTGACCAGGGCCGGATATTGGAACCGATTAGCCGATTTGTTTACATTCTGATTCAGTTAAATGTTGATTCATTGAATCCTTTCGCTAACAATGTCAATAGATCTCATTCAATTATTTTTTAAAAAAAGTCACTTTTCAAAATATATCTTTGTTGTACAGGTTTGAAACTACATGAACGCGAGTAAATTATGACAGAATTATGATTTCTAGGTGAACTATCCCTTTAATGTGCAAAATATTTTCATTTTATTTGAAAATTTGAACACAACAATCACAAATATATTATATATATATATATATATATATATATATATATATATACACATACAGGGTCTGGGGGGTTCGAGTGGTTGTGAATGAAACACATTTGTCCGTGTTTCACTCCGTCTCGACTTTAAGACATTCACGTTACATGATTTGTCTGATTTTTACATAGAAAGGGCGACGACAGCACTGCATTACAATAAAGTATCATTCATGTTTTCATAGCCGCTGGCCAAATTCAATACGAAACTAAAATGAAATCATCTTTGAGAGCAAGGGGGCCCCCTGGTGTTTCGGGGGCCCTACGCAGCTTGCGTATTCTGCGTATAGGGAGGATCGGCTCTGATCAGACGTTTAGCCAACGGTCTGTGGCTGAGGCTGAGACTAGATTGAGATTAATTGGAATGCACAATGAAAAAACATGATTTCTGAGAATTATTAAAAACGAAGTTATCTGTTTTTGCAAATGAACTCATGTATTTATATCAGATAAAAGCATAGATAAAAACAATAGTTACCTTTATATTTTTTGTTAATTTTTTTAAACATTTTGTGGTGATTCGGTGCTTCAAACTGCCACTGACCACTAAAACAATCACAAAGTCTCAAAACAAACGAGGAATATGATGGGGAATGTTTTAGTGTGTACGTTTGACATGGTCTACGGTTTAAAATGTCAGCCCAAAGTAACAAACCGTCCATGGATTGTCCAACTCGCACTCTGAGATCTGAGAGAATGCAGATAAAAGGGAAGAAAATCGTGCAATGGATCAGAAATGGGAAGAAATGATGATGCACAGAGTTTAGTGTGGATTCAATCCATGCACGCCTTTTATTGTAGACGTCCTTCACTACCAGGATGAAAGGAAATGTGCTAAAAAGAACCATTCTCTGAAACAGTTGTGAAGCCGTGAAGGTTAACAGCCATGGATAAACAACATCTTCATTTCTCAGCAAGTGCTAGGCGTTCATAAATCTATAAAGAATAATCTAATTAAGATCAGTGCATTCTCAGACTCATTTCCACTGAAGCACTCGTGTTCATCCTATCAGGGGCGTTTGTTTAAAATACAGTCATAAATTAAACAAAGCCCCGTTCTTGCTCAAAGTTCAAATTAAGCACTGAATTGTGCCTGCTGGGTCCAGTTTAACTGATTTCCAAACAGGCCTCAGCTGCAGTTTACACAAAGACATCACGATAACCATTTTCTTTGTCAGGGGCATCTTGGCTAATCGCTAAGATCTGTGATGGGGTATGTGTTGCAAATTGCTACAAGGATCATTTTAAAGTCAAGTAAACATGTGAAGACCTCTGCCACACATCTTTGGCACGTCTACGATACTTCAGTCATGTGATACGAATACAGTCACCTTTCATTTCTTTGCCCACAACACTCAAAACAAAATACTTTTTTCAAGAATACTATTCTATATCACACATTTTACCTTGTAATATTAAATATTGTGTGTCTTAAAATAGTTCACTAAAAAAGGAAAATTTTGTTACCATTTGCTCATCCTCATGCTGTTCCAAAACTTTTCTGTGGAACACAAAAACATATTCTAAAGAATGAGGGGGTCCAAACAGCATTGGACCTCATTAACTTTCACTGTATTTTTTTTTTGAAAGAAATATATACAGGTTTGGAACGATATGTAAACGGTGGCAGAATTTGCAACCATTATTTTATTTGCTTTTTTAGCTGATTTATTAATAATTAATTTAATTAAATATATATAACAATTTGACATAATAAAAAAATATATTTGTGGTTGAATCAATTCAGGACCATTTGAGGAGGAATGGTGAATATTTTCCCCAATCCTTCTAATTTTAACCAAACAAAATTCAAGCCATAGTAATATCTGTGAATATATTTTGCCAGTTAATACGATGTCTTAAAGTGCCCCTATAATGGGTTATGAAAGGTTCATATTTTGGTTTTGGGAGTCCCCAACAACAGGTTGAAAAAACACTTTAATTTTCTTATAATATGCATTATTTTTTACCTTATTTGCCCAACGACTCCCCGATTCAACGATTCATTTTTCCAAGCCCCTCCTTTGCATGACGCTAATCTGCAGTGATTGTTTGATTTAATTTAAAGCGGTGTTTGTGAGCTTTTAATGCTCCAAAAGCGGCACCTAGTGGCAAAGAATGAATTTACATTTTCATTCAGACCTATTTGTCACAGGTCACCGCGTGCAACAAGTGGGCGGGCAATATGCTAATATTTCATGAAATGGCTTGGGATTCGTTTTAAAAACGACTCGCTTCAATGATTCAGAGTCGACTCTTTCTTTTGTGAGACAATAACATTATACAGGTGCACTTTCAGATTTAAAACTTTGCAGGATGTTTTCATTCACTTAGAGCTGTGTTACACACTGCATGAAAGGTAATTTTCCAAAATCAATTACAGGGGCACTTTAAAGTCAAACCAAATGGACACATACATCCAAGATGGGTTTAAAAATAATTAAATAATAAATAAAAAAAAGCCATGGACTTGGTTCTATCTATCAGTTGCTGATCAGATACAGGCAGATATGAATGAGAGCTTACAGTCCATTTTAAGAAAGGGATTGAGTTTATACAGACTAAATGTTTGTAGAAGTCCAGCATACATCACCAGAGAAAAGTTATTCCCCCAAAAGATCCAGTTAATTTGATGAAAAAGAATGAACAAGAATATTATTTAGTATGCCTGAATCAAAACTCACTTCTACTAAACTACACTTACACCAGCTTATCATTTTTGAGTCGGATAGAAATAGCTCTTCAAAATTAACAACTGCACTTCACATTTACAGAGTCGCAGGAGATTAAATTATACAGCTCCGAACACAAGCTGACAATCAGATCTGTTACTGATGTCTCCGATTATCTTTTCCCCACTGTTCAGCCCCTGCAGTACCACTGGTGCTTGTGAACTAGAATGGAAACACGAGACTTATTTTTGGAGAAAACACAAAAGCCAGAGTTGCTGCTATTGGAAAGCTGCCTGAAATAAAAATGTAATGTACAGAACAAACAAAGCTTGCTTTTGGGTATCATCTATAAGCCCCAGCCAGTAAAGTAATCTTGGACACAAAAAAAAGGAAAGGAAAAAAGCAAAAACTCCCAGCAAGAATAACGTGTACAGTGTGAACGCTATACTTGTACGAAGCCTTAAGGTTCCTATTACAAAACCCTGAGGTACTCCACAGATATTTCAACACCATTCTGGGCAGTTTTGGCACAAGGGACTTCTCATTTTGTAAAAGGAGTGTATTTTGGCAAGGCACATGTGTTCCTGCAGCAGCTGATCTCAGGAGGAGCCTCATTCACACACGGTAGGGTCCTGCTCGGCTCTCAGCAGGGCCTGCTGGGTTGAACATCTACACTGGGTGCTGATAGGCTTTCATCTCATTGCTATGGCTCTACCGCAGAGCAACCGTGCTCAGGTGCCTCAGGCCCTGTTTTCACATCGCATTCCACTGATGACACGCCGCCAGCATGAGTAACGGCTCCCACATGGATCTGTCAAAAGACACGCTGCTGAACCCCCGCGGCCACATCCAGACAATCCCTCTCACTGAGAATCAGGACGGCTGTGTTTAATGCATTCACACACTGTCCGGATTCTCAGTAGCTCCTCTGACCTTTCAGCAGGGATGAAGAGAGAACTCTTGTTATTCCTAAGGAGTTTATTGTTGCGTCCAGTGCACTTAGCAGCAAGTTTTAAATCTTAAAGGTCCCACATAGTCAAAACTAACGAAATTTCCTGGCTTTTTTCATGATAACTGAGGTCTAGGGGCTATGTAACTACCATATAAGTTTCAAAACAGTCAGTCCACAGTAAAATGCACACAGCCTGCATAAAGTAGCTGTGCTTTTTCAAGAGCCCTTGTGACTTCCGTAAAAATGTGACGTCCGAACTACTCAGTCACAGCCTTCAGTCACCATCCTGAGCACCGTCCCATCCATCCTCCAGCCACAATTAATCACGACAATGTATATACAATTACAAATGATTATAAATCATCAGTTTGTTGTTTTACACACATGCACACAGACATTATTTCACACACAACATAGTCGTGAGATGAAAGAAATCTTCAGACACACCCATAACAACAAAAGACAATACTTTACTGAATCTTTTCTGATAAGTGTACGCTGCAAATGCGATCATCTTTGGTTTGATAATTTTTCGCTTCTATCCAGTCCCCTCGTTTTATCGCTTTTAACCACAGCTGTCGTCGTTTTTTTGTCTAGCAGTGGCAGCAGGTATGTGATAATTTTTTTTATTTGAGGCTGTATTACATCGATTCTGGCACCCAATATCACAACAAGATGATATTTTAAGCTCCTAATGTAGCCGAATCTGTGCTGGTTTGAATGGACCGCCTCCATTTCTCCCTTTGTTTTGTTTTTCCAGCTTAGCGCGGTGACGTAATTGTGACATCAGCCCTAACTAGTTACCTGTGGTTGGCCTGGCCGTGCGTCACTTAGAAAACAACAGGCCAATCAGAACAGAGAGGCAAAGTGTAAGAAAGTTGCACACATCCCACAAACCCAAATAGGGCTCAAGAGCAGGACAAAAAAGATCTAATTATAGCAAAAGAACAAAAGAAATGTCCGCACACTGAATTGACTGCTCTTAAAAAAGGTTGCAATAAAGATTTTTTTTATTTTTTATGGAGCAGTCAATTCAGTGTGTGGACATTACGTTTGTTCTTTTGCTACAATCAGAAGAGAGGCACATGGATATTAATTAGACAGGCCAAAATCAACCTGTTTTCAGCAGAGCTCCTGAATAGGAGCTGTAAAAATATTTAGAGATGGTTTTTGGTACTTATACTTGCGCAAATATATATGTAACGGATGTATGCCAGTAAGGGCTGTGTGTAAACCTCACTCTCCTGACCTCAAAAAGAGGCGCTCTAGCGACTGACGCTAGAGGCTGTAGACTGGCGTTCCTGTTAGCGCCCGCCTCCCGCACCGGAATCCTGGGTTCGAGACCCGCTCGGAGCAAGAACGAGTTGTGGTGGTGTGGACCCGGGGGGAGTAACATATATTATTAAGGACATCAAAACCTAAAATAAAACTCTACAAACGTGTACAATATGGGACCTTTATTGCGACATCAAAACCTAAACTCTACACAGTAATATGGGAATTAAACAGTAAAATCAGACTGACTAAGGTCATAAACACTACCGTTCAAAACTCTGGGGTTTTGGGTCTGTAGGATTTTTTCAATGTTTTTTTACTTTTTTATTTTGAGTATCTGCAGTTATTTGATTAAAATACAGTAAAAAAAAAACACTTTACTATTGTAAAATATTATTATTATATTACTCTACTTTTATTTTATGCATTTTAAAATGTTATTTTTTTCAGCATCATTACTCCAGTCTTCAGTGTCACATGATCCTTCAGAAATCATTCTAATATGATGATTTGCTGTTCAAGAAAATGTCTTATTTTATTATCAATGTTGAAAACAATCTGTGATTTTTTCAGGATTCTTTAATAAATGGAAATGTCTAAATAAAAACATTTATTTAAAATAAATGTCACATTATAAATGTCTTTACGGTCACTTTTGAACAATTAAATGCATTGTTGCAAAAAATCACGGGGAACACATTTAAGGGTTTTAAAATATTTTAAATAAAGGAACATTTCAGCATTAATGAATCAAAAATATGTAAGATTCTACACTATTTCTAGGTCGTTGTTTTCACTAATAGTCCTTCCTCTGTTTTTTCTTTATAATTTAAAAAAATATAGTTATCAATAATTAGCATTATACTTATCAGTAAATCAATAAAAAATGAAAGAATTGAAAAACATATTGACTTTAGTTTTTCTTTAAACCAAATAGTATGTTTAGTAGTAGATTATCGGTAAATGGCATTAACATGAAAATTATTGCTTTACTCATGCAACCTCCCGCTGATTCTCCAAATGAAGACAAAATGCAGTTTATGACTGTAAATTGACTGTTTAGACATCACCTTAAGGCATGACAATACACACCCACCCACATGAGCACATACCCCTCTTGCCTCTAAGTGCATGTCTGTCAAGGAGTCGTTTTCTTCTCCTCTTTTATTTATACTAGCATGGAATGTGACTGTTTATTGCTAAAAATAGCGTTCGTTCTTATGTTTAAAGCTGGTGTGGATCTCTGGTAAGACTGGTATTTCAAGTAAAACCTCCTCGTAGAGTTTTTCATAAGCTAACAGGCTTTAGGCTTCAGCAGTGTCACCCCTGTTCACACTTGGCTACCAAAATTCACAGCAGCACATGTGAAATTAATTGTCTCAATCCAAAAAACATGCAAACACATCACAGCGTCCCAGACTCAAAGACTCAGACTGGTTTTACGATTCACACATTTTCCAAGCCACTGTGTCTGTGACATAACAGTTACCCTGGATTCCACCTTTCACTGGAGAAGAAAGAGATTCAGTCTTATTCTTTCTGTAATTGGTGAAAACAAATAAAGATTACCAAGCTCAAATCAATGGAAACATCTTTAGAGGACTGCTTCATTTTTCTCTCATTTTTCACAGCATTATGTTGCAGAGAACACTCCAATAATCTGATACTATCTTCTGAAACCTCACATTAGCAGTTCACGGCAAGATTAAAGTATCTGAAATTCTTTGTCACAGTTTTGCTGAAGCAATAGCAATAGAGTTAGGAAACAGCTCCCTATCCCTTACACTCACCCTTCAACCAAAGTTCAGAATC
Organism: Ptychobarbus kaznakovi; assembly: GCA_027422405.1. Taxonomy (NCBI): domain Eukaryota; kingdom Metazoa; phylum Chordata; class Actinopteri; order Cypriniformes; family Cyprinidae; genus Ptychobarbus; species Ptychobarbus kaznakovi. Next base: position 5,425,496 of record CM049807.1, on the reverse strand, counting down.
CAGTGTTTCATTTAAACATGAACTGTTGAGTTAAACAGGAGCAGAACCACATTTTCCATATCGGTACATGGTATTGACGGTGTACAACACATTTTACCCAAGCTACAAATGAGTTTGCATTCTCTATTGAATGTGATTAAATAAAAAGACTTGTAGAAAAGGTCTATTTATCCACACAAAAACAAACATTCATCTTGACAAATGTAGTCTAATTATGAACTAAGACATAACTTTTAAGAGACTGTACTTTAAGCTGCATCAAAACTATATAAAGTGAGCAATTTTGCATGATCAACAAATGACTAATTTGCATTCTAGGACAACTTATTTATATTATGTGTGGTTTCTGTTGTAAGCGGTGTACATTTTGGGACTTTATTTAGAAAACAAAAAGGGGTTCCATCTACAGAAGTCTATGGAATGCAAAAACTTTGAAGCTCAATATGTCAATATTGTTCAGAATGCAGATAACCTTATAATTTCAAGGCGACGTTATAACTAAAACTTGGTCAGTCTGAGCTTGATGTGAGGGTTAATACAAAAAGTATCCAGAGATTTGGCTCAGCCAAAGGGAGAGGCATTTCCTGATCCAAACGTTGACAGCATAGATTCTAATGAAACAACCCATCCGCAAACAAAACCCGCCACCTATTCTTTGGAAATCCCTGCAAGCAGCACATTTCTGAGTGGCATCAGTTCTGCTAGATCAATCAGCGACCCAAAACAAAAGAGAGAGCGAGAGAAACTGAGGTTGGAAACAACTAGGTCAATAAGCAACTGGAAAAACCTCTCACTTTTACAGCATGTAAAATTAATACGTGGAAAAGAAGCCATCACTTTGTCCAAATCATCCAGCACAGGCTCTCAACAGGGGAGTTGGTGCGAAATGGCCACCACAACAGAGTTGTAGCATGGGTGATGTATGGATAGGTTGGACTACTACACAAATTGAGTAGGATGATAAATAAGTTTCAAATAATGGTGGATATGAGTTTTCATGGAGGCCGGACTATACATCACACTGTGTTTTAAAGGCTTGTGCATGTATCCTTTCCTGGAGCGGTTAGGCTTTTGATAGGTCGGTTTGAGTTATGGCACTCACTGCGGCTGTGTTTGTGTTGTAATAGCAGAGCAGACGGGTGTCCGGAAATCCAGTCCAGTGAAAACGGCTGCCCCACGTGAACACACTTCACACTCCCCACCCCCAAAACTGTCCCACGAGCAACACACTGGAATGTGCCACCGAGAGAGCACTGAGACTATCTTTCACACACACTCAACTGAGAGAGATGAAATTCCACACATGCAAAATTAATCAAATGTGCAGAACAAGTTGTAGCACCACATTATTAACAACGCTTGGCATTGTAAAGCACAAAACACACCCTCTACATCTAACACCTACATCCATTTTTTTTTTATCCACAACATCTTTTGACTGGAACATGATTGTTTACAGGTTTTTTTTATAGAAAAGTTGGAATACAAACGGTTTAAAAATATATATAAAAATAGTATATTATGTTAAATACATTACATATACATTTTTCCCGTAACTATACTCAAATTTTCATCTTATATAGTTATAAATCATATAAAAATCATATTTATATAAAAAAATACATATTTCAAATATTTAATCAAATAAGTTCAGATATGACTTATGAAAACATCTGAAAAACACTACAGCCAGATGAAATGCTTTCACCAGGGGGCGATATGGGAGACAAAGTTGGAGGTACTTCACTCTAAATGATTTTAAAATGCACAACCGCCAAACAGAAGAGATTTAAGTACAGGTCTATTGTGTTCTTTCAAAACATTTCTTTCTTTTCTATTCTAAAAACTGAAGTCAATCTAGATTATTCTGCTTGCTTTGAAGTAGAATTAAAAAGATTATAAGTAAACAAAATGTCTAAGATCATTAAGTTAAATCTAGTAATACGTATAAACTGGTGAGTCATCAGTGAAGCATCACCGCCAACGCCCCTTTTCTCACAAACTCTCTACAGTTTACATTTTCAGGCAATAAAGTCTCAAAGACATAAATAAAGCCTTTCAGACAGCAATAAATCAACTGCCTACTTACTCCAGCCAGTATTTTCTAGACATCAAAGATGCTTTGATCCTCTCAAAAGAGTTTTATGACTCACTTAAAAACTGTAGAAAAAATGACTTATGATTCACACTCACCGCTGAAGAGGAGCCTAAAGGGTCAAATGTTGTATAGTTTGGAGAAGGCAGGCAGACGTGATGCAAGCGTGAATGTGAGTGCAGGGTAAACGTAGTAGTAGTGAAATGAGGGAAAAGTGTGCGCTCCTCCTCTCCAAAATCCTGAACAGCGCAGAACTCTTGTTGGGTGTGGTCTGGAACTCAATACGTGCTGTGCTGTGCTGAGGAAGGGAGGGAGGGGAAGCTTTCTGAAAGCATTAGGTGTTGACAGTATGTACAGGATTCATTGTGGGATGCTTCCTTTTGAATCTGGACAAGGTTTAAGACTTCAGAAGTCGACACTGCATGTCATTTGTCCCAAAACGACCTGCTCTGAACGTCTCACGCATCTATTTTTCCGCTCATTCTCACATGATTTTGAAGGAGAGTGCGACAGATTTGGTTGGTGGTTTGTGTGTGTCTATATGTGGTTCTCTCTGTGGTGTTGAAGAAGACCAAGAGTGCAGGGGAAAGTCTTAGCCTGTTCCTGGCGGGAACTGAGAATGAGGCCAGCGGCAGGAAGAGTGGAGCAAGGAGATTTACTCACAAAGGAAAAGGCTTCACCCCCAAAATCCAGCCACTGAATGCTCAGCTATACCTTTCCCTTGTTCTTATAAACAGCTGCTTCTGTGAACATCCAGATGGCTACATCCAATACAAAAAATATCTGCAATATTTATAGTGAAGTACATTTATTGATAGATAAGCACTATGCAGTTTTGTATATTTGTAGATCCACAGTGAATATTTATTATGTAACTGAGTGATATTGATATACACCATTGGTTTATCTGCAGCCATCTGCAAATATTTGTCTATTCATTTCCCGTGTGCTCCTCCCTTTTGCATTACATCCCCAGGATTCTGGCTCTCTGGGTTTCCTGAGCGTGTGTGTGTGTATGAGATCTAAGCTAGTTGACTTTAGGTTTGACTAACTCTGATCCACTGATTGGCTTTCTCTCTAATAGGACAACAGTGCTTAAAAGTAAGCTGTAGCACTTTCCTTTCAGTAAACACCTGTTTCTGTTACAGTTACAGGACATGCAGCTTCTTTACAAAAAAAAAAAATTTTTATCCGATTTCAAACGTCCTCAAACATACAAATTACATTTCAAACTACAGTAAAGACTGTAGACAAACTTTGACTAACAATTCACAACTGGAACTGAATAAACTAATAATGACAGGAAATTAACATATTGGAGACAAGAGGCGGGAACACAAGACACGCACGAAAGGGGACATAACTCCCCCTCCCGGAAGGCGCGTTCCGCGCCGTAACAGCAGTAGGGGGGGTGGGCATCTGGAGACCCCTCAGCACAGATATTAAGTCCTGAAAATATAGCTACAATAAAATTGCACATTGGAAATAAGAAATTCTAACTTTTTTGTGAAATTTTTTGATGCTTGAGTCAGAGGCAATTGAGTAAGGCCGGCGGGCAGTCAGAGAGGCCGGCGGCATTGATAGCGGTGGGCCGTGGGCTAGGGTTAGCCGTGGATGGCGGCGTCGATTCTGTGAACAGGGCTTTTTTTCGGGATTTTGAGCGCCACGGCGGCGTGAATTCCGCGAACGGCAGGATGGAAGAGCCGCGAACGGCGGCGTAAACTGCGATCCAAACTAATCTTAACACTTTCTAGATTTCAATTTTTGCAATAAAAGTATTCAAGATACATTCTAACGGCTCCAGTTTACATTAATAGCAACCCCTGACATGTCTTTATCATCCATGGGGGGTTTCAGAAAATTCCTTGGATGCCTGTCCAAAGTACTGTATAGGATTTGTCACTGGAAAACAAATCCTGTCAGTCTCAATCAATGATTCTGCTCATTTACAACATGAATTGTATTTTTTTATGCTTACAATTCTTTCAATGGAATCGATAGCTAACAATGCAAAGCTCCATTCTAGAAAGAAGAGTTTCCAAGCATACAAACTCCACTCGAGTCAATGCATTCCTCTTTTGTTGCTCAGCTGTCCTTTTGTGTATTCTGCAGTGATTATAGAGCAGGCAAACTTTGCTCATGCTATATTTACATCCACGATTGCTTATGAAGTGCCATTTTTCAGTTGAAGACAACAGAAATACAACTAATAACCTTCTGAAAGAGTTGCCAAGATAACTTCTTATGAGCCGTTTTACCCACAGCCCACATTTATGCTGCAAAAAGCATACAAAAACAAAAATTCCTATTTGATCATATCACGCAGATGAAAACTGGTTATTTTTTGCCTGCCTTGCACATTTCAGCGGTGTGCTTTTATTGAAAAAATGTTTTTTGAGGGATGTAATACACAATTTAATGCAGTAAAATGTGTATTTATCATCAGACCTTTAACAGCAAAAAATAAATTGAGGAAAATTTAGGACATTGCAACACTTGCTAGGACATTGCCAGGCACCCTAAATGTCATAATAAAATACTTAAATAATAAGCAAAATAGTATCGCAGTGCATTAAAAGTGAAGTGTGTAATGTCTGCATAAATAGAATTCACCAAATCTAAGCCAAGCTGATGTTGCTCTTTTGGGCAGCTCAGATAAACTTTTTGGTAAATCAACGTATCGATGGCTTATCTAAAAGTTACCTCCATTACATTCATGCTTCACTTACACTAAAAAAGAAATGTTGGTTTGGATCAGACAAGGCAGGTTTATGTGCTCAGACTTTGTGCTGGATGCTTCTGGCTCAGTCGGTGCAGTGATGTGGAAATTCTGGAGATCCAGACAGCTGTGAAACAGCAGGCCGACTGCCAAACAGTGCAGAATAAGGTGGAGCCAAAGACTGGGGAGGCCCCACCGTGGACTCTACACCCTCCGCACCAGTCTAACATTGTGCCTCAGATCTCTGCCTAATGAGACAGGAAAAATGGAACAAGTATTCCATGTCATGCATTGGGAATGCGGTGTGCATTTATACAGTCCAGTATGTAGAATCATTTTGTTTATAGCCTACCAATGATCCATTGTACTTCCAGGTCACAGGCTCCTCCCAGCTTTTCACTATTCTCAAATATAATTTTTGCTGATTCAATGGAACAATAAACTGTCTCCAAGTTAAAGCTGAAGTTGTAATGTGTCAAATTGCACAAAAAAAGACTGTTTTCATTTTCAAACAGGTTCCTTGAACATTTCTCATTTCTCATTCAAACAGATAGTCCTGTCCCCAGTGTGTTAACATTGGTTAAATCAGTGTTGGGCTGGATAGAAAATTAGGGCTGCATGATATATTGCATGCGATAGTCATGCGCATTTAGTCAGTAAAGACGGTTTTGTGATTAGCTGTAAATCTCCATCAGCTGTTTTCAAATGGAGCGGCATTTAATACACAGAGCCGTAGATCGCGGACAAGCTACGCAATATCGCATTCACTATCGCATGCGATTAATCTGCGATTCTGAGCGCGAATTGCGTAACTTGTCAGTGAATTTACAGGTCTGTGTATTAAATGCCGCTCCATTTGAAAACAGCTGATGGAGATTTACAGCTAATCACAGAACCGTCTTTACTGACTAGATGCGCATGACTATCGCATGCAAAATATCGTGCAGTCCTAGTTGGAATGTTCAAACAGAGCAGTGTTTTGATAACGCCACAATGTGTTACACTTTTTGGGGAAGTGATCATTCATATTTTAAACAGCTGAAGACCAAGAGTGTGTTCGTCACTTTGAGAGTGAATAAACTAAACAGCCTGAATAATCAGGGTTCTTGAGTAGCCGGGGTGAAAATGTGCAGAGGAGGAAGGTCAGAAGCTGTTTTGGAAAGAATGCTGTGGGTGATGACCAGGGGCCCGTATTCATAAAGTACTAAGAATCCTCTCAGAGAGTCCTAATTTAGCTTAAAAATTTCTAGCTCTTTGCTTAAAAGTGATCAGACCCAATCTGAGAGCAATCTGACGAGGAAATGACAAAACTTTATCTTAGTGTGAGGCAGGGCTCCCCATTGCTAGCTATGACACAGTCTTTGAAGACTTTTTGGTTGTCAAGAAGGTAGAGCGCTTTAGAGTAGGGTTTTTTTATAAGACTTTGTGCGTAATTTTTTTGTTTTAGTACTCTCTCTCTCTCTCTCTCTCTCTCCTCGGCACACCACACACACATTTATTCTTTTTTTTTTATTTCTTTATTTTTTATTACCATGCTGTCATACTAACGTACGTATTTTATGGAAATGAACAGCGACACAATAAGGTTCTGAAAGTGCTTCCCAAACACCCAAATTCTTGCATTTTTCCAGTTGCCAATATGTTAATGTATTAATGTAGTGATTTTATTCCAAGTCTGCGCAGTGTCAGGGATGTTAACCAGTTTTAGAAAACATGATCCTTGATCTAATTAAATCATGATTGGGCTCATATGAGCAGCGTCTATTTCTTCTCCTCTTGTGTCATGTTTGTTCCATTTTCTTTTCTGCTAAAGAAACTCTTAAGCTCTTAAAAGTCCTCGTCCGTACTCCTCAAACATTTTCGGACCTAAGACCTCTTTTAAGGGTTAAGATGCTTTCTGAATTACTTTTTTCTTAACTAGGATGTTTTCTTTAAGAGGGAAAAAACACATTTCTAGAATTCTCTTAGAATTTTGTTACTAGGTGCAACTCTTAGCACTAAGATTTTTCATGAATACGGGCCCATATCACAGGTGGAGAAGTACGGTAGTAAAACCCTCGGGCTGAAGTGGGTTGGACTACCATATATCTGAACTTTTTAAAAGCAATGAGTCCATTTCTTTCCATGATAAAGAGCTTGTTTCCTTATGTGCAGATAAGTTCACCTAATTTACAATACATGCAAAACTTTATATCACAACCAACCAGGAGCAACAATACAAAAACAAAATGTCATATTAAAAGCATTCAAGGTGTGAATTTGAAAAGCCAAAAAACGGTATACATGATTCCTATATAGATTCAGAATAGCATATTTGATAATCAGTGTTAGGGAAAGTTACTTTTAAAAGTAATGCATTGCAATATTGCGTTACTCCCTAAAAAAGTAACTAATTACGTACTTAGTTACTTTTATGGAAAGTAATGTTTTACGTTACTTTTGCATTACTTTTTGCATATGAGCAGGACTTGGTTGTTTTTACTACAATAAGTTATATTTATAGCAAATGTAAAAGCCCTCACACCAAAAAGTGTAATGAATATAAACCTCAGGCTGAAGGAAGAGTAAATTCACGTCTGTCAAACCTCTGCGAGTAAATCACTCGCATTTGCGACAAAATTTCACTCTGGGCAACTAAATTATGTTAATATTAGCCAATGGCTAATCAATTCTCAGATTTTATTCGCCAGTGTGTGAGTTGGAGGCTAAGTATAAGTTTAGCACATAAATATTCACTCGCGGAACACTGACTGAGCGCTTCAGTGCTTCACTCTCAGTCAAGCGATCTGTGCTGTTTTTCAGTTCATCTCAATGGATGCGCAGCACAGCTGTATTTGTTTCATCTGTTTTTAGCGAGTGGGATGAATTAATGCACATTCACGTTTAGTCTAGAACTACAGTAAGATCATGTTCACACAGCGCACTGTCAGTCAATAAATGGGGAAAATGTAACTGGCATAAATTTTTTTTTAAAGTAACAGATATTTTCTTGTAAATTAAAAAGTAATGCGTTTATTTACTAGTTTAATTGAAATAAGTTATATTACGCAACTCGCGTTACTTGTAATGCGTTATCCCCAACACTGTTGATAATAAAATCAATATTTACTGTTCATTTTTAAAAGAGAAAATATCTGCATGTTTCCATTTGTTTTCCAGTTTTAAAAAAAAGTTGTAAAATCAAGTTCTTAAAGCAATTAAAATGTGAAATTATTATTATTGCTGAGAACCTGAGCTGGTCTTAAACTCCGAGAAACCGCCCATTTGCTCGGGGGGGTAATGGGGGGAGGGGTTAAAACTCCTTTATGTTAGCAGTAAAACCAGTTCTAACACTCCATCGCACTTCCCAATCCAATCAATAGCTGTGAACAGCACAACGTTTATATTCCAGCACACGTTTTCCATACAATTTGCATTTCATCTTTAGTACATTTGTTTAAAATGTGTGACGCACAGGAGAACATTTGAACAGTGGAGTCAAGAGCTCTCCAGCCTCATGACAGAGGCTCCTCTTTCACACTGACATAAGCAGAATGAATTGCTTTCTCCCTGTTCTGATTAAGCTCAAGTGCTCTCGTAGCTCTGCAGAAGTGGAAGGAAATTAAGACAAAAGTAGCCTTTCTGATGAATATGAATGAAAGGTTTATAAAAGATCTCTAATTGTGCCCAAGCTTCTCGACAGAGTCTAGTTCCTGTCTGTTGTTGGAGCAGTTTTTCTTTGAGCCAGTTCAACTGATGATGTGGGCTTCTGGCCATTGATGCAAGACCACACCTTCTGAATCAACAGACCTCAATAACCTCAATAAATAATGAAATATACTTTAGGTCAATGAACCTACAATGAATTTGAGTAAATTGGTCCTATCTTAGATGGATGACCACCTGGGTTGAGCAATATTCAAAATGTAAGAACCTGCTTCACAAGTTGTAATTCACAGGACGTTGAAGTGGAATTTCAATTGGAATGACAGGAAGAGGACTTTAATGAGTTGCAATTCAAAAAAAATTCAACAGTCACACAATAGGGGGGGGGGGGGGGATTTCAATAGTCCAGCACAACAACAAATTGGGAAAGAACTTCTATTCTTCTGTAACCCTGCTTGTTTGGCACAGCTGTGTTTGCCGTAGCTATTTAACACAAGAAATCCACAACGATATGCATTCAGATGAAATTCAATTATATAATAAAGGTAAATCTTCATTGTTACACTGTAATGTGAAGGTATATTACCTAACAGCATGAAATATGTTTGGTAAAATCTATTTATGGGTTCAAATGTGTGCTTTTTGTCAGAGCAAATTTTCACATGCACGAATGTCTTTTTTTCTCTCTTTTTGTAGCCAAGGCTAATGGGAGAACTTACAGAGTCTCTCGTTTTAATTCAAATTTTAATTCTACATCCTGTTTGCCTGCTACATTGATTTAAAATTTCATAACTGAACTGGACTAAACTGCACACACTCCTGATGGACGTCTTATTACTTCTGACAGTGGTCTGAATATGACCAGGACTGAATTATACTGCGAGGAACCTTCTAACACACCTTCATTTAAACAGCATTCAGCTACCATTGACTCTTTGAAGAATATCTTTCACACTCTTCAAGTGTAACAATAAAAATCCATTGGCAGAGGTCTATGGTTGCAGATGTGATTTGTAAGATGGGAGTGTGTTTGCACAGCTGTTTAGGTCATTGCAGGCAATCCTCCGCCGATATGAACATCTCCTGCTGCCTCCTTCAATGCGACTGATGATCTAGTAGCTCAGTATACACACCCTAACATCCTACAAGATTCCCTGCTAGTTCTGCAATGTTCTCAGAGGGAACACGCGTGTAGCTGGTTTTGTAAGGAAATGCATGTCTGGATCTTTCCTTAGGAATGGAGTAAATATATACTGGTCGGAGTACAACCAAAATAGAAAGCTCTTTTCCTTCCTGGAGTGTTTTCTTGGAGCAACTGTGTCATAAATAGTGGTTGCAATGTCACAAGGCCAATTGGCTTGCCATTCATGGCTTGTTTTGACCTCAGACACCTGACCTGAAGGGTTTACTGGGTTAAATTCGGTCTAACCATATGATTTACATATACGGGAGGAACTAAAGTGTTAGGGATCATATAGCATTTTCCATCCTGGCACCCACACATTCCTACATGCCAAATTTGGTTCAGCCTCATAATACATCCTGTAATTTCATGAATTTCACCAACTGAGAATAAATTGAGCTAATATTATTTAGAATTGAGCTATTCTTTTTGTAACCTATTCAAAACTAAATCAAACTCTAAACGGTGAAAGCTGATGTTCCAGAACTCAATCAAATGGGTGCAGTTTTCTTTCTGAAAACCAAGATTGAATGTCACCTTGCTAATGATGGAGCTTCAGTACAGGATCTTGGACAAGGTTCAATGTACGCTCCCTGCTGGCACAACAGGCGCTATGTGTCAGTACTACTGTGCAATCAAACTGGATGAAAACACATTTATCTTCACTGAACAGAAACTAGCTTTACTCTCAAGTATATGCTGGTAAACAAAACAAGCCGTAACAAAACAGCAGTAGTAGAAAAACTTGCTTCTTAAATCATCATGAAGTCAAAAGTGACCTATTTATTTCACTGCTCTCATTGTGGACAATTCACTGGTGAATGTTATTCCAAAGGAAAAAAAGTACCGGTATTTGTAATCTTTAATCAAAATGTACTAACTTTCTCTTCCTCTGAAACAACTTTTCCACTGATGTCACTTAGGCTCTGTAGACTATTAGATAATGTTAATCAAGAAGTCAAAAAAATATTTAGACAAAGTGTTAATCTCAAAATCACTCTGGTTTTATTCTGCTAAGTATTTTCCGAGATCTAATCAATTCCAGATGAATACGATCATTTCTTTTTTTTTCACTGAATTTCTCTTTTCTTTTGAAAATGCGTCATTAAAGAAGTAAAATTCCAGAAATAAAAATCCTATTAATTTTCCAATTCTACACAAACCTTCTTACCAACTCACTTCCTTCCTACTTTATTGCCTAAAATATGACATATTTATTGAAGAATTCTTTAAAATTTCTATGGAGAAAATGAAATTACCTCAGGGACCAGCACTGCAGAGAAAGTGGGCCGTAACAGTTGCAGTCTGTTCACATTGACTTTAATCGAAGGACTAGACTCCGATCACTCATGACATCTTTGCATTGAGTGCCATTTACTATAAATCCACCCAATAACAAATACTGCAGCAAGGTGAATACAGGAAACTAAATGAAATGAATGCCTTTGATGCTCCAAAGCAGGGCAGAATTTGCATGCATGAGATGTGAAATGGTTGTGAAAAGCTGGCACTCTTTAGTGGTGGTTTGCATGTCACGCATTAGCTGCTTTGAATTGTCGTTGGAAACGGGTCATGCATCATTGTTTGAAAAAATATATCACCTTCATAAAGGGGAAACTGCTAGTTTCATCTGGCCAGACAAGAACGACGGAGTTTTGGTTCCTTCAACACACAATTTTCTTGTTTAATAATTTAAGGCTGCTTTAACACAATCTGTACTGTAAAAGGCACTAGGCCCTATAAAAATTATCTAGGGCTGCAGCTAACGATTATTTTTATTGTTGACTAATCTATCGATTATTTTTTCGATTAGCCGACTAATCCATCGATATTTTTTTTCAATTCATATATTTATTATTTTCTCATCAGTTGATGAATTCTTTAGTTAAACTATCAATAAATAAAAACAGTATGAGAAAAAAACATTTTTCTCATAATTAATACTTTACAAAAAAGAAATAATAACAACAACAAAGAAAGAAAGGAGGAACGAAATAAAGAAAATAACAATAAGTAAAGAAAGATAATAACAAGAAAAGAGAGAAAAGAAATAACAATAAATAATGAATAAAAAATGAAAAAGAAAACAACAATAAATAAAAAAATAAGAAAAGAGAGAAAGAAAAATAATGACAATAAATAAAAATAAGAAAAGAGAGATAAAAAATTTAAAATAACAATACATAATTAATAAAAAAAAGAAAGAAAGAAAGAAAGAAAGAAAGAAAGAAAGAAAGAAAGAAAGAAAGAAAGAAAGATACAGGGCAGTGATACAATACAATCAATAGAAATGTACATTATGGTGCATTCACAGTTCTGTTTGGGACTGACAGCAGTTGCTTACAGGTGAGAGACTTGAAATGTTTTATTTATTCAGCAGATTAAAACATCTGCTTGAGTACATATCTGTATATGAATGAACAGCTGAAGTCACAACCGCATTCAGGACACTAGAGCGACAGAATAAAAAATGGCGTCATAACACCGGGAAGTTTTATCACAGCTGACAGCCCGTTTTTAAATAAATGAGCCCAGTCGAGGCTTGTCCTATCCATCACACAGTTAAACAACTAACAATGATTTTAAATGCTTTGTTAGCGAGTGCAGAGAGCGCGTTTGGTGCGCGCGTCTCAGAGATTGCGTGATCATGCCCAGAGCACTGACGGCAGCTCCGGTGGATCATAAGAGGAACGCAAATCATTTCTCCGTCTCCGTCTCTGTGGGTGAATTAAACCCGTCATGATTATATAGGCAACTCTATGTCCCGTGCTTTTCCATTCATTCAGCATAGCTTCGAATGTGGTTGTGAATAAAGGCGTCAGTTTGACTATATATATGCAGTTCTGACGGCCGTATAATAATAGAATAGTCTATGAACGCTCTATGAAGTGAAGTGTTGCCATACTAGTCTTTATCTTCTGCTCTAGAGTCTTGTTTGTGTTAAACATGGCAGAAAAACATAGTTAAGTAGGGAAAACTGCAGGCTCGCGCAATGGACGTGGCTAAAGGTGCGACGCATCGACGCACTCCATGCTAATCAACGTATTTTTATAATCAACGTAATTGATGACGTCGATGAATCGCTGAAGCCCTAAAATAATCGTGACTTGACTTGACTTCACTTGAAACTGGCTGAGACCCTATCAGTTGTGGAAAGATTGATCCAGATGGACAGAGTGCTTAGACACGCTTTGCTAAAATATCCTCACTGTCAAACTAAATTTTTACTTTATACAAACAACTGAAACGATTTTCAAAATATCCTATTTTATAGGAACAATTCGTAATAAAACAATTCATACAAGTTTGGGGGTGGGGGAGCTATTTATTTGCACACCGTGACTAAAGCCTGGTTTATTACATTTTCAACGGTGGTCAAATCATAGTATACAAGCTATTGGGTGCTCAATCACCAGTTTGCTCCAAATATTTTATAATATTTGCTCAAACCGCTACTATCACAATGCTGATCATAAAATGTGCAAACAAATCTGAATTCTATTGAGAATATTATTTCAAAACATGGAAAATCAAACATCAAAACATTACTATCAAGCACCAACATTAATAAGAAGGCTTAACTACTCTTGACCCCTTACCCTTAGAAAGTATTTTTTTATTGTATTAAAATTGTTACTGTGGAAAATATTGTAGTAACTTCTTGGTGAAATTTGTAATAAATAATCTGTTATAAGAGTACAGTATGTTGTTGCTAGAGTTTCAAAATGTACAAGCTGCTAATTCTCATTATGCTATAGTTAACAAAAAAGTCTACATTGGATCAAGCATGGTAATAGGAGCTATCAATGATGATACCTGTAATTAGCCCTACTGTAACAATGCAACTATTACAAGAACTACAGTACATTTTCATAAGGCCAAGTACAACACAAAATCAAGAGCTTTAAAGTCCGTAACTTCATGAATTATTGACGAAGCAGTCAATTTTCTCCATGTCTAACATGTGGAACTGATATTAGGAAAACCTCTCTTTGAATATTCCAAGGTATGATGTACATCATTAACAGAACTTAATGAAATATAAACAATTGTAACAAATGCTGTAGTTAGATAATTACAATTACTATGGTACATTTTCATAAAATCAAGTATAAAGTAGAATCAAGAGCTTTAATATGAACTTCATGGATTATTGACCAAGCAATCAATTTTCCCCATGTATAAAATGTGTTCTGTTCTGATAGCTAATATTCGGGAAGCTTGGCTTTGGATATTCCAAGAGATGACGTGAACGTGTAAAAGCCCGATGGAATTAAAACTACATCTGTTAAGGAGTAAGAAAATAAAAATTTTCAGTATTAAAAAAGTTAGTTTGATGACACTTCCCAAGCAATACATTTTGTCAAACTGATAGGGTTCCAGATGCTTCAATAATTCAAACCCCTCACATATTTTATGCAAATAAGTAATTGTTAACTATTACTTAATTGCAGCTGTGTTATTAACCATTGTTTTGCTTGTGTGGATGATAGGTAAACTACCACAAAAGTCCATTCTGAATGCATAAATAAATCAATGAATCAATAAATCAATCCAACAAGGGCCAGCATGCCCTAGAACCCCACTTAAATGGTTTCTTCTTAAATTCCCCCAATGTTTAGACCAGACCTACTGTACACCCTTGCATATAGGTCTGTTGTGCTTAGAAATCTGAATGAATCGTACACCTGATGATGGGGTGTACAGGGAAAACTCTTGTGCAAGCCCATGCAACACTCCAGGCCTATAAACAATGAATTAGCCTCCTGCTCTAGTGTGGCCTTGAAGTCAGCCAGCCAGCTGCCGCATTGTGTCACGTGCATCACTGAGCCACTGCTCCAGCATGTTCATTGTCTCATGGATATCCCAGCCCTCAGTGCCAAACACACACACCATACTATATCAGAGAGGTCTAATATTACATCCAATTGTTGTGCCACTGGCTCTACTCATTTATCTTAACAGACATGTCAGTTTCTCATGATACACAAGAACAAATCTCCAAAGCTGGCACAGATCTGTTGCAGGCTCCTGTCTGACAAAATAAAACGTGAGCAGTGAGAGCTGTAATAATACCATGAGAGGCATGCAGGGCTCTGACACAGCTGAAAGATTTCATAACAAAGAGCAGAGGGACAGCATAAACAAAGGGTGAGGTATGGGCCAAACAATAATGGACTCAAAGGAATGGGAGTCTTTAAAGATAATGACAGTGGAGTATGTAAATGAGCGTGGTCTGAACTGAGGGATTTGTGAGGAGCAGTACTACAAAACAATGGGTTCAGTGCCAAGGCTTAATTATTATTACACATACAATAATCTAAAATGTCACTTTAAAAACAAGATGTGATTTAAGTACAATGAACAGGTAGCCAATGAAAGAAAAAAGACAAAGGCTGAAAAAAGAGGGAGTTCTAAATGTTTGGAACATCGTTAAGGAACTGTTCAAACTCATACTGAAATTATTATTATGTACTCACCTGTATGGTGTGCTGTATCTATATGCTGTTAGTTTTTCCCAGAGACGCAAAAGGATACATTTTGAACAGTTAACAGTTTATAGTGACATATGTTTGTCGACGTCCAATAAGAACACAAAAGTATCATAGCATAGTACATGTGGGCTGAATCAACACGATATTTTTGTTGGAGAAACAGGCCGAATTGTCGAATCTCGATGTGCCTTTATCGTCTTTTTAATAATAAGTTGTAAAATACAAAACATATATAAAATGTTGAATAATGTCTGACGGAATCTCCGGCACCGACGGCAAAAGAAGTCAAAACAAACGTATTTTTCTATCAACTAAGAAAATAACACGTATGATCCGGTTCTTTATATTGAATCAGCAATATACGGCGCAGTTCGGTTTGATTCACAAGCATGACTCTAACGAACCGGTTCTTGTAATGAATCGTTCGAAAAAGATTGAAGAACTCACCGTTTTGAATCAGTCTGACGCACTCTTCGATGAACTCTTCAGTGAATCAGGCAGAGTGCTGAGTGAATTAACATCTGATTCACATACTGAATAGGAAGTTATCATTACTTTCAGTCATGTTTGTTTACTAAAATCAGTATCATTACTAATTAGTAGACAAGTTACTTATTTGTATATATATATATATGTATAGATATATATAATTAAAGGACGTGACGTGTGGCCAAGTATGGTGTCCCATATATACAGGCCATATATATTCCTCTAGTCTGTATTGCACCAGTTTCAGTTTTTGTTTTTTTTTGTTTTTTTATCAGCGATGGCTGGTTCCAGCTCACTGGCAGTCCTCTCGACTCATCTCCTGCAGGGTCCGCGGACACAGCACAAGAACAAATTGTGGCGGGTATGCTGTCATATTCTGACACTCCAATGTTTTAGTGTGACTCAAGCTCTCTAGTATGACTGTGTGCTGATGTTTCTGTCTGACTCTTTTATTTTCTTTACAGGGCTATGGTGACAAATAAGAAAAGGCAAGATTAGCACATTTATAGTGAGTGAATTCAATCATTGTGATGGCTGGTGATGCCAGTGAGCCACTCCCCATGGGCAGCACACTGGCACTCTGAGTCACTGCAACAATGCACATTTGCATTCTCGCTTCTCTCTTTGCTTTGCCAGCACTTTATAAAATCCACTCACACATCAGAGGGCTCAATATTTGTTTAATCTTGTTGATCTTACTCTCCACAGAGCAAAACTCAGCTGGAATGCAATTTTATCTGGGCCATTTAACATCTTCTTGAGTATTGATTAATAAAATATAGTTGTTTTTCAACCAGCCATGGCTGTTTTCACTTGATTTTCACATACATACTTTGTTGGGAGGAATGTGAGGTCAGAATAACACTACAGTATGTATTCTATCCATACCAGTATGGTGATTACTGTAATTACCTTCCAAAGAAAAATGAGCACCCGCACTTAATAGCCCACTAAGCACTGAATTTACATCAGATGAATTATAGACACAGCAAAGCCTGGGCTCTCTCAAGCATTCCTCCAAATATATTGGATTAAATGAAGGCTTGGCAGAAATCCTGGATCAAGACACATCACCAAACAGAAGTCATGTTGTTCTAGTATAACAAGTGAGGGCTGTGTATGATGAAATTCCACCAGAGTCTGTATCGCTCTCTGGAAGAGAAGACTGAAAGTACTGGAGATCAGCTCTCAATGATCCACAGGGCCATCAAAAGAGAACACATGTTAACAATTGTTGAACATGTCTCTGGCCCTTCATGGGGAGTGCGTCCGATATTGGTTACACATTCTCCGCTCTCCTGGAGTGCTCACCAATCGGCCGCATGTTGACTGAAGTGTGCTCTACCATTCTTTTTCCAGGCCTTTAAGAATGGGCTATAGCCAAGCTTTGAAGAGCAAAATCTAATCTCATAGACATGAGTGCTCAGACTATCCTTGAAGGCTAATATACGCAGGAGAACGAGTGGGCCTGAGGGAAGTGCAGCAGATTTAAGCCTTTGTCCTTGGGGCCTGGAAGAAAGACCCATCACATGGGGGCTTAGCTCAGTTTCTCCACCATGAATCATAGAGTCTCCTTCTCAAAGAGTTTGAGTTGAAGAAAAGCATCTTTTAATAATAATAAATATATGAAGGAGTGGATTGCAGATCTACAACGGCCCTCATAATAATGTTAATTATAATATTTGTTGAATAATTATTTATCACAGTTACATTTATGCATGTTAGAAAACAAGTTGAATATGGCTTTAGTCAGCCTTTTTACTCTCCAAAAAGCTGATCTCATTGTGTGTGTGTAGTTAACCATATTTGATTAGATTCAGGGCAGAGCCCGGCAACCTTGAAGTACAGATAAGTGTTCTCTGCGTATGTGTGTGAATGTCTATCTTTGCAGCTAGATGCAGAGAGAGAGAGAGCTCTAGGAGGAAATCGTCATTTGCCGTCACCCTGGTGTCCAGGGTAACAGATATACGTCTCTGGAGAGACCTATTGCGTCTGACCTCTGATCTGTTGTCACCAAAATAATCGCTTGAAGATATGCTTCGAGTTTTACGTCCATGTGTGGAGATTTTCTAAGTTTATCTACCAACCAGAATCTTGCTTACCTATGTATTGACGGAATTAGTGACCTCTGTTAGAGTATAACTATTGGTATCTAGAACATGGAAGTAGAGCGGCAGACAAACTCCATCGCGAGTATTGAAGCTGTCTTCTGCTGATGAAACTACAAACTATTTTTCTTCAGTCTGACTCCTGGTCTTTGTTCAACACACCTGGTCCTTGGGTTTTAACTGTTTTCCCCAACGTATATATATATATATATATGTCCAAATGTATTGTATTGTATTTTTTACTTTTTTTTTACTTGGTCAGGCAGCCATGAAATCACTTTTCCCTGATAAGTATCTGAATAAGCCAAGAATGCTAAAATGAATGAATTAATCTTACATGGAAAGCAGTGTAATCATGTTCAAATGCATATCTTTGAACTTTGAAACTTGGTCGGGTGGCCATAGTCACCTTTCTCAATCAACTGAAATATAAGCCTCATTGACTTATAATATGGTTGCTAATTGTATATGCCAATCAAATGTTGTATTTTGAATGTAGGTGTGCTTCTCAACTAGATTAACCTGCAAATAAATGGTATCTATGTTGCCCTTTGAGAACTTAACATAGTCTGAAACAACAAAAACAAGACCATATTGGAAATTTGGGTGTACTTCATATATCTGGGCTCTGCTCAAATCCAGAAAACACACATATTTGACATCTCAGATCAGTTAAGATGCAGTCGTTCTTCATTCATTATCATTCACCCATGAGATAGCCTATAGGCTTATGATTCATGAAAAAAAAAAAAAAAATAATTCCTTTGATTCACATAACATGACACAAGATAAGGGTGATGCACAAGACAAAAACACTTGATCCGTCAAATTCAATGTGCATCTACAAGATGTTATCTATATATGTTGTGCCTTTAACACTCAAAGCGCAAACTGACGTCCCCTGTCTTGCCTTATTAATAGCTGTTCTAAACCCCATTTCTGGTCTCTGACTCTAACGATGATAACCATAAGATAGATGAGCAAATATAAATACACTCTCTTCTTATTGGTCTCTGAAGTCCAATAAAACAAAAAGAAACCCTTGCACACCATCTCCAGTGGACAAAGACTTGGTCTACCTGAAACTAGACCAGGTGGAATAGTTTCCTTGGCAACAAACTGACATTTATTTGTGCACTTGCCCTAGGGTGTTTGAGGCTACAGAGACACCACAGAGTCGGTGCTTTATATGGATTTGCATGATTTGAGTGCAAGTCATGTGACTGAGGGGATCTCCAATCACAATAATGTGCTTGCTATTCAAAATGTTGCTGCTTTATGCTAGTATTTTTTTTATTAAAATGACGTTTGAGTTTAAAGATATTTCTCAGTTATTATAAGTAATAGATAAATGAATTATTTTAAAATTAAATTAAATAAATAAAACACTTGATTGATTATAAATTAAAAAGAATTCAGACTTTCCAATGTCCTTTTCCTTTAGTGATTCATTTGTCACCCCCTACAGAACAGAATGATGTATTGCACTCGTCTTTGCATGCACTAAAATAACTTTTTTACTTTTAATGATGTACATTTTACTATTTTCGCTCAAAGCTAAAATGCATTTAAAAAATGTACTAAACTAATATTTTGTATTGCCTTTCCAAGAAAATATAGGTTCTGCACAGTTTTCTGATCAACTCAAATTCCTCTGCACACCTGAGGGACTCATAAAAGAGGTTTAATATGAATGCGGATGGGGGGGTGACGAGAGCTCTGTCCATGGGCGTGACTCTTCATGGCTGGCTGCACTCTATAAGCATTTGTAAAGGGTGTAAAAAACAAAGCACATCTCATATTACATTCCCTGTCCATGGAAAACTCATGGGCACAAAATTTAAACTGATCTCCTGGAGCTTTACCCGTCAAGAAACAAGAAACAAACCAACCACTGGACTAGAGGGACCCCCCCCCCCCCCCCATTAAAAAAAAATCTTAATAAAACCCTTTTCTTATGGATAAATTAAAATACAGGATGGAATCCTATCTCATGCAGTTTGAGGTTTAATTTGCCACCTTTTCCCACAACAAAAGCTTTGTAAGAGTTGTGAATGGCAAATGGCCAGAAGTCAGCCAATCACCTTTTGCCTTTTATGTCGCTCTTTGGCATTTAAAAAGAAACATCCGTAACTGGGCAATTCAAGCACAAAGCCATCCTGTATACAGTGACATTGCCCTTGGGAGGAACAAGGAAAACAACTCCAGTGTTGCCAGAGAGTCACTTCTGCTTCCTCAAAAACCCTGCAAAAACACTTGAATTAACCCTTTGGGGTCTGAGAAGCGCAATTGCATTTTGATCATCGTTTAACTAAAACAGCTGAGCGAGTGTTAAGATCTGAGATCAGAACTTATGGCTTAATATATTTGGAATGTGTAGCCACAGAGTGACATTCCTTTTGATTTGCACAAGAGTTATTACAGTTGACCTTTCATACACTTTACTAAAGTAGGCAGAAGGTCACCATTTTTTATTCATTTATTTTTGTATGACACCAGAATATCTCCAAGTCACCACTAAATGTGCCACATACTGAGAAAAAATGAAACAATGCCTTGATAAAGAAGTCTTAAGTATAAGAGTCACATATGTTCCATATCTGAAAAAATAGAAACAATGCCTTGAGAAGTCTATAAGATTTCAGAGTACCATTTCTTTAAAAGGATTGCTATACCTGTCACCCTAAGGAATTCAAGAGAATCCTGCATCCATTCCAGAGCAATACCTTCACCTTCGGAATTCCCATAAACAATTTAAAGATGCTTTATTTTAATTGTAATATTATTATTTTAAAAATAGTAATATGTTTAGATTATTTTTAATTGTTTATTATATATAGGCTATATAAGCTTTGTTTTTATATTTATATATTTAAGTTGATAAGTACTAGCTAAGGACAATACATTTGAGATGAATCAGACAACCACTGCAGGCTTTACAATAGTTTGTTTCAAAGTTGATCAATTCATGGTATTACTGTATTTATGTAGAATAGAATATGAAAGTTTTATTACTTATATATTTTACTCATAAATCGAAAAATACTATTCTAAAAAACCCACAGAATATTAAACATATTTTGTGTGAAAATGATTTGGAGTAAAGTGGCCTTGAGAACACACAGTCAAAAGTTTATTTTTATCCTGAGTTAAATTGACAGCTCATCATTATAAATGCATCGAAAATAGTAAAATAGTTAAAATAATATCTTAGGGGGAAACAGAGACTCATAAAACAACAAAAGAAGAAATAAACGCAGTTTAAAAGATAAAGATAGTTAAAGATAGTTAATCATGTTGCTCATTAAGCTTTTAAATTATTTAAATATTTACCTTCATTCAGTCATTTCTGTTATGTGTAATTTTTGTTATGTTTGTATTTTTTTATTTTACTTTTGACTGCCACACAAACCAAAGCCACACTGTGTGTAAAGTGGATGGCTGTTAGATAGTATGCACCCAAACAAATGTACCGCAATGCTTTAACAAGTGACTGTGCGGAACCTCCGACATACAGCATTATCCGGGGAAGCTCATTGTCATTGCACCAGCGTCAGGAAGTGCGCATGTTTTGAAAGATGGCGGACGTTCCTAATGATGCACCGGAACGTAAGTTCTATGAATGTTAATTCATTTTCACATTAAGCGTATAGACCCCCAGTTTCCAAGGCTGCCATCTGTGTACAGTTTAAATGACGCTTTCGCCAACTCTACACATATTCGACACGTTTCGCTGTGCCTCTCGGATGTTTATGTCTTGGAAAATGACATGTGTCATATCAGGGAGTCTGTCACAACAGCTGCTTAGACCTTTTTCATCACTGTTTACTTTAATATCCACACATACAGTTACAATATGCTGTCAAGCTAAGCGTGGGAACTTCGTTCTGCTCTTTGAATGGCATAGTGAACTTATGTCTAAGTCCATCTGTCTTTCAGTGTATTAATAATCTCGGTTAAAGGCAAAAAGGGAGGGTAAAACTTACAGAGGCATCACTACACATTTCTGTTTATTATTTGCTTAAGTCTGTTGTCATACTCTTTAGACTGTCCGGGCACAAGCAGTGACCAGGCTGGTAAATCATCAGCATGTCAAGGATGCCCAAACCAAAACATATGTGCGTCTGATGCTGCCAAAGCTCCTGATCCAGGTATACATACATGCATAAATATCACTGTGTGAGCAGTTTCCTTCACGGTGCTTTGAATGCTCATAAAGAAAGAACAAACACAATTAAATGGAAATTGTTCTAAATGTTATTTCAAGATCTGTCCTTTAGATTTGTCAACAGACGATGATGTACAACAACAATGTTCTTTTTTTATTAAAATAGCTTGTTGGCTCTATCTAAATCAGAAATGTGTGACTTTGTTTAATCTCATTGCAGCCATAGAGGAAATCAGACAGAAATTGACCTCTGTGAAGCACAAGATTCTGGTTTTGTCTGGAAAAGGGGGTGTCGGGAAGAGCACGTTCAGCGCACATTTGTCTCATGCGTTGGCTAGTGATGACTCCAAAGAGGTAAGACCAAAGAAGGCTGCATCTCTGTTCTATGCTGCAGATTTTTTTCAAAACACTGAGTAATGCAGAACTGCAGTAGTGTTATACAGTTTAGTATTTTAAAGTTTTTTTTTATTATTTGATTGGGACAATGCATGTTAAAGGATTAGTTCACTTTCAAATTAAAATCTCCTTACAATTTACTCACCCCCATGTCATCCAAGATCTTTATGTATTTCTTTCTTCAGTTGAAAAGAAATTAAGGTTTTTGATGAAATATTCCAGGATTTGTACCCATTTAGTTAGTTTCAATGGACTCCAAGCGGTTGAAGGTCAAAATGACAGTTTCAGTGCATCTTCAAAGGGCTATAAAAGATACCAGACGATGAATAAGGGTCTTATCTAGCGAAACGATCGGTCATTTAAATAAAATGTATATGCTTTATAAACACAAATACGTAATTACGTTGAAAAGGTCACGCTTGACCTAGGCTCCATCTCCTCCAAGTTCAAAATCGTCTGACATCCTTGTTTTATCTTGTAAACTCGTTGAGTTGTAACTCCCTTTTTTGTAAACGGCGTTTGACTTAGTATTTGCACGTTCAACTTGTAAACACTGACTCGGTACTTCCGCCTACGTCAAGCGTGAACTTCTCAATGTAATTACGTATTACGTGAAGCACGCATCTTTCTTTAATTTTTTCTTCCCTTCTTTTAATTGAAAATTTATATTAAAATCTCCTATGATAATTACTTCCTTTTCAAGTTGCATGATTTGTTTTAATTGGTCATAAAAGTCCAACTTTGCTGAAGGTTTACGTTACATACAGATAAGATTTTTTTTATCACTTTTTAACTGTAATATATATATATTTGTACCATGGTCTGTTTGAATACTACAAGTCAGTGTAATCACTGTTCTATATTAATGTGCTGCTTTAATTGATACACACAAACTCACACACACACACACACACACACACACACACACACACAGAGAGAGAGAGAGAGATTGCATTGCACACACACAGAAACATTCAGTAGCACAGAGACTTGTTGTCAATGCTGCACCGTGGCTATTATAAAAAAAAATTGCCCAGATATTGGATCGCAATATTATAGTCCTCAGCAACAAGGTGGTAAAATTGCTGTTTTTTAAAGGGGTCTTCGGTTGCGACATGCACTTTTACAAGCTGTTAGAACTTAAATGTGTGTTTGTCTGTAATGATAAAGATCCACCCAGTGAATTAAAAAAAATAATCTGATTAAATAATTTCCCCTTTCTCAAATCGAGCCGATCTCAGATGCCTGTCTGTGTGACGTCACACACCCCTCCCACAATTGTTTGATTGACAGTAGCGTTTCAACACAGACTGGACTGGTGTCTTACCTTAGACCCGCCCCGAGTGAGCTGTCATCAGTCCGCCATTGTTTCACCGCCGGAGCAGATGTAGACAAGAATGTCTCCTAAGCGATTGAGGTGTTTTGTTGTTGGATGTAATAACTAACATAGCAGTCGTCATTTACTCCCAACATCTGAGCGGCTGAAGAGGCAGAGGATTACATTTGTTTCTGAAGGGAATGCGCCCCTAAATCTACCTAAATGCGAATCATTTGTGAACCAGCTTCACCTCCAGAAGATGTGAGTGTAAGTTTTTTTTATGAATATTCATCCATATAAAAGGCAAATCGCCTTTCCTAATAATGGGCTAGTTAGCGAGTTTAACGATAAATGCGGCTAAAGTTTACTGTCTCTCAGAGATCGGCTCCGAAGGGAGGGGCGGGGTCAGCAGAACTCATTTGCATTTAAAGCGGAATGCAATAAAACAGCTTAATGTTGACAGAGCTGTTTTTGACAGGGTAAAATCGGTGTTGTTTTACACTACCATGGAGAAATTTTAACCAAACTATGTTACAAACCTTTCATTAAAGGTCCCATATTGTCAAAACTGTGATTTCTGGGCTTTTTTCATAATAACTGAGGTCTAGGGGCTATGTAACTATGTAATTTTCAAAACAGTCAGTCCACAGTAAAGCTCACACAGCCTGCATAAAGTAGCTGTGCTTTTTCAAGAGCCCTTGTGACTTCCGTAAAAATGTGACGTCCGAACTACTCAGTCACAGCCTTCAGTCACCATCCTGAGCACCGTCCCATCCATCCTCCAGCCACAATTAATCACGACAATGTATATACAATTACAAATTGATTATAAATCATCAGTTTGTTGTTTTACACACATGCACACAGACATTATTTCACACACAACATAGTCGTGAGATGCAAGAAATCCTCAGACAGTTGTCCATAACAACAAAAGACAATACTTTACTGAACCTTTTCTGATAAGTGTACGCTGCAAACGCGATCATTTTTGACGATCGTTTCTGTCCAGTCCCCTCGTTTTATTGCGTTTAACCACAGCTGTCGTCGTTTTTTTGTCTGGCGGAGACAGCAGGTATGCGATCAAATTTATAATTTGAGGTTGTATTACATTGATTCTGGCACCCAAAATCACAACAAGATGATATTTTAAGCTCCTTGTGTAGCCGAATCCGCGTTAGTTTTTCCTTTGTTTTGCTTCCAGCTTAGCATGGTGACGTAATTGTAACATCGGCCCAAACTAGTTACTTGTGGTTGGCCTGGCCTTGCGTCACTCAGAAAGCAACAGGCCAATCAGAAGAGAGGCTCATGAATATTAAGTAGACAGGCAAAATCAATACACAGGAATCGACAGGCTGATTCACACACTATGTCTCTCTCTTCTCTCTCTCTCTCTCCACAGAGATAATAAAAAAAATTGTGGTGTAAATTGTGGTAAATGTGGTGCTGCACTATCTCATCTTAATCTGAAGTGGGAAGTGGGTTTGGGTAAAGGCTACATGATATATTAAACCCATTTAAAAATCATAATTAAGCACAATTGTGAATTCACAAACACTATGATTTAATTAAATAATTATATGCGATGCAGTTTTACTACAGTATATGCGCTTTAATTATTTACATGCGTGTAGGTTAAGTACGTGCGTCACACAGCGGCTCCGTTCACAGTAGTTCCACAGAAACGCATCATTTCCATGTGGAGCGTCTCAAACTCCATCTCTGCATGTTATTGTGAGTTTGGGTTATTATAACGCTCAGCTGGGAACGTGAGCGACATGTCATCAGATTTGTATGTGGATTTGAATTCCACATATTCATTTAATTACAGCGGCTATAGCATTTCTTTCCTAAAGAAATGGGCAAATATTAAAGATTAAGTGGACATTTGAATTAAATGGTGCTTGGTCAATATTACACAAGGATTAGATCACGCAGTAATGTGTAAAAACAATCATCAGGCCGTCGGCGCCCCCTGCAGGCCTTTATGCATAATCTACATTAGCTCTATTGTTTATAATACATTATGCATTTTAACAGTTTTGTTCAATAAAACCATATAATTTCTTGCTTTTGATACTTTATTTTAACTAATTATTATTGCATCATTGCTATTATATGGGTATTTTAAGTAAATTGAAAGGCTATTGTTCATTTAAATCTATTTTTATTACCACAAAATAAATATTATGGCCCTATGAAATACGTTTTATTTCCAAATTAATTTTTTTCCATGTTCATTTTTCTATACTCTGTTTTAATGGTTAAATAAAATTGTATTAATCAAAAAGCCTAATTAATTGAGCTTTACAGTTTTATCTTTACCTAATTCTGTTTTCCGTTATTTTCTGGATTCCGTTTTAATGGTAATAAAAAAAAGTTTTTATTAAAAAAAAATCAAAAGTACTGCACATTGACATTTTTAACCTAAATAAATTCTGGTAAATAATATTTCTGGTAAATACTCCTTTAAAAAGTGTTTTTTGATTATAATTGTATTATTAGACTATAATACATGGATATGTTGGACTATGAGATGGACACTTGCTTCTTGCACTCTATGTTGCACTTTACTTTTGCTTTAAAAATTATTTCATAGAAATTTGGATTTAATTTGGTTTAATAAAATATATTTAAATTTAATAAAAAATTTGTTTAGATTAATCAATAAATTAGTTGATGGATTAATCAAAATAAAAATAGTCGTTAGTGGCAGCCCTACTCCGCTTTGCGTTAGGTGATGGCATATTTTCTTCTTCAAAGATTTCATGCAAGTTGATCAGAGTAGACAATGCATCGCTAATTTGGCTAACAAAGAATGTTATGCTTTTCTTATTGTTAGGGTTGTACACAGCTATAAGTGTATTTTTATGATTAATATAGTTAGAACAGAAATACAAATATGATTTGATAAACTTTGTTTGTACTGTCTTCTAGCAGATGAGTTTGTTTACGTCTTTTATCATGTGTTGTTGGTTTATCCATAAATTCCTGGAAGCTTACACAGAAGGAAAACATTTATATCGGTGTTCACATTAAGCCTAGTTCAGTTGTTTTATTTAAAATGTTGACTTGATGGTTAGTACAGATTTGGACTTCAGATTTTAATAGATTTAGATTTATTTGCTAGTTTATTTTGATTAGTGTTGTCAAACGATTAATCGCATCCAAAATTAAAGTTTTTCTTTACATAATATATATGTGTGTACTGTGTATATTTATTATGTATATATAAATACACACAGTTGAAAATATTTACATGTGTATATACATTTATATTCGTATATTTTGTTGCTGGTCCTATAGAGGGCGCAATAGGATAATAAATCCACATTTACGCTCCGTTTCCAAACAGTTCAAATTACAAACTAATTCATACTCTGAATGCGCTCCACAAGACGTGTGATTATATTACTGGATGCTCGAAATTGAACGGCAGAATGCAGGTTTTAAACAGCTTATTGTACAGGTAAGTTAATCACGTTCTAATCTAATGCGCTGCTGCACTGTAACGCACACACATAGGCTTCAGACAGTAGCGCGTACAATACATCACGCGCAGATCGTGCGCACAGAATCATTCAGCGCCAAAATGTATCGTCAACACTGTTCTGTGATTTCTCGGTAAAATAGCTTAGAAACTGAAAAGTTCAAGCATATATTTCTTAATAACTAAATCCCACAGCTTCACTACTAGTAGAGATACTTCCAGGTAGAATTAATTCACACACGCAACCCATCTCACTAATGCATGCATTCATATGAATGTAATCTTTACTGTACTACTTATCTGTATCTGATTTAGAACGAGCAGAAATCTGTGAGAAATATAACGACCCAAAGACTAAAGAACTGATAAAAATAAGCTGTTATAGGTGCAATAGTCATGTGGGCAGCGCTGTGTCATATTTCATAGCTGTGCACAAGGTGTTTGTCACGGCTCCAGACTTATTTGTTCATTAATGACGTCATCAGCGACTAGTCGACTTCGACTTGACTTTCATCACATGAAAGTGACTTTAAAAAATCAGAAGTCGTTCAACCCCTAATACGTACATAAAAAATATAAAAATTATACACACATATATTATGTAAACAAAAACTTTTATTTTGGATGCGATTAATTACGATTAATCGTTTGACAGCACTAATTGGTTCATTTACACTGCCTTTGAATAAACTGACTAGGATGGTTTCACACTTGGTTCGCTTGCCTGGTCCGAACCTGAGTTTGTTTGCTCCCCCCTTCCCCTGCCCCCGCTGGACTGCGTTCATATTATTTTATTTGGGTCCGAACCGTGGTTCGTTTGCGTCATCGGCTCCAGCAGCTGTTTACCCTGTTGCTTAGTAACGACGGCGCAGAAGGCGGCAAAATGCATAACATTGCTCTCTTCACTTTTATATATTAACGTTTTTGATCCGTTCGTTTTGTTTACAAAGCTTAGTGCATAACGACACTTACGTCTGTCTTACGAATGCACTACAAATGCTTTAAAGAATGCTGAAGGCAGAAATGAGACATACAGCTTTCTGCTTGCAGCGCGTCAGTCACACTCATCAGGAAAGTGAATGAAACACACACACAAATACACATTTGTATCCGCGATTTGGTGCGATTGCATTCACATCAGCAGCGAACCGAACCGGAGTTCACATGAACCGTACCCCAGACCACCCTTTTTAAGCGGACTCGTGTACAGTTCGCGGGTGCGCTGCCGAGGTCGGATGACAGCGTTCACATCATCCAAACGAACCCAACTCTGACGTCAATCGAACCCGGGTGCGCACCAAAAGTGCTAGTGTGAAAGCACCCTAAATTATAGAGTGTTAGTAGAAAGGATGATAATTCTGGCATACCTTGATGTCTTCCTTCCTCTGCTAGAAAAGTTAGCATTCAGATATCAGACACAGCTATTGTTTTGTCCAATATTTGTCTCACTATTAATGTGATACCAGTCAATGTTTTTCTATCAAGACTCAATCATGACCTGCCCTTTTTGATTAAAAATGCCTTATTGTTTGCACTCATTTGAATGTAAATGCCACAACTAATTTAGATTTGCTGCAAGCCCTGCTCATTTTATTTTTTTAACAAAGAGCTTCATTTGAATACATTTTCATCGTAGTTTGTTTGTGGATTGTTTTTGCCTTACAGCACTATGAATGTTAAATCACATTTCCGAACTTGCTCAGAAACGATCCTGAAATCATATCAGACATTTTAAGTGTGGTGCCTTGAGCAAAACATTATCGTATTAATCAGAATAGGAAAACAAACTAACTGCTGAGGAAAACGTAACACTTAAGCTTTCGAACTTGGATGAATCACTACGAAAGAGCAGTGAACAGGAAACGCTTCTGTTTGTATATCAGCATCCGAGCCAGGCGCTTCACAATAATTTTTCTCCATCTGAGACGGCTGGCTATTTTTAGTGCATTGTAGAGCTCTGTGGCTGTGTTTACTGGGTTCATTGAGAAGACCCCGGCTCTGACTGGGACTCTTTCTGAGCCAGTGCACTGGGGAGAGCTGTATTGATCTCGTCTCAACAAACTGCGGCCACAATAGTGCAGTCAGCATGCAGACTGCGGCCGCTGTTTACCCTTTGGCAGCTCACTGAATGAAATAATCTTCAATCCCTCAAACAATTTAAATCGCACAGCTTGGGGACTTGCACAATGTGAAGCGCTCCATTGTTGGCAGACATCTAAAAAGCCGAGAGGAATCGAGTCCCACGCTCTCCGCTTCCAGTGTTCAGAAGTGGCTTTAAAAGGTCTCACTGTGGAATGATGGGTCATGTCTTTTTTTCTCTAACATCTCACTCTCTTTCCATTGTAATATGGCATTTGTGTGCAACTGTGCATTTTTCTCTTTGTTTATTTATTTTCTTTTCCCCCTAGGGACTGTTATTATTTTTCGAGCATGTGGTATTGTAGTAATAGGATGCGGTAGCCTGCAGAAAATAATTGAAGTGGCCTCTTTGTTGTGTTCATCTTGGGTGAGAGTGAGAATATGGTCACCCTGGCTGATGCTGTTGACAGTTGAAACCCTGTGTGTGTGTCCGTATGATCTCCAAACAGCACCTTCCACTCAGGCCTGTGTGCTGATAGCTCCCTCTTATCTGCTGTGTCAAAAGTCCCTCTTCTGAATCCGGTTGGGCTGTGAGCTTGAGTGAGAACATCCTGTTGTATGCCTTGCCTTGTTTGCACACTTCCTGAGAACTGAAATAGTGAGGAAAGCATTGAGAGGCTCCTCTAGTGTGACCTTCAGCAGATAAGAGAGGCATCCACTCCAATGCACACGCATGGACAGTCATACAGAGTTTATTTCACATGGAGGGAACTAGATATGGAACAGAATGAGAAATATTGCATACACTACCTGGCCAAAAAAAATGCAGTTTGGATTTAAATAAGTAAATTCGTTCATTTTTAGGTTGAAACATTATTGCAGTGATTAATGTGTTTTTGGCATGTTGTATGTTTGGTAACAATTATTTTAACCCTAACTGATGAATTTTATTTTAGCTTTTTATTTCTCAACCAACCATGTTAGAAGATGCACCCATGTCCTTATTCCAAGATGACAATGCCAAGATTCATCAGGCTCAAATTGTGAAAAACTGTCCAACGCCATTGAAAGCCTTTGGGATGTGTTGGAGTCAACTTTACACTGCCTGTCCAAAAAAGTCCCAAACTCTTTTACTTCTGAGTCTACAATTCTGCCACACCTATTCAAACAGAGCATTCTGATGAGGGGGGTCAAAAACAGGACAGAAAATGGCCTATATTACTTCATTTGTGAAAATGATTCCTCATACTCGCTAAATTACTCGTTGAGTCTGATGAATCTTGGCATGGTCATCCTGGAATATGTACATGGATACATATCCCAACATATATATATTTTTTTTTATAAAAAGCTACACACACTGCATCATTTAGGATTAAAATAATTATTATTAATGTAATGTATTAATTAATTGGTACCCGGCATAAAACATGCCAGATTTAAGCAGAAAGCAGACACATTAAGTGGCACATCCTGACTTCCTGTGGGAGGGTTCGTAGAAGCATCTCTCTGTTCTCAAGAATATACTTTCTGTATTTGTTGTTTCCATGTTCAGTGAAGCTGGATTCTTTATATTTATGCTGACTATGTTTATCCCCACTGTTTTTCTAGCATATCTTCTGGAGTGAGTATTTCAGCATACCCAACCACCGCCTCATATCATTTTGGTTAAACGCTAAAGGTCATACTGTTAAACTTTGTAGACCGCCATCATGAATTACAAAAATGCTTCCCAGTGTTGATTATCATGGTAAACATATTGTTTGCCCTAAGACTCATTTCTTGCTAATACGCATCTATGTAATGAATTTACTCAATTTACATTTTAATGTAGGTTAAGTGCTGCAGGCTTTGATTGAAGGTGCAGGCGAGTTGGAAAAGTAGAGTAATTGTCAGGTGCGGCATTCACTCACAGTAACTGGAGCAGGAAGGGGATGAGGTCATCACTGCAGCATTATGTAGCTGTTAATGAGAAAGTCTGTGTGTTAATGGTGATAACTGGATAAACCTGCTCTAGTGTAATCCGATGCGGTTCACACATTTTGCTTTGATACACAATGTTTAGTTTTATACTTTATGCCGAAACTGAATTAAATTGTGATGCAGCATAATTTTATTATCAAATGATTATATATTGCACGTTTGTACCAAAAAACAAAGGCTGTAACAGATGTGCTTTTGAACAATTGTGAGGTTTTTTGTTTTCATATGGAGTCTGTCTCATAGTTTTGATTACAGGGGAATACTCCGCCCAGCTGAAACTGGGAAGAGACTTGTGTTTGACCCAAGAATGTCTTGT
The DNA here is from genome assembly GCA_027422405.1 of Ptychobarbus kaznakovi. Classification (NCBI taxonomy): domain Eukaryota; kingdom Metazoa; phylum Chordata; class Actinopteri; order Cypriniformes; family Cyprinidae; genus Ptychobarbus; species Ptychobarbus kaznakovi. Next base: position 5,394,012 of record CM049807.1, on the reverse strand, counting down.
TCTTCTGCCATTTGAAGTGCTTTAGGCTCTTGCAAACACACCTTTTTTGGTTCTCAAAGTAGAAGCCACATTTTTTTTGTTCTGGCTGTTTTGATTTTTCTCAGACATTTCTATTAAATCTCTTTCTGTTGGTCTGTAGAGATATGGTGACATATTTTCATAACTTGCCACTAGATGTGTGAAGAAATAAGATATAACAAAGAATTTCCCTTTGGATGAACTCTGTCATCCTCCTCCTCCTGCTTCTCTTTAACAGAGGATTAATACCCTTTATGAGAGAGCTGTGCCTATATCTTAAAATTGTTCTTGTGTGTCCCAGGCTGCTTTTTAAGGAAATGACGGTGGTTTAGTAGCTGTCTGCAGAGTCCTGAGGAATATAGCAGCCACTTGTTTTGATGGTTGAGAATGATTGCCTGCAGCTGGGTAGTTTAAAAGCCAGTTCTTCAACAGTGTTGTTGTTGTTGTATTTTTTTTTTTTAAAGTAAAGTGTTTGTTTTTTTGCACATTAGTAGCATGTGAACTTAATTGGAAGGCAAATTTGATTAGTCTTTAGATGTTCATTTATTGTGACGTACCAGTCACCAGAAGGTCTGTGAATATATGGTTTAGGAATCCGTCCTTTTGGGCCTCGAACCAACAACCTTTGGTTTACGAGTCCAATATCCCTAGAAGTTAAAAAACTGAACAAACATAAAAATGTCAACTATTCAGCACTCATTAGCTAGGTTTCCATAAATTGTTTATATTGTTATGCAAATTTTAAGATAACGCGATTACATTTTTAAATCGCGGACAGCACTAATTTTAGGTCATTTTAAAAGCTATTGTTCACTTACATCTATATTTTATTATAATTATAGGGCCCTATGAAATCCGTTCTATTTCCAAATTCAGTTTTTCCATTTTTCTATACTCTGTTTTAATTGTTAAATTTCATTTTAATAATCAAAAAGCCTGTCTAATTAATTGAGTTTTACAGTTTTATCTTTACCAAATTATGTTTTCCATTATTTTCTTGATTCCATTTTAATGGTTCCATTAAATTACCCTTTAATATGTAAATTTACCTGTAGGAATGTATATGAATTGTGTAAAAATGTGATATTTCCTGAAATAATTTTTTTGAAAATGTGCATAAAAATGTATCCACGCACTTAAGGTGGATAATATTTTTTAAATATTAAATATCAGTTGATAAATTTCAATTGGAAGGCATAAACCAGCAAATAATTTAACATAACCATTTAAAATTTTGCAGCAGTTTTCTCAGAAGTGAGATTTTTTTTTTTTAAAAACATGGGATGTAAACACTTAATTCGCATATAAAAAGGTTTCTTTTTTTGTTTTTGGATAAATTATTCTCTCAAAGAGCTCTGGGGCATTCCTTACATTTTTGTGAGGTTAAGATGTGCTTTTCCACTCCTCGCTCATCATATATTTGATGAGCCCTGAGGGTTTCAGACATCGGTTTAAGAAGGTCAAATAAGACACAGAAGAACAAACATTTGTGTTTCTAGCCCAAGAAAGAGGGAAGTACTGGAAAAGAAGAGCGGTTGCCAGAAGAAAAGTATTCAGACTCTGGGAGGAAGTGGTGTGACTTCCCCTTTAGCTCGGTGGAAGAATACCTGACTTTTGCCACTATAGTCTTAGCCTCCCTACAACCACTGAACATCCATTTCCTGAAAGAGCGAGAAAGGGAGAGCGAGAGAACCTGCTCTATTCCTGTGGGACTATTAAGTGGCGTTCTGTGCTCCTCCTCGTTTGCTGCTTTCCCTCCAAAGTTTGCTTTCAGTAAATTTCCTTCAGGAAGCAGAAGAACAGCGAGGGAGAAATAAACAGTGTGACCCTTCAGAGGGTGTGTTTTAAGGGCGTGCTGCATAATTCAACCGTCAACAAATAACATGTAACTCAAGCCAGGGGCAAGAAGGTCAAACATTTAATTAGACTCTATATTTATTTTTAAACCAAATGCATTTTACATTTTAAACAAGTGCTTGTTAATAACATACTTGTTAATATTTCTGGCATTTCGTGTCTTTGTTGCATGAAAAGAAAGGGCTTTCATGGATCCAAAAAGTCAAATCATCAGCACATCTGGAATTTTGATCAGTTCCTATCATGTCCACAGATCAGTCACACTGACAAACTCTTACTCTGAAGTGATTATCTAAACACATGCTGCAGTATAATCCAGTGAGCATGCAGCAGCTCTCAGGGGTCTATTGTAAGAGAAGAAAACGTTTTCTATACAAAAGCCAGGAATATCATCCCTCTAAAAGATTTGCAGGGTTTTTTCCCCTCGTGCCTAATGACATTTGCATCTGTTTCTGTGAGGCCCTGTTGGGGTGTTTGCAGTGATAGACAGACAGATATGGATGGATGCTTATTTTTTTTTTTTACATTTATAATGCTTCTTTTCATTATTGGTACAATGTGATCCAGTCTGTTGGTAAACTCAGATAGTTGTGTTTGCTGTATAATTACTTTCAATGAACAGTTTGAAATTCAAATACATTTAATTCCCCTGCCTGCTCTAGTTTTGTCGGTATTTGTCGAAGTGTTCTGGATCTGACTCACATTGAGCACCCGTTCTTATGTCATGCACATCTGGCCCAGAGTTCATATATAACTATTAGGTCTTGTATACACTCGACACAACCCACACCAAATCAAGGCTGTACACTCTGAAATGAGACCACGGTCATGATGTTTTCATTCAATGGCAATGGAAAGGTTATGTTTCCCAGTCACAGCAGGGTAGAAGTGGCATTCAGAGATGAGATTAAATAGCCCAAACGTGTGTTGGAGGTGCTTGTGGTCTGTGTGTACAGAGCTGGAACTGAAGTGATGGCCTTATGTAATGACTGAGTCAGTGCTGGTCAGACTGAAGCTGTCTGTGTGGACTTGCTGACTCACTAAGCAATGCCACGCTGACATCTTGTGTTAACTTCCTTGTATTGCTGTGGTGGAGTTTTCATTTGTCTTTAGGAAATGTTACATGGGTTCAAATCCCAACTGTTTTGTTTTAATTTTGTGTTTTGTTTTGCTATGTTTAATACGGTAAATACTATGAGTAAGGTTCTTATATGAACTGACTTGTATGAACTAGAAATGTATTGCTGAAAACACAATACAAAGACTGTGAACTCTGTAGTACTGTAATGTGTTATTAGACCGTTAAACCGTTGATTTGTGGTCGGGACTTTTTGGGCAAGCCTGAAATAATGTCTCAATGACCTGAAGCCACTGAGCATGGGTCTTCCCCTAACACTATAATGACTAGAGAGTGCATTAGCATCGGTGGTTCACCCGCTCAAACGCGAGTTACTGTCAGCCTTCAGTTTGTTAGCTAGCTATGCCTTAATCATGTAAATGCATATTTCATGTATGTCTGTGTAAATCCAATTAAGCTGCTAGAGCGAGCATCCATTCAGGTTGTAGTGGTATTTGAGAGTCGAGGGAGGTGGCAGCTTTCCCGCGAGTGGGCGTGGTTTCAGTGATTAAATAACTTATTTTATTTACTTGCTTTTTTTCTTTATTCAAATTTGGCTGGGTGATTAATAACACATTGGTTGTGGTGTTACAAACTCAGAGCACATTTAATATTGCTTTACAGACTTTCAATGTCTGGGTAAAAGGCACATCCTAATTAATCCATACCCTTACTAAATCTTATTAAATCCTTGTACCAGTTTTTGTGTTTGGATTTTTATTGTTATTTATTTTCCTCTTCCAGGTTGCACTGCTAGATGTGGACATCTGTGGGCCATCTATACCAAAAATAATGGGGTTAGAGGGGGAGCAGGTATGTTGTAGGCCTATATCTCTGGCTTCATTGTGCTTCTTGCTTGTGTCTGAATGCTGATTGGGAATCTCATTCTTTACTTCTTTTCTCTGTAGGTTCATCAGAGCGGCTCAGGCTGGTCCCCAGTGGTGAGATCTTTTAAATCTCTATTCTTTTGATTTGAATTCTCAAGCATTTGTCATTCTTGCATAAGGATATATTCTCTCTGTCTAGTATGTTGAGGACAACTTGGCCGTCATGTCCATCGGCTTCCTGCTCAGTAGTCCAGATGATGCTGTTATCTGGAGAGGCCCCAAAAAGAATGGTTAGTGCTTTATTTTAGCCCAGTCTTCTGTTGTACACATCAGGAATATTAACATTTTTCATTTGATTAAATAGTTTAAATTCTCTTCCTCAAAGTCGTGCAGTTTTATTTAGCTTTGAGTTGTGTCGGAAGCCAAACATGGCAAAAGTGACAGTATGTGCTGCCTGACTGCAGAGCAATCATGTTTGAAAATAGACATCTGTTCACTTGCACCCCTGATAGTGAAGGTCAAAACAAGCAGGGGAGCCCGCACAATCCCACAAAACCATATGACCTATTTGAATTCTACCCAGAATGCACTACTTCAGAGTTCTAGGGGAATTCAAGCACCTGATGAACAGGCACTTGTTAAAAACACATTAAACAGCCCTGTCGATCTAAACAGTCAAAACGTCATGAAACTTGGTTTGAATTACTGTCCGAACCAAGAACAAAGTAGAATTTGTAAACTATTAATGAGATAGATGGGTGAGAGATTGACAGTGTTACTGATCATTACATTTTTAGTGGTGGGGAAAAAATACTGTTATGCAAATATATGAACATTGTTCTAATCTGTTGATTTGTATTTATTTTATGTAGTGTCATAATTAAACTTACTGCCCTGATATGATTAGAACCATTTATAAGAATTCAAAATAACAAATGGTACTTCATATAAAAAAGACCCTAATAAATATATGCCCTCCTAAATAATATATAAATGATTACTGCTAAATAATAGTGCTAAATATTGCCTACTTTCCAGATCAGGTCTAATCACATCCCCCAGTGTAAAAGACAACAGCTAGTGGGTGTATGTGCTGTGGGCAGCAAGCATGTGATCGATTGGTTTGATGGTTAAGTATATCGTCGTGATGCATGTTTGGTTTCATGCAGCTGTTTTTAAGTGACATGTTTCCACTTGGTTAGTCTGGTTAATCTAAAACAGGTTTGTTCATCTCTGCCAACTGGTGTACAATAACTGGTGCTTCTTAATAATCACTTCATGATTAACTTTAGTGTAATTAAATAAATTATTTGTGTTCCAGTGGTAGCTAAAACAAGGGCAGCATTAGCTTCCTGCCACAATAAAACTCACGAAGCAGAAGTACTGCTTTCAAAATTAAAAAAGGGTTCCGTTCTGACAGGACAGCACAATGCACATACGACTATTAGCGGAACCTAGATCAAATGCATTTCATGATGACCAACAAAAAATGCATTGCATGGCACAAGACCTGAAAGTATTACTGTTTCAATTTGTTTTATACTTTATGCTACAAAGGAACAGAAAAACAGGTGTCATGTTCCATGATGAGATGCTCAGAAAAGCTTTCTGATGAGAGCACGTGGCTCTGTTTATCTCAAGCACTGAGTTATGTTTAGACCGGATGGGTTTCACTTCCTTGAACTCTACATTTCAACCACTGTCTGACTCTGAAATCTAAGTGTCTCATCTGTGTTGAGAACTGGTTTCCTTTACTGTGTTTTACAGGTGCCTTGAACGTAGCTTCCTTTAGAGTTGAGATACAGTATTGAACAATGTGTTGAGTAGCTTCATTAAATACAAACTGGGTGACTGACTCTGAATGACTCTTGCTGTTGAACTTTAAGTATACAGAAATATAGATGGCAAACAATAGCCGTTTTCGAGGACGTTCATCTGATAAACTTAAATCAGTAGAGAGGTATTGTTGTTGTTTTCTTTTTTCATTTCAGGAAATAACACTGTTTGATTCAGGGGAAGTTGACGTGATGTCTAATGTTTTGTGCGCCTCAAATCATATGCACAGCTCTCTTTTTGTTGTTTTGGGGATGCACCTGAATACAAATGGACAGAAAGTTAAAGGGTTTTTTTCCCGGAAGACTGTAACTATGTGTGATCATTTAGCATGGGTGGGGCGTTTGGAAGGACAATGATTATTGTGAAACATGAATGCCTTTGTGTGATATGTTTGGTTTGGTGTCATACCAAATGCATTACATTTCAATGTTTTTCTCTTGTTATCTGTGTATTTACTCTGTGTTAGGTACTCTGTGTTATCTGTATGGCTTCTATTTACTTTAGAGTTATGAGAAAGGCTTATTGTAAGTTAAACTGGCCTTGTCTGCCAGGAATAGGCTTCAGAAAATTAGGATTATACTCTATAGCTCAAGACCTTGACAAAAATCGCACTGTTTCGTGCATAAAACAACAAACATGATGCAAGCCATGATGTCTGATTCACAAACAGGAACACGATGTGTGAACACTGAACAGGTACTTTTTAATGTGTCAGCCAAAATATTCACGCAACTGCCTCACTGGTGAGTTAATGGAGTTAATCTGGCTCATTCAGTTAATTATTAATTAAAAATGTTAATGGTAGTAAAAAACATTCAGATGTTTGTCAAAATAAAATTGGTTATTGTTTAACCTAAGAGATTGTTTTGTTGAATTAAGGGAAATTTAGTTCGAACCATACCCAACCACCAGACAGGCCGTAACATTTATATGGCTCAAGCTAAACTATAAGATTGGAACAAATAAAAAAAAACTGTAGTAAAACTGTATCATAGTCTGCTGTATATATTAAACTGTCCATATATTACAACACATAGCAGTTAGTGCTGTTAAAATCTAAATTAACATGCTGTGTACCAAAGTCTCTTTATGGCAAGTCATATCACTCGGCGGCCATCTTTGAAACGCCTCTCGGGCATGTAAGTGCATCTCCTATCTCTTTGAATGGGAAACATCAATACAAATCATATTTGATATCACCAATGAAGTCTGACAACAGCTGTATCGTAAATGTGACCCTTGACCACAAAACCAGTCATAAAGGTACGTTTTTTTTATTTAGATTTATTCATCACATGAAAGCTGAATAAATAAGCTTTCCATTGATGTTTGGTTTTGTAGGATAGGAAAATATTTGGTCAAGATACAACTATTTGGAAAATCTAGAATCTGAGGGTGCAAAAAAAAAATCTAAATATTGAGAAAATCACCTTTAAAATTGCCCAAATTAAGTTCTTAGCAATGCATATTACTAATAAAAAAATATGTTTGATATATTTACAGTAGTAGGAAGTTTACAAAATATCTTCATGGAACATGATCTTTACTTTTTTTTTGTCCTAATGATTTTTGACATTTTAAAAAAATCTGTAATTTTGACCCATACAATGTATTTTTGGCTATTGCTACAAATATACCCCAGTGACTTAAGACTGGCTTTGTGGTCCAGGGTCACAGTTGTTTATTTTGTTCAAATAGCATTATAAAAAGTGTATTATTCAGGCTAGACCATCCAGTGCGCATGCGCAGTCCTAGGTGCACGTCTCAGAACGCTGACTGTTTCTACAGCAACCGGGACTTCTAATGGCATCTGCAATGACGCGCTGACTTTACCGATTAGCAATTGGCTCTTTTACTCAGAAAGTGGGGCTTCGTTCTATAGAGCGGCCATATTGAGTGTTGCATTTTATTCCCCATTCAAAACTATACAAGTGGCACGTCTTGGGTATTCTATAGTCTTTGTGTGTGTACTCAGTGAACTGAATCACTTTTGAATGACAGTCTTTGTCAAACACTTGAGAAATGTCAACAAAAAGTCATTTGGCTCCAGATGTTTCATTAAGAGCCTAGTTGTCTGTTTTTTGGTGGAATTAACTCACTGTGGTAGTACTGAATATCTGCATGATTACAGCCTAGTTATGTAGACCGTTTTGGCATACAAACATATTTGATCATGTTTCATTGTGGTGCACATCAAGCATCAAAACACAAGTGTACAAAAAGAAGGTTTTTGAGTTCAGAGTCATCTTGAGTGGCAAAGCGGTTTGCTTTTGTGATTTTCTCAGAGATTGCATCTCACATACGATAAGACTGGAGTGCTAGACAGTGCAGTTTTTTGCAACATGATATTTTAATTTCATACGAAGCTGCTTTGGAACAATGTGTTGTGAAAAGGCCTATACAAACAAATGGAAGTTGAATTGAATTCAGTGACAGTCTTTTTGCTAATGTTTAGGCATGATAAAACAGTTTCTGAGGGATGTGGACTGGGGAGAATTGGATTATCTGATCGTAGACACGCCTCCAGGAACATCGGATGAGCATTTGTCCATCGTGCAGTATCTCAGCGGCGCTGGCATCGATGGAGCCGTCATCATCACCACCCCACAGGTGAACACAGCAACACTCAGACACGTGGAACGCTGTGCATGTTCAGGGAAGTTGCTTTCACATCTTGTGGTCTGCTTTGCATTATAAAAATAAAATACTAAAAAAAGATTCAAATGTAAAAAAAAAAGATTTGCATTAAAAAAAATAGTTGGAATTTAATCATGAGTTCAGATGTACTGACGTGTGAGGAACAAGAGGCTTTCACACTTAACTGAAAGTTAAAAAAAATGTTGCTTTCCTGCACATTAACAGTGAAGTGGAACTCATTGGTGTGAACAATTTATAAAAAAAGAAAACAGTTATTTATGTCTTCAGACGAGTTGCACTTCTTAATTGTGCACATGCTGAAAGAAGCCATCAACACATTTCTCAGAACTAAGCATTTGAGCTTTGCAGTTAATTTTTAATCGAAGGTGATAAATGTTTAGAGGCTTTCACTGAAACTCTGTGATAGGACACATGAATGCACTTACACTTCCTTAAATAGCCAAAGGTGTTTTTTGTTTTGTTTTTCTTTTCTTTTTTTGGTAGAATGTTGTATTTTGCAATACCAGACTGTGTTGCAGCAATGCACTTTAAGTTGAATGTTTGTTTTGTAGGTGTTAGGGTCACGCTTGTTGTGGCCACCACTGCACATGAGAAGAAAAGTATCGGCCAACATAAACAATTTTGCTGTAGTTGCAATGTGTTTATAGGAATACGGTGTAATAGTCCTTATTAATATGTAACTATGTTTTGACTACTATATAATTTTATTTTATTTTATTGTTCCCTTCTCAAATAGGAAGTATCTTTGCAGGATGTGAGAAAAGAGATCCGATTCTGTAAAAAGGTTGAAATCCCCATCATAGGTGTGATTGAAAACATGAGTGGCTTTGTTTGTCCTAAATGCAAGGTACAGTATATGTGTTTAAACGCAGTATCTCACAGCAAAACACAGCACACATCACCCTTGACGTTTTCTGTATGTTAACAGTGTTGCGCGTGACTGTTTTGTAATGAAGTTTGAGATTGTCGATGTCTTGTTTTATTTTTTTGACATTATTTACTCACCCTCATGTTATTCCAACCTGCATGGCTTCCTTTCTTACATGTAACACTAATGGAGAAATTTTAAAGATTGTCCTATTTTTTTACTAGGCAGATACAATTAATGGGGACTAGAGCTTTTAAGCTTCAAAGTGGATGTGAAAGCACCATTAAGTATCTGGAGAGAAGTCGGTTGGAGTCAATTGATCATATGATGATATGTGACTTAATTTTATACTACTATTTAAAATTTTGCAGTCAGTAAGGTATTTTATTGAAAACAATACTTTAGTTCTACAAGGATGCATTAAATTGGTTGAAAGACATTTATAATGTTACAAACGATTACTATTTCAAATAAATGCTCTTCTTTTGAGCTTTCAATTCTTTAAAGGATACTAAAAAATGTAATACAGTTTCTACAGAAATTTAAGCAGCACAACTGTTTTCAGCATTGCTAGTTTCCTGAGCTCCAAATCAGCATATTAGAAGTGATTTCTGAAGAATCATGTGACACTGAAGACTGGAGTCATGATGCTGAAACTTAGGCTTTCCCATCACGAGAATACTTGACTTTTTTATTGTTTTTGCCTTTAATTTGATAGCACAGTGTAGAGAGTACAGGAAACGAATTGGGAGAGAGAGAAGGGTATGGGATCTGGGAGCTGGGATTCGAACTCAGGACGCCCGATGCGCAACGGCGACAGTAATTGACATTTATAAAATACAGGGTTCCCACGCTTCTTGAAAGTACTTGTATTTCAGAGATATGGATTCAAGGCCTTGAAAGTACTTGAAAACAAACAGGTCCTTGAAAGTGCTTGAATTAAATTTGAAATAAATTGTATTTGTGGCGCTATTTAAATTTTTAAATTGTCCATATGTACTGTCAAAGACCGAAGGAAATGGCACTAATGATTGAGGGTGGAGATGGGGTAGCACGAAAAGAAACTTACCGTGAGTGTTGATGCGCAGCCTAGAGCCCTTGATCTTATGCCCGCTCCCGTTGAGTTTCTGACCGTTACCGCCCACTCCCACAACGTGTGTGTCCCGCTCCCGCAAAACATTCTAATATTGTATATCATTTTCGCGCTATCAATATGTGGGATATTGAAATAACATTTGAATGAGCGCTCGCAGTTCACTTTCGATTTCGCAATCACGCGCACTCTGTGTAAAATGAGCACATCTAACAATGCGTGCATAATTATTAGGCACGTTGATATTTACATTTAGCTGACACTTTTATCCAAAGGGACTTACAAATGAGGACCTAGCAAGGTTTTTTTTTTTTTGAGAAAACGAGTAGATAGAATATAGAAACAAAGAAAGCTAGTGTTAGTTTTTCAAGAAAAGCTAGCAGTTAGAGAATAAATATGTAATTGATAGAGGGTAAAGTGTGTGTTTTTTGTTTTTTACATAAAAAGACAGATAGATAAAATAGAATTATAATAGAGAGTGCTAGAGTTAGAGGGTCAAATAAAGATGTTTTAGCTGTTTCTTGAAGATGGGTAAGGATTCAGCTGCTCGGATTGAGTTAGGCAGGTCATTCCACCAGATGGGAACAGTTAATGAAAAAGTCTGTGAAAGTGATTTTGTGCCTCTTTGGGATGGTACAGTAATGCGTCGTTCACTTGCAGAACGCAAGCTTCTAGAGGGCATATAAGTCTGAAGTAATGAATTTAGGTAAAGGGGTGCAGAGCCAGAGGTGGTTTCTGTAGACAAACATTAATGCCTTGAATTTAATGCGAGCAGCTATTGGTAGCCAGTGCAAATTGATGAACAGAGGTGTGACGTGCGTTCTTTTCGGCTCATTAAAGATTAATCTTGCAGCAGCATTTTGGATTAATTGTAGAGGTTTGATGGAACTGGCTGGAAGACCTGCCAAGAGAGCATTGCAATAGTCAAGTCTGGACAGAACAAGAGCCTGAACAAGGAGTTGTGAAGCATTTTACGAAAGAAAGGGCCTGATCTTCCTAATATTGTATAAAGCAAATCTGCTGGACCGGGCAGTTTTAGCAATGGGATCTGATTACTTTTTTTCCAAGCACATTTGACCAATTCCAAACCACATCAATCTTAACTACTATTAATTTTGTATTTAAGCATTTATAAGTGATATATAATTGTCCATGAAGGCTGTGAGTGAAAAACTCTAAGAATTATTAGTCAGGTTTTCTTTAACAGATGAAATGAGCCAAAAAAAGAGATTTAATGGAAAAGTCTAAAATTATTAAATTCCCATGAGAAATATTCAAAACTAATGCAATACACAAATTGCAAAGTTAAGGCATGACCATTGTTCAGCAAATTGCTCACTGGGTCAGCGGGGTCTGACAGAAATGAATGTGAAGAATTAGGTGTAAAACAAATCAGGAACCATTTAGTCTCCTGCGCCACCATTTTCCAGCAACCTCCCTGGAGTCTCCAGAACTACAAGGTGTCAGGTTCTCAGAGACTTTGCTTGGGGGGAAATAAAAAAAAATGACCCTCACTTAATAAGAATAACATGCTGAAGTATTGTGAAATACATGAAGACAATTTGTTTTTAATAGGCTTTATAGACAAATAAGTTGAGAGCGACGCATGAAGGCCCAGCACCACATCCTCTTGTACCACTGTTTGAAGAATCTGTTTTCCAGAATCTAGCAGTACGTTTTAGGAGCTCATGTTTAGTCAATCTCTGCAAGACAGACTTTTCAGGATAAAATGAACTCCCAAAACTTACTGCGACATGGAGCTGAACTTTTTAAGGAGAAAATGTGAAAAGAACTTTTTATTTATGCAGATTTGCACGTTTAAAAATGTTCATCATGAAATTTCTTCGAAAGTTTTGAGCACCTGTATTCCTCTTGGTCAAAGATGAAATAATGGGATTTACAATAATAAGTGATTTACAAAATAATTTTGACTTGAGTTTATTTATTAATGAGTAACGTCTCTATTGAGAGAATGTGCACATTTTTTATGTTACCAGGTTTTACCATGTTATTACATCATTTAACCACTTTTTATTCATTTAAAATTTGTGCAATTCTTTCAAATTTAAATAGTGTACAAGAACTACAGCAAAAAACAGTTTGATGCATATTTAATCAATATTTTAGAAATTGTTTTTGAATATTACCAGTATTGATATCAATGGATTTCATACAATTTCTTTGAACATGGGGGGGGGGGGGATTTGATAGGTGCTTGATATAAAATAAATGGTGCTTAAAGTCCTTGAATCTGGTGTTCATGAAAGAGTGGGAATCCTGAAAATAAATACAAATAGAAAAGTTGTTTTAATTTTGTCATATTTCAAAATATATATTTTTTGTATTTTTGATCAAACAAATGCATAACAGACTGCTTTCTAGAACATTTAGAAAAAGACAGACCCCAGACCTTTATATGCGATTGTAAGTTGTTATTTACAGATATTATCATAACTATTATTTTTGTAGCATCCTTAAAATGAATCGGTTTATCCAGTTCATAAAAACACTTAATAATTCATTCATAAGTCTGACTAATCCGGTTCTTGAGTTCTGACAGCCTGTGAAAAGGAAGATAGGGGAATAACATCTTAAATTCTGTTCTTTGTCACATGAAGCTGTGGGTTGTGTGGTCTACTTTGATGATCACTTTGCATTATTTTTGAAGCTTGTACATTCAATTGTTAGAAATTAGTGATTATATATGTGTTCTGTAAAAAAAACTAAAGTCATTAGTGTTTGCGACACAAGGGTGACTAAATAAAATATTGCATTGTGAAATGACCTGCCGCATTATATGATTGTTTTTGATGCCCCTTCTCTTTCTGTTGACAGAATACATCACAGATATTTCCTCCGACCACAGGAGGAGCACAGAGAATGTGTGAAGAACTCAATCTCCCTCTTTTGGGCAGAGTCCCCCTTGATCCACGGATAGGTACACAGAGCTTTAATCTTTTACCAATCACAAGGAAGCAAATGTTTTAAACCAGATTAAAAACAACAGCAAAATGTCATTCTACATTTGTTCCGCATTAAGTGGTCAGGACATGAGGAAGTTTAACCATTCAAATCATAGCACAGCGGTGCAATCCATTTCTTTATTTTGTGAGAGTGTTTCCTTGTTTTTATATTTGGAGCGTGTAGTCTGTGAATCAAGTATCAAAAACTCCCTATGGTGGTTCTTATAAAGCGTCTGAAGGAAAGTCAGCAGCCAGCAGTTTCTAGTTCTCTAAATGCACTTCTGTATTTTGTTTTCAAGGGAAAAGCTGTGACGAGGGAAGGTCTTTCCTGACTGAAGTTCCAGACTCTCCTGCTGCAGTGGCCTATCAGAATATTGTCCAGAGTAAGTCATCCAAACCCAAGCAAGCATCTCTAAAACAGACCTGCCTCACCCGTAAGCTGATAAACTGCCATAACTAACCATTCTGGTAATGCCGCTTTAGTCTCCTACCTAACATTCTTAAGTACTGGTATTGACAAACCAAGAATGGCACGCTTTGCCAGAGGCAAAAAGACAGTGTGCACTAAATAAATGTTAGGATACACCTGACACTGAAGGAAAACAATTGCAAAGACAGCAAATATTAAATATATTTACACTTTGATTGAGTTCATTGATTCCTCCATTCCTTTTATTCCAGTTTTATTCTCATTTCCAGTTTTTAAAGGTGTTCAGTGAATCAAGAAACTCATTGGGCATAAGATATTTAATCTTGATTTGAGTGCCAAGAAAACCCAAAATAGCTTTCTGAGAACTTGTGTATACAGATCCTGTCTTCCCCTTTGTTTGTTCCTTAAAGACATTGCACTTGGTATATTTCTCTTTAAGAAGCCGACCACCAAGCCGACGGTCGGCCGTTTTTGTTGTGGGTGGGTTCTGAAGTTTGGCGTCTGCTTTTTTCGGCCGATTCGTCATGTTGAATCGGCATCAGAGCTCGTCGGGCCATCTGATCATTCTGATTGGCTGTTCAGCTGGCGAACCAGTGCTCAAGAAAGGCGCCGAATGGACATGCTATTTGACGGTCGGGTGTCGAGCTTCGGCTTGGTGTGTTAGAGCAACTTTAGACCCAGACCCTGTCGACGTGAGCCGACCCTGCAGTCTGCCTTCGTCGCCACTAGTTTGTCAGCATCGGCTTGGTGTGTTCCAGGCTTTATTCATATATACTGATCTGCAACTAGGTGTACTTGCTTGTTTAATGACGTCTTCAGATCATGTGGTAGAAACTCAATTCATACATATAGCTGCTTTAAGAGGTCAGGAACTGAAAATCAAAATGTCCTATATATATATATAAATATCCTGCATGTTTCATAACTCAAAGCTGTCTCATAAGTCTAAAAACAGCTTATGACAGCTTGTGGAATGTTGTACTCTATGATGTAATAGTGTGCTAAACACCGCCTCCACAGAAGATGATCAACGCCTGCTTCTACATCGCTGCTTGTTTAGCCCCGCCCACCGATTCACACATGTAGTAGGTAAATGATAAGAGAGAAAAACGCAGGTCTATGCAAAAACCTAACGATAAATTTCATTTGATGAACTTTATTTTTAATGAAGTACCAGACTGCATCAGTAAGATCTTGGTCTTTTGTTCACTTCATTTTACTGCGGATTCATTTACAAACAAAGCACAATTTGATGCATGATTTTCAGAAGAAAAAAAAGACAATTCTGTGCTGACTATATTGGATCCAATAATGTCGCAACACACAAATGTAACGGTTTCCATTACGTGATCACTATTGCTTTGTCTCTTCTTACAGATTGCTTGATATTTTTGTAGTTATTTATGCGTTTTTAACCTAAAACACAGCAGCGTCCATCTGTGAAGGATGTAGGCTGTCAAACATACACAACTGTGTATCATAGCAGTAGGCGTTTACTTCCACCACTCCTATTCAAACAGATCGTTCTGATGAGGGGGTCAAAAGAGGCCAGAAAATAACCTATTACTTCTAAATTATGTTTTTTTTTATGTAAAAATCATGATACCACAGAAAAAAAGAATTGATCTGAGTGATTGTAGCTAAAGCAATGATTGGAGTTTCCCTAAGATTTTGCACAACTGTAGATCAGAACTTACAGAGAATGCAAATTAGAAGTACAATATATATATATATATATATATATACCAATAATAAATCAATTAAAATGAATTTGAAAAAAATATTATGTAGCTTTTTTAATTTAATTAAATAGAACAATTTATGTAGTTGTGCTTTTCAGAAAATTGATTGTCAAAATGTTTGTTGTCAACCTTGGAATTTCATAATATTTCATAACGGTTTTAAAACCCTCGTCTGACCTGTTTTTTTTTTCTATAAGAATATTTGTTCGATTTTGAATTTAAATGCAGCAACATAAAAATTTGTGGGAAAAAAAGTTTATTTTTGTAATGATGTAAAAGTATTAAAAAGCACTTTCCATGCTAGGTTAATTGTTAATAATATTCAGTGAAGCCAGATTTAGTCAATTTTGCCCTTTTGCTGGGTGACCAGGTGCAATTAGTAGCTAATATCCTTCAACCAAGCCACTAAATGTACAGGTGAGTCTGAGAGACCATTTTGAAGGCTCAGGAAACCTTTGCAGGTGTTTTGAGTTGATTAGCTGATTGGCATGTCACCATATTCTAATTTGTTGAGAGTGAATTGGTGGGTTTTTGTTAAATGTGAGCCAAAATCATCACAATTAAAAGAACCAAAGACTTAAACTACTTCAGTCTGTGTTCATTGAATTTATTTAATACACGAGTTTCACAATTTGAGTTGAATTACTGAAATAAATGAACTTTTCCACGACATTCTAATTTATTGAGATGCACCTGTATTTCATGATATAAGATAATTTTTTTTTGAAATATAGACAAAATACTATGTTCACAAATCTAATCAAGGAAATAATGCGTCGCTTGTGAGAATTCCCCCCCACCCCCACCCTTTTTTTATTAGAAGCAGATTACAGAAGTGAGTATTCGTTAGAATCTGGATATCTTGTTATTTTAACTCAGTGTTGAAGTGCGCCTTCATTTGTGCTGACAGTAACAAAAACTTTTTTTTTCTTTTCACAGAAATCAGAGATTACTGTTCTTCCCATTCTACACCAGATGATCCCTGTTGATGCAGAAGTGTACATCAGATCTTTGTCCACAGCCAGCTGGGACGTCCGATGAATTCAGACAGCAGTGTCATGTGATTAATCAGTCACAAAAGAAGTGTCATGATGAATTGTGCTTTCTGCTCAACACACTTGCTCACCTTTATAAACTCATTTACAGGGCAAATGGAAAATATAGTCTGAATTCCTGGGTTCCCTTCTAATCACAGATTGTGAAAATATATAACATTTTTGAAATTTGAAAAATTGTTTGTTACAATATATACAAAAATTATTTCATGTTAGAAATTAGAAGTAGAGATCACAAGTCACAATCCAATTCAAGAATCCACATTTGTAAATTGTAAATGCTGAAAGTGAAACCAAAATATAATTATTACTGTAATGACAATGGGCATGTTTCAGCAGGCCAGAAGAACTTATTATCAGAAAGGGTGATGTGTGCTATGTGGTGGCTTTTCCCATCAATGAGATGTAATGGCTATAATGTTTAATTTTGCTAATAAATCTCTTAAGATAATTTCTAAAACCAGTCTGCACTAAATCTGTATTTTTTTTTGTTATTTGATAACGTAAGTAAAAACACCTGTTTTAGTACACATACACGCATTTGTTGTATTGTTCCTTGTTATATCGTATGTCAAACCAACGAATGCTTCATCCTTTCTGATATACTTCAGTGTATGTATATTATTCTTCATAAAATCAAATCAAATCACTTTTATTGTCACAGCACATGTGCCTTGGTGAGTGAAATTCTTGAGAGCGTGCTCCAGACAGTGCAGAAACAATTTACATATAGACAGTACATACTTACAGACTTATACAGAAGACAATGTGCAGAATACACATACATATAGTCAGTACACACAGTGTACTATTAGACATACTTACAGTTATCAATACACATTCTACACAGTATGTACGCATTCTACATTATGTACACATATATACACACAATAATATGCGAAAAAAAGATGCAACAGATTATACATAGGCCGGATATGCAATGTCAGGAATGTGCTAATGGGTGTCTTGGATGGTCTCCAGTGGTAGCAGATAGGTTGTTGTATTAGTGCAGTGTGTGTGTAGTCCAGTTGAACTGTGTTAGAGTTCAGGTTAAAGTGCAGTGCATGGCATATTGTAAAGTGGGAGTGTGCTGTAGGGTGTATTAATTTTAGCTGTTCATTAGCCTGAGGGAAAAAGCTAAAATATTCATATTGCTACCATAAGTACTTAATCGAAATTTCAGGGGATTCCCACTTTCAGTTTATGAAGCCGTTGTCTGCCAGGGAAATATTTTATTGTGAGTCATCAGTCATTGTGAGGTATTCAAGGGTCTTTATACAGGATCGTGTATTATACAGGCCTTGAACAATGTGGTTTCATTTGGCTGCAAAACTTACTTTCACTATTAGACGAGCCACTGGCACAGCTCACCTCAAAGCATCGGCCACACTTTTCCTCACAGCTGCCATTTTGGACAAAATAATTGACATGTATTAATTAAATGCTCTTTTCAGCTGCTTTGCATGCAGTTTATGCATGTTACACCAGCTTCAGAACTGTACACACAGTATTGTGGGTTATCATCTACCATGTGCTGCCTTCATAAACTGACCTCAGTAGACAGTTATGCGAATATTGTATTCGATTGTGTCTTGGTGTCTTCCTACCTCCATATACTGCCTGCAAAAGCTGTTTTCTTAAATTTTTCAGATGCGTGTCAAAATATATATTTCATTTTAGAAGAGTAGGAACACATTGTGTTCAGTATACGGAAGCATTTCATTTGTGGTAGTATACTAGTGGTAGGGGTAGGGATCTGTTGATGGCATGTGTATATATATAATCTCTTCCATATTAAGTCCTAGTAACAAAGGAGAAGTGAGATGGAGATGTGGTCTCTTGATTTGTCCATGCACAGCACATTAGTGACATTAGTTTTCTTTTGGAAAAAGTACATGCGAAACTGTCCTCACCTGACCTGGATAAAACTGGTCTGTCCTGAAACAGTGTAGTATTAAACAGACAGATGGGATCTGGTATTTTTTTATGTAGGAACAAAAGCGCAGATAATTGGCTTTGGTATGGCAAGGAGGAAATGAAGCATTGAAATGAGCTTGTCTCGCGGCTGCTGTCCAGTCATGGTTCCATTCGATGAAGTACTGTTTCAGGTGAGGAAAGCTTTACAGGTCAGTCCTATCCTACTACACGAGCTTCTCAGAGAGCTGCACGAGGCCAACGTCTTCTCTACCCAGTATTACCAGTCTCTCTACAAGGATGGGGAAATTGGAGAGCAGCCTTTATGTGAAGTCTTTTGTAATGATGGAGAAGATCTGGCCAGAAGACTCTCTTTGCCTATCTGGCAAAACTGGGACATCAGCCAAGGCATCTTGGATTTGGCACTCGCCAAAGAGGAAGATTTCGTTCTTTCTGGTGAGTTAAATATTTGTAGTATACTCTTGCTGTCAAATGATTAATCACGATTAATCACATCCAAAATAAAACGTTTTTATTTACTCAATATATAATGTGTGTTCACTGTGTATATTTATTTTATTGTATGTATATATAAAGACACACATACAGTATATATTTTGAAAATATTTACATGTATATATTTATATCTATATAATTTATATTATATATAAATATATTTCATATATAAACATTACATATTTTTCTTAAATATATAGATGTGTTTGTATTTATATATACATAATAAATATACACAGTAGGCTACACACTCATCTATTATGTGAACAAAAACTTTTATTTTGGATGCGATTAATCGTTTGACAGCACTAATATTTACACATTCTTTATCTACGCACTGTATGTATAATATTTTACACTGACGTGTTATAATAAAGGTTTTAAATGGCATTTATTGTTCTGTCAATCTATGGAAGCTTTTCATTCCACAAAAAGTTCTTTATAGTGGAAAAAAGTTTTGATTGTTAAAATGTTCTTTTGGAAACTTCATTTTTGGCAAGGAGGAAAGAGACTAAATATATTTAATTATATATATATGTTAACTATCAATTAGAATTATAGGATCACTTTTATAATGGAATATAATTTTATAAGGAATTTTCTGTTTTTATTATTTACAGGTGTTTTTCCTGTATTTTTAATTGTTGCGTTTTATAATTAACGGAAATGTCTGTAAAATTTATGTCTAATGTCCTTTTATTTTTTTACAATGTGTATAACATGTATTTTTCATGTCTATTATTTATATATACAGTATATATACATATATTTGTATTAAAATGCAGATCACTCTCTCATGCGCATTTCTCAGTCACAGAGAGCGAGGTGTCACATCTTATTCCAGCCTCAGCACAGATTCCCGACTTCAGTGCCAGTTCTGCCAACGTGAAGACTAGATTAATGTCTTACAGTTATGAGAGCTTCAGGAGAAAAATGCTTGATCTTTTTCTATGAGTACTAAATCAGTTAAGAAATATCTCAACCAAAAATGAAAATCTGCTAAAATGTCCTCATTCTTAGGCCATCCGAGATATAGATGGGTTTCCTTCTTCATCGGAACAGATTTGGTGTTATTTAGCAATTCATCAATTCTTCTGCAGTGAATGGGTGCCGTCAGAACGAGGGTTCAAATAACTGATAAAGACATCACAATAATCCACAAGTAATCCATGTGACTTGAGTCCATCAATCAACTTCCTGTGAAGTGAAAAGCTGTTTGTAAAAAAAAAATGTAATACCTTCAACTTTAAACCGTCGCTTTTGGCCAAAATACCAGTCCAGCATACATAATAACACTTCCTCCAGTGAAAGGTTCCTCATTTTGTCCTCACATCAAAATCCCCCTTCATATTTGTTTTGAACTTGTTTGAACTTTCATCACTTGTAAACTGTGCATATTGTTCTACTGATTCAGATGAGATGGCCTTTTACTGGAGAGGCAGTGTTATGGATATAGGGCTCATATTTTAGCCAGTAGCAGTGTTTGTTAGATAAAATATCTTGATGGATTTTAGGGCCCTATGATTTCCGCGATGCACAAAACGCGGACGGAATCGCGGAGTCCAGTCATAAAAACTGAATTTACAGTTCAATGTCACGGAATTTGTCAAAGTTTGGATGAATTAATAAAAAGTAGGTCAATACACTTAAATCAAATCGTGATATGGACCAGAATCTGTTAAGCCGCAAAAGTCGTTTAAATATGAGCCCTGCATGTTCTGCATGTCTGTGTGAATGGAGCAGATGCGCGGTTTTGTTTACATAACGTTACACACAGCGCGCGTGGCGGCTCGCGGTGACTTCAGCGTCTTCCTCTCAATGAGGACTTAAATACATGAACAATATCTCCAAAACTGATCTGAGAGTCACTTCACGAGCATTTTACCATTTCATTCGAGTAAAACTAGCGTCATATCATACACGCACAGAACTTTAAAAGTATCCACGACAACCCGTCAAAATATGAGTTCTGTTTAACTTATTAAAGACATTGTGCCAGAAATATGCTTTATTACTATTATTTAGTAGAATGTACGTAATACTACTACTACTACTGTTGAAAAATAATACTTTATTTTTTTAAGAAATAATCATAAAATATTTTAATTTTAATAGTAAATCCCCTTTATTTGCCAAAAATGTAAATGGTTATTCATTAATTAAAATATAAATTAAATCAATGTTTTATGTCTTCATCTGATACATTTAAATATACGACACAGAATTTCTGAGGAGGGAAAAACATTTCATAAGGCTACTGTAAGAATAAATAAAAAATGTTTATGCATTCAAATAATTAGACATCCTAAAACACCGAATTTGCTAACAATAAAACATAAGGTGAGACATTTTTTTTAAATTTCATACGGCCCTAAACATGTCAATTTGTTACACTTTTAATAAATTAATGTTAAATTGTATACGTTTCATGATTTGTATTAATTAGACATGCTTTTTGATTAATACAATTTATTTTGACCATTAAAAAGGAGTCCAGAAAAATTAAAACGGGGAAAAAAAAGAAATCCAGAAAAATTAAACTGGAAAAAACTGAATTTAGGAAAAAATTAAACCGATTTCATAGGGCCCTGGGATTTGCATATTAAGGACAGGCAGCTTTTTGCTTCATTTTTAGATAAAATGTTTCCTTTAACCCATCTGCACAAAGAATGACATCAGTAGGCCTACAACAAGAGGGTGTGAATTACATTTAAAACAACACTGCAGCATACTAGGCCAGCTGTGAAACTGTCAAATACATGTAAATACTGTCCACATTTACTTTGTGCTTTATATTGCTATGTGTTGCAGCTCACAAAGCACAAGTCCGTAACACTGCCTGACAGGATGCACCTGTAATTAGATCTCTCGTACACTAAAGGTGCTTTCTAAGCACGCCGTGTGGAATGGTCTCTGAAGGTTTTGTTTTTCTTCCGTGTGGATTGCTGATCAAAAAGCAAGAGGAACTGAACGATGTCAGGGTGAAACCCAAAAGGTGCCATAAAACTTCTAATGGTAGATGCCCTTCCTAACAAATGACTTGACTTGACTTTGAGAGATTGTGTGGTAAATTAGGGTAAATATTATGACACCAGCAAGCTAAGCCAGTTGGCAAGACAGTTTATGGTGTGGGCAAAGTTAATACAAAACTCAAAGTAAACAAAGTACTTGTCATTGCCAGTCTGATCCGTGCACAACATTTTTGTTTCATTTTAGAAGGAGGGTGGCATCAGATTTTTTATTTACTTTTTTTTTTGAGCTGGGAACATATTTAAAATGGCTTATTTTAGGATTTGCAGAGGCTTTGGAAAGTCAAATAATAATTGACATTTCGAAAGCATAAATGTGTGTATTATATAAAACCAGTCTGTTAAAAGAAAGGGCACAATAGAAAGTGGAAAACACCTGATACTCCTGGTAGTGCATTTCCATATAGGAGTGCCAAGCTCCTAAAAAAATTAGGGTCGACTTTAATTCAATTTTTTGTCAACTTCTTAAATATATATATATTTTAGAGTTCCTTATTTTTTAGATTAAATAATATATAAATCTATGAACCTGTTGTGGCAGATCTATTTGTTACTGTAAAATGTAGGCTACTGACATTAACTCTTGAAGGTTACATGATGATTTAATTACATGGCAATTCAAACATGAAAAACATTCTTAAAACGTTTTTCTTTATAATAATTTACTGTAAAAATAAATGTCTTTAAAATGTAAAATATTTTATGTTAGCCACCAGCATTTAAATAAGACTAGAGCTGGATACACAAATATAATAATAATGTGTCAGTTTATTATCTCCATCATCAGAATGCGTGTCCTGCGTGTGAGAGCACAGATTTGCTGAATGACCGAGGCTGGTAGTGTTTGGTCTCTGTAAAGCCGAACCAACTCCCTTCACATAGTGAAAGTAAAAGCAAGCAGTGAGGTGTAGGCAGTTTTGGTGTTTGCCAGACAATGCCTGAGCCTGTGTAATCTGAGGACACGTCGAGCGCTTATTACAGTCTACAGCTTGTTTTGCTTCACAACTTTAATGCAATGGATTAATAATTCTTCAGTAAACATGGAATATCTCTGTGAAGCAGGTAATGTGCAAATATATTTGTAATTTATTAGACGGTTTTATATTTGTAATGCGTTTAAACTTATTTTCACTTTGATGGTGCATAAAACCAGGTATTTATATAAAATGTCCTAAAGAAGATTATAATTTGAATAGTCGGATAATTGTTTCTATATCAGAACGGGCTTTTCTCCTCGCGTTATTTTATCTTCTTTTTTTCCTCACAGCAAGGGAGCGCGCGCTTCACAGCATCTTGCGCGTCCACGATATACGCGTTTACTAACAACACTATTAGTTTTCCCCGTGGCACATTTAAGTCAAAATAATGTAATGTAATGTGTCACTATGTTTCAACAGATGCTGAATCGCAAGATATTGGCCCAGACCCAATGTGTGAACTCTTACCTGGTGAGTAAGCTAATAGATGGACAGTAGCCTACTTGTTATAACATGGTAAACAAAGCTCTGTATTTGGCATTTGAGTTTTCAAATGAAATATTTTCCTTTTGTTACTATTTTTCCACAGATAATGTCCTCTTAAAATATTTCGAGTCAATTGAGTCTATTGAAGATGATTTCGGTCAGTTTCACTTTTTGCCATATTTATTGCATAACAGTGTGTTAATTTCATGAAATCTATAAATAATTTCCTTGCGTCTTGGCAGATCCCTCCATCCTTGATGACTTTTTTGGTAAGACTCTCTAAAATAATATATAATAATATTACATTTGAATAGAATCCGTCCTTGAATCCCATGTAACATTAACATTGTTTAAGGTGAAAGGGAACCAGTGACTGTTTGATAATGCATTTGCATATCACACTTTTTTTTGTAAGTAAAGGGAATTATATATAGTAAGACTTTCATGTCTGCTTTGCAAACAACAGGTGACATAGACACAAGCTCCACACCAACACCAGAAAATGCTACTTTCCCAGATGAAGTGCCAAAAAAGAAACCAAAAGGTAGGCTAATGCTATTTTCTCTTAGATGTTCTCTGATAAAAGATCTGCATTGAATCAGTAAACAAGAGTTGTGTTTTCTATCTGTCATAGTTGTTGCAGGCAAACCCTGCAGAAAACGCAACAAAAAAGGTAATTCAAACAGCACAATGTAACAATGACACAATCATTGTAAGTGGTTTAGTGGTGGGAACCAAAAGTACCGTGGTGGATTATTTGACTCCCAAAAAATAGTTTTAAACAATACGTTTTTTTTTTTTACTTCTGTTTTGAAGTAGGCCTAACTCGTTTCTAAAAAAAAAAATTGTAGAACTGTCTAATTATTTAACAAAGGAAGGATATTTGCGATAACAGAGTATCTCAGTCTAATAAACCAGAAGTAAAATTAAAAATTTCTAACCGAAAACCTAACGTATTGCAGCAACAAAGCAGCCTGAAAGTCCCTCAAGCGGAAGGACGCCCACCATTACCCCTGAGAGTAGTTTCCTTCTGAGCTCAACCCCATTCCAGCATGTATTAAGTATTCCCTTCAGCCCCTCTCTTCTGACCCCTAGTGGTGAGTAGTTGTTTCCATACTGTATTTGCATTTCAAGGAACTATGCCTTGGCTTGAGCTTTGATTCTGAGTCTTTGAATATCTCAGGAGGTTCACCACTACAAATCATCCAGACCATCGGCCCTTATTCGCCGCCACTAATTGGCACTATGGTTCCGACAGGGTCTACGTATGTGATTGGTGAGTCAACTGTGAAAGTATTATTAAACAGCTGCATGTGCCTGCATGCTCTTTTAATGTAGTGCACTATATCTCTAATTTCACATTCAATATCTGCAGTCTCGCCTCAGTGTGTCAGTCCAGGCACTCAGATAATTCCTCTTTCACCTGGTAAGTTAAAAAGGAGGTCTCATAAATAATTGTGCTTTTAGGGTTAGCAATATTGTGGTGTGTGTTAACTGAAATCTTCATCTTCCAGCTATTGGCACAGTTGCCCCACCAGAACTCACTGGTTCTGTACTTCCTGTTGGCTCATCCTCGGACAGCGCATGCCAGGGTTCGCCAACAGTAGACACACTCTCCCCTACAAAAGGTGAGCTCAGGGTTTGATAACAGCAAATACGTGTCTGTGGTAGGTTTTAACCAAGTGTATATATCTATTAAAAATACAAGGTCTAGAAACTATAGAAAGCCTTTTTTTAGTGCCTCAACAGTGCCATAAAGTGCCCCTGTTATGAGTAATGAAAGGTTCATATTTTGGTTTTGGGAGTCCCCAACAACAGGTTGACATGCATGCAAGGTCAAAAAACACTTTCATTGTCTTATAATATGCATTTATTTTTACCTTACTTGCTCAGCGACTCCTAAACGATTCATTCAACGATTCATTTTCCCAAACCCCTCCTTTGTTTGATGCTAATCTGCAGTGATTGGTCTCATTTTCATTTCATCTTGCCAGTAATGCCTGATAAAGCAACGTTTGTGAGCGCAGTGCTGCTTTGTGTACAGCGTTACCGGGAAAACCGCTATTTTTACCGCTCCAAAAGCAGCATCTAGTGGCAAAGAATTAATTCGCATTTTCATTCAGACAACGCAAAAGACCAACAAGTGGCTGGGCAATATGCTAATATTTCATGTTGACTTCAACATGACACGGCTTAGGATTCGTTGTAAAAATGACTCGTTTCAATGATTCAGAGTCAACTCTTTCTTTTGAGAGACAATAACTTTATACACGGTGCACTTTCAGAATTAAAACTTTGCAGGATGTTTTCATTCACTTCGAGTTGTGTTACACACTGCATGACAGGTCATTTTCCAAAATCCATAACAGGGGCACTTTAAGTTATGTTATTTGGCAGCACAAGAGACAGATGGAATAGTGAAAATAACTATATTTCAGTGCTTTTGTGAGGGAACGCAAAAGTTTATCTGGGGAAATGCAAAAGTTTTACGAGCGAACAATACAAAAACATTGAAATATAATTTGTAATATATTTTTTTCTCCTCTCTCTCTCTCTCTCTCTCTCTCTCTCTCTCTCTCTCTCTCTCTCTCTCTCTCTCTCTTAACCATAAGAATGTCCATATTTATGCACTTATTCTAAAAATGGGCCACATTATTCTATAAATGGATTACTTTGGAAACAGAATAAAAAAATACACATCACCATTTAATAATCCTTAGAAAGGATTACACACATCCAATCGAGATTGTGCAAGACTAATTATTTTGCTTTGAAAACTTTCACATCAGCTATAACAGCACAGTGAGGCAGTGATCACACTGAATGCCACAGATTCTATCTACTATTTAAACGGAGAAGTGTAACTTTTTATACATGTTTCTTTAAATGTATTTTGCAGCTTCTTCATAAAAAAAAAATCAGTTGTAATCCACCTCAGAAGGTCTGGTATTTACCTTTCAGTCCGGCTATTTTCACATTTTTATCCTATCTTGCATTCAGAGTTGCTGGATATTGTCTTCAGTTTAAGATCTACCACTCTCTTTTATTGCTCACCACAGCACTCTTGATGTTATTCCAGACAGTGCAAAACAAAACAAACAAAAAAAACAGTTTACTATGGACAGTACATATTTACAGACTTACAGAGGAAGTGTCTGCAAAATACACATACATATACTCAGCACCTCAAGGTTCAAGGTTCTTTTATTCGTCACATACTCAATTATACAGGATATAATCAGTAGTGAAATGCTACACATTATACACCGTATGTACACAAATATTGTTTCTGTTATCAATATTGGTTGTGCAACTCTCTACAAACAGTGCAGTGTGTTCGTGTGTTAGAACTGTGTTAAAGTGCATCGTGGCATGTTGTGTGAGTGGGAGTGTTTGTAGGGTGGGTCATTTCTGACTGTTCATTAGCCTGATAGCCTGAGGGAAAAAGCTGTCCCTCAGTCGGCTAGTGCGGGATCGGATGCTGCGGAGACGGAACAGACTGTGGGACGGGTGGCTGGAGTCTTTGATAATCCTCCGGGCTTTCCTTGCACACCGCCTGGTGTAGATGGAGGGAGGGAAGCTCACCTCCAACAATGTGGCGGGCAGTTCGCACGACCCTTTGCAGGGCTTTGCGGTTGCCAGCGGTGCTGTTTCCAAACCAGGCGGTAGCCGGTCAGGATGCTCTCCACAGTGCAGGTGTAGAAGGATCTGAGGATTCTGGGGCTCATTCCAAACTTCCTCAGCCGTCTCAGGAAGAAGAGGCGCTGATGTGCCTTCTTCAGCACTGCATCGAGGAACTTAAAGCTGCTCACCCGCTCCACAGGTGTCTTGTCGATGGTGATGGGTGTGTGTTCTCTGCTCTGTCTCCTGTAATCCACCACCATCATCATCTGACCAGTGTGGCAGGCACACTCACATAGGTGTTCTTATTTTCCAGGTGGGAGAGAGCAGTGTGCAGGGTGAAGGCAATAGACTGGAACTGTTACTGCGGTATGCCAGTGAAGCAGGAAGCACAGAGCAGATGTGTTCTTGACGAGCTTCTCAAAACACTTGCTGAAGATGGGGGTCAGAGCACGGGCCTCCAGTCATTCAAGCATGTGACTTTATTTTTCTTAGGTATGGGCACAATGGTGGATTTTTTGAAGCATGCGGGAACCACAGACAGAGAGAGGGACAGATTGAAAATGTCTGTAAAAACCCCGGCTAGCTGGAAAGCGCATGCTTTGAGCACACGGCCTGGTATACCGTCCGGGCCGTTTGAAGGATCGGGTTACATCCGCGACAGAAAGCGAGAGTGGACTCACCTCTTCTGCAGCAGCCGTGGATTGCTCTCTGTGTGTGCGGTGTTATCAGCCTCGAACCGAGCATAAAAAGCTCGTCCGGTAGAGAAATGTTCACATGCCCTGCCACATGCTTTAGGATTATTGTTGTTGAATTGTTCTTCAACTTTGTTTTTGTATTGTCGTTTGGCTGCTTTGAGATCTGAGACCGTAGCTGGCTTGTTTCCGATCATCAGGTTTCCGGATTTAAAGGCCTGACAGGGCTGATCGAACATCGCTGTTAATCCACGGTTTTTGGTTGGGGTAGAATTGTTTTGGTCGGAACTACATCATCTATACACTTCTTGATGAAACACGTGACCGTATCTGAGTAATGTCGTCATCAGACGCCGCACGGAACATGTCCCAATCCACATTATCAAAACAGTCCTGTAGTGTGGCGTCCGATTGGTCCGACCAGCATTGTATTGTCCTGAGGGTGGGTGCTTCACGTAAGCAGGCAGAAGCAGAACGGAGGAGTGATCTGATTTGCCGAAAGGTGGGCGGGGGAGGGACTTGTACGCGTCCGGAAAGGAGTGTAACAATGGTCGAGTACCCGGTACGCGTGTTTATGGTGACGTGTGGAAAGTATTTTGGAGCTGTTTTCCTGAAGTTGGCTTTATTAAAGTCCCCCATGATAATAAAGGCTGCGTCTGGGTGCGTGGTTCCTGTTCGCTTATATTCCCGTACAATTCCCCCTGGCATGGGGGGGGATATAAACAGCCGTGATTATGATGGCTGTAAATTCCCTCGGTAGCCAGAATGGTCGACACAGCAGCGTATGAAATTCCAGATCAGGGGAGCAGAAGGATTTAATAGAGTGTATATTTCTTTCATCACACCACAAGTTGTTAATTAGAAGCAAACACCCCCACCTCTGCTTTCCCTGTGAGCTCTTCCATTCGGTCCGAGCGATGCACGGAGAAGCCGTGAGCTCTCACATCCAGGTTTCTGTGAGACAAATAACGCAGCAGTCCCGTTTCTCGTTGGTATGAGATGCGCGCCCGCAGTTCGCAGAGTTTATTATCCATGAACGTTAGCCAGCAAAATTGTAGTAGGAAGAGGAGGTCGGAAAGCACGGTGTCTCAGTCTGTCGAGAACGCCAGCTCTCTTTCCTCTTTTTCGGCGTCGTCGGCGTTTCTTTTGCGCAACCCAGACAAAGGGCTCTGATGCCGTGTCTGCCTCAAAAACTTAAAGTCCGGTTTATGCTCCCTCAAAGTTTTCCTGGAGCTCGCAACACGGCTGCCATCCTATCTGATGCTTTAAAAAGCAAATCTGGATCCATCTGACCTTAACAACTATAGACCCATTTCATAATTGCCATTTTTATCAAAAGTATTTGAGAAGGCCATTGTAAATCAGTTATACCCCTCGTTCATTGCTCATCGATTTTATTTGCCTTATGCTCCCTCTCCACTTTATGTAGATCACACCCAATTATACATAGGTCAAACCTACGTCAAAGCCCTTATCTGATTTGCTAGCTTGTGTAAATTACATCAAAAGTTGGGAGGGTGATACTTTTCTTCAGTTAAATTAAAATAAGATTGAAAATATAAATATATATAATTTTGGCTCCCCTCATTTGTTAGATAGCCTGACCTCTAGTTTAGGACCACTTCAAGCAAATATCCGCACTCATGTAAAACTTGGGTGTCCTTCTTGATTCAGATTTAAAATTCAACAAGCAAATAAGCTCTGTATAGAGCCATTTTTTCCAGCTTAGGGGTTTATGGAAACGTTCTTATCTTTTACTGATCTAGATACAGTCATTTATGCCTTCATGGCTTGATTATTATAATGCTCTATATTCAGGAGTTAGAAAAAAAGTGAGCATATCCCACATTTTAGCACATTTATACTAATAATAATACATTTTATCTGTAAAGCACTTGTGCTACAATATAAAAACACAGAAAAAAAACAAAGAAAAAGCTCTGCTAAAAAGATGGGTTTTAAGGCCACATTTAAAAGCATCCACCGACTGAGGTGTCCTCAGATGATCCGGGAGAGCGTTCTACAGACTTTTACCAGATTTACACTGGCTATCAGTTAAATCTAGAACTGAAAACAAGGTTTTGACTTTTGTATTTAAAGCCCTACACGGTCTGGCTCCAGCTCACATTTCAGATCATATTTTTCCCTGTATTAGCCCCAAAGCTGTGGAACTCGCTACCTCAGTCTGTTAGATTATCTGCTTTTAAATCATCCCTGAAAACGCATCTCTTTTCTCAGGTCTATATATCATTTAACTATGTTAGTTAACTTCATAGTTTTATTTTTATTTAGTTTCATGGATTATGTTGTTTGATTTAAATGTTTAAGTCTGTAGTTTTGTATGACTGTCATCTTTTTATTTTTTTACTGTGAAGCACCGTGGTCTTTTTCTATGTTGTTTTAAGGTGCTATAAATAAAAATGACCTTGACTTTCAGATTCAGTTATGATCTTAATATAACAGCCACATCAGTGCCTTTTTAGGCCAATATTTTATTTTATTCTTATTGTTACTTTATTTGAAACATTGTTTTCAGCAGATTTTGCTGAAATAGTTTTGGTCACACTTTATTTTAAGGTCCAATTCTCACTATTATCTAACTGTTATCTCCTCAGTAAACTCTGAATTGTTATGTTTAGATATGGGTAGGATTAAGGGATCTAAAATATGGTCATGCAGAGTAAGGCATTAATATGTGCTTTATAAGTACTACTAATAATAAACAGCCAGTATGGTAGTACTATGCATGTTAGTTAATAGTGAGTATTGGTCCCAAACTAAAGTGTTACCAATTGTTTAAACAAAATGTGAATGATCTACTGACTGTAGGTGTCTATTTATTTCGGACATGACACAAGAGAGTTAACACATTATCAGCTGAGTGAGCATGATCAGCCTAATAATTGACCAAATCACTAGTATATCGGTTACTAATAATTGACCAAATCACTAGTATATCAGTTACTCTTTATAGAAACAGTAGAGAGGATGATTAGCCTTTCATTCAATCTGGTATTGCTTTACTCCAAGCTTGATTGTTTGAGGAAAGTTAAGATTCCTTGCAAACAGACAAACTGTGGCATTTTACAAATCACAGTTCGATTCAAGTGTCACCTTATTAAATATGTATGGTAGTTCTGTGCATATACTAACAATTGTGAACAGGAATTAATAGTCACAGAATGACTGCTTGTTTGTTTTGCAAATTACAGACCTACAAAAAATCTATGATTCTACATCTCCAAAAACCGAAAAGAAAATCCGCCCAGATGCACCAGGTAAGAAACCAATTGAAACATTGTGTGAAGTTGAATTCCTTTATTAGACTATGTGAACCATGATAAATGTTTGTTTTACAGAATGTGTCAAGGACTACATACATCACATGAAATCCTTCATGAGAGATGTCTGCTGCTCAATGCATAGGGGAATGGCAATGGAGTCACACTACGTGGACACACATCTGATCCAGAGAAAACTCCTTATCAAATCTGGAAAGAATGCAAACAAGTGTCTGGAGAAAGAACTGGTTGTCCTTAGTGATTCAGAGCGAAAGAAAGCAAAGCTGGAGAGAAGCCAGTTGTTTCATAACAGTGATTCCAAACCAAAACAGTCTGTCGCTCTCCTTGGAAAAGCCGGAGCGGGGAAAACCACGTTCATTCAGCGTTTATGCTTGGACTGGGCGAGTAGCAGCCTGCCTCAATTTCAGTTTGTTTTTGTGTTGAACTGTAAAATTTTAGACTTCACACAATCGGACTACAGCTTGAAAGCCTTACTGTTTGATTTGTCTATGTCTCCTCGCTGCGAAGACTCAGACTCTGTGTTCAAACACATTCTATCCTGCCCTGATGAAGTTCTTATTATCTTTGACGGCTTTGACGCCATTAAAGACTTTGAGGGGCTTCTCCAGTCCCCTGCTAAATCACACACAAACACTAAATACACAATCAAACAGCTGTTTTCGGGTTTGTTCCAAAAGGAAATCCTCTCGGGCTGCATGCTTCTCATCGCTTCGAGGCCTAAAGACGTTTTGAATCAGGTGCTGCGAAAAATGGACAGTCTTTTGGAGCTTTGCGGCTTCTCTCCTGAGGACATTGAGTTGTATACGTCAAAATATTTCGGAGACGCTTCCCTCCAAAAAAGTGCACTACAACAGATTAAGGATGAGAGCTACATATTCCGTTTATGCTCCAACCCGCTGCTTTGTTGGACTACCTGCTTCCTGCTTGAGCACCAAGAAAGCTGCAATGATTTGCCGTCAACCCTCACGGATTTGTACCAAAGAGCAATCTCAAAGCATCTACAACTAGCTAGCCTTGAAAATAGCAGATTGTGTAAAAACATAAAACAGCTGGACATCCCACAATTGTGCAAAACGGCATGGGAGGGATTCAAGAATCATGATACGCGTGTAAATCCTGCCAGTTCTACAGAGCTGCTGGACTGCGCTCTTAAAAGTGGCATACTTGCATCCTACAAAACATCTGAGGGTCAGGAAAACCACTTTGCAGATCTTTTCACTCAGAGCCTCCTGAGCGCTGTGCACCTGGTACAGTCTAAACAGGTGAACGAAAAAATGGTGGTGGCAAACAGCGTAGTCCATCAGAAGAAACGAAAGGTTCAGGGAGAGTCGCAGGACGTGCTGCAGAGGTTTGTCACGGGCTTGATCTTCCAGAAGGTTCCTGATGGAGTCAGCATCCTGGACAGCAGTGTCAACATAAAAGCCAAAAGAAAGGCTGTCGAAACCCATCTGGAGAGCATGAAGCCTAATGATTTGCTTCCTGTCAGGTTACTAGAACTGTTTCATTGTGTTTATGAGACCAGCAGCGACAAATTTGCTAAACTGCTGTTGAAGAACCTGCCTGACAATCTGTCGTTCTATGGCACGCAGCTTTGCCAATCGGACGTGTACGTTATATGCCATCTCCTTCGATTTGCCAGCACGCTGAAGCGGACCTTCTCCATTAACCTGCAAGACACATGCATTCCCATCAGTGGCCTGAGAGAGCTTGTGGGACTCAAATGTATCAAAGAATTCTGGTGAGAAGTTGTCAAAGTGCATTGTAGTTTACCTAAAAATGCTAATGCTATCATCATTTAATAACCCCAACATCGAGTTCATAACCTGAATGGCTTTTTTCTATAAAAATACTAAATTGGATATTTTAATACTTTTAGTTTTAATTAATTAATTACCATGCAATCAAAGTGAAGGGAAACTGAAGTATTTGTGCCTCAAAACAGATGTAAAGGCATCATAAAAACACCATAAAAGTAGACTATTGTGTGATGATCACGTCACAATTTAAATAGTTATTCACTGAACTTATGATTCATTTACAAGGTTTGACACAAAAGGCTGATTCACTTACAAGTCAGATCAAATTATTCAAAATAATGATTATTTCATGAATTATACATTTATGAATGAATCATTCTTTTGAGTCATTTTTATTCCGATTTATAAAACAGGAAGTCTAATCTCTAGTTACTTTTTTGTTTTCATTAATGTTAATTAAAGCTAAGGTGGATGTCAAGACTGTTAGTGAGTAATGACAAATGAATAATGATGATTTTGGAAGATTGGGTACAAGTCGTATTTACCACTTTTGTGACTCTTTGTGTTCTTTTAGAAAACATTTTTTTAATTAATTGCAATTGCATGGAAAAAATGTCTGCTTTCGAGTTTCTTGGTAGCAGGAAATTTTGTAACTAACAGATTTTTCATTTTTGAATGAACTATTGCTTTAATAATAAGGTTTTCATTTATATGTCATGATGCTTATTTACTATTATTATTTGTTTTCCGAATAGGGCGCATACAGCAGACACCATTGGCTTATGGGAGGACTTGCACCAACGCAATGATGAACTGAACCTGAAAAGTGCCATTGAGAAATTCACCTTGCACCCATTCAAGGCAACCGAAGGGTATCACGTTGAGAGTCTGCCTGTCCTTGTCCAAATTCACAGAGAGAAGAAGCTACCAATGAGGTACAGCATCAAATTTGTGTTTGATAGGAAGTCTGATGACTATAAAAAATAATGTTCATATTTGACCGATGCCATTCCCATTCATGTTCTTCACTTCAAATTGTAGCATAAAAGGATGCTGTTGATAAGGAGTATGATTGTACTTTCAGTGAATTTGTGTCTGCACTGGATGAAGGTGTGCCAGCCCTCCGGCATCTTCAGAGACTAGAATTTGAGTACGCTTCCTGTTTCCGTTTTCTCTGTATCCTTGTATACATTGTGTTGTTTTTATAATAAGTGCTGGTGTTCTGCATTGCAGGCTTGGTGTCCAGAACGGTCCTGAACTTTTCCCTAAACTCATAGAGGTCCTGCCTTCTCTGCAGTCTCTCCAACATCTGGAGTGAGTATTAACTGGTGGATATCATACGGTTTCACGACTATGATTGGATTGGGGGGGGGGGATCATTTAGTGTTTTTAAGATTTAAAAATGTTCTTGATTCTTTGTTTGTCTTTTAGCCTTGAGAAAAACCAAATAGGAGACTGTGGAGCTGAGAAGCTAGCTGGCGTTCTACATTTTTTGGAATGTCTGAGATTGCTAAAGTAAGTTTTGAAACATCTATGCCCTTAAATATCACAGGAAAAAAATGTTCCAAAGTAAATACAACTTGTAAAGGAACAACTGTGTCACAACTGAATTGCCCAATGCTCCCACCACACAGTCTGTCTCAAAACCTCATTGGAGATGCAGGAGTGGAGAAACTGGCTAAAGCTTTGGCATCAGTCCCTTCTCTACAGAGCCTCAGGTATAGACACCCTCAGAAATATATTTATCATCACTAAGTAAAATGTGCATTTTGGAAGTGTTTATAAGACCTCACTGTTTTGTCAAAACTATTCCACGTTCCTCACTTCTAGCCTTTATGGAAATGCAATTGCTGACATTGGAGCTGAACATCTGGCCTTGGTATTACCAGAAATTAATTTACTGCAGGACCTGGAGTAAGTATCTATTCAAATCATGTTAACTCCTCTTTAATAGATTTAAATGACAAGATTTATTTAGTTTCATTAAAAAAATGAAGTATCTTAGTCATTTTGACATACATTTTCTCTTTTATTCTCTTCTAATGCTTGTTTAAAAAAAGAGAATTACATCATATCACATCATTGCATTACATTACATTATTATATTATATTATATCATATCATATTAATGCATTTCTCTTTTTTTACTTTCAGTGTTAAGTTCAACAAGTTCACAGACATTGGAGCTACAAAGCTCAGTGCTGCTCTGAAAAACTGCACTGGAATGAAGTCCCTGGAGTGAGTCTCCTTTATTTATTTATTTTTGGAAATGTAATGTAGTGGTCCGATATGCCAGCCTATTAGCTTTTATCAGATATTACCATTTTAGGAGTGAGCACAACGTTTGAGCTAGTTTAAACAGAAAATAAGAGATCTTGCTACAGTTTGCCAACACAGTTGGGTAGACAGGAAGAAGTTTATCTCTACAATCTGACCACAGTCACCAAGAATATGCATTAAGTCCATTATTGTTCATGCATTTAGTACCATTACATAACTCGACAATTTTTCCTAATAATGCAAATTTGATTTTCCTTCTCCCTCATTAGGCTGTGGAACGACTGCATTCCATATGGAGTTTTTGAACACCTCCGTCTTCAAGATCCACGGATAAGATCACTTTGACCATAAAATTCAAAACTTAATCAACATTGTCAACAAGGACACTGAACTGTTTTAAAATGTTGTTTCACTTTCTCATTTAAATGACTGTACATATGACTTGTATTATGGCTGACTTGCACTTTCTGACGCTGTTGTTAATATACTCTTACTCAGCACTAAAAGTACTTTTATACTGTAATTTATAACAATAAACAGGTTCTGTGAGTCTTGCTTTTCTTATTGTGACAGTTACCACCAGACAGTTCCACCTTCAATACCACGACTGAGGTGCCCTTGAGCAAGGCTCTGAACCCCCAACTGCTCCCCGGGTGCCGCAGTATAAATAGCTGCCCACTGCTCCGGGTGTGTGGTCACGGTGTGTGTGTGTGTTCACTGCTGTGTGTGCACTTATGGGTTAAATGCAGAGCACAAATTCCGAGTATGGTTAACCATACTTGGCCACATGTCATGTTACTTTCACTTTTCACGTTTCCAGATGTCAGATACATCAAACGTTTAGCTGCTTCTATAATTCATTATATTTTGAATTAAACATTAGTTAATACTGCCGATTATCTGTTCAGTTGCAGTTTTCAGGGGCTGAAAAAATATGTACAATAAAATGAAATGCATACATGCAATGACTTGAATACACCTCTCCCCTCTACTATGATATTCATGTTTTTAATTTCTTGATTTATATAGTGGAGATCAAACTTAGAGAACAACCTATAATTTCCTAAATGTCAAGGCATACCTTGATACTTGGGGTACACGGACATATACAGGAATCTTTCTTCCTCACATGTGGGAGGCAGTACTTCAGCATTCCATTGATCACCATGTGCACTTTCACTGATCACAGTCCTTCATTTGTGAGACCTAAGTATGAATGACTTCTGACTACCGTAGACTGACCGGTTTTTCTTTGTGGTTGAAACCACAAGCCAAGGACACACCTTCACAGGCATTCACACAAAATGGACACAAAATTGATTAAACCTTACTCATATCAATTTACAGATCTGTACATAATGAGTGATGTGTGTGATACAGCAATGTATGCAACCAATGGCGGCGCTAGGGCGGGGCTTGACGGTGCTATAGCCCCATCAGAAACTTGCTTACGTCAGTCAATTATGGAAGCCCGTTGTCGCCACTGAAAAAAAAAAAAAAAAAAAGGTCATTGCGACTTTTTTTCCTTACAATTGCGTGATTTTTTATATAAAGTCATAATTGCGAGTTAAAAGTCATAATTGTGAGATATAAACTCGCAATTTGAGGACATATCAGTCTCCCCCCCCCCTCAACATTGGACTTTAACTCGCAATTGCAAGTTTATATATCACAATTATGAGGAAAAAAAGTCAGAATTATGAGATAAAAAGTTGCAATGACCTTTTTTATTTTTTTTATTCAGTGGCAGGAACAGGCTTCCATAGTCAATCCACTACAGAGAAAGTAAAAAAAAAAATAAAAATGAACTGACAGCTAACGCTGCATATTAACAGCGTATATTTCCTCTGAGACGATAAACTAATCTACTATAACATATGCAGATAACGGTATAGAACTGTCTTAAATTATTCCCTTAATATTTATTTTGTGGCTCGTATAATGAAAAACATGAGAAGAAACGTATTTCACTTTAAAGCAGGTTGTTTTTGAAAATCAGTGACTGAAATAAAGCTGCTCTGAATTTTAATTGATGACTGCACTGTTAATAATTTTAATTATAGGCCTATAATTCATTGTATAAATTAATAGACCTGTTTTAAAAAATATTTTTAAAAACAGTTTAAATGAGGAGTAAGCTAATAGCCTATTTTATTATCCTCACAGTGCATCATGCGGTGATGCGAAACTGTCGCGGAGCAATAATTTCATGTAATTTAATAATAAAAGTTAAAATATAATAATAATAGGCCTAATAATAAGATGAATGTAACAGGCCTACAATAATTGGAAATTCTAAATCCTCTTAATATTGCCAATTTTTATGCTTATTTCTGGCTATCAAGGACACATGATACGATGAAAATCAGCACAGGGGAGGTTATCACCCGCAATGTGTGCCATTGGGGAAAAAGTTTTGTGAATTGTAAAAAAAAAAAAAAAGTAGTTTTTATTGATTTGAAAAAGAAAAAATCCCAGTTTTCTATATTCTTTCATAAATTCTATTACTTTGTAAGTGTCATATTTGGCAGTTGGCATTATTACTAATAACAGTGGCATATGAGAAGTTTAATACCACAGAAAAAAGTTAAATATGCCTTTTTCGAAGCTGCTGTATATAGAAAACTGATAGCTAAAGGTTAGGCGTTTATTACTTTCAATTTAACTAGTTTTCAGCACCCCCTCTGAACGGTTAAACTAGATCTTGGTTTCTGATCTTTATCTTTTTAGCAAACAATTGTGATTTCACAGTCAGTTGTGTGGTAAAAGTCAGATGTTACACACGAAGGCACCGGATATTTGGAAGCCAAAAATGACACCATGACAACACAAATTGAATGTAATCATTTATTGAATATATATTGAGTGGATAAACGAACCTCAGTCAAATATATCCTTCTTAGATGGTAACAAATATGCGGTTCCTAAGTGAGACTTTTAGAAAAAACACAGCAACCCTGTTTGTCTCATGACGTATTGCTCATTTAAATAGTATTAAAGGGAACGAAAACATGCCGAGGCTGAAAACATTCCACTTCTGCCTACAGAGTAATACCAAGCCCTTGCAGGGCTGACACAGAATCCTGCATGAGCGCCAAACTAAAAATAAATAGGCTAATGTAATATTTATATCCACAGTAGTGGTTAGTGCCTGAATTTGATCTCTGAAGAGACACTGGCTGGCTGTCCCATGGAAAACCACACGGTCCATTTGGCTTATCTGTTCCAGGTAAATATCCCATGTAGCATGATGGCTTGCTTGCAGGTCAGTCCTCTGAGCCTGTGGAGACACGACACTTAATGCACATATATTCTTTGAGTATGAATCATCATTTAAAAACTGACTACTTACTTATCCATGAAAGTCACTTTTTTATAAGGTGACCTTTGCAGCATCTTTTTATGTCTGCAGAGATCATACGTAGTTCCCTTTGACAATGGTTCTGCAGTAGCTACAAATTAATCAGCCAAAAGGCAACTTCCCCACGAAAGCTTCGGCTGGAAGTGTCATTCATGGTTTGGTTATCCCAGATATCCCTCAAAAGCATCCAGCTCCGTGTCTGTGTCGTATGGAATTGAGGCTGGGTCAGAAAGTACACCCAAATCCACCAGTGCCTGGTCCATATCCTCTGGCAAGAATACTATCCCTATATTAAGGACTATGTATTCCATTAAAAAGGCATAATAGAGAATTAAGACATTGACAAATAACAGGCCGAGATAAAACATATATGGAAGCTCGTTGAATCGCGATTCCACTGAATCTAAGCGAGAGTAAATTGAGTGGGTCATAGACTCCAAAACATATGTTTCAGTCTCATTGAGCAGACTGGGCAAATTAAAAGCATTTAACCAAACTGTATATGAGACAGGTTAGTTTGGAAGCGTCAATCCATCCATTTCACTCAAACACGCGGTGAAGCAACTCCCTTTTCAGCAGTATTTTCTCTGCAATCCGTTCCAATGTTTCCACTATACAGCTAACAAGTCAGTGAAGAAAAGCATGTCTCAATGCTCCGGTCAAGCGCTGCTATTTGATATTAGGACTATCCCCATAAATAAAAATCATCTGAAGGGTCGGCGGAGCTTTATAACGCGTGAAAAACATAAACAAACGGCGCTTTCTCATGACTTCAGCAAAACCGTTGCATTCGCACGGAACTCTGGGAAAATGAGTCTGTAAGGGTCGGGTAACTTAGCTCAAACGCACTGTAAGGGCTTCCATAATAAACTACAAATCCCACAATGGCTTAGAGCTGAGGTCTAGGCTGTCATGAGCGATAGGACGACAGGTATGTTTTTATGTGAGGATTCTGGGCCTTCACCGCGGCGGATATGGATCCATTCGCCTAGCAAATTGTGTTAAAAACACACATATTGCGAAACAGAACAACCTAAAAATGTTCGGCCGTTCAAGGAGCTGGATCGGAGGGCAGGGGAAGTCCAAAAACATTCATTCTTTGGACCATTTGAAGTAAGCTTTTATAGACCTTCTGCAGCTAATTCGCTAGCCAGCTCAGCTAACTGTTAGTGGAGTTCAAGCTTTTTTTTCAGCCAGTGTTTGTCATTAATGTGGAAAGTCACCAATAGTCAGTTTAGAAATGTTAACATTTATATTACTCACGGCGGGATTTATTTGAGATGTAAAACTGAAAACATAGGAGCTAAACTGTATGTAAAGCATTAGGCTGGGTGTCAAAACCTAGTGAGCTGCCTACCAAGACAGCATTTTTGTGGACATATACATACATTCGGACATATGATGCTCAAAAATGGTGCCTAGGTTGTCAGTTCACTGTTTTTAGCCATGTTAACAACATACAGTTGTATGAAATGCTGGGTTAGTATCTTAAAAGCAGCTACAGTGTTTTATTAAATATGTCTCTTACATTATTTTCTAATATGAAAAATGCATTTATTGTCGTTACGGTCTCAAATTAAATTATACATTGTGCTCATAATATGAAATGTATTGTGTCATTTAAGTAGCATTTCTTTTTTTATCATTATTATTATTATTTATTTAGGTACATGTACCACGTCCTAACAAAGAACACAACAGTGACTGATCACAACAGAAATCTGCTGGTGGAAACTATCCGTTCCATTACTGAGATTCTCATCTGGGGTGATCAAAATGACAGCTCTGTCTTTGAGTGAGTTTCACCTTCAGGTTTGACAGTGTTTCCACATGCTAAATGTGCAATAACATATGCAAAATCAAAATCTTGCTCTCTTTTTGTAGCTTCTTTTTGGAAAAGAACATGTTTGCATTTTTCCTCAACATACTACGGCAGAAATCCGGACGGTATGTGTGTGTCCAACTTCTGCAAACGCTCAACATCCTTTTTGAAAACATCAGTCATGAGACTTCTCTTTGTGAGTACACCCCTGGACAAAGTTCAAGTGTTATGCTTTTTAATTTTGTTTATGTCCTGAACATATAACATATGTTGTCTTTCCTTTTTCTAGATTATTTGCTGTCCAATAATCATGTTAATTCCATCATTGTGCATAAATTTGACTTCTCTGATGAGGAAATTATGGCCTACTATATCTCTTTTTTGAAAACATTGTCTCTGAAACTCAACAACCACACAGTGCATTTCTTCTACAACGAGGTAAGGTGCATTAACTAGGGCAACTGTCAATTTTCAAATGACAGTTTATAGACTGAAAGCAGAAGGGGGCTTTTATTTGTGGGCTCGCATGCATTTTGCATGTAACAGACCATTGTGCACTTCCAGGAAGAGCTAACAGCTCACTGTGACTTTGTAAAACCATGTTTCCTGTGTGTTCATGCAACCTGAGCAGTTATTTTCTTTCATTTTGGACCAATGCAGTCCATCTTTAAGTTTACAACTGATTTATGTGGATTGGACGTTGACGGAAATGTTTGGGGGCTCCTTTGTATAGGGGGAAGTTATTGGTGTACTGTAAATGGTTGTATTTAACCGTCATGTGTTCTTTATTCTGTGGCAACCTTTGATGATGTTAATCATTGGTGTCAAGGAATAGAGAGGGCCTGCGTGGAAGGATTTGCTCTATGAGAGATCTGATGCTGCATTGATTGAATTTCTCTTAATGTAAATGTAAACCAGTGCATATTAAGACAAGCCTTTTACAAAAATATACTAAAACTACATTTTAATCTGTTAAAGACGTATGAAGCTAATGAAGTCAGCTTTTGCCTTTACAATATAAACCAAGGTCAGTGTAATATAACTGAATGGGATAAATTAGTTTTATAGACGCATTAACAAAGTGAAGTTTTGGGAGTGACAACCGCATTGCTTGAGGAGTCACATGAGTCTCAAATTAACTCATAATTGTTATACGATAGCAACATTTTGCCGTTTCTGACCAAACTATTATTAGCAAATGCAGACATAGGCTTAGTAAATTAATCTAAATCTTATATCACTGCATAAATAAATGAAGGTGCGAAACGCATTTCAGGCATCAGTATTAAAATAGCTACATATGTAAAACTTGGGTTAAACATTGTAAAATAATATTTCAATATTATAAAAATATTTCCAACTCTAAATTATTATTGGATGAGCCACACTGAAATTGTTCTGCAAACACAGACAAAAAAATGTAATACCATTTAATAAATAGTGTGTATTTTGTCTGTATTTTCATGTTACTCCATATTTCTTCTTTTTTGTTTAACATAAGGAGTCCTACCACTGATAGCTATGAATATATTTTTTACTACAGCATAACAACTAAATGTATCTATATTTTTATATATATTGGGTTAATTTTTAGAATAAATTAATTTTGTTCATTACAGATGCATTAAATTGATCAAAAGTGACAGTAAAGACTTTTACATTTTACATTAAAATTTTACATGTGTCATTCAACTTTCTATTCATCAAAGAATCCTGAAAACAAATATCATGGTTTCCACAAAAATATTAATTGATAATAAAAATGTTTCTTGAACAGCAAATCAGTGTATCAGAATAATTTCTGAAGGACCGTGTGACAGTGAAGACTGGAGTAATGACTGCTGACAAGTCAGCTTCACTTCCATCACCGGAACGAATTACAATTTAAAAAATATATGAAAATAAATTATAGTTTTTTTTAAATTGTAATGATATTTCACAATATTACTGTTTGTGTTTTTGATCAAATACAGCAGCTTTGGTAAGCATAAGAGACTATCAAACATAATTTTTTTTAATATTACCTACCTTAAAGTGCCCCTATTATGGATTTTTGAAAACTACCTTTCATGCAGTGTGTAACACAGCTCTTAGTGAATGAAAATATCCTTGCAAAGTTTTAATTCTGAAAGTCAAATCAAATCACTTTTACTGTCACATCACCACAGCACATGTGCCTTGGTGAGGGAAATTCTTGAGAGCGTGCTCCAGACAGTGCAGACACAATTTACATATAGACAGTACATACTTACAGACTTATACAGAAGACAATGTGCAGAATACACACACATATAGTCAGTACACACAGTGTACTATTAGACATACTTAGTTAGCAATACACATTCTACATGCTAATTCATTCTTTGCCACTAGGTGCCGCTTTTGGAGCGTTACAAGCTCACAAACACTGCTTTAAATGAAATTGACCAATCACTGCAGTTAAGCGTCACGCAAAGGAGGGGTTTAAACATTTTTATCGTTGAACGAATCGTTTGGGAGTCGTTGAGCAAATAAGGTACAAATAAATGCATATTATAAGAAAATTCAAGTGTTTTTTTACCTTGCATGCACGTCAACCTGTTGTTGGGGACTCCCAAAACCAAAATATGAACCTTTCATAACCCATAATAGGGGCACTTTCATGCAATATAAATACGCTCTAAATTTTCACTACAGAAAACAAGAGAAGAGTGAAAAATGTATGGATTTGCGGTGTGTGTATGAACTATATATAACAAGAATTATTATTATTATTAAAAGTGCAGGGATTTTTTTACATCAGTTGCAGTTCTCCTCTCTCTGAGCTAATCCTCCTCGCTGACGGCCTCACTCTCTGTCTCCCATGCTTCTAGCACACTAATGATTTTGCCCTGTACACGGAGGCCATTAAGTTTTTCAACCACCCAGAGAGCATGGTCAGGATCGCGGTCAGGACTATCACACTCAATGTGTACAAAGGTGAGTAGAGCCCTGATTTAGCTGCTGCTGCCCAATCCTCCTCTCTTCTGTCAATCGCTCTGTCATGCCTCTGATGCATGGGCATGCTAACGCTGCTCTCTGCCATCTGTGAGTAACACACTTGCATTCAGTGATCGCTGCTGACTCCACACACATGCACGGGCACACTTGGGTTTCACTTGGGTATGGTCATGTGC
This sequence comes from Ptychobarbus kaznakovi, assembly GCA_027422405.1. Classification (NCBI taxonomy): domain Eukaryota; kingdom Metazoa; phylum Chordata; class Actinopteri; order Cypriniformes; family Cyprinidae; genus Ptychobarbus; species Ptychobarbus kaznakovi. The sequence goes on along the minus strand of CM049807.1, from coordinate 5,350,633 downwards.
TGAAGACTGAAGGGCTTTCGGTGATCTGTTTCTCTGGCTTGAGCTTGTATGTAAATCCTTCTTCCCTTCTTGAATAACTGACTTAACCTTTCTTACTATCTGCTTGGCACTTGCACTTGAATTGCGGTTCGTCTTATAGCTAATCAGTAATTCCCTGTGGAGATGGTTGAAGCCAAACTGCCATCGGTGCATGTTACGGACGTTAATGTGCATTCAGTGGCCCTAAATAATATTTGGAGATGCAAACAACACTTAAACGTTTTTAAATGTCATTGCATTAAATAAACAACCTTTTACAAGTCTTTAAAAAAAATACAAACCAGTTGGTGTAACATTTTATAGGGATGCTCCTTCATGGATAATGTCTACATATACAATTTAAATTAATAATATTTTCAATAACCGATATGATTAGATATCAATCTACATTTTGTCAGACTGATTACAAAAAAAGTACTCTGTGTTCTTCAAATTACACCAAAACCATGTGCAGTGGGACACTGCATCATTTAACTAATGCTGGCTTGTTATGGGTCATTGGAAAACAGACTGTACATACCTACAATACAACAATACAGTACACATTTTATTTCTGTAGTGCATTTTAAGTGCTTTCCAGCATAAAGACAATTGACGGTTACATACATTCACCCAAACAAAAATAAAATAACTTGTATACTTACTGCCAACTTGCTTTTATTAATGTTAAAAGGAAAATATAACTTCTAAAATAAAGATAGAAATAAAGAAAAAGTGTCTGAAAAATCTTGAAGAAACATCCAAACCGTCTTTTATTTTGGATTTTTTTTAATAATATTTAGGCCACATAGAAATAATGTGGTCAGCTATGATCACTTTATTGTCTTAAATATCAGCCTGATTTTTATTTATTGGATCAATAACCATAACATAACTCACGTCTGAGTCCTCTGAAACCTTCATGACTGCAGTGCACCATGGGTCTTCAAGATTTTATGTAATGCAATAACATTCATACATTTTTAAGTGTTGCTTAAATGTACTACCTGTGGCTTTCTTGATATGGCAAATAACATGGCTAATTATAATATAAATGCAGTTAAAATCCCTGATTGTCAGAAAAAGTAGTTAGGTGGTATGCTTTGCTTTTTAGCATGTCCTGGCAGCTTCATGGACCTGGTCGATATGTCTGGTGTTTTAGGCTGTTCTTGTTTCCAGATGCTCTTTTGTGCAGGTTTAACACCAGCCACTAGGTGGTGTGATGGTTTCATCTTTGGGCCTCTAGGGCCCAGAGCTCCACTAGCTCAGTCCCCTTATCCTGTTTAACCCTTTGTCTGTTCTTCCCCTCTCCCTCTATGGTGACGCCTGTGTGCCTTATTCCAGTGTCATGTAAGTTGGTTAAATTCAGAACTTTCTTGTGCCATTTGTATTGCATGTTCCCTTGAACTGTTTTTTTTTCCACAGTTGCTTCTTTTGTCTGTGTGTACACAGGTTTACAATTCACACACTGATAGTAGTTAAAAAAAATACACTTGTTTGCACTGTCACACATTGGTGCCTTTATTTAAACCCTCTTATTTGGCTTTGATGGTGATTTTTCCAATATCGGTTGTATTTGTTTTTTAATTTCTAATTTAATAAGATACTGGAGGTTCATTGAGTATTGATTATTATAATATCTACAATACTAGATACAGATCAACCTACATTATAATCCATCCATCAACTTTAATAAATGTATTCCTTACCTGACTAGACAAACATAAACAGGCCCATTTCTTTTGTTCATATTCGTTTTATTAGCACTTGCAAAGGTCTTTTGACTTTTGACCACTTAGACGCGTTTATTTGTTACTATTTATTTCATAGTGAGTCTTTATAAGTTTAGATACATATCACAGCATCTAATTCTCTCATGTTAGGATCTCCATCTTAGGATCAAATATAGCGCCAGCCTAGCTTCGTTTAGCGACTCTGCTTAGGGAATGTCATTTAACATAACCCTCCAACATCTAACCAATTATATTGCTCTGTAATTAACCCACATTGCTTTTTAAAGACCACTTGCCATCAGTAAGTCTGGTGCTGTTGTGTTATTAGTTACACTAAACCTAACAGTTATTTTCCCACGTCACTGGCTGTTTCCTGTTTCTCTGCCTGTTCTTGAATAACCGTGTTTCCTTTTGGTCCTGCTCCGCAGTGGACAACCAGCACATGCTACACTACATCCGGGACAAAACAGCCGCGCCATACTTCTCCAATTTGGTCTGGTTCATAGGCAGCCATGTCATCGAGCTGGACAAGTGTGTGCAGACTGATGAAGAGTAAGGTTTTCGTGACACCTTTTTATGTGCTGTTCACCTCCACACCACTAGGTGTCACTACAGACCACATTTGATCACTGAAAATCTGAATTCACAACATAGCCTGCTCAGTAATGTTTATGATTAAAATGTTGCACTTTTTTTCTATCTTTACCCATTCTCATTAGACATAAAAACAGAGGAAAACTCAGCGATCTGGTAGCTGAGCACCTGGACCATCTTCACTATCTGAACGACATCCTCATGATCAACTGTGAGTTTCTCAATGAGGTGCTGACCGACCACCTGCTCAACCGCCTCTTCCTTCCCCTATACGTTTACTCTCTGGTCAGTCAAGAGCAGGTGAGGACACAACTGCACATGTCTGAAAAACAACTAACATACATCTAGTAGGCTAGTGTTTATTCCGGGCTAACTTTGCATAACCATTGGAGGTGAGAGAATAAAATCTGTACACTACATTATTGCAAACCCCTTTCAATATAAATTCACTGTATTGACTTGAGTTATTCTTTTACATACTCTTGTTGTGCATGTATGAATCTTTTTGTACCATGTATAATGGCTTCCAAAAGTATGTTGAATAGAAAAATACACTTAATGCAGTCTTCAGTGTCACATGATCATTCAGAAATCATTCTAATATGCTGATTTGCTGATAAAGAAACATTTATTATTATTATCAATGTTGAAAACAGTTTTTGTGGAAACCATGAAACATTAGAAAGTTCAAAGCATCAGCATTTATTTGAAATAGAAATTGTGGTAAAAATGTAATTCTTTACTGTAACTTTGATCAGTTTGACGCACGTTTGCAGAATTAACATACTAATATCTAAATATTTTATTTCTTAAAAAAATAAATATATATATATATATATATAATTACTGACACCAAATGATAGTGTATGCATATAATAGTGATCCAAGCATGTAACTATCTAGTTTTCATGCCACATAAATTAATAACAATCTTTTTTTTCCAGTCTGATGAGCGCAAGATCAACCCTCAGGTGTCTCTCTACCTGCTGTCACAGGTACAATGCTTCAGTTTTGTTGAAACTTGCAATGAGTAGAATAGCTACCATACACACGATGTGAGCTGTGGTTAGCTGACAACATATGATGTCCCGCTGTCTCTAGGTGTTCCTAATCATCCACTACCAGCCGCTTGTCCACTCTCTGGCTGATGTCGTTCTGAACGGAGACCTGTCAGTGTTCACCCTGCAGACTGAGCAGAGTGCTCACAAGAGTTCAGTGAGTACATTCGCCAGTTGGCCTCTTCATTTGGATGTGCATGCAATAGGTAACCAGAAGGATGCTGTATTGATCCCCACTAGGAGCCATGAAACATTTATTAGGTTTTATGGGAACAAGTGGCTCCTAGTCGATAAAAATGTTGCTCTTAATGCCCTTTCACATGACCTTGACACTGTGTGGTGATGTCATGCTTAAAGTTATATCAAACTAAAGTAATATCACTGTGTTTGCAGTTGCTATTTTTACCAATAATTTTGCACACTGTCTGTTTTCTTGTGTACTAGCAACCTTGTTTGCTATCACGTAAAAATAGTGCGCTAAAGTGCTTGTGTGAAAGGTTATTTAGTTTAAAGGGCATTTATTTCTGTTCCACAGGTACTTGGTAGATCTCTCTTTCTATCTTTCATAAGCAGTTTGAGGTTTATTGGCCTCGATCTGATATTTACTTAATGTCAAATGAGTTGTCATGGCTACATCAAACTGGCCAAACTTTCCCCTACCTCAAGGAAAATTCAATCAATGTGTCAGTTTTACTGTGACCCATGTGTCCAATTAGCTTACACAATGTTATCACTTCTGTTGATCACCTAAAAGATGTCAGTCGAGCGCTACAGTCTCACCGTGCCATTTTTTTATATAATATGCGTATCGGCCACAAATAAACTTCTCAGAAAAGAGGTAGTTACGAAACGCCACTGCTCCAGGCTGTGGATGAGATGGATGAAGAGGAGAATTCTTTGCGGTTTGCCTCTGCCCTTGTTATTTTCATGAGGGTATTTACACTGAGGTAAGGCAGACAGATAAGAGCGCTGCGATTATCAGTGGTGTTAATGGGCTGCTTTGATGTTTTCTTCACAGCAGACAGCATTGCAGCGTGTAGGTGGATGTGAGACTGATTGTGTAGTGCAGCCTGTAACGCATAAATTGTTTTTGCTTTTTTTTGTCCGCTGAATATCAAAATCAGGGACAGGCTGTGCATTTGCACATGCAAATATTTTGCAATGAAAGCGTCCTGTATGTTTGGCTGGTTGAGTCGTTAGCTTGCAGCTGGCAAAAACAAAATCACTTAAATGTCAGATTTGTTTCTGAGAGAGAGGAGAATGTCATGCATCCTTGAACTGTAGGTTTCCACTCTTTTGAGACTGTTATCATGTGAGAAGCATCTCAGTTAATGGTGTTTGTTTATGCAATGATATTAAGTTGCAACATGAATTAGGCAATGCCAGCAGATAGTTGGCAGATAATCTTTTGCCATTGCTCATACTTTGATGTGTAATACTCTAGAAACCTCTCAACACGGGCACTCTGAACAACCTGGCAAACATCTATGATGTAATATCCTGTGTAAAGTCTTGTTTTATTGTTTTGTTTTTTACTTATCACCAGTGATCCTTGGTTATTTGAAGCTATACTGTTTTGGCTGATTCAAAACAACACTGTTTGAAATTAAATCAACAACAGTCGGCATAAAAATAGTTTCACTACAATTTACATCACAATATAGAAGAAAGGATGTTGCTTCTTCCACTTCATTGTGACTAGGGCTGCAACTAACAATTATTTTGATAATCGATTAGTTGACCGATTATTCTTTCGATTAATCGGATTAAATTAAATTATTTTATTGACAAAAACACACTATTCCACATTCTGCTCAATGTCCTTCAAACAAACTGAATGCTATGAAAACATACAGGGCTTAATTTATTAGACCACTTGTCATAAAGAGAAAACAAATATTTTAGGAATCGGTCAAAAAATTGTTTAAATATAAAAATGTTATTGTCATTTATTAGGCAAATTACAAACAGAAACAACTAATTAGTATTTATAATAACATAAATGGCCTCATAACAGCTTGCATTCTTGCTTGCATTGTTTATGTACTTTTTGACTGTAATTGGCTATCTGAAAAAAACACTATAAAGTGCTCTGCCTTTCTTTTATGGATAACAGCAATAATTATATTATAGCATTAGAAATAGCCTACTACTGTTACTAAAGAGCTTACGCATTTTGGAGGACTAACCAATACAGAAAGCTAAAACATGATTTTGGTAATCACCAATGCTGTTAGTTTAGAGCAGCAGTGGCACAAACCTTACATCATTTGTTAAAAACCTTACATACATTTGTTTTAATAAATTTGTTAAGCATTGTATATAGTTTAAATCTCTTTTAACCAGCAGGTGAGGAATGTTCTGCAGGAACACACGTTCACTTTGATCACAGTCATGTCTTACTGTCATTTCTTTATCCTGCAAAAGGCGGTTATGGAGCGTCTCATATTTATATTCAGACAATTACATGCTGTTATCCCTTTAAAGTTCCTACTCTCATAAAATATTCACACTGCATGTTGACTTTTAAACCTTAAATTAACTTTCAACAACAGATATTTCAGCACTACGGATATGTTTGCGCTGCATATGCTGTTAATTGTCTCCGTCTCTGTGTTCCGTCTGTCTGACGCGCGTGCACGCGCCCGCCTCGCCGGTGCTCATTCGGTATTTTAAACTTAACACAGGCTGTCAGGACGGACCTTTATGCAAAAATGGAAAAGCTTGTGTGAATTTGTGACATTTATATATAAGGATATGACCATAAACTGAACGTTTTTTTGCGCTGAGGACGCACACGCATGTGTCACAGCGCCTGACAGGGCAAGCCTTTACACTAATGCATTAACTTAAAGCTCAAAATAAAGAATTATCATGTTTTGGGCAGCTTGGATCACGTACTTCTCCGAATCTCATTCTGTTTCCTCCACTATTTTTAGATGTATTTTGTCGATAGAAATGCGTTATTCAGTGCTGTAATTTGAGCAACTGGCTGAAGTTGGACGTGCACTGTGGGCAGACCCGACTAATCGATAATGAGAATCGTTGTCGATGATTTTCATAATCGATAATAATCGATTTTATCGATTAGTTGTTGCAGCCCTAATTCTGACTTTAATTTACATTTACATGTATGTGCTTGGCAGACACTTTTATCTATTGAAGGTATGTATTGTATCAGTTCATGGCCTTGGTTTTGCTTGCGTTAAGGGAACCCATGGCCTTGGTGTTGCTTGCGTTATGCATATATATATGCCAAAAATCATTAGGATATTAAATAAAGATAATGTTCCATGAAGATATTTTGTAAATTTCCTACTGTAAATATATCAAAACTTACTTTTTGATTAGTTATATGCACTGCTAAGGACTTAATTTGGACAACTTTAAAGGCTATTTTCTCTATATTTCTCTATTTCCAAATATTTTCCTATCTAAAAAAAAAACATACATCAATGGAAAGCTTATTTATTCAGCTTTCATATGGCGTATAAATATCAGTTTTAAAAAATAACCTTATGACTGGTTTTGTGGTCCAGAGTCACACATATTCTTATTATTTAAAAAAATATATATATTTTAGTTTGCTTTAAAAACAAGACAGATAATACAAATTATTCTAATTTGACAGTTGATGTTATCACAGATATATTCTTATAATAGTTATTAATAAGTGCTATGGTAATAGTAGACCAATAGTAGACCAGCTTCAGTACACCATCCTGTATTATTGTGATTATCATCAGCAAAAAATATAATAATAATGATAGGGGCAGTCGAGCAGCCTTTTCAGGAAAATGGTCTGTGTTCTCATATGTGTCAGTATTATCAAAAGCCATTTCCTCTTTCCCATTCTCTGGCTCTTTCTGTGGTCTGTTTCTGTGTATCACCTCTCAGGCTTAACCACAGCTTGCTCTACTAGACCCTTATTTACAAGCTGACGGTAATCTCTCAAACCCAGCTTCCCTAAACCAGTGCAACTTGCGCGACTGCAATTTCAGATCAGTTTAAGGAAAGGGGACATTTAAACAAAAAATGCTTAGTTCAAAACAACAACACAAATTGCAGATCTTTAAGTCCAAAATTAAGATGTAAACATGTACTGTAGATCATATAAACTGCACTGTTGAAATTAAATAGACCATGACAGCAACATTAAGTTTGCATTCAGTGATATGAAGTAATTTTGCTGACTGCTACATTTGTTTTGGTTTGCACAAAACTGTTGACGGCATGCATATCCTTGCAGCAATGTACTGTAAACAAAACTCTGTCTACCTCTGCAAAACTCAACTCATCGTTATGCTGTAAGGTCCTGGTTTGTATTGAATTTCATGGGAGAAAATGTTGTTTATAGCATATAATAAACACTTGACATTAAACGTGAAACACACATCACTATTTAAAATAATTATTCATCACTCATCCTTATTTTTCATTTCAAATTTGCACTTATCAGACCTGTACACGCATAATTGTCTATATTATATATTGTATTTTTGCTTTTTTGTACATTGCCTATTTGTATATTATTCTTTATTATCTGTGCCTTGTCCTATTGCTATCATTCTGTTGCACTGTGGAGCTTCTGTCACTATAACAAATTCCTTGTATATGTGTAAACATACCTGGCCAATAAAGCTCATTCTCATTCTCTCATTTTCATAATGAATGTAATGAGAAATATGTATGCTTATGTAGGGATATGCATAAGCGAGTGGATTAAATAGTTAAATGTAGGGTTATGCGGTATACAACATTATGATCATTTTTCAGATTTCAATACAAATACCCCCCAAAAAACCAAGCAACAATAAAGACGCTATTCAGAATTAAAGAGTTAGTTCACCCTAAAATGAAAATGTTCATTATGTACTCACCCTGATGTAGTTCCAAACCAGTAAGACCTCCGTTCATCGTCGGAACACAAATTAAGATATTTGTGTTTGACTTTGAACTCTCAGACCCTCCATAGACAGCAACACTGAAATGTTCCCATGTCCAGAAAATAATTTTACGAAATTTTGTGCAAAGAAAACTAAAATAATATGTGCACAACATTACATGATGCAAGCGCGTGGTGGTGCAAGCGCTGATCCAGATCCAGCGTGATGACGTTGAACACAAGGCATGTGTTTAACGTCATCACGCTGGATCTGGATCAGCGTTTGCATCATGTACTGACGTGAACGCACGACATCTGGATTCATCTGTGAAGAGAACCCCTCTCCAAAGTGCCAGACGCCATCGAATCTGAGCATTTGCCCACTCAAGTCGGTTACAACGACGAACTGCAGTCAGGTTGAGACCCTGATGAGGACGACGAGCATGCAGATGAGCTTCCCTGAGACGGTTTCTGACAGTTTGTGCAGAAATTATTTGGTTATGCAAACCGATTGTTGCAGCAGCTGTCCGGGTGGCTGGTCTCAGACGATCTTGGAGGTGAAGATTCTGGATGTCGAGGTCCTGGGCTCGTGTGGTTACACGTGGTCTGCGGTTGTGAGGCCGGTTGGATGTACTGCCAAATTTTCTGAAAAGCCTTTGGAGACTGCTTATGGTAGAGAAATTAACATTCAATTCACGGGCAACAGCTCTGGTGGACATTCCTGCAGTCAGCATGCCAATTGCACGCTCCCTCAAAACTTGCTACATCTGTGGCATTGTGCTGTGTGATAAAACTGCACATTTTAGAGTGGTCTTTTATTGTGGCCAGCCTAAGGCACACCTGTGCAATAATCATGCTGTCTAATCAGCATCTTGATATGCCACACCTGTGAGGTGGATGGATTATCTCGGCAAAGGAGAAGTGCTCACTAACACGGATTTAGACAAATTTGTGAACAATATTTGAGAGAAATAGGCCTTTTGTGTACATAGAAAAAGTCTTAGATCTTTGAGTTAAGCTCATGAAAAATGGGGGCAAAAACAAAAGTGTTGCGTTTATAATTTTGTTCAGCATATAAGATCTACATGTATGATATATGATCTACATTTTCTCTGATCCTTCCATTTATGCCGATCGTCTTGTATTCGCACCCGGAAGACACGAGAAGTCCCGTAACTCATTCAGGACATGCGTTAGGGCTTTCCTTACCGTAATACACCTAGAACACGTATTGCCATAAAAAAATGTCAATGGCGGGGAAGCGTTGTCTCTTAATTGACAAGATATCTTGTCAATGGCGGGGAAAGTGTCAATTGGCTAATTGTTTAAAGGGGTCATGAACTGCCTTATTTATTATTTTGTACTGTTCTCTGAGGTCTCCTTATAATGCTATCAAGATTTTATATTAAAAAAATCATAATAATTGTGAAGTTATAATCTTTTTTTCTTTCCTGTTTTGATCCCCTAATCCGAACGCTCCGTTTGAATTGGCATAGCGGATTGTAGACTCGTAAGTTGGCATGTCGATCTCAATGATCGGGATCGAGGCCGATCAAGGTTATCGCTTGATCGGTACCGGCTCACAAACCCCATTTTATCGCGGGCCTGTATAGTATTCGCAAATATCCGCAAAGGGTAATGAAAGGCTCTTTATGTTCATGTCACTGGGTTCCTCGGCCTCTCTTCAAGGTTGGCGTATCTAATGATCCAAGTTCAAACCCCCCGATTGGAACGCTAATTGGACTTCAACGACTCCGCATGTCCCCGCCATCTCAATGATCCATCGAGGATCGGAAAGGTCAGCAGCACTCCTATCTGCGCCCGAGTGTCAGCTGTCAGCTGTACTGGCTCCGTCCAATGGAGATAAAGGCTGAGATGATAATGTGTGCAGGGGCTTGCATGTGAGTGAACTTTGTTTGAGTGAGGCCGATGTAAAGGATAGACTAAAGTTAAAGTATAATAAGAATAGCATGATCAATGTGAATATGTAAACATTTGGATTCGTGCCGAATGAGAGAGGTAGGCATCAGTTTCACCTTAAATTAATTTGTAATAGTGTGTAGCAAAAGTAAATTCATTTACACTCTTTGAATTGCAGAAGTCTATTATTAAAGCTCAATAAGTCCAAAAAAATGTTTTTGTACAAACAATGAATACCATCAGATAACAGTGGCAAAAACATATGACAAAATCTGTCCCACTGCAAATACTGCACTGTTTAAGAAACACTGATATGCAATATCAAGATTTCAAATTGAAGCTCTTTATTGACTTTGTACTGGTATGACAAGTTTTTTTGCACACATATTTCACTATGCAAGCCAACACCTTTTTCCCCCAGATGAACTGAATGCATCAGCTACAAAATAGTTATGAGATCAATCACAAATGTATTAATATTAAATCATTGCAACTACATGAGTTTCATGTTTATCTTTCCAATTCTTGCGAAAGTTCTGAATTTATGCCAAAACTAAGGTTAGCCGAAGTTTGGTTATTGAACAAACCATCAACGTTTCCATTTATAGTAAGCACGCAGTTTGTTGTAGGACTGTGTTGTGTTGTGTTGTGAAGTGCTCGGTTGAGGAAGCCAGTGGGAATCCTTATGTAAATGCAAAGTTCTGGTCTATCTTTTGTTGTGGCTCTCGTTGCTCTGATGTACAGCGATTTGCCTTACACCATCACCGCACTGCCTCTAACCTACTTTCTCTTTCCCGTAAAGCCTGTCAAATAGAAGCTACTACCTGTGTTACCAGCAAGCACATCACATGACCTTCCTTCACCACAAGCCACAGGTAGATGATGAGTACAGAAGGGACCAGGCAGAGACGGCGGGTGCATAGATCAGGATTTCAAACAGGTCCTTGCGCAGATGACAGGAAGTGTGAGGTTCATGTAGTGCAGAGATGAAGGGCAAAACCGCCACCGTATTAGAAGCTTCCCCTGTTTTCTCATTATACATTTACATACTGCACAACGAGCAGGGTGCATGTGTTAGTAGACGCACACCTGCTATGCATTTTGCTGGAAACGCACCTGTAGCCTGGTGGCACGCTTTAGCGACCCCGTTTCGGGAGATTAAACGAGCACAATGCAGCGTTTCGGCGAATGGCTAAGGTGACTGGGACTCTCACATCAGTGCAAAACACATCAACCTGATGTCACAAATCTGTTGTTTTGATTCCTAAAATGATGTCACGTGTATGAGGGAATGCAATGCATGTCAGATAACCACACTGTAGCCTTTAGTAAACCTCTAGATGTGTGTTTTAAATATATATGTTTGGCTTATCTTGACAGCAGTGGCAGTGAGTGAGGTCATCACAAATGCTGATCAGCTGCCTTTTATCTCTTCGGTCCTTTCTCGTAAATAGCTCAGTCTTGACGATATACTTTGCACTTTGAATAGAATTCACTCATTAAGCCTGTGACCACAAGCAAGACCACAGATGGCTGTTTTTTTTAGCAAATGTGGCATCGTACTGAGTGCTCCACTTCTCAGCTGCGAGCGCATGTTCTTCGCACTGTGTCACTGTGACCTGTTGTGGTCCTGTTTTTTGTTGAGAGCGGTTTTTAACTCTTGTGCTACCTTAGGTTCCTTAAAGCTGCTTTCTGAACTTAAAGAGAAACTGTAGATGGAGAACATAATTTCACGTATCGAAACAGTAGAAGTGGGTTCTTTGAATCCTCGCAGGCGTTCTTTGAAAAGCAGACCGAGTAGTTCAGAGTGCAATAGTGCAACTGTGAGACCACGAGCAGGTGATTGTTCACAGAGTTTTCCTGCTGTTCTAAGAATGAAACTTCTTATCTCTTGTGCGGTTGTCGTAAAATAGGTTGGGGGTCCTTTAGTGTCATGCCCAAAAGCACTGCCTAGGGCTTGTCACGTAGTGTGAGTTATTGGAGCTCCTTGCAAACATCACCTCTGTCCGTGCTGCACTTACCATGTGTGTCCTTGACTGTTTGGCAGCTGTTTCCTGTCTTAGCGGGTTCTTGTTTCTGAGAAGTCAGAGACTGTTTTCCTTTCACTGCTTCTATAAGTTCTGCAGACGCTGTAAAAGCAGCTATTGCTGTTATCCAAGATGGTTTATGTGTGAATATGTTGTGCCAAGACCAAGCAGCAATAGGTTTATTATTTATTTGTTTTATAGGGAGCTATTTGAAAACATTTATAGAATTTTTTAATAGAAAAAGTTATAGATTGTTTTATTCATCTATTAAATCTTATTCATGTTTGAAAGTAGGGATGCACGATATTATCGGACCAGTATCAGAATCGGCCGATAATGGCTTTAAATGTAAATATCGGCATCTGCCCGATATGAAAAATGGTGCCGATATGTCTTACCGATAAGAGGAATACATAAACTCACATCTACTCGGTGTGCTAGCGATTAGATCACGCTAACCATGCGATTAGAACACATCAGCAGTGTGGCTCGTTCTTAAAGCAAAGTCTTGCTTGATTGATGAATAGATTGACTGTTTTGGATCACTGCATTTGAACTGAGAATGCACGTAAGTTTGGTGTGTAATAGAGTAAACCGCGGCAGCCTCCCCCGGGTCCTAATGCCCGTTATATAAGTAGTTGGCCTACTTTTAATAAAATGAAAGCAAAATACACAAATAATATTTAGACTGGTTTCTCTGATTAAATAAAGGAATAATTAATGCCATAAAATCATGCGTATGTTTTGATTTAAAGGTCAGAAGCTATAGCTTACATGAAATAAAAAAATAAACATGGATTTTAAATTAAATAATTGTATATATGATTTATTCATTAATGTGTAATATGTTATAATTTTTAAATGTTTAAATTATGAGCTCTAAAAGTTTTTTCAGAATTGTTATAGTTCTTTTGCTTTAGACCAGTGGTTCTCAATGCGTCCCGTTATGAATCCAAATGCGGCCCACCATGCTGAACATAATTAAAAAATAACATTATATAATAATATTGTATTTTTTACATTAATTAAAAAAATGTGTAAACAAATATAAGCTATAATATCCTTAATTACAGAAATGTGCAAAACATCTCTAAAATAAGAATCAATTCGAAAAGCTATCAATTTGGATCATAGGCCAATTGAACGCACATTTTCATGTCGCGTGTCAAGTCACGCTTCCGTGCGTGTCTTGTGCAGCTTTTACTCACCTATGTACTCACGTAATTAATGTTACACATTTAACAAACACTTACAAGTGCGCACTATGGCAGAATTCAGCAGCCATTAGTTCTGTAAAATTGAGCATCAGAATCATTTAGTGGAAAATCTAGTAAAATGCATTCAAACAAGTATAATGAATGTTAGCCTAAACGAATTGTATCCTGACAAGACGAATAAAAATAAGGATGTTACAATTTTTGTATAAATCACGTTTTTTCTGTGTTGGCAGCAAAAATGTCGGTCAATAAATTCAAGAACTCTTGACAAGCTAAGAATTCAATTCGATTTAAATTTTTCAGCTATCAGCTGATGAGAAGAAGGTGAGACAGACAAGACGATGGCGGAAGAGTTTCAAAACTAAATGTAAAGGCCTGGATTTTGAAAACTTTTGATTTGAGTCTGCCATTAATCTCAGTCAAGGGTGCCCACACTTTTGTGTGTGCGGATTTACTTTGAGAAACTCACCGAGCAATGAGTTTCAAAACTAAATGTAAAGCGCGTCAATAAATGTTCCTTGTAAAAAAGCTGTTTAGCGTCTGATCGTATGGATCCTCGCAAACTTCTCCAACACACGCGAGCATGTTATAAAACAGTATTCCTATGTTTTGACAGTATTCAAGCTGAGTCTGAGAGCGCACATACACAGTTCGTTTGCGCATCAATTATAAGGGACACACGAGCGCCTAATGCACGATCCTGTATGTCACTGTAATCATCTTTACCTTGATTACAATAGTCGTCCATCAAAACTTTAGGCACTAGTGTGACACTGGCTTCTTTTATCCAGCCGAGAGCTGTAGTTTGCGTATCATGTGCTCATACAGCGGTTTTGAGCCGCCGTTCAGTCTGTATTCACACAGCGCGATGAGAAACGTTTTGCTGTTCCAAAACACCGAATTCGTAGAGCGGTGGTGCTGTTATTTATTTACAGGCTATATATTTTTACATTACTTAACATGCGAGTCATAATATTAGTGAATATATTATATTATAGTTTTATCTCTCGCCCCCCTGGTTGAGAGCCACTGACCTAAAGCGCGATCTACCCAGCATTGCCTTCGCGATCGAATGATTGGGCATCCCTGATCTAAGTGATAACGTTTTTTTTTTTAAACATTCGTTTTTCATTTATTTGGTTCCACAGTATTTGCTGATTTTTATTTAATTTAATTAATATATATTTTTTTATTATTATTATTTTACATCAAGGTGTCCGTGCCTTCAAACTTTCTTATTCATTTTTGTTAATAAACGTTCTTCGTTTTCGTAATTGTTTGTTCCTCATTCTTAACTGATTTTTTGTTTTGTATAGCCTATATTTAAACTTTGTAAGTTTTTTGTAATTTTATATTAGGCATAGGCCTATAGCATGGTGTATTTTTATTCGTTTATTTGTTAATAAATGTTCCATGTTGTATTTTGTTGTTGCTTGAATTTAATTTCTTCAAAGTGAAAATAAAATGCACACGGTGCTTTTATAAGCTATTTAACCAAAGGAAAGTTAGGGAAAGAGGGAAAACTAAAACCAAACAACTGCTTGACGCCAAATTGCCGCTGTTATGAAAGTCAAAGTAAAACGCGCATGGCACTTACAGGGTATTTAAAACCAAAGGAAAGCTAGGAAAAGAGGGAAAACTCAAACGACCCCCCCACCACCACCACCACGGTGATACCGGTATAATCGGTGTTGTCACACGTCGATTAACCGGTGGGAAAATTTCCTCACCGTCACAACCCTAACAAGAAGATATATTTTTATGACCCCCATAAAGTGTCAATGCCCTTCATCCATTTATCATTTAATTTCAGAGCAATGCTGGTGTTCGTCGCTTCACCAAGCCTTCAGAAAGTCTGGAACGCTCCCTGGAGATGAGCCGTCACCGTGGGAGGAAGAGGACCCAGAAAAGACCCAACTACAAGAATGTGGGCGAGGAAGAGGAGGAAGAGCGGGGATCAGAGGAAGGCCTGGAAGAAGAGAAGGAAAAGGCTAAAGGTACAGAGGCTAGTTCAAAGGCCAGCAGGACAAGTGGGGACAAGGAAGGTGAGTAGCACTAGATGAATGTCCCAGCATGACTGACTGTCCATTCTTTGGATCACACCACACTTCGGCTGTGGCTCTGCTCTCAAAACTGACCGAACAGCTGCACCCATTTGAGTTTGTAGAAAGTCCCGCATTAGCACTCTGTACATATCTATGGTGAGGTTTACAGGGAAATTTCAGCTGAAAAGGAGAACTGTGTCATCATGTACTGGCCCTCATGTTGTTTCAAACCCATATGGTTGATGAAGAGATACCTCCTGACAATGTAGAGTGCTTTAGGTGCTTAGAAAAGCAGAACAGCGCTATATAGATGTAATGAATTATTATTATATGACTCATTTCTTTCCGTGGAATACAAATGGATACATTTTATTGTGATTTACCCAAGTAGGATATATGGATTGGAGCAATAATCCCATCAACCAATCAGATTTTAGGTTTAGACTGGGGTTAATGATTTGAACAATGTTCTAATAATTTTAGGGATGGGTTTGGTCTTTTGATTGTTTCTTAGCATTGTTGTTCCAGGACCAATAATGACCCAGCAACACGTCCTACTTGGCTAAATCATGTTTTGCCAGTTGCGAGAGCACTCCACCTTCTCACGTCATTTCTGTGTTATGACACGGTCACTTTGGTCCACATTCATTCTGTGCTCCCCACCTCTCAGATTGGGCAAAACCTCACCCCCACCCTCTCCCTCTCCTACCTTGGGAGACATTTTTGTGTCTCCATAATCTTGCTGGGAGTAGTCAGGCTTGAGGGGGAAAGTGAGCTAAGCCCTGTCTCCTGTTGTGTTCACTCCTCTGTGTGATTCATTCTTTCAGTCGTCCTTCCCCGTGTCTGCCACACACACAGTTATATGATGTTCTTGTAAGTAACTTTTGCAGGTTTACAAGTTCATAAGGCGTTCAGGCATTAGAATGGTTTCATTTTTTACAATAATATTTTTTCACCTTGTGGTCTCTCAACCAACCAACCAGTTGTGTAAACAGCTGTATAAATATTTATTTACATATTCTGTTCTGCAGAACTCTGCAGATTTTCCACTTACAATCACTGCCTAATATGTTTGAACAAAATTCAATCGAGCGGTCACTACAATTAAATTCTAGAAAACATTCCCTTGTGGCTTGGGTTGTTAGGTTCAATTCTGAAAGTTATTAAATGCAACCAAGTGGTTTCCCTTTTTGAAATAAATGTCCACTTGCATATAATCCTTTCAAGGGAAATCCATTAGTGTAACTTTAGACAGCTTAGATCAGTTTGATGCAGGGATCTTCCACGGCTGACATCTAACATAGACAATGCCAAAATCCAACTTTGCTGTTATACTCTTGGTGTTGTGTTTGTGTGTTGCAGAAATTGAGATGGTTGTGATGGAAAAATGTAGGATCTCTGAAGTGTCCTCGTTGACGGAACAGAACATTACAGACGAGGAGAAGAGCGAGGCTGCGGCACGATCTGAAGGACAGAAGAGCAGGTACACAAGCAACCACAACCTTAACCACAGACCTAGAAGAAAACATGTAGCTCTTTTTAGGCGTAGAAAACACATTTACAAACAATTTAGCCATTTTAAGAATGTCCACAAATATTTTTTGTCAGATTAAGCTAACCTCCTGTGTAGGGGTGGGTGATATGACCAAAATCTTTTCAATTATGATACAAGGAATTTTATTTTACAGTAACACTATATCACAATACAGTTATTTTTGCTTTAAATAAGGTTTACGATATCAACATTTTTAATACAGTAGAAATTGTATAATTCTTGTCACCAGTGTCAATATCACAAAAAAATAATACTAGCCTTAATAAAAAAAAAAACTCAACCTCACTGAAGACAAGTAAACAGTCTGAGATTAAATAATAATAAGAAACTAATTACAAGCAATGGGACAAAAAACTACAGTAAAACAAATGAATTTGAAATGCTACATGCATTGTATAAAGTAGTCAAATGTATTAAACATTGCATATTCTTTACTGTGTGTATATATATATATATATAATTTAAACTGCAAATAATGTTTTTTAAATAAATGTTTTTTAAACAAAAGTGATTTAGTCAAGAACAGTGAGAGATTGTCTCTCTTTTGTTGTTTGATTAACATGAATGACAGACAGCAGGAATATTAGACTGCTGTCACTTTAAGAGCTGTCTGGATCCAATATACTGTTACACATGCGTGTTTTTTTTCTCATCTGTTTGCTTTCAGTTAAGGCCTCAATTACTGTGTTTATGAGGATTCTTGCAAAGATGGGTATTTTGACAGATGACAAGTGTATATTTAACCATTCAAGGCTTATTATTCTGCAAAAATAACTTGGTTTAATACTCCCGCGCTCTATGAGCAGCGTCTTCAGACTCTGCTCTCAGACAGCACGCACATATAGAGAATTGAGTTCTCTTCCATTGATGATTGCGTTTCAGTGGCTTAAAATCACTTGTTATAAACTGCAGTGCTTAAAATGCGTGAAAACAATACGTTTTCATGACCACATAGCACAGCAATGTCACTTGAGTGTGTAACTGCGATGGAGACAATACTCCAAAATCTTTTCTGGTTGACAAATTGCTAAAGGTTAATTGTGTCAACCGGTAAATCACCCACCCCTACTCCTGTGACTTTTCATTAAGAGTCAGATGCATCTATACTGCTCCACCTTTTAGTTACATCCATTAAAACTGCATTGTAGCCCAAAATGATGCTTTATGAGCCATTGTATTGTCAGCATTGTTAAAGGGTGTTAACGTTGAAACGACTAACATGCAATTGGCTTGTTTTGCTCCGTTCATTGAAGTGCAGCAAAGCTCCCCTATTTAGATTGGCATGCTCCAGAGAAAGAGGGCCCAGGACGTGTTCAGACTGTTCCCCAAGCCTTTTAAAAGGAATATTTATGTGTTTTGTTTTCGATATCCCAAGAAGTACCTGGCATGCCTGTGAAAAAGCAGTGTTCTTAGGAATACTCTGCATGGACATGATTTGCAGGAGTGTGAAGTAACGAATTACAAATACTCATGTTACAGTAATTAAGTTGTTTTTAATCAGTAATTGTACTTTTTTGAGTAGTTTAAAAATGTTGTACTTTTACTTGAGTACATTTTAAGTGATGTATCGGTACTTTTACTCTGCTATTTTCCTCCGTTTGTGGTTGTTACATGCTTATTTTAATTATTTTTATCCATCAACGTGATTGGATAGAGAGAGATTCATCGGTCTCGTTACTTTCATCAAATCAAATTGTGCATAGAAAACTTTAACCGCCAACTGCAGTTTATCATGGCTTCTGGAAGTGCATTCTTCAGGCATCAATTCAGTCGAGTTATCAGCATCTTCCTCTAATATGTTAAGGTCAATTTCGGATTTCTGCTTACTAAATGATTTGTATATATGCTTGCCTATCTACAAGGCCTGAAATTTGGTGTGAGGTTGCGGGTATTGCGTACAGTCCTGCAAGTGCCACGTTCGGTATAATTCCCACTCACGAGACGCGCGATGTGTGCTGCCTCGTCTCTCCCTCGCGTGCGTTCTGCAGCAGTCACTCGTTGTTGCTTGTTGAACTTGTTGACTTTTGATGAGTTTGAGCGCGTGATGCGTGCTGTGAAAAAGTGTTTTGGAAACACTAAAACGCTTGGAAATAATGTAGGCTACTCAAACTGAGGACTAATATGTACCTTATTGATGACCCGTGGCATTAATATACTGCATCTGTGTCAGCGCGTGATGTAATAAAACTGCAGCTCGTTAATAAATCTTTTTTTGTTTGATCCATTTTATGCAATCCGCCTTCATTTAGCAAGTGCACTCGCGCATAAACAATGTCAAGTTCAACACTTTTTGTTCCATTCAGCTGTGGATGCTGCAGATTCACCGAGACCGCCGCGGCTCAGAAAAGTCTCGTGCGTTTGCTTTCTTTTGAAAAAGTTTCCCCAGAAATACTATTTAATGCATTTTTCCTTGAAAATCGTTTAATCAGCATAACAATTCGAGTAAATGTGTAAAAAGTATGGCATGATGTCATCCTTATAGAACAATGTACATTTATGGTAAAATTGTAACAAATTATCCAAGTTTATCTTATTCTTTATTGCAAAACGCTAAAACTGGCACCGTTTATACTGTTTTGATGTATTAAAAGAGTTCACAGTCAAAATTAAAACTGCTGGATGATAGATATTCTTCATTCTTTATGACAAACAAGATAATGTGAATTACAGATTGTACAATGTTTTTTAAATAAGAAAATTGCAGTGTACAGAGTTTATTATGACGGGGTAGAATCCACAGCTCAGTACTCGCTACTCAATACTCACGAGTACTTTTAAATAGGCTACTCTTTTACTCAAATAGTTTTTTGGACTTTTACTCTACTCACGCTACATTTTTTGGAAGGTAATGGTACTTTTACTCGAGTATGTTTTTTCAGTACTCTTTCCACCACTGATGATTTGATACTTTGATACTAAGAGTTTACACCTGTGGAGAATATTTTTACTGAGAGGGAGGGAGATAACTAGCGTTTAGTCTGGATATGAGTGCTTCTCAAAGCCAGTCTAGGTTCAGCATGATTTATAGACAATAACTCACGTAGTAAATGCCTTTCACATTTGCAACTCTCAAACAATGCAGTATGTCCTCACAAACTGCACAATGCCCATTGCACACATTGTTCTGTTGTTCCTATTTTTGCATGCTTTCCAGAGAGTAGAATAAAAGAATAGCTGTTATCTTCTTGTTTGTTGTTCTAGGCCCTTCCTGGACATGTTGTATAAGGCAATGGACTGTGACACAGAGGATTACCAGGCTCTGTTTGTGCTTTGTCTCCTGTTTGCCGTGTCTCACAGTAAAGGTATCTGCTCTGTCTCTTCAGGAATAACAGTCTCAAACAAAGCATTTCAAATAAATGGATGATTATGGTAATAGGTGTGAAAGGGTTTTTATATCAAATATTTAAAATAAATTGTAAATAAATATTACAAAATAAACTTATTGTAGACACTAATAAGACACTGATAATAATCAGAAATGTTTCTGTAGCACCAAATCATCATATTATAATGATTTCTTAAGGTGATTTCTCACGTGACACTGAATTAATGATGCTGAAAATTCAGCTTTGCCATCAAATTTATTGAAAAGGTGAGCAGGAATTGTAAAATGTATAATATTTCACAATATCATTTTTACTATATTTTAAAAACATTGTCCAACCATTCAAAATGTTATAACATGTTTGCTTACTTGATAAGGTAATACAGTACTTAATACTGTAATACAATGGTTATATGGTTACGTGTTTTTAAATTTTTTAGACAGCTTTACAGTGTAAACATCATGCTCCAGCATTCTGCTCTTAATCTCTTGTTGGTTTATGTGTGCATGTTCATGTGCAGGTATAAACCCGGAGCTCTTAGAGAGGATCCAGCTACCTGTGCCAAATCAAGAGAGGAGCTCTTACAGTCAGGTGTTGGTGGAAAGAGTGATCCGAATCATGAGCCAGGCTGCTCAGCCAGGTACACACACACACACACACTGCACGTTCTCACTCTACTGTACTTTATAGACAGATTCCAAATATAATCCTTCACCTGCTTAGACATGCTCACTAAATATTACACGCTGCAAATTCCATTGGTGTGCCTGAACTTGACCGTGTAGACCAAAGCACTCACTGTTTATTCAGGGTAGTCCTTTAGTCGTATTTTAATACAGTGATTGTGCAACATTTTTATCGCACACTTTCTATTTTGATGTACGTAATAAATATATCTGATTTCAATGTGTGTGATTCATCAGTGCAAATTATTCTAGAGAGTTTATTTTCATAATCAAATAACTTTCTCTGACTCTGAACTAGTGTAATTTTAGTATTATTTAGTGTTATTTTTTTTTTTATTAGGTTTTGTTTAGATTTTTGACTTTTGATTTTAACTTTAGTTTGCTTTTGGCTTTTGGTAACACTTTAGAATAGGGAATTGTTCCTGAAAAAACTCCTAATTTGCTGCTTATTAATAGTTAAGTAGCTGTTAAAGTCCTTATGAAATCAAAGTTGACTTTATTTACTTTGTTATTTCACATTGCTAGTTGAGGTGAACAATTAGTTTGTCTTGGTAATCTTTAATCGAAATCTGAACATTTGCTTCTCTTCTGAAATGGCATTCTTTCTCTGATGACGTCAGTTTGACGGCTTGGGCAGAATATGCTTAACCACGTCCCTCCAACCGTGCGTGAGAGATGGAGTGCTAAGATAAAACTAAATCCTCTATTCAATTTTCCGTTTCAGTTGGAAATGTGTCACCATACTGAAATACAGTCGGCAGCAACTTTAAGTTTAGGTATATTACGGGATGTAAAAGATGATGATGCAGAATAAGGCATTAATATGTGCTTTATAAATACTAACAAACAGCCAATATGTTAGTAATATGCATGCTAATAAGCAGCTAGTTAATGGTGAGAATTGGTCCTTAAAATAAAGTGTTTCCATGCTTTTTTGTTTACATTTTCTTAGTAATTTGAGTTATTTTATCTGTTATTTGCCAATGTAACATTTAAATTTTTCGTTATAAAATATTTATATTTTATTTAGTGCCTTCAAACGATTAATTGCGATTAATCGCATCCGAAATAAAAGTCTTTGTTTACACAATGTAGGTGTGTGTGTACTGTGTATGTTTATTATGTATATATAAATACACACACATACACTATTTTGAAAATATTTACATGTGTATATATTTATATTCACACAATTTATATAATATATAAATATATTCAATGTAAACATTACATATTTTCATAAACATGCATGTGTGTGTATTTATATGTACATAAATAATATACACAGTACATGCATATAGTATGTAAAACCTTTTTTTGGATGCTATTAATCACGATTAATCGTTTGACAGCACAAATTTCATTTCAGCTTTTGATTAAAGATTTTGATTAAAATTGTTTTTAATTGTTTTAATTTTAACAATAACAGCGCTTCTCTTAAATGACTTTTCTTTCTGCTGAAAATAATATTAACTAATAATTTCAAGAAAAGAAAAAAACATCACATAAAAATGTGTTTTACTATTTTACAAAAAATCTTGCTGTTTACAGAAATCTCCAGGTTTTTTTTTCTAAGGAATGTTTCAGAAAGCTTGTGCAACATTAATGTGATTAACCGTAACCAAGGGGGCTAACGCGCAGTGAAGTGTCACTTGTTATTGATGCACGTTTCTTTAGCTCTGTACCCTTTACCACAGCCTTGTATAACAGAAATTGCAACCAATTTCCTCTGACCGTCGATGCCTTTCACCTTTGTTTCGAGGAATTGAAGCTGATTTCTTCTTTCGGGGCTGCTGTAATTGTTGTGACATTTGAATGCTGACTTGCTTCACATACTCGCTATACTTAGGATTAAATTGTAGAACTGATTGAGTCCACAATATACACAATGAGCTGTTATCCTCATGTTTTATGATTCATTCTCCATTGTGACTCTAGCATGACAAGATGCGAAACTTCTATTTCCCCAAGATCCACAGATTTTCCTCTTCACTTGTGACATTTTTGTCTGCTAACATAGTTGTTTGGCTGTTGCCGTGATTACACATGTAACATCTGAGCTATTCTAATGTCACACACTCCCATTTTTGTATTTTTCTCCTTGTAAAAGTCAGTAAGAAATTAATTGCATAATATGAAATGTCACGTGTTTGGTCTTCTTTTACATAATACCGCTTTTATTCAGTTTTAAAATTAGACTTAGTGCAACTTATGTGTTTGATCTACTACATCAGGGGTGGGCAATTAATTTTCCCAAGGGGCCACATGAGAAATTTGTGCGGTTGTAGAGGGCTGGACCAATACACTTAACTAAGTTCTGCCCAATATATTTTATATCTCTCTATAAATGGAACATTACAATCATACAATGAAAATGTGGAGCACACAATTATACCAGTAGCTAATGAACAATCACAAAAACTGTTTTGAAAATGTGCATTTTTTTGCTGTTTCAAAAACTACCATCACAATTTTGAACAAAAAAAAATCAAGTATTTCAAAGATTATGGACGTGGCATTCGCAGTCAAAACCTGAAACACACATTCTCATATGGCGCTTTTCCACTGTGGCACGGTACAGTTTAGTACGGCTCACTTTTGGGGGGGTTTCCACTGGGTACAGTACCTGGTACCTGGTCATTTTTTAGTACCACCTCGGCTGAGGTTCCAAGCGAGCCGGACCATTACCAAAACATGACGTGTAAACTCAGCTGATCACTGATTGGCCGAAGAAAATCGTCATTGCCTGTGTCATTGAACTTGCGGCATGCGACGCAACCGACCCGCTAGACTTAAATCAGCACAGCCAGCGAAGGATCGACGCAACGGTTTTGAATGAGCGCACCTTGTTTCGTTGTCTGTTGAGTCAGTACAGACGTTCCTCTCATTGATAGCTGAGGAGCAGATCCAGCGAGAGCATGATGGAGCGATGCAGACTTTTTTCATTTTCCAAATGATATTATTTTTAGGGTCTTAGTGAAAAGTCTGACGTCGTTTGGTCATTTTTCATTGGTAGTGTAAAAACACCTTTTTTAGTCAAAAACAGCTCTTTTCAGGCAAGCGATATTGTGTCCTTCTCCTTTAAATCTTAATGAGCTCTGCTGACACCGCCCCTCTCTTCCGAGCTGCTCTCTGAGGGACTGTTTACTTATTCATCATGAAACTTGCTAATTAGCACATTAATAGGAAAGGCGGTTTGCAAAGATTTGTTTAAAAAAACCTTGTACTCACTTCTTCTGTAGATGAAGCTGGATCACAAATGATTTGCGCGAACATAGATGCATTTAGGTAGATCGAGGGCGCATTCCCTTCAGAACCAAACGTAATTATCTTCAGCAGCTCAGATGTTGGGAGTAAATGACGACTGCTATGTTCATTATTACATCCAAACAAAACACCTCAATCGCTTAGAAGTCATTCTTGTCTACTGCTCCGGCGGTGAAACAACTGATGACAGCTCACTCAGGGCAGGTCTGAGGCAAGACACCAGTGCAGTCTGTGCTGAAACGCTTCTGTCAATCAAACTATCGTGGGAGGGGCCTCCGTCCGTGTGACGTCAACACTGGGTGGATTTGTATCATTATAGGGTGGTTGTGTACACACACTGCCAACACACATTTCTGTTCAAACAACTTGTAAAAGTGCATGTAGCATTATATGACCCCTTTAAATAAAATCGTTTTTGTGTTTCAGAGGAAAAATCTATGTTATGGACAGACATCCCTCCGTTACGAACCTGACCGTTCTGAAAGCGAAATGTATCCGACAATGGAAACGCGTAGCTAAAATGCTTTAAAAACTTAAAAACAGAGATGTCTAGCTGGTATTTAATAGGGCTGCCCCCAACAACTTAACTAGTTGTTAATTTAAGTCATTATTAACTAAATCGCATGTTTATATTAAAGCTAAAAATCCAATGAACTTCAATTCCACGCTCAAGCACGCGTAAACAGGTTGCCAGCAAGCAGAGGCAAAAGTCGCCTAATGATTATGAATGTATTGGACAAAAGGATATATTTGAATGATTTATTAATTCTCTCTCATCTCCAGAGTACTGGATGCGCCTTTAGAGAGAAATGCAACCTTCATACAGATTACAATAATTAAGAAATATTTTTTTAATTGGTACGTTTAAAAGTAGACATTTTAAACTTTCTATAGATATAGCCTATCTCACATGTCTGAGGCAGCCGTACGCTGAGTTTCGGTTCTTTTTTCTGACGCGCTCCAGCTTCAGAGATGGCAGAAAGCGCGTCCTGCTTTCATTATTTTTCAAAAGCAACGTTTTTTATGTTTTTATGAGTTTACAGAAATAAAATCAGTTTTGAACTGATTTTAAGTTGTTTCATTATCAGGAAACAAAGCTGTTGCCTTGAAAATAAAAGCAGTGTGGTTATATTGCGTAATTACACCTAGGCCTATTTGCGATTTGACTTTTAATTCACGATTCATGAATTACCTCATGCGGGCCGATCAAGGCTAGCCAGATGAGCGGATGTGGCCCGGGGGCCGTACAATGCCCAGGTCTGTAGTACATCATCACAACTTGGTGTGTGTGTGTTTCAGATGGAAAGGTGCGTCTTGCCACCTTGGAGGTGAGCTGTCTGCTTCTGAAACAGTCTGTGCTGTCTGGCTCTCAGTGCATTATAAAGGACATTCATTTAGCCTGTTTGGAGGTAAGAGTCTTAACACAGAACATCTCCTACGTCCAAAGAACTTCACTTTACTGTTACACGTTCTGCATTTTATGTATTCCAGCAACTGTAATATCTTTGCCAGAAGTATTTTTTTTAAGCTCATGGTGCATAAAATTAAAGTTTACCAAATGGGACTGGTGGAATCCATTAAAATTTGTATATACATATATAATGTTAGGAAAAAAAGGAAGCGAACAAGAATAAGGTGATAAAATAATTTACATAAATTATGATCAAAGACATTTATTGACATCAAAGATTATGAATCATTTATTTGTATAAATGAAAATATTAGTCGAATTTACTTCCATAAATATGAATATTAAATTATGATAGACAATGTTTGCAAACTTGTAAGACACATCAAATTGAAGTCATTCTGAATCACGTTGGTTTTATTGCCAATTCCATGAGAGCATTATATTGTGGTGACTGTTTTAGCAATGAATATACATATTGCGTATGGCCTGCTTTGTAACTGAAGATAAAGGCTTGGGAATTTGGCATTTATTATCTTTCCCAATAATTGAAAAGGAAGGATTTTGACACCGTTAAAAAACGTGATTCATGCTGATTTGCTTATCAACCATTGTCTATTATATGATTTAAGACTGATTGCAACATATTTCTAATTAATCAGTTGTTTCTTAACGCAGGCAATAATGCACATTTAGGTTTTTCCCAGTATTTTTTCTTACATTGGGTAACGGTACCTTTCATTCTTATTTTGAAACTAGACAGATTTACAGGAAGTAGGATATTTTACTTGTTTATATTGCGCAACTAAATCATACCATTGCTATGATGATATTTTCTTTTTTAGGGTGCTCGAGAAGAGAGTCTTCACCTTCTGAGGCGGTTTTATAAGGCAAGAGGGTCTTTTATTTTATTTCGGTTCAAATCAAATTCACCAGTTGGTTCAGGTACTTACTGGAACCCAGAGAGTTCAAGGCAGCAGACCTTCATACTAATAATTCTCATAATTATCACCTAGTCAACCCACTTGTATATGATTTCCTTTAAAGTCTGAGGAAGCATTAAACTCAGACAGCTCATCCTAAAGACTTTGTTGTTTTGATATTTGGGAAAATCCCAACAGCTTCCTGTTGAAACTTGTTAGCAGTCTTGGTGGCTCATTCGCATTGAGAACTACAATTAAACAGAATAGAGTACTTAGATTTCTGCAAGATAACAAAGCACAGTAGTGCGTTCAACTTTTGATTTGACCACTCTGCCATTTGTCTCAACATTGAAGGACATGTTTTACAGCTTTTACTGCAGCCTGCAGCACTTTCTTTTTTTGGTTTATTTGGTTTATTTTCACTCATGTAATTTGAGTGCTCTGGCGTGATTCTGTTTAACGTACGTGAGAACAACAGCCGGTTTTGCTTTCACAATTCTAAGAAAGATCTCTTTCAGAATGCATTATGCAGGCCGAACATAATCCAAAACCTCTGTTACTGTGAGTCAGGACTGTATGTAAATAATCACTGCACTGAATGTTCTGTTCTGGGATTATGTAGGGCCCTGGGAGGACCCATGTTTTGGTATCTCATCTGCATCTCTTGTGTGCATGATTGATCAGTATGTCCCAGCTCTTCCAAGAAACTGGGCAGACACGTACAGCAGCAGTCACGGGTTTAGGCACCTACTGTTTCTTTATTATTTCTGTTGTCTACACTATAGCATAATAGTGTTCCTGTGGCTCAGTGGTTAGAGCATTGCGTTAGCAGCGCAAAGGATGTGGGTTCGATTCCCAGGGAACACACATACTGACACTATATGCATAGCATAATAGTGAAGTCAACACTATGAAATAACAGAAGTGAAAGCATGGGAATTATGCAGTGACCAAAAATGACTTGTACTGTATATGTGAAAGAGTCAGACTGTTCTGAATAATTGAACTCTTGCTCATTTTCTCTTTAATTCTGTTTATTACCTCCTTTTCTCATAATGTCCCTCCCTTCATCCTTCCCATGGGGATTATCATGGAGTGTTCACACTGATTCATGTTAACAGTTGATCTTTCTACTGTACCGGCGTCAGATGCTATCACAAGTCGAATAACTTATTAATGATAATTAATTTTTATGATTGTGATATTATCGTTATTTAAATAGTTTTGTAGCTTTTCCTGAGGGACAGTGGGATTAAGTTTTGACTGTCTTTCCTTTTATTTTAATATACTCTACCGTTCAAATACATTTTTTAATGTTCAGGAAATAAGTCACTTGTGCTTACCAAGGCTGCATTTATTTAATCAAAAATACAGTGAAAACAGTAATATTGTGAAATATTAGTATGGTTTAAAATGTTTTCTCTTTCAGTATATTTTGAAAATGTAATTTGTTCTTGTGATGATGAAGTTGAATTTTCAGCAGCCATTACTTCAGTCTTCAGTGTCATATGATTTTTGGCGAATACGCTGATTTGCTGCTTAAGAAAAATATAATATAATATCATTGATGTTAAAAACTGTTGTACTGCTCAGTATTTTTGTTTGAATTTGTTTCAGAATTATTTAAATAAACAGCATTTATTAGAAATTCTAAATCTTTTGTAACATTGTAAATGTCTTTGTGGTCACTTTTGATCAATTTTATGTCCTTACTGCATAAAAGTATTATTTTCTTTTAAGCCAGTTTTGACCTTTTAATCCAAATCCTATTGACCCCAATCTTTTGAAGAGTAGTGTATCATGTATCTTGTTTTCTTTTATGGTAATTTTTTTCCTTGTAATGTTCCTCTTCCTGCAGGGGGAGGAGATTTTCCTGGACATGTTTGAGGATGAGTATAGAAGTATGATGGTAAGCTGCCTTACTAAACATGCAAATGTTGTCTTTTTTGCAACCTCACTGTTATTGTCCGTTATAACCTGATGATACAGCAACACTTCCTGCTTCTGGGTGAGAGGAAATCTCTCTAATCTATCAGACATTTACTGGATAAGGAGGGGCTAATGCACACTACGTTTATACTACTTCCTCTTACAAAACATTGTTTCCTGGGAGTATTGCTTAAAGAATTAGAATTGTGCTCATTTCATCCTTCCATAAACACAGAAGAATAAATTAAATAAAAATGCAGTTGCATTTTCCTTATTATATTGAAAAAAGTGGCCAGGATATTCTTTAAAATTGAACCTTTAGAGTTTTTACAGAAAAAAAGAAAGTCATTTGGGTTTGGTATGACATGAGAATGAGTAAATGAATCATGGCTGTTGGATTTAAAATGTTGTGAAACTTAACTGTAATGTTCACACTAAACCAACAACAAACGCCAAGAAGGTGTTTGTCCAGCAAAATAAATCTTTGTGTTTGGTGGACCAGGATCAACAAGCTCGGAGTGATAAATGTTTTTGCATTTTTTCTTTGTTTATGTGCACTGTGTGTATAGAATAAGCCCCTAAACGTGGAGTATCTTATGATGGATGCATCCATTTTACTTCCTCCCACTGGCACCCCCCTTACCGGCATTGATTTTGTGAAGCGATTGCCTTGTGGAGATGTCGAGAGGACACGCAGGGTCAGTGATCAACATATTCATTCATGCTGAAAGATCTCAGATTGTATTATATGGAAGGGTCTTCTGGACTTTTGTCAAACATTTTGGCTTTTTTGTAAAACGTTCTCCCCGAACCTTTTCTCACGATCTGTGAAAGCATGTGTTTCTTGGTCAGTGTGTGCACCATTTGTCTTCTGGGAAACCATCCAAAGCTTTTTAGAAATGGATTTAATCTGTTTCAGAAACATAACAATGCCAGGCTTTCTGCCATATTGATAATATAGAGTATCAACTTAATTTGGTCTGAATGACAAGCAGCTGATTTTGAATAGACAAATGCTTATTTGGTGATGCAGAGCCAATTCTCAGTAAAACTGTAATCAGTGTCTGTGTCAGTAGCCTCGTGGTTAGTGTGTCGGCATACAGCACAAGGCGACCCGAATTCGATTCCCATCTCAAGGTCCTTTGCCGATCCCGCTCCCCTCTCTCTTCCCAGTGCTTTCCTGTCATCTCACTACTGTCCTATCTCAATAAAAGGCATAAGAAGCCCATAAAAAATACCTGTAATCAGTACTATTATATGCATGTCAATCATTAATTGACGACTGTAGCAGCACTTTAAGTAGTGTTATTTTATGTTGATATGTACATAGAAAACTTTAAGCACTGTTTACTTAAGAGAATCAGAATCAGCTTTTTATTCGCCAAGTGTGCTCAAACACACGAGGAATTTGTTATGGTTTTTAAGAAGCTCTTGGTACATACATGCATACATACATACTAGGGGTGTCCTCGACTAAGGATTTTCATAGTCGAATCAGAATTTTCGAATCTTGCCAATATTTGACTGATAGTCGAATCATATGCCTGGGGGCGGGGCAAAATACATTACCAAGAGTCAAGTCAGACATTCAACAGTAATTATTACTGAATTTAACACAGGAAAAATGTGTAACGGACACCCTCAGATACAAACGGGGTAAATAATGTTTTCTGTTTTGATTAAAAGATAGTTAACATTAAACGTTAGCGAAACCCTAAGAATTCACACAATTTTTTTTAAATAGTGCTCTTATTATAACATTATGAAGGCTATATTCCATAGTTATTAATGTTATGCATTTCTGTTTTGAACTGCGCGCAGGAGGTGAACAGTCAAATTAAGCATAGTAGAGCTCTTTTTTTAATGAATGGGATTTAACTAATTTCTCTCATACAGAATACGCTTCGTTATTTATGTTACGACTTTAAAATGCCCTGAGTGCACAAGTGAACGTGTCTGCGCGGCTCTGAATGAACTCCTTTTGTTGATGCGTTCTTCACGCAACAACGTGCAGAAAAACGGCAGCTAAACTCAAAATTAACAGCGTTTTATTATAATAGTGTTCTCATAATGTTATGTATATGACCGTCCGAGTCATAGCCCTTAATATTATTGTTGTTTGTCCTGCTTGCGATGCATGCTGAAGAGATAATCACGTACTACTACAATGAAGCGCTTTTACTGCAGCGCAACTCAACCAAATGCATCTCATACGAGATAAATAATAGTAGGCCTATATACACGATATATAAAGCGGCCAAAATATTTTGAAATAAATTGTACCCCATCTGATCGAATAAAAAAATCTGTCTTTCACTCTGCCTGTGTCAATTTGAGTATTTGTGACCCTCTCTGTGAAAACCCAGCTAAAGGCTTTTTTTTATTGACTATTTTCTGCATAAAATCATCCTACATATTGTAAAGAACATTCTGTGAAAATATATTATTGGTATCTTTAATATTGACTGAGTAAGGCCATGTCAAAGATTGAAATCATAGTGAAATTAATGCTTGTAATCAAACTTTGATGCTCGTTATCTCAGAATTAGATTTTTAGACTTTAGCCTGGTTTTTACAAAGAGGGTCACATTTTTAAAGTTTTAAATCTCTGCCGCCATGCTCCTCTGTCAATCACGGATTATGAAAAGTGAA
This sequence comes from Ptychobarbus kaznakovi, assembly GCA_027422405.1. NCBI lineage: Eukaryota > Metazoa > Chordata > Actinopteri > Cypriniformes > Cyprinidae > Ptychobarbus > Ptychobarbus kaznakovi. The sequence continues at coordinate 5,319,390 of CM049807.1, read as the reverse complement.
ACTTAAATCTATAGGGATGGTTGGATTTATTAATGCATGTTAAAATATTTATTTATAGCTTCTTTCTTTTTAGATTATTATTTACAGCATTATCATAATAGGCTGTATTAATGTATTGGGAGAAAACCGGTAGTTCTGTAAAGTCAGACATTTCAGCACCCCCATATAGCCAAAATGGCATGATCATAACACCTCACGAATATTCGATTTTGAGATTGGGAGTCGAATCAAGCTCCTCCTATCGAAGCATCGAATCGTCTACTATTCGGGGTCACCCCTAATACATACATATCTACATACATATCTGACATGAGAATAAAAACATTAAAATAAGACTTAACAATAAATCATTTTGAATCTGTAACAGAAGATTTGTATACAGATTTGTGCATTATTACTCTATATACAGCTTTATAGAAAATATGCATATGTAATTACATAGTGTTCCTGTGGCTCAGTGGTTAGAGCATTGCGTTAGCAGCGCAAAGGTTGTGGGTTCGATTCCCAGGGAACACATGTACTGACCAAAAAAAATGTTTAACCTGAATGCACTGTAAGTCGCTTTGGATAAAAGTGTCTGCTAAATGCATAAATGTAAATGTAGTATAGAGAAAGAGATCTTGAGAGAGAGGCAATAATTAAAGATGGAGAATGAATTACAGAACACGGGTAATAATTCCTGTGTTAGCTGTTTAGACTGGAGATGGCATGGGGGGGAAATTATGCCTTGATGTTCTAGTGCACAGAGATCTGTAGATCTGTTTTTTTTATTAATATTTAACTTTCTACGTCAAGTATTGTTTAATATTGTATTAATTTTGAAAGTGGTGCAGAGAGTTGTAAAATGTCACAGGTGTCAGTACTGAAACTACGATATCATGACAACTCTGGGTGACAACTCAGTGACATTGATAACTTTTTAAAATATTTGAGATACATTGAAAATATTTTAAAGAATATTTAGAACTTTTAGCACTCATGTAGGACATAAATTCCAGTAAGATGAATTGATGCTGCATGTTCATGATTCATTATAGTTGCTATAGCAGCTTTAATTGTGTTTGCGTCCCTGCAGGCTATCCGTGTGTTCTTCATGCTGCGCTCGCTGTCCCTACAGCTGCAGGGAGAACCAGAAACTCAACTTCCTCTCACCCGACTGGAAGATCTCATCAAGACCGATGATGTGCTTGACCTCAGTAAGGCCTTTACAGTCACATAAACCTGATGCTGAATGAGTTCGTTTTGCAGATCAAACATTTTCCAGTTTTCAGATCTCAACTGTAAGGATTTTTTCTGCTCGTTCAGGTTTTTATTTGCTTTGCAAACGTTTTTTTCTCACCATCAAGTTGTTTCAATCCTGTATAAATTTAATTTCTTCTGATCAACACAAAAGAAGATATTTTGAAGAATGTTGGTGACCAAACATTTTCTGGTCCCCACTGACTTCCATAGTATTTTTCTTTCCATTCTATAGAAGTCAGTGGCTACCAACAACTGTTGGTTACCAGCATTCTTAAAAATATTTTGTTCAACATAAGAAAGAAGGTCATAAGATTTTGGAACAATTTGAGGGAGAGGAAATGACAACAGATTTTTTATTTTTGGGTGAACTTGAAACAAAAAATAATACATTTAAAGGGGTTATCGGATGCCCATTTTCCACAAGTTGATATGATTCTTTATGGTTTTAATGAAAAGTCTAAAACATACTTTGGTTTAAATTTCACAATGGTTGTGTAAAAAAAAATTTTTACCCTGTCAAAATCAGCTCTGTTTTCAGCAAGCTATTTTTTAGTCCATGTCGCTTTAAATGCTAATGAGTTCTGCTGACCCCGCCCCTCTCTTCCATGGGGTGAAGAGCAGTACTGTTTACTTTAGCTGCGAAACTGGCTAACTAGCACATTATTAGGAAAGGCGAGTTGCAAAGATAGACACATTTAGGAAGATCGGGGATCATCGCATTCCCTTCAAAAACTAAAATAACGTTAATCCTCTGCGTCTTCAGCGGCTCAGATGTTGGGAGTGAATGATGACTGCTTTATTCATTATTACATCCAACAACAAAACACCTCAATCGCTCAATTGCATCTTGTCTCCCCCTGCTCAAAATATGATTTTCCAATTATTTTAATGTTCAACTAATCACAGAAAACCAAATGTTTAGGCCTACAAGGATTAAAAGGGTCCTATTATATCCTTTTACAAAGTCTTAATTTAGTTTTTGGGGTGTACTAGAATTCATTTTCAATTATTATTTTCACATATGCTCACGTTTTTTTGCTTTTATGATTTTATAGCTGAAATCTTACCTCGCTCATAACATCCTGCCTTATCATCACAAGGATTACTACTCAGTTTCATGTTAATCTTTGCGATAACTTGATCACAAACATCTACAGTTGAGTGATTCACATACACTGTGTAATAATTCTATGAAGCTATTATTTCAGCTCCGGGAATAATTTATTAAAGATTCAATATTGCTTTGATTAAAGTGTTCACCAGTTCAGTAAGAATAGGGACTTTGTTTGTATACTTGCTTTCGTTCGGCAGGCCGAAGCTCTTGTTTCCCGTCCCACGTGGTCCCTTCGTGTTTTCACGGAAATGTTCGATGGCTTGAGTTTCGGATGCCACGTGTTGCTGAGGGAATCTCCGGCTTTGTCGTTGCTGCGTGACGTCACTGGGGAAGCCTGCGACTGGCGGCTTTTGGTTTCTTTGTTGAGATGGAAGGCGCTGTTGGTCTGCTGGCTTTGAGGTGTTACGGCTTTTACGAAGTCTTGAATTCGCTTAGCTAGTTTCCTCAGCCCGATGTTAAGGCGAGGGTCCAGCGCGACCGAAGAGAAGAGAGAGAGATTCCAGCTGTGGTGGTCAGTTTTAAACAGACAGATTTCAGTACGCCCACTGGGCTTCTTCCAATCAGATTGTTCTTGTGGGGCGGAGCCCCGCCCATGTCTTTTGGGACATACCACAGTGAATCTTCCATGTGACGAAAAATAACACTTTACATAGGTATTAAACTCTTATCACATGTTTACCCATTTATAATATCACCAAATCTGTCACATCACTGATTCATAATTTTTTGCGACCGTCTATATGAATCTAAACACGCTATAACCTTACAGGGAACAATAATACGTCATAGGTTAAGCAACATCATAGGTTCCATTTACACAGCAATCTTATACACGACATAAAATACAACCTTAATATATATTGTCTCGAGTATATTGTTTTAATAGCCATGGAATAAATGAATGTCTTTGTGCATAAAGTCCATCTTTCTTAATGATAGCATCATTGAGTTATAGTTAAATGGTCCTCTGGGACCATGTCCAGATAAAGAGTTCTTTTTGTTCCTGTTTTGGAGCACATCCAGATGTTTTCATTAAATCTCTCTTGGTTTTAAAGGGGGGGGTCTCCTGAGATATGGCGACTTGGAGCAGGAACTCGGCCAGCCAGTTATGGCGCTTTTCCACTGCATGGTACGGCACGGTACGGTTCACTTTTGGGGGGTTTTCCACTGCGTACCATACCTAGTACCTGGTACTTTTTTAGTACCACCTCGGCCGGGGTTCCAAGCGATCCGTACCGTTACCAAAACGTGACGTGTAAACTCTACTGATCACTGATTGGCCGGAGAGAATCGTCATTACTGCGTCACTGAACTTGCGACATGAGACCCATATACCCGCTAGATTTAAATCAGCACAGCCAGCGAAGGATCGGACGCAGCTTTTGTTTGAACAAACGCACCTTTTTGTATCAACCACAAAATAGCAGTGTCGTTGTCTGTTGAGGAAGTACAGACGTTCCTCTCGTTGATAGCCGAGGAGCGGATCCAGCGAGAGCTTGATGGCGCGACGCCGAAGGAAAAAGCCTTATGTATATACTTTTGAACTTGCTATATTTTCAGAGTATGTCTTCTGTTTATATTTTTACCTTTGTATGTGTGTTTTGCTTCAATTAAAAACAATCTGATCGAATAAGTGTACCTCCAGACTATATTAAATATGTATTATTGTATGAGCACGTAATGAACCTCTTGAAAAAGACAAATGATTAATGCCACGATTATAAAAACCATCACATAAATAAAAAAAACATGGGATACATTGTGAAATATTAAAAAGTTTATTGATAATTCACTTTACAGAACACACTACATGAATAGGTAACTAATCAAGTAACGCAGAACACCTGCCGTCCTCTACAGCCCGTGGCACTGTCACCACAGTCTCTGCTGCTGGGGGTAAATCCCAAGCATTCTCATAGACCTCTCCATTGCTGTTAAATACATCCACATGCCGAGAATGAAGAACACTATTCCGTCTCCTTTCTTTGTTGTGAGTTTGTTTGTGGTGCGTTTACGATGATGTCACGGCAGTAGAGGCGGCGCAATTATAACGACGCGTGAATAATCCCGCCCACTCTATAGCGGTACTAAACTGCTGTGGAAACGCAAACCGACCCAAACTGAGCCGTACCGTACCGAGCCGTGCCGAAACGTACCGTTCCATGCAGTGGAAAAGCGCCATTAGATGCGGATGGCTCATGTATTACCCTTTTACAACCCCTTTGGAATGTGCTGGTTATCACTCCTCCTGTGTGTCTTTCAGGCCTACGTGGCATTACAACTGAATTGTGTGCTAGCTCTTGTTTCTGTGATATCAGATAAAGTGCAGTTAGATAAAGATGAAACTGCAGCCCTTCGGTTGAGTTTTAATAGAAAAAGATCATAGAATCGATATGTTTCTCATGAACTGCGACCATCTCCTTGGTTTTGAGTTCCATGTTAAGACCTTCCTCGTTATATCTCGCACTCAGTCGCGAAGAGCTTACCACACATGATGAAATCGCACTCTCTGCTGCTCTTTCATGCAATCTGTGGGTTTGTACTGTTAACCGATTCTCACTTCACCCCTGATCTGTTGCATGGAGGCCCTTGGTCTCAGCACATCCAGCTCAGTTCTTGTGTCCAGGTGTCCTGGTTAACTCAGGTCGTCTCACTTTGACAGGTAAGAGAGGGGGTGTGTGCAAAGACAACTGACTCAGACCTTCCACTGTCGCCGAGGCCTTTGCTAGAGCTGGTGCAGCTGATGTGGGCAGCAGCCTTGAGCTCTTCCAGTATATCTCATGTCTAACAGTAAGGCTGCTTGAGAAGCACCTACGGCCTGGGTCAGAGAGTGGGCAGAACAAGCCCTGGAAGTGTGAGTAGGTGGGAGGAAGCTCAGATTTTTGCAGCCAAAATACACCCTGCAGCTTCCTGTCTCACAGCCGTTTGTGCATAAAAGGGTTAATGCCCAAGGCATGACATCGGCTGACTGTTTTCGGTCTGGGTTTGAACCGGTTTCTTTTGTGAAGAGTAATATTAGGTCAAGTAGATGAAGATTTAAATCTGTTAGTCTGGCATTAAACTTGGTTTTACAAGATTACATTATAAGTACGGTAGGGTCCAAATGTTTAAGAATCTAATTTATGTGTAAAATGAAAAAAGTTATTTTTGATAATGTCGAAATCCTAAAAATGAATGATTTTGATTCAGAATTAATTTTATGAATTGTCCAGACAAATTTTTGAGACATTTGTTCAATTAGATAATTTCAAAAAGCTTAAAATGAATAATTGTGAACCATTTCTGTGTTTTGAAAATGTCTAAATCCCAAAAAATTAACCATTTTGGTTCTGAACAAATCCAATGAATCATTCAGATGAATTTGTGAACCATTTCTTTGTCTTGAAATTTTCAAAATCCTAAAAATGTTATGACATAAGATTAATTCTTGCTGGATAACATGATCATCAGATTTTATACAATTTGTGGAGTTCATGGAGCTCAGATCCTACTGTAAATAAAGCAAACTGGGGAGAAACCAAATATTAAAAATAATTATTTTCTTAATTTAACTTTTCACCCAAATTATTGTGCTGATATAATTTCCAATGAAAAACTGTATTAATAAAAAATGCTAATGATTTTCTCTAGTGGTTTAAGACTTTTGGACCCCACTATATGTCAAATGCAATTTTGTGTATGTGCAAAGCATTTTAACCCATAAAATCATCTCCAATTTTCATATCTGGAAAATCTTTTGAACATCCCCCAGCTTCACAGTAACTACAGCTGGTTCATCTTGCACCATCATGATTTGTGATAACATTTGCCTTTTATGTTCTTTTTTTATTGTGCATACTGATTTCTGGAATGGCTCATTAGTGAGTGGATGGAACAAGCACCTCGCTATCAAATGACGAGAGAGACAGTCAGACAGATAGACAGACAGATCGACCTGAGAACCTAACGTGCCACTGTTATTTTTAGATGTGCAGGAAATGATGCATGCGCACAACACAGTAGACGCATCACAGTGCATTGTGTATGAACATGAATTCTTGCTGAATATTTTCCACTTTTTGCTCTCATTTTTTTCTCAGAACACATTAACTGAAACATTGAACTGAGTTGCAGCTACAGTACATGTTCAAATGTATTTTGTGCCCTTCTTGTTTCTTATTTTTGCATGCATATACATAATTGTTGCACATGACATGTGAACACTTTCTGAGGAAGTTCTCAGAAAAAGTTTCTCACCTTAAACACTTAGTCACATGGTACTTTTGCATGTAACACCCCACCCCCACTTTGGTTTAGAGCTCAAATCTCTTCTATTAATTGGGGTTTGTTAAAATAGACATGCACATTACATTTTCTCATGAAATTACTCCGGATGTAAATGTATATTGATTTAGCTGGTGGTGTCAGGAAGGTTTGATTCAGTTACTCATCCAGGATTAGAGTAAGTGATTTGTCCTGCAGTAAACTACATTTATTGTGTGCCGAAGGTTATTTTTTACATTTTCTAAGTTATTTATTTGTTGACTCTTGCTTCAGGATTCCCAAGGTCATGAATACCCTGGAATATGATAAAAATTTTTATGTAATGTTTTTCTGGCAACGACATCTTAAAGGGATAGTTCAGGCAAAAATGAAAATTCTATCGATTTGTTATTCTTTTTAACACAAAATATATGTTTAAGAATATTCCTAACCAAACAATTGACGGTAGCCATTGACTTCCATAATATTTTTTGCCATGCAATGGAAGTCAATGACGACCATCAGGTGGTTACCAACATTCTTTAAAACGATCTCCTTTTGCATTAAACAGAGAAAAAATTAATTTGTACTGGTTTGGTGAGTTGTTTTGAAAAAAATATTTTCAGTTAATCTGTTACAAATTGATTATTCATTTTGATTATTCATTACCCATTTCTGCACTGGTCTTTCACACCTTAAGGCCTTTCCACACTGAGCACAAAAAAGCGAAACAAATTTTGGACGCGATGGAATAAAACAACAGCTTCCTATGGATGCTTCCACATAAGCCGCAAACATTCGCGCACCAAAAATCCAAATGTTTTTTTTTTCGTCCAGTCCAACGAATCTTTTTAGTTTCGCAAAGCGAAAACGCGGGCCATCCAATTAAGATTTGAGCTAGGATAACGTGACCAGAGGAGCACAAAAGGGTGAGAATGGTGGCGCTGTTTCGAAAACCAGTGTAAACAAACAACGAAGAAGAGTATGTCAGATAAGGGAGTGGATGCGGAGTTCTTGTTATCGTTGGTATTTGAGAACAGATTTATTCGCACGTGTTTTTCATACAGAATAACATTTCTATTAATTCTCCACTGAATCATGTGATCTGTAGAGCACCGTCCGTTTTCTTCCACGTGCTCGAGTATTATGAGTCAGAGCGCGTTCACTCTAGTCTAGATATTCTGTATTAAAAAAAATAAACGAGTGAAACATTTTTCAACTCATGAAATAAAAGAAAAAAGACATGATTATGACGATATATTTTCTGCATGTTTTATATGCAGCTCATGGTATTTTTTTATAAGCAATAAAGGATGTTTGACAAATATTAGCAGTGTAGCGTTATTCAAAATACAAAGAGTGCATTTGTATGCTAATTATAGAAAGTAATTATGGGTAAGCAAATACATTATTAAATACATTTTCATATGTAGTTTGATGCTAATTGTATTTATAATTATATTTTAGCCTATTCTTGTAAGCATTATAGTGTTTCTGGTATAGAATTCAATTTTTTTATCTTAATTTAGATGTTAAATCAATATAAGAGATACATATCTGAGGAAAAATGCATTGTTGTTGGTTGCCACCTAGCGTGCAGGCGTGAATTAGCAGAAGGCAAACGTTCGTTTAGCACTCGGGGTGAAAGGATTAAAACAACAGCTTCGTATGGATGCTTCTACATAGACCTCGAACATTCGCGCACCAAAAAAGTTTTTTTGTCCAGTTCGACGAATCTTTTTAGTTTTGCAAAGAGGAAACACAGTCCGTCCAATAAGATTTGAGCATCACATCACATGGTCAGAGCAACTGCTGTTACCCAAAAGGTTGATGCGATGGCGCTAAAAGCTCAGAAGACTGTATTGAACTGTAGCGAGTTTGCAAAAAAGAGGAAAGCTGAAGAGGATAACATTTTATTTAAAATATCTACTTTGTTATCTAAAAGAGTAGAAGAATTATCAGAATTCGATAAAGCAGAACTCACCGAACAGAAACTTAAGCTAGAGGAGATTTACAAACAAAAGGCTGAAGGTGCTTTTATAAGGTCTCGAAGGAAATGGCTTGAAGAGGGCGAAAAGAGCTCTGCTTATTTTTACAGCCAATCGCCACTCCAAATGAACGCATGTCACTTTTCGTCACTTTGAACCAGATAACTCCCAAAAAATGAAAAAATAGCAAGCTTTTTCCTTCGAAATAGACACAACAAATGCTATTGTTGTTTTCACTGGTGTGCAATCTGTACATGTTAAAGGAATAGTTCAATAGATGTTTATCTGCTTACCCCAAGGGCGTCCAAGATGTAGATGACTTTGTTTCTTCAGTAGAACACAAACAAAGATTTTTAACTCAAGCCGTTGCAGTCTGTCAGTCATATAATGGCAGTCAATGAGACTCACGGCTTTGAGAGAGAGAAAAAACATACACAGACACAACCAAATTAAACCCTGCGGCTCGTGACGATACATTGAGGTCTAAAGACACAAAACGGTCTGTCTGTGCAAGAAACTGAACAGTATTTATATATTTTTTTTACCTCTGATCCACCGCACTGTCCAACTAACCTGAGCGCGTTCACAACAGCCGGCACGTGACGCGTCATCGTCTTCTTGTTTTACGGTGGATCGCAGACTTATAAGTGCATTACCACCACCTATCTCTCAAATGGACCATTGACACTATCTACAATCTCAATTAGGAGTGTCAATGGTCCATTTGAGAGCATTGAAGAAGACGATGACGACGCTTCACGCACCAGCTGTTGTGAACGCGCTCAGCACAGTGTTTTAGGGTTTCATGATCCTTTAACTATTGCTTAGTGATGCTGATTACTAAACAGGTTCTTCAGAGAAGATCCTGAATTGATCAAACTGGTTCACGAGTATGAATGACTCATTATATTAATTCGAATGAAGTCACCCAGCTTCCACATAAACCCACTGACAATTATAGACACTGAAGTGAAGGCTCTTTGTTCTGTTTCCTTTTTTTGAATATAACTTCATCATGAATCAACCAGCATAACCACATGTAACCACCCTGAAGTGTATCCTGATTGCCCTTAGGATATGAGATTCCACAGAGCTGGTGTGCATCATGGTATATGTGGCTTTAAAAATGGAGAACTACTGTACCTCGGCTGTCTGATTAGCTAGTCAGACAGTGTGTATTCTATGGTATAAGAGCAGATCATTTTCCCCAGAGGCAACACAATACTCTGTCATCAGTCATCACTGTTGGCTGCGAGTTAAAAGGAAGAACAGCGCTTGCTCTTTCAGTTCTGAAGTAATTCTTCAACCCATCAGTGTGACTTCTTAGGAAGTTCAGAGAGAAACTGGTACAAAGTCATAGTACCTCAGTTGTGACGATGCTGTTTCAGTTATTCTACCCGAAACCAACTTCAAACATTCATGACCTACCTCTCTTATTTACCCCTCCCCTTCTTCCCCCACCCACCTGTGAGTAGCTGTGATGCACTGTGTAGCTCATGACTAACTGGAGTGTTCTTGAAAACTCCCGCATGTCTGAGTACAATCTGATTTCATGCCAGGGTAACACTCACTCCGTTACTGAGTCTTTAATGTGATTGAATTCACCCTGCACTGACATTTTCTCAACGCTTTATAATAAGATGTGCATGGCTATATTTAGTTGTGCAAGGCCTACTGTTTCTTTGGAAATAGATTAGGTGATTGAATTGAAATTTGTATGCTAAATTTCCTGACACGTGTGATCAGAGGCTACTAATGCAATGTAGTAATGTCGAAATCCTAATGCAGTGGGGAGATCTGGACGTGCATATTTGTACAAATATTTCACTTGGGTTTGTTTTGAATGTATGAAGTTGTTACACAGTGTTCCCATCCACAATCTGAACTTTGACCTTTATGGCTTGTTTTTTACTGATTTATGTAAGTTTGTTGAAGGACCCTTGGAATTAACTCAATTATTCTAACTTATTCTTCCCTTGTAGATAACAGTGATCTTATTGCTTGCATGGTGGTGAGTAAAGACGGGGTTCAAGCTCAGCGCTTCCTGGCTGTGGACGTGTACCAGATGAGTCTTGTGGAACCGGATTCAAAACGTCTCGGCTGGGGTGTTGTCAAGTTTGCTGGCCTTTTACAGGTCTGCTTCATTCCTGCTCCTACACTGCAAACATGACACTCAAACAAACAAAAAAAAGTACATTTTGGCCACATTCTTGTCAGGACTGTGAGCTTCAGCTCAGAGGGGAAAGTCAGATTGTAAAGTTAATGCATGTAACAAAGGAGGGTATTTAAAGGCTTCTCTCGAAAACTAGTTCTGAAAATCTGGTTTTGGTTGTTTTTGGCTGTTGCAGTTTTGCGTTAATATTGTTTCAAAATAAAGTGTCTCATTTTAAAAAGGAGCTCAGTTAAATCCTGTAACTTGCTTTGCAGTGCAAACAAATGACTACATTTGTGTAAATATGGATATGATGTGCGACTTGTATGCAAGTTGCTGCATTTTATTATTTTATTTGTTTTACTTTTATCCAATCATGTTATACAAATGCAAAGTTAAGGTTTAATGCATACTGTAAATATTTGGTAACAATGTTCCCTCTCATTTTTTTTTCTTGCTGAGCAAAACTTTTCTCTGTTGGCTGGACATTTCGGCCACCTGAGCAAAAACATTCTTTATGCCAGACCTTTAAGCCTAAAAGTGTGTAACTTTTAACTTTATTGTGCTATTTTATTTGATTTTATCCTTGATGTAACAAAATTATGCGTATTTTAGGTTACCTGAGAATTTTTTTACAGTGCTTTGTTGCCAAGAAATTTGATAAAAAATCATTAAAAAAATCACGCAGAACAGTTCACTTCTTTATAATAATATAATATAATATAGCTGAAATGAAAAAAAATGAAGCAGTTATTGCGCATTAATTCCCTGAGGTCAATTATAAATTAGGCTTATAATATAATATTAAAATATATATTTTCAATAAACATTTTCAAAAAAGTGAACATGGGAATTCTTTTACAGTTATCTAAACATCCCTATGTAGTAGAGTTTGCATACAACTACACCTGTGTTGGCTCTCGTGTTGAGCTGTTTCGTCCCCAGCCAGTAAAGTATTCTATTTCTACAGCGACATCATCCTCTTTCTATGAGACCTGTTCACCGCATTCACCTGTTCTAACTCTAGAATGGCACCAATTCTATAGCTGTTTGCCTGAGCATTGCAATTATTTTGCATTTACTAGAATTTCAATCATATGGCGTTCCAAACTCATTTTTGCGTGTGTCCTGTGTGTGGCGTATTATTTCTTCTGCATACCATGCGCGCAGGTAAGAGGGAACATTGTTTGGTATTGTGTTGCTTCGAAACCCTCTGTGAGCATCCTGGCAACTTAAGAGTCATGAGCAAAACCTAATAGTATATTTAAATTACCACATGGAAACGCGTTTGCAGTTAGGAATTTTACAAATCATTCTCTTTAGCCAAACTTGGTCTTAAGTGGTTCCTTTCAGCTACTTGTCAGCACAACATTTAAGTCATTAGGTGCAGCTATTTGATGTCAGAAGTAATTATTATTATTATTATGGGGATTGATTTTTCAGAAGACTTTTCCCCAAAGGCACTGGAAGTGTTATAGGAAAGCTATATAATGAAAGAATACAAAATGTATTCTTAAAAAAATGATTTCTGAAAACAAACCAAAAAATGAATAAACACATTATTTAAAAAAAAAAATTGTCTGAGAAACCAGCATTACATTTTCCAGATTTTAATCTAATGCTTATGTTCACAGGACATGCAGGTTTCAGGTGTAGAAGACGACAGCAGGGCTCTGAACATCATCATACATAAGCCCACATCTAACCCTCACGCCAAGCCTGTGCCCATCCTGCAGGCTAATTTCATTTTTGCAGACCATATTCGCTGCATCATCGCCAAACAGCGACTAGCCAAGGGCCGCATCCAGGCCAGACGCATGAAAATGCAGCGGATAGCAGGTCAGGTCTTGGTGGCTTACCAGTTATAAATTGCCTTGAAGCCAAAGCCATAAACTGTGTTTTTTACGGCAGCTTGAATCTTCTGTTTATAATACTTTCTGAAACCTCCCAGCTGTTGTGCAACATGAGGGGGAATGGAGTAATTTGAGTTTAACTTTAGTTATTCTTTAACTGCTTTTAAGTGTAAGTTTAATTGTACCGATTCCCAGAGACATAGGATTTCCCTTTAGCTTGGATTTGTATCCTGTTACGATGTAGTTTTGATGTGTAGCTGGAAAAAGGAATCAATATTTCTGTCACACAATTTTTTTTTCATGTTATTTTTTTCCCCCTTCTTTTCATAAATATTCATCCTGCAGCTCTATTGGACCTTCCTGTTCAGCCTTCCACAGAGGTGCTGGGCTTCAGCCAACCATCTGTTGCTTCATCTCTGCCTTTTCGCTTCTACGACCAGTCTAGACGCAGCCCAGCCTTCGCCTCTGTAGATAAAGTTCCAGGTAAATGTGTGAACGACTAAGGAGGAAATGACAGAAGGTTATTAAGGTGCCAGGTGTTTTTTAAATACTTCTTGCTTTTTTAATTTAAGCTTATCAAGGTTGCATTAAATTAATTAAAAATAGCAGTAAATGATAGTAAAAATGTCATTGTTACATAAAGATTTCGGTCAAATAAATGCTGTTCTTTTGAACTTTCTGTTCATCAGAAAATTGTGAAAAAATGTTGCGTGTTCCACAAAAAGTTATCAGCATATTATTAATGATTTCTGAAGGGTCATGTGAAACTAAAGACTAGAGTAATGGCTGATGAAAATTGATAACCTCTTGCATTTTTTTTTCTGAAAGGGACTTGCTCACTCACTTCTCTCTGTGCAGATTTGCACAGAAATTAGACTAATTCTCAACTATTGCTCATTCTAATTTTGTTTTCCTCAGAATTTCTCTAGTGCTCTTCTAAGTTACAGTTCTGTTTTGTCTGAAAAAGGTTTCTAGGTAATGCTTCCTCTCTACCAGCTGTGATTCTGAGCAGTCATGGTATACAACCCTTATTTAGACTTTTGCTTCCAGACCAGTGGGTCATTCACAATGTAATGTGGTTTAATGTGTATTTAAAGTGTGATGACATATATATATATATGTGTGTGTGTGTGTGTGTGTGTGTGTGTGTGTGTGTGTGTGTGTGTGTGTGGTGTGTGTGTGTGTGTGTGTGTGTGTGTGTAGTACATATATATATATATATCAAACCACCTATGCCACTGCTCAGCAAAATCTAACAAGCCCCCTCATCACAAAAAAAAATTCCGCCATATTTCTCAATATTTACAAAATGTATCAAGACTTTCAGATTTGGGTAGGATTGTGGTGGTTCTTAATTTTGCAAAAGTGAGTTCTCTGTATAGGGAAATGGATGACTAATAGCTGTCTCTCGGTCCCTTTTGATGACGTGTTGTTGATTCAGGTAAAAGAGATTGTGGTTCCCAGAACTCTTGGTTTGATGCCAAGTCTGTTCATTGCCTGCCATTGGATCACATTAAAGTCATTTGGATAATTAAGATTTTTTTGTACCAAAATGTATTAATGAGATGCAATTAGTGTTTCAATAATCGGCAGGTAAGGGTATGTATTTGTGAGTGTATATGGGACCTCTGTATTTTTATTATTTTCTAATTGGATGGATACAGGTCATTATTTATTAGAGAGGACTAATGTCCAGACTCGAATCTTCACTTTAAAGGGTTAGTTCACCCCAAAAATGTAAATTATGTAAGTCATTACTCACCCTCATGTCGTTCTAAACCCGTAAGAACAAAAATGTTTTTGATAAAATCGGAGAGCTATCAGACCCTGCATAGACAGCAACACAACTGAAATATTCCCAGGTCCATAAACGTAGTAAATACATCGTTAAAACATCAGTGGCTCAACTTTCAACTTTCAGTGGCTAAACAGTTTTGCGACGTTAGAATACTTTTTTTGCACAAAGAAAACAAAAATAACATAATTTACTCAACCGTTCTTCTCCCCCGAGTTATTCTTCTCCTCCAGCATGCGTTCGCCTAAGCGTAAACAACGATACACAGATTACGTTCATGCGTGCGCTACCCTCCTCCCACCCCCCCGAATGTAAACAACGCTGAATACATCAAATACGTTCTTAGGTACTCTCCAAAATGGCGGAAGACGTAGAATGGTTGAGTACATTTTTATTTTTGTTTTCTTTGCGCCAAAAAAGGATTCTCGTAGCGTCGCAAAACTGAAGCCACTGATGTCATATGGACTGTTTTACCAATGTATTTACTATGTTTCTGGACCTGGGAACATTTCAGTTGCTGTCTATGGAAGGTCTGATAGCTCTCCGATTTCATCAAAAACATCTTAATTTGTGCTCCGAAGATGAACGAAGGTCTTAGGGGTTTGGATCGACATGAGGGTGAGTAATTAATTACATAATTTTCATTTTGGGTTTAACTAACCCTTTAATCCACAGTTCCAGATTGTTTTTGTTAGTAATTAAGTTTGGTACCGAAAGTACAGCGGGGAAAAAAAAATATTTTACCCCCTGCTGATTTTTGTAAATTTTTCCACTGACAAAGAAATGATCAGTCTATAATTTTAATAGTAGTTTTATTTGAACAGTGAGACCGAATAACAAAAAAAAAATACAGAAAAACGCATTTAAAAAAAGTTATAAATTGATTTGCTTTTTAATGAGTCAAATAAGTATTTAACCCCTTCGCAAAACATGACTTAGTACTTGGTGGAAAAACCCTTCTTGGCAATCACAGAGGTCAGACATTTCTTGTAGTTGGCCACCAGGTTTGCACACACATCAGGAGGGATTTTGTCCAACTCCTCTTTGCAGATCCTCTTCAAGTCATTAAAGTTTCGAGGCTGACGTTTGGCAACTCGAACCTTCAGCTCCCTCCACAGAGTTTCTATGGGATTAAGGTCTGGAGACTGGCTAGGCCACTGCAGGACCTTAATGTATTTCTTGAGCCCCTCCTTTGTTGCCTTGGCCGTGTGTTTTGGGTCATTGTCATGCTGGAATACCCATCCACGACCCATTTCCAATGCCCTGGCTGGCTTCAGTGCCCTGGCCCTGACAGTACATGGCCCCATCCATTGTCCCTTTGATGCGGTGCAGTTGTCCTGTTGTCTCCTTAGCAGAAAAACACCCCCAAAGCATAATGTTTCCACCTCCTTGTTTGACGGTGGGGATGGTGTTCTTAAGGTCATAGGCAGCATTCCTCCTCCTCCAAACACGGCGAGTTGAGTTGATGCCAAAGAGCTGGATTTTGGTCTCATCTGACCACAACACTTTCACTCAGTTCTCCTCTGAATCATTGACAAACTTCAGACGGGCCTGTAAATGTGCTTTCTTAAGCAGGGGGACCTTGCGGGCGCTGCAGGATTTCAGTCCTTCACAGCGTAGTGTGCTACCAATTTCTTTCTTGGTGACTATGGTTCCAGCTGCCTTGAGATAATTGAAAAGATCCTCCCGTGTAGTTCTGGGCTAATTCCTCACCGTTCTCATGATCATTGAAACTCCACGAGGTGAAATCTTGCATGGAGCCCCAGTCCAGTCCGAGGGAGATTGACAGTTATTTTGTGTTTCTTCCATTTGCGAATAATCGCACCAACTGTTGTCACCTTCTCACCAAGCTGCTTGGCGATGGTCTTGTAGCCCATTCCAGCCTTGTGTTGGTCTACAATCTTGTCCCTGACATCCTTGAACAGCTCTTTGGTCTTGGTCATGGTGGAGAGTTTGGAATCTGATTGATTGATTGCTTCTGTGAGACAGGTTGTCTTTTATACGGGTAACAAGCTGAAACTCCCTTTAAGAGAGTGCTCCTAATCTCAGCTCCTTACCTGTATAAAAGACACCTGGGAGACAGAAATCTTGCTGATTGATAGGGGATCAAATACTTACTTGACCCGGTAAAATGCAAATCAATTTATAACTTTTTTGAAATGCGTTTTTCTGGATTTTTTTTTGTTGTTATTCTGTCTCACTGTTCAAATAAACCTACCATTAAAATTATAGGCTGATCATTACTTTGTCAGTGGGCAAACGTACAAAGTCAGCAGGGGATCAAATATTTCCCCCCCCCCCACTGTATGCCAGGACATTCAGTGATACCAGGTCTGTCAGTGTCTAAATGATTTGCATGTGCCTTGTGTTTGCTTTCCAGGTTTTGCAGTTGCTCACACTGCTCAGTACAACCCCTCATCAGCCTCCTCCACCTCAATCCCTTCTAGTGGCCCCACCGGCCCTGCTGACTCTGTCACAGCCAGCAGCGCATCCACACACACCGTCACACAGAGTCAAACAGGTAACAAACACACTCACATATGCAACTCCCTTCTCTACTCTTGCTTAACCACACTATTTTACTACCAACTGAAACACCAAAAGCTTTCATACGTGCTGCTACAAAAACACCCTCTTTGCAAAGAAGCAGATTGTGTAATCCTTTAGTTTTTCTCACAGTAGATCAGACTATGTGATATCCAGGGTCCAAGATTAATTTGTTTGCCACACTTGTCAATGACAAATAGATGTTTTACTAATTTTCTTCAATGAGATTTGATTTTCTCATGAAAAACATCTCATTTTCCTTTGTATATTTGCAGCAAACAATGCAGGTCATTGTCTCTTGCATCATTGTGTGTCTGTCATTTGCCAAAGAGTGATTTTGTTCCCTGTATCTGTTTTGTATGCATTTCCACTAGAGATGCACCGATTGCAATTTTTTTGGCTGATTCAGATTTCCGATTTTTTGGGAAGTGTGACCTGCCGATACCGATTTTTGCCGATTCCGATTTTCTTTCTAAGAACTATAATTGACAGCATATACAAACAAAAATCTATGCAAATTTCGCTTCGACCCTGATCAAACTCACCTACCTTTGATTTTCTAATGATCCTGAAGACATTTATTCGCATGCTCAGGTGTGTTTGATTAGGGTTAGAGCTAAACTCTTCAGGAAAGTGGATCTCTCGAGCCAGAATTGAGTATCACTGCTTTAGAGTGTCGCAGTGACCGTCTTTTTGCATTAAAGTACCGGTCATAGTATAATGAGTGGGAAGACGACATGAAGCGACGAGGTTAACTTGCATTGAAAACAGATGAGCGCACATGTGCATATAAAGCTCCCAATCGGGGCAAAGTTCACAGGATTTTGTCCACAGAAAGATTAGAGCACACGTTTTTAACTTATTATGTTATTATTTAATACTCAGCATTTAAATTAAGCGCTGCAAACTATGCATGATAGATTTTCTGTTAAGCAAAACAAGTACTTTAAAGGAATACCTTAGCTTATTGCCGTTACCGTGGCAGCCAACAACAGCACAGCTTAACCCTCCGCACATTTTTATATTTAGTTATATTGAAAAAGTTTCAATTCAGTCGTTTTTTCATCCCGTTTTAACATGAATTTCTATAGAGACAGGCCGTAGCTGTCGGGCAAGATAGCAGTGGCGGCACATAATATCCGCTGTATAAATATCCCCTGTATAATGATCATCTGTCAATCAAGCTCTTTGCGAATGGTCAATTGACTGTCCTTATGAATGGGCCACTGAATCATTGACTCACTTGATTCGTTCAAAAACTTGGATTCATTCAGTAACGAAACACCGCTGTGTGTTGCTCATAGACTCAACAGTTCTGCTGTGGCTTTGATCAGCACTATTTTTGGAAGCGAAATTGAGCAAAAACAGTCAATATTTCGTCTAAAATCTAAGTCACTTAATTTTAACCTCTTGTTTATTGAAATACTATTGTATAAAATCAGTGTCCCATTGCCATCGTGCTGATATTGTTATTCGGGGAAACATCATGGCCATCTAATATTGCTTACCTAAATCATATTTTGTAAATATATTTACGTTTCATTTACATTTATGCATTTAGCAGACGCTTTTATCCAAAGCGACTTACAGTGCATTCAGGCTATACATTTTTTGTCAGTATGTGTGTCCCCTGGGAATTGAACCCACAACCTTTTGCGTTGCTAACGCAATGCTCTACCACTGAGCCACAGGAACAGTGAAATATATTTTTTTTTACCGCAGTATGCATCTATACATTTCTGAGAGTTACTTTGTGTGTGCTGTCTCTCTCACACTCTCACTCAGGCTGTTCAAGCCTCATCTGGCACGACATAAATACATTATCATTCGCCATTTACACTGAATGCCATTAAAATTAGAATCATTCTCACGTGAAACGGCGTGTTTACATGCGACTTTGAGTGTGCGCGTGGCTGTGACGTCTCTGCCTGCGCCGCTGGCAATAAAAGAATCGGCTCGGAATCGGCAAGACATGAGGCTGACCGGCCGGTCACCGATCCGGGCCGGTCATGCGAAAAATCGTCCGATTCCGATCACTGGCCGTTCAATCGGTGCATCTCTAATTTCCACAGATCTGGAATCAGATCAGACGTTTTATGAATAATTGCATTGTGATTTACATTTATACATTTGGCAGATGCTTTTATCTGGAGCGACTTACATTGCATTCAAGGTATACATTTTAGCAGTTCATGCATTTCCTGGGAATCGAACCCCTGACTTTGGCATTGCTAGTGCATGCTTTACTGTTCGCTTTACATGTTGCTTTACATACAACACCTTTTTATGAAATCTTCTAAGCCAGTTTGTACTTTCATTTAGCGCTTGGCAAGTGTTCATTTTGGATCCTGCTGATATCACAGTCCCACTTTTACAGTGTCAATTTTATTGTCGTAGCCATATAAATGCAGATTATGAACTGCTGTTGCACTATTACAGCTATAGTACATGATGATATGTAGATTAAAGACCCGTACACACCAGGGATGAGATGATAACTATAAATATAACATTTTAACAATCCTTCTAATTCTAGAGAATAGGGAAGTTGACTCCACAGCTATAACCGTAATAATACAGAGAAACAATATTGTTGGAATTACTTTCAGAACGCCTTTTTCCAGCTGATGAACAATAAAAAAAAATGCAGATAATCAGTGTTTACTCGCATTTAAAGCAGCAGATAACGTGACTGCAGTGTTTACTTAACATAATGTTATCGTTTGTTGATGTGGACACTAATATAGTTATCATTCTTGGTGTGTTAAGACCTTGCTTCTTTTACTATACGCTCAAAGCCTCACAGCTCATACTCTCTAGTTCTTTATTAATCTTCAAGTGCATGTAAAGTGGTTGAATGTATGAGTTCATGTAATTTCATATTTACATAATCCTTTTGAGCACTTGTCAGACAGCCATTTTTATCTAAATTAGCAAGGCACGAATTCCCTGGTAAGCTGTGGTCAAGTACTTGTTTAAATGGAAGTCTATTTTATGACTACCAGCTAAACATTCCTCCAAAGGGCCTCTTAAGAATTGATGCTGGGTAGAACAAGAGTCTCTGAGGGATTTTGTTCACTTCTAAAGGCATGTATAGCGTCTGGCTGCTCTTTCTGTCTCTGCCTCCTACACTGCATCTGTCAGCAGATCGCTGGTGGTCAGGTGTGGTTTTGGAAGAACCTGAAAACTCACAAAGTCTTGGTCTGGTGCTCTTTCTGTCTCTGCCTCCTACACTGCATCTGTCAGCAGATCGCTGGTGGTCAGGTGTGGTTTTGGAAGAACCTGAAAAGCAGTGTGAGCTGACCACAAGTTAATGCATTGTTCACATCCTTAGAAAAAGCAGCAGCAGATGGCCCAGTCTCTGAGCCAGTCTTAGTGTTAAAGTCAACAGGAAATACATACGACCCTTTTTATCTTCTTAAAGCACATTACGAGCCTTATAAAGTGCAACAGTAGGGTTCCAGTAGTAAAAACGTAAGCCTTTAAAGACAGACCTAGTTGTTAATTGATGGTACATGCTTTTGTTGAAGCTACCTGTTTGCATTATTTCAACTAACCTAACAGATCTATTCTGATTTCTCCGTTTTATGGCGCACTCTTTAACTAATACGGTCATGGACTTTTTCTCATTTCTTTCATTATGTATCTCAGTTCCTTCTATTCTATGAATCACTATGAATGCATCTAGTTTTGACAGGACTGTTTTGATCACACAGTCTGATGACGACATGTACTCAGGGTCACGTGTCTCCGGCATGAACAGCGATGTTCCATGTCATTTAACGCTATGATCTACTTTATTTTTTTTGTGGACAAAGAACATCTTCTGAAGCTCACTCGAAGGCTGATGTTTGAATCAATGTAACACTTGTGAACACGTAAAAGGCCCACCATGCGAGTGCAGCAGTGTGAATGACCACATGCTTGAATGACTGTTGCTCTGTTCAGCAAGTGCTTTGAGAAGCTGGTCAGAGACTACATCTGCTCTGTGGCCTGCTTCTGGTGCATACCGCAGTAACCGTTTGCTAGAAAGTTCTGTGAGGAAATAAGCTATAGCTGGTTGCAAAGCTAGACTCTAGGATGAACAGACAGCTGGATCCTGGACTTTGAAGGTGGTCAGAATGGTGATCCTTGGTGCACCGCACAGTCCTGTATTGTACAGCTCTCCAATGTCATCGTCAAATTTGCTGTCTCTGTCATACTAGACTAAATGGTGTAGCATAGTGGATTATCACCATCAACCTGCATAAGTTCACATAACAGCTTGCACAGGCACAATACATAACAGGTCCTTCTACACCTTATCTATCTTAAAGCACATTACGAGTCGGATATCTACACCATACAAGGAAAGCCCTTATCAAAGACTCCAGCCAGTAAGGTTTTCCAGTAGTAAAAACGTAAGCCTTTAAAGACAGACCTAGTTGTTAATTGATGGTACATGCTTTTGTTGAAGCTACCTGTTTGCATTATTTCAACTTATTTTTAAAAATAACTCTGTTTAACAGTTGAATTTG
Source organism: Ptychobarbus kaznakovi (assembly GCA_027422405.1). Lineage (NCBI taxonomy): Eukaryota > Metazoa > Chordata > Actinopteri > Cypriniformes > Cyprinidae > Ptychobarbus > Ptychobarbus kaznakovi. Next base: position 5,297,940 of record CM049807.1, on the reverse strand, counting down.
TGGTTAAAAACGATATTACCCATTATTATACTAATAAAATTCCATCTATCAGAGAGTCTCACTTATATTTCTGCATAGTTTTTCATTAGATTGTCATTCACAGTGCTTCATGGGTTTGTAGCTCTTTGCTTGTTGTTGTGACCAGTGGTGGAAAGAATACTGAAAAAACATACTCAAGTTAAAGTACCATTACCTTCCAAAAAGTGTAGTGTGAGTAGAGTAAAAGTCCAAAAAACTATTTGAGTAAGAGTAAAAGAGTAGCCTATTTAAAAGTACTCGTGAGTATTGAGTAGCGAGTACTGAGCTGTGGATTCTACCCCGTCATAATAAACGCTGTACACTGCAATTTTCTTATTTAAAAAACATTGTACATTCTGTAATTCACATTATCTTGTTTGTCATAAAAACAATGAAGAATATCTATCATCCAGCAGTTTTAATTTTGACTGTGAACTCTTTTAATACATCAAAACAGTATTTAGTTGAAGAAAATATGAAAGTTATACTTTCATCCCCATTAAATGATAGTACAATCATCCCCATTAAAAAAATTATTTGAACGCATGTGTAAGGCCACTGAGACAGCATGCTGTTGTTGCACATAAAATATAAATATTTAGAACAGTGCAAATACAAACATCATTAGAAATTCATAGTTCACTATCACACACCATGATATGGGTTAAAATGAGCGCCATTTCTCTCCAAAACGGAGCCAGTTTTAGCGTTTTGCAATAAAGAATAAGATAAATAAACTTGGATAATTTGTTACAATTTTAACATAAATGCACATTGTTCTATAAGGATGACATCATGCCATACCTTTTACACATTCACTCGAATTGTTATGCTGATAAAACGATTTGTAAGGAAAAATGCATTAAATAGTATTTCTGGGGAAACTTTTTCAAAAGAAAGCAAACGCACGAGACTTTTCTGAGCCGCGGCGGTCTCGGTGAATCTGCAGCATCCACAGCTGAATGGAACAAAAAGTGTTGAACTTGACATTGTTTATGCGCGAGTGCACTTGCTAAATGAAGGCGGATTGTATAAAATGGATCAAACAAAAAAAGATTTATTAACGAGCTGCTGTTTTATTACATCACGCGCTGACGGGTCATCAATAAGGTACATATTGCTCCTCAGTTTGAGTAGCCTACATTATTTTCAAGCGTTTTAGTGTTTACAAAACACTTTTTCACAGCACGCATCACGCGCTCAAACTCATCAAAAGTCAACAAGTTCAACGAGCAACGAGTGACTGCTGCAGAACGCACGCGAGGGAGAGACGAGGCAGCACACATCGCATTATACCGAAGGTGGCATTTGTGGGACTGTATGCAATACCCGCAACCTCACACCAAATTTCAGGCCTTGTAGATAGGCAAGCATATATACAAATCATTTAGTAAGCAGAAATCCGAAATTGACCTTAATATATTAGAGGAAGATGCTGATAACTCGACTGAATTGATGCCTGAAGAATGCACTTCCAGAAGCCATGATAAACTGCAGTTGGCGGTTAAAGTTTTCTATGCACAATTTGATTTGATGAAAGTAACGAGACCGATTAATCTCTCTCTATCCAATCACATTGATGGATAAAAATAATTAAAATAAGCATGTAACGACCACAAACGAAGGAAAATAGCGAGTACATTTTAAGTGATGTATCGGTAATTTTACTCCAAGTAAAAGTACACAATTTTTAAACTACTCAAAGTACAATTACTGATAAAAACTACTTAATTACTGTAACGTGAGTATTTGTAATTTGTTACTTCACACCCCTGGTTGTGACTCACCTTGTAGATGGTTGGTTTGGTTCATGTCATGGCTTATAATGCTTTAACTAAATCCTTATGGAAAAATTAATCTTGAATTAGTGCAGCTGAAAAAAGTGGGTGGACGCTAATGTACTCTATTGTGTATGATTTATGAATTCATGTAATTTCAAATTTGAATTTTTTTTTGTCTTTGTAGTTCAAAATAAAAATCATGCTCCGCCTCTCAAACGTCTTGTCCCACCTTGCTTTATATGTCCATTACAGAAGTAAAATGGGTTGAGGGAATAAGAGGAATAAGATCAAGGCATTTTGCAGTCTAAACTCGAACCCAGATCACTGGCATAAGCATCAATGCTCAACATGTTGGGTAGTTAGCCAGTGCACTTCAGTGAACTGTTGTGTTTAAATCAAGCTGTCACCATAATCCTGCTTTGTTGTTGTTCTATGTAGATATAAAATAGTGTGCTTTGCATGTTAAGCTAATGGATAATATCCTTTGGCTGTAGGTTTTGCTCCATGTATGCTTCAGATGAGATGCTAAATGCATTTGTCAGGTGGCTGCGTTCTGATCTGTCCCTCTGTTCTCTAGTTAGGTCTGGCAGGGAAGGCCGAAGGTGCGTGTTTTCTCTGTCAGAGGATGACAGGCACGGTGGAGAGTGGGTTTAGAGCTCCATGCACACATAACAGGCATGTCCGTGTGATGTTTTTACATTTTACATTGACTATGTAGATTGGTCCCCCCTAGTTTCCAGTGACTTGCATTGACTATGTTGAGAGATGACTGAAGGGCATTCCCCCTAGTAGACAATTCCAGTGACTTGCATTAGCACGAGTTGCTAGTTTGGCGGATATTAAAAACTCAGGAGCTTGCTCTAAGCGTGATTACGGCGGAGGCAGAAAATGAAACAACAATGTTGTGTGTGTGTGTACAATACTACTTGTACTTTTACAAAAACAGGAATAATTTTGTGGAGCTACCTGGCAGAAGCCCCTCCCATAGATTCGCGTCTGTTGTGTATGAATTTGCATGAAGCTTCAAAATGCTATCAGCGATTTATATTAATGTTGAACGCACCTTGAGGCCATGCATCTTATGATGCGATACGCATCTCGATCCGGCATAGCGATGCAACAATGGAGACATGTTTAATACATATGAGCAGCAGCTGATTTTGTTCCATAAAGATGCAATCATGGAGATCGCGTTTAACTATTTCATAAAACAAGTTGACCAAATAAGCCAGGCTTATTTCAGTTAGTCTTACTCATTGCCAAATGATTTGGTTCCATAAAGCAAATTTAACATAGGCCTAGATCAAGCTTAGTCACTGTGGCAACTTTTGCTGGGAGACTAACCTGGTCTGTGGTAACCTGGTTTTATGGCAGCTGTACCTTTCATATTTGCAGAACAGATGCAGAACATTAGAACATTACAATCTAAAATTGTTCTTTAAAGCATTAAAATAACTAAATTAAAAGTTAAAATCACTGAATTAAAAATGAAAGTAAATAATAAAGAAAATGACTATTTTAACTGCTATAAGAATCTCATTTGAACTATCATAAAAATACACTTATATGTAGGTTTAAAATTCCACAAAAGGCGCATTTAATGTCCGAAAACAAATATTTTAGCAAAATTGATATTTTACTCAGAATTATTGCGCTCCTATTCGATTGCGCTGTTTGTTTAGCACGCATGCGTGCAGCAGCGCTCGTTGCTCTCGTGTGCCTCGTCCACTCCTGACAGTAAAATAGATATGTTTGCATGACTTTCTAACATTTACAGATGAAAGATATACCTTTGATATATGTCAGTTATGCACTGAGGAAAACACATGTCTCAAAAGCATTAAAGAGCACAAATATATTCGCTGTTTGCCATGGTGGATCGATCTGATCCATGATTAACGGCGACATTAAGGGCTGCTTAAGAAAAAACGTGCACAAATTAGTGAGATTGTGTGAATTTAATTTGTCGTTTATGGAACCGCTTTAGCCCTGATTGATTTGTTAGGTTATTTCAAGTCAGGTTTTGGACTTTAATCCCCGTTTTTCCTCAGGTCTCTGTGGTGTTGTGATTTGTCATTCACGAAGCAGCGGTGATGAGAGAACGTTCTTGAGAAACCGTTTCGAGAGGAGAAATCAATCTACATACAAAATATTAGTCACAGATTATTGGTCACTTTCTAAGCAATAATAGTGAAACACATCCACTAGTAATTATATTTAAATAAACCTGTTTTACCAATGCAAATATATTAGAAACAATGCATCGTGATGTAAATGCCAACTTGTATCCGATGCATACTTTTTAAACCAATACATCGTTTACTTTTTATGCCGATGCACCAAGCGAATCGGGGAATCTTCCCATGCCTTGTGTATGCATGCATGTGTGTGTGTGAGTGCGCGCGTGTACTTGGTAAGCCTAATATAATGCAACTGCTCAGAAAATTAGTTGATAAACAAAAATAGCTGATTTATTCATTTCATGTCTGTATGAGTCAGTGTTGCAAATAAAGTGTTGTAAACTTTTAAGCTTTGGAATGCATTTATCTGAAGTGACTAGTGAAGTGATGAGTATTTATAAAATATATACATCATTGTAGAAACTGTGAAACCTCACTCTAAAAGTGTGCATGGTATTAGCAAGCGTGGCTTAGCTGATGAAATCCAAAGGCTCTGTGAATTAATGCCACCCCAAAATGAGAAAGCACTGTATCCTGTTTTTCTGCTTCACCCTTTTTTATCTTCAACATTTCACTTCCATGGTTCTCTGCCATTCCGGTTCCTCCATTTACATTCATACTCTTATTCTTGGCAGAGAGCTTCTTAATAGAGAGACCTTACACATGTCTGACTCACTGTCTCGCATGTCTGATACCCCTCCCACTTCCCTCCTAGGCTTAATCCATAAGCATTTGTTAACTTGTAGCATGAATTCAGTTATCTACACACCTCAGATTATTATATACACACCTTACATTGTCAGTTATTACCTTATCTATTACCTTAACTTGTGTATATATTTATATATTTGTTTACATAATATATGAGTGTGTACTGTGTATATATAAAAAGCACACAAAGTATATATTTTAAAATATTTACATGTGTATATATATTTAGATTAATATAATTTATATGTATATAAATATATTTATTATATAAACATAACATATTTTTTTAAATATATACATGCATGTGTTTGTATTTATAAATACATAATAAATATACACAGTACACACACACATATATTATGTGAACAAAAACGTTTATTTTGGATGCGATTTAATCGTTTGACAGAACTAATATATTTTCAGATTGTAAAACTTTGCAGGATGTTTTCATTCACTTAGAGCTGTGTTACACACTGCATGAAAGCTCATTTTCAAAAATCCATAATAGGGGCACTTTAAAATGTGATTTTTTTTTTACATAAACTAGTTTACAATACATTACAAACTGCTCATACTATCTACCTTTTTTCCCATAGGAGTGGTCTTTGCCATTTCTTAATTCTATGGGTCTAGCTTAGGGATTATTTTTCCTAACCGACGCTCGTTAACAGAATATTAACTGTTAACCGACAATATTATTTTAAATTAGAACTGAATTAAATTAGAAAGAATAAGTGTATGTGACCCGTTAAAAATACTAACATTTGTTTTCCGGGGATTAATTTTACATGCGCAAAAAGCAGCAAACAACAGAACATGAGGATTCACACGATCATCATAGCTATCACATCACACACCTGCAGCGGTTCTGTGAGTGGAGAAAAACATAATAAAGATAGGCGCTCTATATATATATTATAACGAATAAATAGGCCTATACGAGAAATATATTTTCACTTAAATAATAATTTAAGGAAACAAAAGAAAAACTGTACAACAAGTAGCCTATGCAGAGTATCGGTTCAGTTTTGTGCTGCGCGAAAGGAAAGCAGATGCATAAAGCTGCATCCTATTTTTAGGCTTATTTTACAAAAGCACAAACATTTGTTTTCATTGTGAATGTACAGGAAGAAAACAAATCAAGTGATTGCTCCAGCGCCGCATGCGCTCACATTTAAGCATTCTACCTTGACAGTGCAGCCTGTCCGTTATCCTTATAAAAACAACCAGTCAAACATATGGAAAAAAACACACTGCTCAGTCTAAATATGTGGTCAAATCTGTGCTGTTAAGCGTTATCACCGTACCGCCATGAAGTAATGCAAAACATTTTGTTTTACATTGATATTGGAACGCGAGTGAAGTAGGTGTACATAAAAGGTAAATAATATTTTGCCATTCAAATACATCGCGAATACCGGGAACATTTGATTTTGTGTCGAACTAAAGACCCAACATTGGTTTCAGTTTCATTTTATCCTAAAATAATTTGTTTTGGTTTGTCGTTTATATAGCTTCTTGCATTTTTTATTATTGTTCTTTTCTAAATAGCCTACTGTTAATTGAAAGGATTTGTTGTGGAGTGGGGGAACTAAAATAGCCTAGTTATGTTTACAGTGTTTATTATAATTTGTATAATTCGCGTCGGCCTATTTCTGAATGAAATAATAAAATGCAACTTGTTTTTTTTTTTCTCTCTCTCTCTAAAAAACATTTTTTTTATCCCTATGTTTAATGAACATCCCTAGTCTAGCTTCCTGTCTCATCTGCGTCACTTTTAGCTGTACAAAAACAGCTTGTTTTGCTGTTTGATATTGAAAATTGGTGTGAATTACCATATTATTTTAATGCATTATCTTAATTATGAACACATTGGTTTGTATTGCAAACAGTTTTACAAACATTTTACTGTTTTACTGCTGCACGTTGTTATTCTTCTTGCTACTTCCCTTATAGCGGCTAATGACCTGGAAGTCTCAGCCATAGGCTTACTTCCGTTTGGAAGAAAAAGGTGGATACTGTAGAATGTTTGTTTGGATTGTGGTTAAAATGCAGTGGTTCTGAAACGGTTTCATGCAATCTGATTCATATAAAGGCACAGTCAGGGAAAAAAACATGCTAAACCGTGAAACCCCCAGAATCCTAAAAAAAAAACATGATACAGACCATGATGCATTTCAGAGGAAAACGGCACTCTTAGAACAATGACATTATTGTTTGTCAGATTTTTGGTCAAACTGCCCAGCCATCTATTAAGCCGTCCTATCCGTCTACCAAACATCTAATAAACTCTCACATTTATCGCACACATTTGTCTGTGTTACAAGCACACACACGTGACAAAGCTGCGTGCAGTTCTCACTTTGTATGGTTTGTATGTTCAGTATGAATAGATGTTTCTGCATGTGTGTAATTCCCACCTCCATAAGTCATGTGCAGAACTCACCGGCCTTGCTCTCCCTGTTTCAGGACTCGCCCTGGCGCCTAGCCTCACCCCTACACCGCAACCCACCATCTCCCTTCTGTCTGACAATGATGCCGAAACGCTGAGCGTGGACTCCCTGACCCTGCTGCCGCCCGCCGACCCGCCTTGCCTGCACTCCTTCAGCACCCAGTCCTCCGTCCAGGATGATGCCCCTGCGGACGGAGAAGAGATGGCAGTTGCCGGCCGAAAGGAAGACGACGACACAGGGGCGAGGGATGCACAGTCTCAAAACGACAGGAAGGATATTTCAATTATTCCAGAGGAAGATGAGCCATCTTCTGAGTCTGGGCCATTGCTTTTTGCAGAAACTGAGGATATGATGCAGATTCAGAGGGAGGAACCTGTGACTCAGCCCGAGACGGACTCTATGGGCGTCATGGCCGACCAAGAGGATAACCCAGACCTGGAGGAGGAAACCGCGATAGACTGATACAGCTAAACAAAAATGTACCAAGAAAATTAGGGCCAGATCACTAAAGCAAGAACGCATGTTAGTGTTGATTACTCAATGTGAGCATGAGCGATTCTGGTTTTGCACAAGCTACTTAAGCTAGTTGGCACAATGCTTTCAGCTTTAGTGATTCAGGCCCTCAGTTGTATCCGTGTGTATTTGCCGACTGTGTCAACACAGCGGTTACCAGTACTTCTCCTTATATCAAGACCATGATGCATTTCAGAGGAAAACGGCACTCTTAGAACAATGACATTATTGTTTGTCACGAGTGAGTGCTGCTTAAAGCACAGTCTTTTTTCCTGTCGTGCGCGAGTTGATCCAGCTGTTTCTCTGCGTGTGTGACTGTTTTGTGATTGTGTGCGACTGTTGGAGTGTGTGCACGAATGGATTTATGATACCGAGCAGATGGAGAGGAGAGGGTGTGTTTGTATAAATCTGTATCTGAGTGAGTTAGTGGGGAAAGCCCGCTTGATTTTACCAGTCTTAACACTGAAGAATGTACAAAGACTTCTGGGTCTATCCAGCGGTGCTCTTTTCTGAAGGTATATTTAGTTGTGGCTGAACATTCGTTTTCACTTCATCGTTTTGAAAAAAAGCCCTTTCTTGTCATTCTTTGGAGATTGAAAAGGAACCCATATGAGTTTGAAGTAACCCGTTTAAAATCATCGCTGCATTTAAGATCATTCAACCCATGAACTATCCAGCAAGCCTTTTTTGTACAAAAACCGCTGACTCACTTATGTCAGTCGTGTTATTTCATCAGGTGAACAAACCTGATGTCATAGAGTTTCATTCCTAAGCGGTTATGTCACTGCCGTACATGCACGCATTTTTTTTCTTGAATGAATTTACCTGTTTCTGTTCATGTCGTTACTGCTTTAAGTACCACTGAAGTGGTCTCTTCCCTTTTTAAAGCTGAGGCAACTTATCTGTTTTTTCAGGTGCGTTGTAATGTTCTTTAACACTTAATATTCTAGCGGTCATCAAGAGCTTGGGCTGGACACAAGTAATCAAAGCTGGGTGTGATGTATTTGTGGTTTCCTTTTACTTTGGTGTGCAATAACAGTAATTCAAGACTCGTTTATTTCACTTACAGATTCTAGTAGTTGGACTACCGTCACTAATGGACTGAAATGGAAGATTAATATTCGGTTTATAGACTGCAGCACATAGAAGGGATCCACACACTCTTGCGGTGTGGCACAGATGCAAATGTGTGGCAACCGAGACAGGACGCTTTTCTTTCCAAAGAAAAGCACTCCTATTTAAGCTTGATCGGCAGAGTTTGTAAAATATTACCACTAAAGCAATATGATTAATTCTGCGTATATCAGTATTTTGAGGTTAAGTTCATTGTCGAGAAGCGGGGCATCATAGTTTGTACACAGTGTAAAGATTTGTTTTGATCTAATGTTATAATTAACTTACCAACTGGAGCTATCAAAGTCATGCAATAAATTATTCTGATGTACATTTGGTCGTCTTACTGTTTTTTGTTTTTTTAAAGTGGCATTAAAGATTGTTCTGTTATAAAATATCTCTCACACTGTAGTATTATATGTTATGTATTATAGTATATGTAGTTATTTTGTCAAAATACATTTGCAAGTTTCCCGTTCCTGTGAAATATCAACAAGCCTATTTAATTCCCGATAGTCATCGTTTCCTAGAATTAAAAATCCATGGTTTCTCAGTGTTTGGGTCTCTTGATGATTAAGGGGAACTCTGGCTGGAGTCCAGTTCTGCTTGTTGTGAATGGTTAAAACTTTGTTTTCAATTAAAAACAAACTATATAATATCAGTTTTGTAACTTGCACATGCATATTTTAATTTCTGTGTTGACAAAGCCACATTCCTGTGGGAGGGGATGTTGCAAATATAAAAGTGATTTTCTTTTCTTTCGTACTGTGTAAAGTGTGTTGCTTATTCAAGTTATTTATCTTAGTCCATTTTCCATGTATGTTAAACACACCCCTAATATGGAAGGGGATTTTTGAATTGCTTATCCAGAAACCAATGATGGATCTCTGCGATACTGATTACGGTTTATTTATTTTCTATCCCCCGAACTTCCTACATTTGAAGAGGTTTTCAAGCAAGGAAATTCACGATGAGCGAACAAAAAGCTACAATCTACATAATTCAAGGGTCCCACTTCTGCTTCCCAGCTGACCCTCTTCGACTGAAAATGAACGTCATGCAGTAGGATGTCACAAACTGCTTTCAGGTCATTAACAATAAGCATTTCTGAGAAAAATCAGTTTCCCGTATGTCTGTTTGGATAAAAGCATCTGTTAAATGAACAAACACGACCTTTATCTTCAGTGTGGTTCCTCTGATCTGAGAAACGGGTTGATACGAAGCTTATTAAGAGCGACTATAAATGGATGCGTGCAGACGGTCTCATGAGAGACTCGTTGGCATGATCTCTAGAGGTCTCGTTCCAGGAGCCCGTGCTGATAGTGTCTCATGCCTTCTGCTGAAAGATGCATCACAAGGGTGTTATTTCTGAAGAACACACTCACTAGCTTGTGGTTTGCATTACACGGCATTTACCTGAGAAAAGCCATATGACTTGCCACAATACAACACCCTGTATTTCACTGTAAATAGATGAAACGGTGAGATTGTTGCAGGCGTTAAGTTTGCGAAGCCTTTAAAATGATCTTTGTTGATTAGCGGTATACTTGTATATTTTAATTGTAACTATTAAATTTGAATGTTGCATGAAATAATGAAACATTTAAATTTGGTTGAAGTTGACTTAATTTGTTTTTTGTTTAATTCATCTCTTTTTTGCAAAAAACAGGTCAAAAAGGTGTTATTGGCCCCCTTGCAGTACCTCCACAGAGCCCTTAGGGGGCCGCAAACCCCTCATAGGGACCTTACGAGTGAAATTACTAAATATTTGTTCCAGTACTGAAACCCTCTAAACCCCACCTGTTTGTGTATGGAAAAGGGGCCGAGGAGATGACGGAATGGTGGTCTTTGTGTTCTATTCGCGTGAAACACGTTTATCTTTGTGAATCAGTGAATTAGAAGTCCTGCCCACATATTCTTAGTGGAGGCCATGGGGGCCTTTTACCTATGTGGGATGCAAGAGATGAATGTTGTCATAGTAACCATTATGTGGGTTGCCCTATCACTTGCCTTCCTGGAATATAGCTTTGTGGTCTGAAACATTGTCAATTTACTAAAACCACTCCCAGGGGGCTTCAGCATCACAACTACAAATAGATGAAAAAGTACAGTTTGATCACGGCTAATGAGTTTCCAGACCAACATCTAGTTAGTCGAGGAGTAGGGTACAAAGATAGCTACTTGCCTTTTCATTTAGAAATCAATTAAACCAAAGAAAATGTGTATTTTCCCAAAAATGTATTATTTGCCACAAATGATTAGTTTGTTTGTTTTATTTTTACCCCATTTTATTTTATTTAAAAACCTATATTATTTTCCACAAACATAAACTTATTTTCAAAAAAGTTATTTGCCACAAATATGAACTTTTTATTTTATTTACAAAAACTGCATTATTTGCCACAAATATAAACGTATTTTTATTTTATTTACAACATTTTGTATTGTTTGCCACTACTATGCCACATATATACCTTTATTATTACCAAAATACTGTTATTTGCTGCAAATATGAACTATATTATAGTTATTTTAGTTTTTTTATTAAAAAACTATTATTTTCCACAAATGTAAACTCTTTTTAAAATGTATTAGCCTGCTATTTACTTTTTTTATTATTATTCATTTATTTTATTTTAGTCTTTGAAAGTTAGCTCAGCTCAGTTCAACTTTTCTGCATGGATGGGTTGAGGTTGAGCACTCAAAGCACAAACCAGGGCCGTTTCTATGAACAGATTACCCGCACTGGCGCGTGTGTGTGCGTGTGTGCGTGTGTGCGTGCATGCGTGTCTGTCTCTCTCTCTCTCTCTCTCTCTCTCTCTCTCTCTCTCTCTGTCTCTGTCTCTGTCTCTCTCTGTCTCTGTCTCTGTCTGTCATTTTGGAGGGGAGTGTTGTGGTTCCAGAAGGAATATACATACACATGTATGTTTGTGTAAGTTGAGGCCAGAGACTTGTGCAGTGGAGATCAGGGGCTCTTCAGGAAACACAACTCTATCTTTTCCTGGAAGTGACTATGTGCTTTCATCACTACAGGCAACCGAGGGAAGATAGACCAATTAACCCTCTACTACCACATCGACCCTGTTCACGCAGTCAACCTCGGCGACCTATCTAACCTTATCAAACGAGGCTTCTCCGTTCGAATTTCTGAGTAAATAGTTTCCTATTTGTGTCAGATTTGCATGTGAATTAAATGTACAAATGTAAATCGTACATGATAATCTGCGTTGAGAGTGGTGAAGGGAAATCCCTTGATAAATAAGCCAGCTGGAGCGCATCGAATGATCCCCCCCCCCCACACTTCCACATTATGATAACATGAATTCATTAGAATCAGGAAGGGTTTTTTCCCCCCAAAGATAAGGTTACTTGTAACAAAGCTCTTCCTTTTGAACTTTGACATGTTTATATTCACTGTTTAGCTAATGATTGATTCGAATCTCTACATGTAGCCAGAGAAGAGCTCGATCCCATTGTTCTATCGAGGTGGATCATTCAGAACGGGGTCTGACACAGAATAAAACACAATCGGAGTGTTTCAACATCTCGTCATAGTCTTGTCTGATGACTGAACAGTGCAGATCACCTCCTTCAGCCTCGACTGGAATTCCAAGCAGTGATCTAAAGTTTATGTGAACCCCTGACGCCGAGTATTGTTTTGTTCTTAGTCATTTTTCTGCGTAAGCCTGAGTTTTATTGATACCGTGTTCAAGCATCTCTGGAGATGACAGGCTCCTCCCCGTCACACACCATCGGTCCTCACAACCCACTTCATTTCTTGTAAATGTCTGTCTGAGCCATAAGCAGTTTACGGTCACCACAGCTCCGCCCCTCAACCACGCTACTACCTAGATTAATCAACCGGGTTATGTGCAGAATGTCTGGCCTGAACTTCCTATAAGTCCCTGCCTGTATGTCATTTCAGGAATCCAGGAACACAAAGCCCGTAATCTAGTAAAATACACCATAGCTTAAATATGACCTGTCAGATTCTAAGAAAAAGGGCAAGGATTAAGCAAAGATATGAATCTTGAATATTGCTAGACAAGGGTGCAGCTCAACTTGGAAACTTCTCGCCTATAGTCTATTTAAACACTGATATCATTTGAAATGTCATCTGGCTGTTATTTAGTGTTTCCGGTTATTTACATTTTTGGTCTAGGTTGTTTAGATAAAAACTAATAAATTATATTGAAAGAAAAGTTCTTGTCTGCATAGTTTAATTTTATTACTATTTTTTACTATTCTATTTTATTTGAATATAGCTTAACAACGTTTTATTTTTTATTTATAAGTATTTTTAATTTGTGTTCACTAAGCCTTTTAATTGAAATGTAATAGTTTAAAACAACTCCCATTTGATGACTAAAGTCTATCCGGTTTTAGGTGAATGAAATAAAAAACTAATCAAGCATTTCCATTCAGGTCTCGCATGAATCCCCCAACAAATAAAGTAAAAATTGAGATGTTTTAAGTTGTTTACAAATATATTTATTTTTATAAAAATATTATCTTGAAATAAATCTTTCTGCATAGCAGAAATATAATCAAAGGAACACAATGTTCCCGTATAGTGTAAACATTCACAAACAATGTAAACTTTCATTGTGCAGTGTTCAAGTCTGATATTCCAAAATGTGCTACAATATGATTCCTGTGTCCTAAAACAGAGCAGGACCCCGAGGAGTCCGTCAAGTATCTCCAGAATATTCCAGCAGCGCTTTAATGCAATGAGTCTCGTCTTCATAGCGGATGAGGGAAGGCATGGAGGAAGTCTTTGAGGATCGGGTGCACAGGGATGCGGTCGATGTCTTTTCCGCCGCATGTTTCAATAATCCGTCTGCGGCACAGCTGCTGCAGGGACTGCACCGGTTCTTTCCTGTAGGGCCTGATGAGACCCTTCGTTGGGGAACTGATGTAGTGCTCAAGGAGTTTGAAAAGACAGTCAAAAGATTGCTTGCTGCCGGTCAGACTAAATTTGGAATTCTTGAAGATAATCCGGACGCTGACGGGACCGTTTTGTGCTGTGTAACTCAGTGTAAAGAAAACGTCATTTTGACGACTGTCCCGGATCAGGAACGTTCCCACTGGCTCCTTCTTCAACTTGTGATGCGCTTCCTCCACAGTCATGGGACCCCAATAGAAGCCACTCTCCTCTAGCATTGAGGTGGTCTTCGCTATGGTCTTGAAGTCACGGGCATAGTTGAAGGGCCTGAAATGTGTTTGGATAACCGCTGCCAGTTGGCTTGGCTTGGGCCTTTGGGATTGGAAGACCTCTGGGGAGGCTTCTGTCCTCGCTTGGGGTTCTTCTGTGTTTTGATTCCCTTCCACTGAACTGTGTGCCACCATCCTACAGGAAAGACCAACCGGTGTGGTCTTCCATGCCGTACCACAGGAAAGTCATCTAGATGAGACTCATCTGTCTGTTGAAGAGCAAGTGAAGAAAACAGTTAATCGGTGGCCTTTCCAAATCTACTCCAAGCAATCACTGGTGTACTAATAAACGCCACACAGGCTGCTATAAACTCTCTTTTCATGGCAACATAGTGAGCAATCCGGATTCACTCATCTGGATTTAAAATCTGTAAAAATGACTAATCCTGTTCACTTCATTATCAAGGCATTAGGTGTTTAAGTATATTTAATAAAAGTTTTATTTAAAAGAATGCGTAATATAAGTTTATTTCTTAAGTCTTTTCATTTTAACATTGCTAAAGTACACAACATATTTTTTAATTCTAAAGTTTTCTTGATAAGTGTTATTATACGCGTTGCATTAGAACGTAAATAAACAAAACACAACGTTCCTAAATTCGCACATTTATACATTAAAATCGAAAACAGTCCGTTAAACTGTTTTAACAGTACGGTTTAGTTTCACGTAAAACTAGAGTCTTACCGTTTTAGCGAATGTGAACTCCAAGAGCAGTCAGTACAACTTTGCCTTTGACAAACTCTCGTCGCCGTTTCCAAAATCAGGTGTTTTTGAACTCCCATTGATTTATTTCACCGTTATATCTCGATAGAGATTTCCTCAGCGCACGACACAAACTCTATGCGTTTGCGTTTCGCTCGTTCTAATGTCAGAATGAACTGACGGCGCTTTGACACCACCACATATATAATGCGAACAGCTCCACCCATTTCCAGGAATCCTTTCACTTTCAACTGTTCTCTGAACTCAGTTCATGATTAGCCACTTCTACCCGATCAAGATCGTAGTAACGCGTCTTCTTTCACTTCTCTTTTAAACGTGTATGCATTTCCAAATAAAGTTCCATTTTCTGAATGAACAATTATCAACTGAGGTTAAGGCTCACATGTATTAGTATTAGTATGCCTACACGTGTGTGTGTGTGTGTGTGTGTGTGTGTGTGTGTGTGTGTGTGTGTGTGTGTGTGTGTGTGTGTGTGTGTGTGTGTGTGTGTGTGTGTGTGTGTGTGTGTGTGTGTGTGTGTGTGTGTGTGTGTGTGTGTGTGCAGCTCAGGGCAGTGTGTTGTGTGTGTGTTTTCTTTATGATAAATGCAACATTTTGTGATTACAATTGGAAGATTTGTAACTAAATATTAAAAGACAAGAACATTGAGGACATCAGAACTTTTTTAATATATATATGAAAGGGCATGCTTCTATGGATTTAACATGCGTGTCTGCGTGTCTGCATTTGTCCTGTTAATATGTCATAGCTGACAGATCAGTTCAGATCCACAGTTAGCCATAACCGTAAATGAAACTCACTTTCAGCCAGTAAATCCACATCTGTGGACCATGCAAACATGTATCCATGAGTTTCATTTCTTACAAACCGTGATAGATTTGAAGTTACATCACATGCAGACACTCAGACATGCACTGCACACAAAGCTCTGCTTATTAAACATCATAGCATTTGTGCCAAAGTTACTATAAGAAAATGCAAAAAATTCAGTCTCCAGAATATGTTTAAAAGTTTTGCATGCAATTTCAGGGGAGTCAAAAATGTACTGTTTGCATGAGCTTTTAGTCTTTATGGCGCAGTCAATGAGATTTACATGTGAATAATCCATATCCTGAAAGCCCATGTAACAAGAAGAATGACATAAGTGTACAACAAAATACCTTTTAAATGAACTCTTCTGACTCTGTGATTCGTTTAAATGATATCATTGTGCAACTGAAATTCCAGTCATGCAAATTAGGGTGTATTTTCTTTACAATGAGATGTTTCAGTTACTGGTTATACTTTCGTTTCTCTTGTATTTCTCAGAAAGACACATATTTACAGTAGGAGGACCACTAGTGGAGAATAACGTGCTTGCACTTCCACACATAAGGAAGAGAATCTAAACAAACAGGTATGTGTCAATCATTAGAGCTTCTCCCTGAAACAATCCTCTATCAGATGGATGAACTGCTAGAACATGATAGGCGTAATTTTATTCGAGGACATTTTGGTACAGTGGCATCATTGCCATCATCATCATCTATCTGTGTTCATGCCTTCTCTAGATTTCTCTGCAGATATTTACAGTATGATGACAGGTATATATATATATTAATTGTTATTAATTTCATCATACACACAAATGCATAATTCCAAATGCGGACTGTGTTGTGGATGCAGCCACCAGAAATCACTTGCATATTTGTGCATATATGTTTCATTCACAAAGCCATACGCTGCAGATTTATCAAATCTGACTCAGTCACCTCTGTCTTATAGCCTACAGCAAAGTCACAGTACAGGAGAAATCTATAAAATGCTTGCATCATTACTGTCCGTTTACATAATTACGTACATGACAATGATCCTTACCTTGTTCCTTTACGGTTGAAATGCATTGTTTGCTATTCAAACACATCTGTCTGTTTCATCTTTGCTGCATAATCCAGTGCTTTACGGGAAAACGAAAGTGAAAGCAAGTGGCCTGCTTCCATAAATTCCTATAGATGGTGCTGTTTCTCTTAAACTGCAATTCCTCGAGTCGCCTTGTGCTATTTATGGAAAATGGGGAATATGCCTAATTCTTGAAATAGTGAACAATCACCTAATTCTAAAACACGTAGAGACTATATGTTAAGATGAGCTCAACCTCACTTTCTCATTTATTACCTCCTTAGAATTGTATCTCTCCTTCCGTCTCGGAAAGTACGTTATTACAAAAGCAATGCTGACGTAATTTAGACATCAGATAAAGAAAATAATCTTTGGTCACTTTCATTATGAACTTTTTTTTAAAGTCACGTGATCCAGAGACCACATAAACACAGCCTCGTGTGGTTTCCTTGAATAGTAGCAATGTTTAGAAACGCTTCTTCCCTTGCGTTTTTAAATGAAACCATTTGTCGTCGTGACCCCATTTCAATATCACGCTCTGCACGCAGTTTACACAGCGACTTACAAATGAACTTTATTAAACAATACATTCAGCTACTTCTAAATCTTCAGTGCTTTTTTAAATAAATAATAATGATACACCTACAATAATACACAAAAACGACAATACTAATGCTAATAATGATGCTAATGATCCGTGTTATTGGAATGAATCATTATGAAGTTATTGAGAAGTCATGAAAACCCCGTGCATTCAGACGTGTCACGTGACTGGCGCCAGCTAATAGGCCTATCTTCACCTGAAAACAGCGTCTTTTCTGTAAGTGCTGTTCACTGAAGAGGCGTGTAAATGGGACACAGGTGTACTGTTACATAACCAGGAGCCAGATTTGTGGACAGGTGCTACCGGATTACTCTTAACTGAAATAATATAAATGTATTTATGGAGCATTGTGGAAGTGGTTTTATCAAAATTTTTAAAACAGTTTTTATTCTATATTTGAACAAGACGGAATACACATTGTGGTACTGTGTGGCATAACTACCGTTTCGGTTCCCATTGACTATATTTATTTGTCCATACAATGGCAATATTTAATATATTTTCGTATGTTCTGCAGATGAAATGTGTTTATTTATTTGTCGACTCTCACTTCAAAAAGCTGCTGGCTAAGATTAACTGTACTGAACTAAACGTCTGATTTACATTACAGCTATAGGAAATAAAGGAACGGTTTTCCTGTAATTCATGTTCTCCTACACGGAAGTTTGTACCTCGTTAGGCAAATAGTGATTAATCATGTGAGTATGTATGTTTTGTCTTAAAGCGTTTGTGTCTGTATTGAATTTACTTTTATTGCAGTTTAGCAGACTCCTCCTGTTATTCCTGTTATTCCCATTTAACTTCGATTTCAAAATCCTGAATATTGAAGTTGAATATTTCATGCAATTTCATGACTTCATCATTGTTATTGCAACTCTAGCGCCATCTTCTGGAAACTATACTATGTCAACTTCTATCACTTAAAGGGCCCTTGTCAAAAAATCCTATTGGAATTTCAGTTTATCCTTTAGGATCCTAATGGATTCTTAGAATACTATAGGACATTCCTGGATTATTAGAATCCTCTTGGACATTCTGATTTATTTTTAATGGAATTTCACTTTTTCCTATAGGATCTTATTGGATTCTTAGAATCCTATTGGACTTTGTGTTTTATTTAATGGGATACATTTTTTTCCCTCTAGGATCTTTTACTGTTTGTATCATATTGGACATTGTGATTTTTAAATGGAAATGTACTTTGTCCTGTAAGATCTTATTTGATTACTTTTTAAGATTAACAGAGTTTGTACTTGTAACCCTCATTAAAAATGCAGCCCACATGAACGCACAAAAATATAACTGAAATTCATAATATTACTATTAATTTTCATAATATAAAGTTAAAATGTATTACATGTGAGTAGGAATTCATAGAAACACAAATATCTATATATGGCAGGGCTGCAACCCTGCAGAGTTTTGCTTCAACCCTAATCATGAACATCTGAAGGGTTAGAAAAGGCTTGTTTGAGATGTGCCTAGCCTCGCCTGAAATGTAGACGAGAGTAGGTGGCTGCAGTGAGGGGAGGAGTGAAATAAGCAAGACGGACATTTCTGAGCTCTCGAAGAAGAACAGATACTACGAGATCAAAGGCAGATATCATGTTTTATTGTATTTATGTTGGTTAACACAGTATGCCGTTACATGTCAAAGTCTATGAATAACTGATAATTATGAATTGACATAGAATCTTATTGGAAATTGTGATTTTTAAATGTAATTTCAATTTGGACCGGTCCTATTATGCTCTTGTACAGAGTCTTGATTTTGTTTTGGGGGTGTACTAGAACATGCTCTCATGCTCGGTGGTTCGAAAATCGCATTATTTTCCCCATCATTTACATTATTAAAATGCCTTTCTCCCAGCCTGACACAAACGACTCGATTAGTTCCAGGTTTGATGAAGGCCCACCTTCCGAAAAACGAAATGTGTTGTGATTGGTTAGCTGTCCCCGTGCGTTGTGATTGGCGAACAGCTTGGACGTTTTTTCAGTACTGCCCCGCCCCTTGCCAAAGCAGCAAGTTCATCAATATTTCCATATCAATTCAGACCCTGAGAATATTGAACAACAGAATCGTGCAGAACCTTTGCACGCACGGATATTGCAAGACATATTAAAGTGGTAACGTTATTGTTGTTGTTGTTGTTTTTTTGGCTAAACCACGTTTTAGATAGGATGTCAACAACAGCTTAAAAATAACTGCATTGACTATAAACAGATAAGTGCAACGGTAATATGTATTATGTTTATTGTTCTTTAATAATAACATTATAACATGAATTGCACTGAAACGGTTATACAGTTGAATTTATTTATACCATAGTCGCACAGACTTACTTTGTGGCGGCATATTTATGCAGATTAATTCTCTGCCAGCAGGAGGCGCTGTTGCGGTGCTAGAGATCGAGGTTTCCCTGGTAACGCTGTACACAAATCAGAGCTCCGCTCACAAACGCTGCTTTATCAGACATTATATGCACGATTAAATGAAAATGACATTCTACATTTTCTGAAAACAGTTGGTTTCCATCAGAAATACAGTGATATAAAAACACCCGCACTGGGTTTCGATATTGAAACTTTCCGTATAGGCGGGATTTACAATTTGTGATGTCACAAATACAGGAAAACAACTTTGTAGTCCAAACGAGTCGTTCGTTGTAGTTCTTGAAAAGGGTTTTTTTTTTTTTTTTAAACGAAATATCTCCCTTTGGATTGGACTTTGAGATTTGTAACTTTGTAGATCGTTTTATGCCCAAACATACACACTACACACTGACTAAAATTAAAAAAGTGTGTTCCCTGGGAATTGACCCTACGACCTTTGTGCTGTTAACGCAATGCTCTACCATTGAGCCACATAGTTACATTACTTTTCCTTCATGACCCCACTTAAGTTGTAATTCTGTGTCTTTACCACAAAATTCTTCTAAAATGTTACTAATAATATATTTCTGCCTAATCATTTTAGCAAAATCCACATTGGATCGCAGTCAAGAGATATCACAAACACTTTTTATAATTTCTCATTTACCCATATATGATTATATTTCATGATGTATTTTATCAAAAGAACTGACATGCATTTGTAAGATTTTTAACTATAGTATAGTTTCTGTCAGAATCAGAGGGATGTGAGTGGTATGTAATGCCAGAGTAATGCCACAACTTAAACATCTGTGTTCAGATCATTTTTTCTCCTGACAAAATTAATGTAATGGCAATATTTTCATCTGCTAAATATAAGCTTTTCCATATTCCAAGCTTGCTTTATGCACTGCTGACTTCATGTGAATTATGAAAATAAATCTAAGAATTATTGTATTGTTGGATTTCAAATCAGCAGGGTTTGAGGCATCAAAAGTAACCAACGAGCTGTTTTATGGATGGTAACTGTAATATTAAATACAAAAATCTTATTAATAATTAGTTACACTACTATTTACTGTAAAATGTAATATTATTAGTTGATAGAAACCAGTTACTGCCCAACACAGTGTAAATAGATTCGTTATATATACATATATATTTTTTCCAACATACTTTTCTCATTTGTCAAGGATCATTGAACATTTTAGTGCAGATGGTATTATATGAAGTTTAAAAAGTTCTGCACACCTTTGAAAAAAAGGTGCAAAAATAAAAAAGACAATTTACATTTGCTGAGTGACTTAAATGAAGGTTCGTCCACAGCTCTTGGTCATGTTTGCTTCAGTTCCCTCTTGAAATTCAAGTCTTATCATGTGTGAAGCTGTTGTAAAGCTGTTATCAGGAAAGAAAGGCTGGTTGTTTTGAGGACCCCTTTGTCTTGAATGTTAAGATAGCTAACGTTTCATTCAGACACATTCACCGGTCGGCAGTTCATGTGACTCTTCTGGCTTTCAAACAAGGCAAGTATATTTAGCACATTTCATAATGGTAATAAGTGCTTTCAATTTTTAAGTAATTATAAGAGATGTCTAAGAAAAAAGATTTAAAAAGAAGCAAAAAAGGAGATAATAGCCACTTAAGATGATACAGAGCAATCAGTATTAAGATTCAGTAAACAAAGTGTTTTAGTCTGGATTTATGTGTGAAGTACATCTGATCTCTTCTGGAAGCTGCTTCCGTCCAGTTTTGAGTGAAACCTTGATATTTCTAACTGACTTGGTCCTAATGATCCGAATGGTCTGTTAGGTTTACATAGGCATGAAACAAAGACAATACAATGCAAAGGAAAAACTGTGTTTGAGTACGAGATCAACACAAACGTACTTTGGTTTGTAGAAAAAAAATGACCACACTAAAAAAAGCTATGATTGTTGTTAATGATTTAATCGCCTTTGCTACAAAATTGGTCATATAAGCATTGAGCAATATTGATCTCTTCATATCATATATGAATATATTCTATTTACTTCTGGGTTAAACCTGCTGTTGTGAAATAACGTCAAATAAAGCAAACGCTACTTGATTATTATTTGCGTCGGAACTGAAAATGTCCCCTGTGTTCACCCGACGGAATTTCAGTGACGGACTGTCAATAATACGAACGTTATGGTCTGTCTACTCCTGTGATAAACCGGTTTTCGGTTAGTTTAGCAAGAGTCACAACTGGACTATTTTCTCGGCTGCTATTTTCTCATGATTTAGTGTAAACATTTTTTTTTTTTGGAGCATGCCAGCGTTGGTTATCGCACATAGTAGAGTTAACTTGCGCGTTGTCGGTTACAAGATAAGAGCAACTTCTCAGAAGACCTTGCCCTTTAAATCCCACAAGGTAACTTTGTGAATTACAACATAGAGTAGCATGTCCCTGTAAAAGCGCGAGTTAAATCGATGAGTTTTGCCCGGAGCGTGTGGTTTCCATAGAAACGACCCACATTCATTTGAAGGGCACGAGTACAACAGAACTGTTGTCGCTAGATCCGTGGACGCTTCGAAGCAAACTGCGTGTTTATTTTTGACTTGACCATTTAAAACTTTGCACCATTAGTGCTATATATGCATATTAAAATGCAAGTATTCGTGTTTCCAGCCGTTTAATAGTGCCTTTTTGCCCATACAGGAGTGTATCTTTCGGACTGTATAGCACACCATCATGGTGCTGAAGATCTTCTTTCCCCAGTGCTGTAACACTGCCGACAGCGGCCTGCTAGTGGGGCGCTGGGTCCCAGGTCACAACTCTGCTGTGGTGCTGGCTGTCATTCACTACCCCTTCATACCGGGTCAGGTGAAGAAGTACTTGAGTGAGCTGCAGAGCCAGACTCAGGTGGATCTGACCGTCCTGGGCTCCTGGAGTATGCCCAAAGAAGGCCAAGAAGGAATGGAAAGCTTCCTAAAAGACCTGAGCACCATCTTTCCTCAGAAATCTTGGCTGCAGTTGAGCCGTGAGATTGGCAAAATAGGCTTTACTTGTCAGGTGGTCCAAAACAACAGGAATCTTCTGCAGGAGCAGAAGAACGGCGATGATAAGATCGTCCTCATTCACTACGACCAGAGGAAGGTTATGCTGTCCCAGCTTCACCCGGTACAGGATGTCGGCCAAAAGTCTGATGTTGAGCCCTCAGAGCTGTGTTTGGTCTTCCTGACAGTTGCTCAAAGTCAGCCTCTCTTTTTCCTGGACAAATATGACGACGGGCCTCTCAAACTCACCCACTGGCAGTCTGAAGGCAGGGAGGCTAGTATTATTGCAGAGCTTCTCAAACAAGCCTCAGTTCCGCTCTGCATCTTCCTAACATGGCTGCTGTCTCTGTGGCACTGGTTGTGCAGCTTCAGGTGAGTTGATGTGTCTCGGCTTGAACCTGTTGTCGAGACTGAAGAGTGATGATGAAAATTCATACTCGGATCTTTTGGTATTTTACAGGATTTTTCATTTGCGTCCAGTGCTGTTCATCTCAAGCAAGCTGTCCACCTGTGTTCAGTCGGGATACAGAGCAGTTCATTTCAAGACTGTTTTCTCTCCCAAAAAAGCTGCCACACACATGGAATTCATGAGGTACAGTACTTGGGTCAGGGACATACAAGGGCATCATCGGTAATGAAAAGACAAAAATGGGGTTTAAAATACATGTGCCAACTTCTTAGAAATGTACTCTTTGAGTTCATGTTGAATATGGTTTTGAAAAACGTTTCACTAATTTTAAAAGATTTTTTTTATGACATTTGTAGTGTAACATTAAGTAAAACATATTTTCCTTATACCTTAAATACTTTTGAGTGTACAATAAGAGATTTTTCTCTCTCTCTCTCTCTCTCTCTCTCTCTCTCTATATATATATATATATTCTTTTTTACAAATATCATGAGCTATTAATTGCTAAATATCATTACACTAACTTTGCCTTGTCATAAAAAAAAAAAATCTGATATTAAATATTTAAAGACTGTCCTTATTAGTTTACATTTACACAGTAAACATGTTACTTATTATTTAAAAAAACTGAGGATTGTGTCATTGAGCTGTGTATCATGTGTTGCTCCTGTGTTATTAAATAAATCATTCTCTCACCCTTCTTTTTTTGATCCTCGTTAGAAAAGGAAACCTTTTTGTGTCTTTTCTTGTGGACATGGCCCTTGGTTTGCTGCTCATCTCATGGCTTTATAGGGAGAATCGGATCAGCCAATTTGCTGATACTTTGGTACCTGTGGCTGATGTAAGTATGAGACCTATTAAATCACATTTGCAGAAAAGTTTGGGATCAGTAAGATTTTTAATGTTAATATTTTTTTAAGTCTTGTATGCTTGACCAAGCTGCATTTATTTGATGAAAAATACAGTAGAACAGTGATATGGTGGAATATTATTACAATAACTGTTTTCTTTTTTTAATATAAAATAAAAAGTAATATATTAATGTGCTGCTGGTAAAGCTGAATAGTTTTGAGTGTCACATGACCCTTCCGAAATCATTCTAATATGCTGATTTTGTGCTCAAGATATATTTATTATTATTATCAACGTTGAAAACAGTTGTGCTGCATATGCTTATGGAAACCATGATACATTTTTTTCAGGATTCTTTGATGAAAAGAAAATTCAAAAGCATTGCATTTGTTTGGAATAGAAATTACAATGTCTTTACTGCCAATTTTTTTTTACTTGCGGAATAAAAATATTAATTTATTTCAAAATAAACATCTTCCTAACCCCAAAGATTTAAAGGGTAGTGTGTATATAGACAGATCTTGGTTTATCTCCCAGCGTGTGGCTAAAGAGCTGCAGGAGCTGTTAGAATGGCTGATGGGAGCTCCTGCTGGACTGAAGATGAACCGAGCTCTCGACCAGGTGCTGGGGAGATTCTTTCTCTACCACATTCATCTGTGGATCAGTAAGTAGATCTTCAGTTGAAGCATTGCTCATAGTGTTCCATGCTTAATGAAGGAATCACATCTGTGTTTTGTGATTGCGTCCGCAGGTTACATCCACCTGATGTCTCCTTTCATTGAGAGGATCCTGTGGTATGTGGGACTCTCAGCCTGCTTGGGATTGACCTTTGCTCTCTCCATATTGTCCGACATTGTGGCCCTCCTCACTTTCCACATCTACTGTTTTTATGTGTATGGGGCAAGGTGAGATTCGGTTTTTTATGTGACTTACTGTCATGTTTGTGCACTTCCAGTAGAGGGCAGTGTCAACCTTTATATTTGCGCCTCCTAAATGGATAGTTCACTCAGAAATAAATATTATGTACTCATTCACTTTACTTTATGTCATTCCAAACCTGTATGACTTTCTGTTTTCACAAAATGTCCAATGTCCAGGCTGCTGTTTAACGTATTATAAAAGTGAATAGGAACCATAAACCACTAAAGTCACCATTCCCTTTCATTGTATGAAATAAGAGTGAATTTTAGGTTCCATTCTAGAAAGAACATTACACATGACACGAGAGAACATAAACCGTGATACAGTTTTAGGTGTACTATCTCTTTAAGGTTCTATCTCAGATCTGTGTGGGCAGTTACTTGTCATTTATATTTACAGTCTTGCATCTTTTATTTACATATTAACATTAACAAGCGTTCCAGGGCTTTTAATCCTTTCTAAGAATTGCAGTACAGTTTCTTTGTTTGTGAAGTGTACTTTGCTATCTCTGCTGTCAGACTCTACTGTCTGAAGGTCTATGGTCTCTCCTCCCTGTGGCGGCTCTTCAGGGGAAAGAAATGGAATGTATTGAGGCAGAGGGTTGACTCGTGCTCATACGACCTGGACCAGGTACATTTCCTGTACCACTATTTAGCAGATCCCTACAGAGCACTTCTGACACAGCTCTGTTTCCTTTGCAGTTGTTCATTGGCACTTTGCTCTTTACGATTCTGCTGTTCCTGCTTCCCACCACTGCCCTGTATTATCTCGTCTTTACCCTGGTGAGTCTATTATCAGACTTTTCCGTCTCACATTTTAAAATAATGTTACATCAGTCCAGAAGTCAGCTGCATGTCTTTGTCTCTATATGTGACCCTGGACCACAAAACCAGTCATAAGGGTCAATTTGAAATTGTAAAGCTGAGTAAAAGGAAGCTGGAAGCTGAGTAAATAAGCTTTCCATTGATGTATGGTATGGTTTATGAATGGACAATATTTGGCTGAGATACAACTATTTGGAAATCTGGAATCTGAGGGTGCATAAAAAAATCTAAATATTGAGAAAATAACCTTTAAAGTTGTCCAAAGCCATGCATATTACAAATCAAAAATTATGTTTTGATATATTTACGGTTGTAAATTTACAAAATATCTTCATGGAACATGATCTTTACTTAATATCCTAATGATTTTTGCCATAAAAGAAAAATCTATAATTTGAGCCATACAATGTATTGTTGGCTATTGCTACAAATATACCCCAGCGACATAAGACTGGTCTTGTGGGGCATTAAATTGGTCATTAGGAAAATTACTAAATCATTATGTGGCAATTATTACGTTTTAGCTCTTGACTGTTGATGATTTTATTGCTTGCAGTGGCCTATATAGTACTGTACAAAGGTTTGGGGTCTGTGTGATTTTATTTTATTTTTTTAATAGTTAAGTATATACAAGTATTTTGTGCTTACCATCACTGCATGTATATGATCAATAATGTAATCTATTCATGTGATGGCAAAGCTGAATTACACACAGTCATTGCAGTGTCGCATGATCCTTTAGAAATCTTTCTAACATGCTGATTTGCAAGAAATGCTTCTTATCAATGTTGAAAGAGTTGTGCTGCTTAAAACTATTGTAGAAATCATAATGCAGTTTTTTTAAAGATTCATGCAAATCATATATGTAAAGAATTGATATATTGATAACATAAGTATCTTGTTTCTAGCTGCGGCTGGTGGTGGTGCTGTTTCAGGGAGTGATTCATCTAAGTGTGGACTTCATCAACTCCTTCCCCCTGTTTGCCATCGGCCTACGTATCTGCAGATCATACAGACTGGCAGGTGAGACATACTGTATCACATTAAAAAATCAATCAAAAACATCATACATTTACTTACCTATGTAACACTTGATCATGAGACTATGAATGTACTTCTAGGCCATGTACTGCAGTCATATACTGACCTTCTGTGAAAACCGCTTGCTTAATTATGTTTATACAACTGATAAGTACTTTATGAATCTTTTTGTATTCCAGAGGGTGTTAAATTCAAGGTGCTTTGTCAGGACCCGGGAACTCCTCTTCACCTGATGATGGAGGTAGGTTGATTGTTGCTAAAACAGCTTTTCGTCCCATAGTTTATTTATGCTTGGGTTTGATTTGTGGTTTGGGTTTGACCTGTTGATTTTGTGGGATGGAGGGTTATTGAATAGCTTTGTTTGGCTCACTGTGCAGTGCAAACACTGACTGACATCCTTCACTTGTCTCTGTACCAGATGAGCAAACATGAATGAAAAATGTATTTTCTTTTCTCCACCTTCAGATCAACCCACTGAAATGT
Source organism: Ptychobarbus kaznakovi (assembly GCA_027422405.1). Taxonomy (NCBI): domain Eukaryota; kingdom Metazoa; phylum Chordata; class Actinopteri; order Cypriniformes; family Cyprinidae; genus Ptychobarbus; species Ptychobarbus kaznakovi. The sequence continues at coordinate 5,270,830 of CM049807.1, read as the reverse complement.
AGCTCTGTACTGCAGTGTTACCGGACGCCCACTTATAGCTGTTACCCTAAGGATTCCTGGGCCGCATTGTGCAAGAAGCTGTTTGTAGGAGAACTCATTTACCCCTGGAAGCAGAAGACTGCCAAGACGGACTAACTCTGGGACCTGCAGCCAGACACATGGACACTGGGAGGAAGTTGCTCTATTGGTCAGACTCCACTGATGCTCAATATAGTCTTACTTAGGTTTTTAACAGAAGTAGATATTCCTTCATTGTAGATTTAAATCATGATCTTTCCTTATCCAATCATTGATTAGAATCTTTGATTGAAACTGTGATTATTTTTTGTATTTATTTTAAAACTTCTACTTTTTATAACACTGAATATGTACCATTAAAAAAAATAGTATTACTTGTATTATAACATTGATATTTAAAACGTATTGCTCAATCACAAGCATAATTTAATGAAGATCATTTGAACTGGAAGTGACACTCAGTTTTTGTTCTGCCTCTCACGATGGGCAGATAGAAAGAGAATGACTGCTAAAACTGAGCTATAAAATATTAGACATTTATGAGTCTAATCTGACTAATGTGTACTGGATCTGAATGTTGAATTTAATACAGATTAGTGTCAATTATTTAACCATGAACCGCTTATGTCAGTGTTGCCAAATTGTTGTTTTGTAGCTAATATTATTAATGTAAATGATTGAATATAATCAAGATTTTATAAATGCAGATGATCATATGCATTTGTGCTGTTGATTTTTGAACTCTAAATGTACCTCAATAAAGTTTATTTAATACCTTTTTATAGATTGCCGTATCATTTTTTCATCTTAGATCATATGATTCATGTTTGGACTATAAACAGTTGCTATTTAAAGTTGACCCATTTTCTAGTACAACATTCTAGTATAACTAGTCTTGCATATTTAGTTTGGGAGAACAGCCTGTGAAGAATGTGCTCAGACTGGACTGAGAGCACATCACAGCAATGACAATGACAATACAAAACACATGAAAAACACATGAGCTGGGGATTCACCTTCATGTTTTATAAGGGCAAAATACCCTTGTGTATATCTGACACAAAGATGGGTAGTCAAAAACTCCAACTCACTTCTGTTTCTATATATGACAGTAAAGACTTATATAGTGTTACAAAATATTTATTTTTAAAGTAAATGCAATTCTTTTATTAATAATCAAAGAATCATGAAAACAAATGCATCATTGTTTCAACATAAACATTAAACTGCACACGTGTTTTCAACATTAAAAATAATATGAAATGTTTCTTGAGCAGCAAATCAGTATATTAGAATGATTTCTGAAGGATCATGTGACACTGAAGACTGGAGTAATAATGCTGAGAATTCAGCTTTGCCATTACAGGAATAAATGGCATATATATATATATATACTTCTTCCAAAAACAAAACAAAAAACTGATGTATTGTGTAATATATAATTTATTATTATAAAACATTCCTATCCTACACTCTCCTTCCATTCCTACACTCCTCTTATGATCAGTGGGACCCCTGTGGAGAGGGTGAGTAGCTTCAAGTACCTCGGTGTAAACATCTCCGAGGACCTGACATGGACTACACACATTCAAACACAGGTCAAGAAAGCCAGGCAAAGACTGTACCATCTGCGACAGCTGAGGAAATTCAGGGTCTCACCAGCAATCCTGAAAACTTTCTATTCAGGGGCCATAGAAAGCGTACTGACTCAGTGCATCTCAGTGTGGTATCAGGACTGCAAAGCTCTACAGAGAGTCGTGCGCTTAGCTGAGCGCATCTCAGGGTCTGCTCTCCCCTCTCTGCAGGACATCTACCTCAAACGCTGCAAAAGCAGAGCTGCTAAAATAATCAAGGACTCAAATCACCCCGGTAACCGTCTCTTCATTTTGCTGCCATCTGGCAAGCGCTTCAGGAGCATGATGGCAAAAACTGAGAGACTGAGGAGGAGCTTCTTCCCTCAGGCCATCAGGCTCCTTAACTCAAACTCAAACTCGGTCTCATAACATCAACATGACTCCATCTAATAATCAGTAAGATATTCACTATTCTCCATCATCCGCATTGCTGCTATGTGTATATACCCTGTACAACCTGTTTGCACATTCCTCTTGCACATCCCTGTTTATACTATTATTTATTAAGTCTACAGTATACTGTCCTGCACATTTAATTGTATTGCACATTTTATTCTTCATTTTTTTATTCTTATTTTTTATTTTTTACTTCATTTTTTTCATACCTATATTTATGTATATTCTCTTGTGTTTGTTTTCCATATAATTGCACTGTCCATGGAGCGGACCTGACTTACATTTCACTGCTGGTTATATTCTGTAGAATTGTGTATTTGACAAATAAATCTTGAATCTATTAGTTTGTCTGTGTTTTACAGTTTATATAGTCATAGTATATAATCATTTATTATAAGTTCTCTATATATGACCGTTAAAAGCGGAAATTGACAGAATTTTATTCAAAACAGCTGTCTCATATCTCATCCTAGGAGAGCGAGCGCTATTATGCATGTGTTGGGGAGAGCGTTTATGTTTTTTAATAGCTGATATAGAACTTGAAGAAGGGTCCAGATGTCCCCTTGTCTCCCTTGAGACCCTCGTGTAGCTGTAATCTCGATGGGCAGACACAAAGCCTTCATACAGCAATTTGCATTTTAATCTATTCGGGGGGAGGGGGGTGATCTTCTTTTGATCTCTGAAAGTGCAGAGACCTCTGGCTTGTCCCCATTCCCAACACATCTGCCACGAAACCAGCCACCTGTAATATACGTACTGGAAACAGTACATTTACACTTTTTAAAGAGAGATTAAAAGGTATACAGTTCACCCAAAAATCATTATTTACTCACCTTATGCAGAATATTGGGTATCGACAGCCTCAGTCATAATTCCCCTTCTCAGCATAAACATGTCCCATACGGTGAAAGTGAAGGATGATCGAGGCTGTCATTCAACCTAGCATTTTCTTTTGTGTTCCACGGAAGAAAGAAAGTCATAAAGGATTGGAACAACATGAGTGTTTCTAATACAAAATATTTAACAACAGACAGACACAAAGAAATAGAATTATACCAGTTTCATTATTATAAAAGAAAGATTGTTGGACATATGCATCACTTGTCTTTATACACACACTGAGAACAAATAATCATTTCCTCGAAACATTTTATCCTCAGAAGGGTTGTGGGTATTTATTTGTTTTATTTATTTATCTTATGTTAATTTAGCCAAAATATTTGAATTATGCTTTATATTAAATTATTAAAATGTTTTATTAATTTATTATGTGTTAATTTACTGTACATCACGATATGTTAATTATACTTACATTATACTGTAATTATTTATTTATAAAAATTAAGTATTAGTTTATATTACTTTTATATAAATATGTAAAAATATTTTATATTAAATTATTAACATTTTTAATTTATTTTAAATATACTTCTATTATGCTGTATTTATTTATTTATTATAATTTAAGTATATTAGTTTATATCATTTTTATATAAATATTTTAATTATTCTTTCAAAATAGTTTATTAATTTAGTTAGTTAGTTAGTTAGTTAGTTAGTTAGTTAGTTAATTTACTGTATATCACAATATTTTAATAATACTTATATTATACTGTATTTATTAATTATAATTTAAGTGTATTAGTTTATATTACTTTTATATAAATATTTGAATTATTATTTCAAAATATTTTAAATCTAAATATTTGAATTATGCTTTATATCAAATACCTTATTAGCATCGTCACCTTATTTTATTCATTTGTTTGTTTTTATCCCTGTTTGTGATTTCATTGTGTGTATTGATATTGATGTAAGTAAAAATAAATACAGTACTCTCTCTCTCTCTCTCTCCTCTCTCTCTCTCTCTCTCTCTCTCTCTCTCTCTCTCTCTCTCTCTCCCTCTCTCTCTCTCTCTCTCTCTCTCTCCCTCTCTCTCACACACTCTCTCTCTCTCTCTCTCTCTCTCTCTCTCTCTCTCTCTCTCTCTCTCTCCCTCTCTCTGTCTCTCTCTCTCCCTCTCTCTCACTCCCTCTCTCTCTCCTCTCTCTCTCTGTGTAGGGGGAGGTACAGTCAGTCAGAGTTAGAGCTCAGAGGTGAAAGCTCAGTGTTGCAGTGTGTGTGATCTCTCTTCTGTGAGAGAACATGGGACATATTTGGATATCCGACAGCATTTACAGCACAAGCAATAATATCCAGCGGCTCGGATTATCGTTTAATAATCCCTGATAACGCGCACAAATCCCGAGACGAGACAGGTGAACCTTCATCTATCAATTTATTATTCGCAGGAAAAAAGAAAAGGATCCATGATTTCTACCAGACGCGCTAGCATCGGCTGCGCAGGCTAACTCAAGCGTGATTGTGGATATCCTTAATTTTGTCAGCCTAACGTTTCTTTCTCACGTTTCAACAGCAATATATTGTAATCGTGAGGAGTTTATGCTGGATCACAGAATTATGGTATAAAAGCAGTGTTCGCTTGTTGTTGACTCGCTAGGCTCATAGCTAGTAGCGTTCACTGTTAGCCGATGCTGTGTTACTACACCTGAACGGCTCGTCTTAATTGGGTTTTAATTAGTTTTATTATAACAAATATGCATTCTTATTAGTAACATTGACATAACGGTGTAGGTGGTTACTGGATAAAATTGTAATGAGATTATTTCTTTGTGTTGACAGCTTGGCAAGCGCATGCTAACAATGCACTAACGTTAGCTCGATAGCTCAATTGCTTTTCTATCATAGCAATAACTTGCCATGATGAGATAACGTTATACGTCTTTGTAAAAAACATTTTTACGTGCGTTCTTTTCATTTAGTATAATTTACGATGATTTGAGCTCGCGTGAAGAAATGTAAACAACCTAGCCGTTCAGTTTGCCAGCCATTTAAGCATTTGTACACTGATATTATTATAAGACTGGAAGAGTGAATACGACTGGACATTTTTAAGACTAACGTTAAACACTTCTGGGTCTGGACTGGAAGGGAGGGAAATGGTTTGATTTGGTCTGTCTGTAGATTTGGCCTTGCACCCTTTCAAAGATAGACCTGACACAAGAGACTCATAGACCCCCAGAGCTCTGGGAGGAATCAGAGAGGGACACACAGGTGTCTCCTATTCTTTGCTCTGACTCTGGCTCTGATGTGAGCAAGCATGGGCACCCAGGGCAGCCCTGTGAAGAGCTACGATTACCTGCTCAAGTTCCTCCTGGTGGGAGATAGCGATGTGGGGAAAGGAGAGATCCTGGACAGCCTTCAAGACGGATCTGCTGAGTCTCCATATGCCTACAGCAGCGGTGAGTTAGTCAACACTTCCCACACATCTTCACACAGACTACGAGTAACACATCCTTCAGCCAGAATAACCTCACAGCAAGGCCGACTCTCTACGAGCCATTCATATAATTGTGATTTTAACAGGTTTACCAACTAACAAGGTCAATGTTGTTCTTTTGAATATGGCAAGTCATTCTGCGGGTGCCATTTGTTGCAGTCAGTAACTTACAGAAGGTGGAAACAGTTTATTATTCTCTTTATCTTTTGCAGGATTGTGTAATGTTCACTTTTGCCCATTTAGATTGTTATATAAAAGCTGCACGTTTTTCTGCTCAGTGGTTGTATGACATAAACTTCATGTGTGTTAGTAGAGATCAGATAATCGGTTTGAAAAATATTTTTATTTTTAAACAATATTACCCAACCAATTACCCAGTTTAATTGGTTATTGGTCCACAAATAAATGGCACAGTGAACTTTTTAATTACTAGCCATTCATTTTCAAGCAATTATTTATGCAAACTTCAACTTTGCATAAATATAATATCACAAATAAATCCGATATTATTAGTAATAAAATATTTATTATGCATATGATTGTTGTAGTACAACAATCAGTAAGTTATTATTGTAAAAATGACCAAATCATTAAAATCAGTTCCACATTTTGCGTATTGGACACTTAAAAGTAATAATTGGATTAACCCATATTGTTTTTTTTATTACTGATAAGTACCCAATAACCGATACTGTGTCTTGCTTGATAGTAAATGACTGTTATTTAAAGAATAATTATCCAGTTATAATCATTTTAATACATACAGTTACTGCACAGCTGAATGCTGTTGTTAAGTGCTCCCTTATTCAAGTGGTACCTTTTTTTATCTTTAGGTAACTTTTTAAGTTAAAAAGTGGGAAATGAAAATTGGTCAAACCCGTTATCAGTAGCTATCTGTAGTTCTAAGACACTATCAAAAATAATATTCATTAGTATTGGTCATAAAAATGACTATTATCCATATCACAAAGAATACCTTGTTAGTATATTTGATAAATGACATTTATAAATAACAGAAGATATGCATGTGCATTATTTAATAACTGGTCAAATAAAGTTACTAAATCAGTGAATGCTGTTGTCATAACACTATCAAGCAATAATACTTTCTGTACACATAAAATATGATTAATGTAAAGTATTTAAAGTCAAATTGTACTTTTTATTATTAGTCACATGTGAATTTACGTGTGCATATTATTAGTCAAGACTGTACAAGATGTTTTTGGAACGGTGCATAGATCTCCCTCAGGATACGAGACACACAAAGTAAATATAACTAAGAAGTGTGTTTGTATTTCTGTTTTCTTTGAACAGGGCAGCACACCACACCGTCAAGACCGGTTAAGCTCAAGCTTTTTTTGATTTGATTTCTTTCACAGCTTTCCATTTGCTGTAATGAGATCATCCACGCTCTGTCATTAGGCTGAAGCCAGGAGGTGATAGACCAATTATAGACCGATATGCCTTTCATATCCAAATGAGCCTCATGTGTGCAGGCAAACAGGAGCTGGGTTTCTCTTATTCTGTCTCTTTTCATACATATGGGCTGCTGTTTTTTTGTCGGTTGAAGCTGTTAGGTAACAGTGTGTTTTATGGGTGTGAGAGATCTCACAGTGATGTCTCTTCTCTGAGATCTCCTAGGGGTGCATGCTGGTCCAGCTTCAAAAGAGTTGCCTTGTACCATCACTCAGGATCAACACAGATGGCTCCACGATCTATCCGTGGATTCAGTGATGGTGAATTACGCTGCAGGCATATATTTTTCCCTGAGGGAGATGCCGTCCTGACGTGCTCAGATGGTTTAAATGTTGAAAGCCTTTAAAAATATATATTTATACATTGGGTGTGTAGAGGAATTGGCTGTGTGCAAGGTGGAATATTAAAGTCTGATGCTCAGATGGTTATTAAACTGCTTTTAGAAAGCCTTTTAATATATATTGGTGTAAGGATTAGACTGTGGCAAGGAAATGGAACTGTCGCTATAATAAGTGTACAGGTGCATCTCAATAAATTAGAATGTCGTGGAAAAGTTCATTTATTTCAGTGATTCAACTCAAATTGTGAAACTTGTGTATTAAATAAATTAAATGCACACAGGACTGCTTTTGTTATTTAATTGTGGTGATTTTGGCTAGACATTTGGCAACCCCAATGGTCATGGCCATTTAACCCCAGCTTGCCTCAAGGGAACTGTCGCTATAATAAGTGTACAGGTGCATCTCAATAAATTAGAATGTCGTGGAAAAGGTTTCCTATTTCAGTGAATTCTCTCAGTTGTGAAACTGTTATTAAATAAATTAAATGCACACAGGCTGGTAGTTTTCTTTTGTTATTTTAATTGTGATGATTTTGGCTCACATTTAACAAAAACCCACCAATTCATACTCAACAAATTGTGTCCAATGTGCTCTAAAACACTTGCAAAGGTTTCCTGAGCCTTCAAAATGGTCTCTCAGTTTGGTTCACTAGGCTACACAATCATGGGGAAGACTGCTGATCTGACAGTTGTCCAGAAGACAATGCATTGACACCCTTCACAAGGAGGGTAAGCCAAAACATTCATTGCCAAAGAAGCTGGCTGTTCACAGAGTGCTGTATCCAAGCATGCTTAACAGAAAGTTGAGTGGAAGGAAAAGATGCACAACCAACCGAGAGTTGTGAACTTCACAAGGAATGGACTGAGGCTGGGGTCAAGGCATCAAGAGACCACACACAGACGTGTCAAGGAATTTGGCTACAGTTGTCGTCAGAGGCGTCTTACCTGGGCTAAGGAGAAGAAGAACTGGACTGTTGCCCAGTGATCCAAAGCTTCCATCCTCTTTTCAGATGAGAGCAAGTTTTGTGCCACAATTCATGAATTGGAAACCAGTAATTAAAGCAAAAGGTCCTAGACCAAGTATTGTCTGGAGGAAGGGTGGAGAAGCTCATAGCCCAAGTTGCTTGAAGTCCATGTTAAGTTTCCACAGTCTGTGATGATTTGGTGTGCAATGTCATCTGCTGGTGTTGGTCCACTTGTGTTTATCTGTTTTTTGAAAACCAACGTCACTGCACCCGTTTACCAAGAACTTTTGGAGCACTTCATGCTTCCTTCTGCTGACCAGCTTTTTAAAGATGCTGATTTCATTTTCCAGCAGGATTTGGCACCTGCCCACACTGCCAAAAGCACCAAAAGTTTTTGGATTTCTTCAAAAACTTTATAAAGAATCTATGGGGTATTGTCAAGAGGAAAATGAGAGAACAAGAGACTCAAAATATTTGCAGATGAGCTGAAGGCCACTGTCAAAGAAACTGGGCTTCCATACCACCTCAGCAGTGCCACAAACTAATCGAGGCAGTAATTAATGAGCAAAAGGAGCCCCAACCAAGTATTGAGTACATATACAGTAAATGAACATACTTTCCAGCAGCAGTTCACTGGTCTTTGGTCTCACGCGATATTATGTTCCAGAGTATTCATAATGCATGACTGAGCTTGGTGTTTTTGTTAAATGTGAGCACCAAAATCCGTTCTCCAATTAAAATAACAAAAGACTCAACACGGCTCTACTCACCAGTCTGTAAAAAGGGTGCATTTAATTTATTTAATACATGAGTTTCACAATTTGAGTTGAGACAACGAAAAAATTACTGAAATAAATTAAGTTTGACGACTATGGCTCTCTAATTTATGCCGCTGAGATGCACCTGTATTGATTTAGTGCCAACTTGCTTTAGATAAACGCATCTGCTAGATTACAAATTTCATTTTTGATTTCTTGAGTTCAGAAAAACTTTGTTAAACTGCCTTATGCAGTGGTTTTAGATTACGCAGTTTGCATTCATATAAATTGGGTCTTTGGTTGTTTACGCTGATTGATCCGTCTTTGTGCTGGCTTTGAGTGGACATCTGTAAATATTTAGAGTCTAAAGTTGCAGATGCAGACATCTTGGTTGGCTGCTGGTGATCAGCAGATGGATTTGGCACAGGCAAGCACAGCGGTAACTAGGGCTGTGCGATTAATCGAATCACAATCGCGATTTGAGACGTTGCGATTTGCTAATCGCAAAGCCTGCGCTGTGGATGCGAATCACGCGATATTACTCTGTTCCAGAGCATATGCATGACTGCCAGGCTTGAGTGGCAGTCTTACTAACCAATAGAGTGAGCGCACCTCCGTTCTCCCCGATCAGCACGGCTCTACCGCTCAAACGCTCACCATTTAAAAAGGGTCAGATGGAAAGTTAGGCAAATTAAAACTAAAGAAAAACATATGTAACTTCAGCTTCGAAATGACAGACAACGAAAAAAGGGTAGTTCAGTGAACTATGGCTCTGTGTATTAACATGCCGCTCCATCTGAAAGCAGGTGATGGCGATTTAGTGCCAATCACGGAACCGGCTTTACTGACGAGATGCGCATGATAATCGCATGCGATAAATTGCAAAGTTGTAGACAGCAGCATCTGTGTATTGAATTTTCATGAAAATGATATTTTTGTAGTTGATAATTTCTATTATAGTATTAAAATATTCTGATTTGGAGTTTAAGTAACATTTCTTATTATTAATGTTAAAACAGATTTCTGTGAAAACTGTGATACATTTTTTCAGGATTCTTTGATGAATAGAAAGGTCAAAAGAACAATGTTTATTTGAAATAGAAATATTTTGTAATGTAGTTGTCTTTACTGTCACTTTTCATCAATTCAATGCATCCCTTTAAGAAACGTAAATACTGAGGCTGGGACAAATAACGACCAACCATCTACTTTACAATGACTGCCTACAACAATAGAGAAGTCAATATTACTGCTTTTTTATATTTAGTAATTTAGTAATTAGGCCTTTCTGTTGGTTTTGATTGCTTTTATTGTCCTCCATTTGTAAGTCACTGCTCTTTGGATAAGCATCTGCTAAATAACTAAATGTAAATGAACAGTTAGTAAAAGTACTACAATGCCAGAAGAACTAATTTCAGGTTGTAGTAAATCGTTGCCGTAAAGCATTCATTCTGGTGTAAACTTTTGAATTCATGAAAATGTTCGTATTTTCAAAATTTTAGTTGGTATGAAACCGGTGAAATGTACAGAACCTGCTCTCCACCACGTGTAAAAGGTGTGTGACAGGCAGGTCTGGAAAGCCAATCTGTCTCTTTTTTTAACGCTCGGAACTAGTTTTGATCTGTCCTACACCATCCACAGTAAAGTAGAGGATTGGGACAAATAAGACCACTTATCTTAACTACTTGTACAATGACTGCCTACAACAATAGAGAAGTCAATCATTATCTGCTTTTTTATATTTAGCTTTAAACATGCCCGCACATGTCCCTGTCGATTTGGTCCCTCTCTGGTGTCCTCAAGTCCTGTTGGATCTTTCCCTTCCAGGCTCTTCCTCAAAACTAGCCTCTTCAGGCTGTCTGTATGCCAGAGTGACAGGCTCAATAAAAACGCTCGGAACTATCTTGGTGGCCTGCCGCCGAACCCAGAAGTATTAAATGTGATAAAAACATTACTGCCTTTGACCACTTAACCATCCAAAAATTCTGAAGACGAATCACTTATTGCAGGCTTTAAACATGCCCGCACATCCCTGAAATCGATGTCCCTGGCTCTGGTGTCCTCAAGTCCTGCTGGATCTTTCCCTTCCAGGCTCTTCCTCAAAACTAGCCTCTTCAGGCTGTCTTTGCTCAGAGTGGCTGGGAAGTCTTGGCCTGCGGCCCGAACTGGAACCTGAGATGATAATTACACCGTACTGCCTTTGTCAGGCCGTGTAGCCGAACCAGTACCCTTCTTGATAGGCGTGGTACCCAGTATGCCGGTAAGAACGAAGGAGCTAGAGGAAGGAAATGCGATGCTCCTTTGGCTTGATGTGCTGCCCTGCTTAAGAGCAAAGCTTTTGCAGAATGGAGAGCAGCAGGAAACTCTGCCTTTCAGCCCCAATTTCTTTTGTTCTTTTTAAAAAGTCTCGTGAACAATAATCCACCGCCATTATAAAGCGGTACAAATTATAAGAGGACTTATATAAGAGAAATAAGTATGGTACGGTTTGGGACCGAACACCCTGATCCAGAACAATTTAATCAAACGTATGTTTCCACTGCCAACAAAATACCAGCGTATACTTGATTCAAAATAAATAGGCGTGGTGTATGCCGGAAAGTGCTCAGTCAAAATCGACAATAAAGCGATATGACCAGTAATAAGCACAACTCTGCCTTTTTAATCTTTTGATTTAATTAAAATAGATTTTAATGACAATAATACCCCGAATGCCTGTTAAACATAAAGTAATTAAGTACAAATTCATAAGAGGCTTATATAAGAGGAAATAAAGACAAAAGAACAATTTAATCAAACGTATGCTCGAGGCATCAGCAAATTTTTGTGCTCAGTCAAAACAGATGTGAACAACTAAGCTACGAAATTGTCTCACCTAAATTTTTAAAACTACATTTCAACGATATGTATCTCTGGAAATGCTAATGCTTACAATCAGAGCATACACTAATTGAGAAAGGCCTGAAAACTTTCATGCCCATCAGCAAAGTAAATTCAGGAATTTCTGCAATGAGTTTAGCTTTCTTTATAAATATACAGCAGATTTGAGTATTAAACAACTAACTACATTCTCACCTGAAAAACTCTTAAAACTACATTTCATGACACAATAACAGTAATATTTTGAAATTTGGGTTTTTGGGCAATGATGTTTCACAAGTCCACAAGAACGCATATTGAGAAAGGGCTTATTGTCTGTGTGAAAATATAAAAGAAGTTTTATGCCCTTGTATCACGCACAAGTGACGATTCTAGTCAACCAATCAACGTTCTGCAGTGAGTTTAGCTCCACCCTTTTGGTACCTTTTCCTGTGCTAGGTACCCCAACGGAACGGTACCAAAAAGTGGTACGGTACGGTTTGCTATTTTGGTAACATTCACAACTTCTGTGGGCTCAGAAGCAGCTGGCATTAATTGCATACCCTGTGAACCGTACCGCTTCAGCGTGGAGCCTTTAAGGAGACCCTCCTTGAGCCATTTTCCCGCTTGTTACATTCTCTTGTAGATGTTTAATAATGGAGCACTGAAGAAGTCTGTGAAGCTCTTAAAAGAAGATGGCCGCCTGGCATTCTCCATAGCTTAGCGTGAGAGGAGACCCTCCTTTTTTCTATTTAAAGCATCTTCTGTAGGGCTGTTCACGTTTCAAAAGTCATGAAAAGCTTTATGAAGTATCTTAAAAAAGATGGCCGCCCCATCTTCCCCTTCCTTTTTTCTATTTAAAGCATCTTCTGTAGGGCTGCACGATTAATCAAAATAGTGAAAGACTGAAAACCGCATCTTGACTTCTGTTGCCAAAATAAAGATTTTAACATTTGAAAATAAAGAAATTTAGATTTTACCACTGTAATTTACTGTTGTATTGTAACAGAAAAAATATTTATTGTTATTACTGCAGTGTAGTATATTGTAATTTATTTTACAGTACTATTGTTATTATTTTATTTAATGCTGTAATGCTGCACAATTAATTGAAATAAAACTGAAACTTGCTGTTTGACCAGCTGCTGTCAACAAAAGAGAACTGCTTTGACCAAGGGCTCCTTCAACAAAAGAGAAGGCTTGCTAAGTCGGTGTTGCGGTAGGCTTACCGGTACCGGTGTTAAGCTGCAACATCGATTACGTCACTTTCCCACCGCAGCATGTTTTGATTTTTTTTTATTGTAAAAAAAATATTTATATTTAGTTCAGTTAGAGAACAGACACTACAATTAAAAACTGAACGTGGCTGCTCACTGCAGCATGCTGAATGACAGCATCATGTTGCGCATCACAGATAATATTTCATTATCACGTGAAGAGAGTGAGTCGAGCTCTCTGAAAGGACGAGGTGAGACAGACAAGACGATGGTGGAAGATTTAAGTTTCGAACCGAAATACAAAAGCGCCTGTTTCACAGTGTTTTGGTTTTTTAAAAGCCTGTTGACTTTTGCCATTTATCTAAGGTGATTTTGGACGTTTTAAACATTTGTTTCTTCTTTATAGGGCTCCACACTGTTTGCTGATTTATTTATTTTACATCAAGCTTTGTGCCGTGCCTCCAAGCTTTCTTATTCGTTTTGCTAATAAACATTCTACATTTCTTATTTACTTGGTTCCACAGTGAGAAATTGCAATAGTAAATCTTGTTTTAAATTTAATTCAAATCAGGGTTTTAATGTAACTAGACAACAGTTTTATTCAGAGGTGTGTCTAACTGATTTATTTAAAAATATATCTCCTGAATGTATTTTAGAATTGTTGTCTAGTGTACATCTGATTTTTTTTTATAACCTTTTGTTAATTGTATACCTTGTATAGTTTCTTCAGAGATTGCCATGAAAATAGCCTTGATGCTGGCATGGCGTTAAAAAGTGAATAAATAATTTAAATCAGAATCAGAATGAGCATTTTGTCAGGTATGTTTACACATACGAGGAATTTGTTTTAGTGACAGAAGCTCTACAGTGCAACAGAACAAGTGACAAGACAAAATACTGATAATAAAAAGAATAATATACAAATAGACAGTAAGTCTATTTTGTAATTCAGTTCGTACGTCGTTTTCTTTTTGTAAGTCAGTAACATTAGTAATTTATAAGTCCGTAACAATATTCTAACCACATTGATCGTTATTTTTGTTAAATATTGTGATTAGTTTTCTTCCCTAATTCATGCAGCGCTACTCTGGTGTTTCCCCTTTTTTAGGAATTTGCAGGAAGTAAACAGCAGATGTCAAAGTGGAATAGATGACAGAAGGGTGCGACTTTGTTTTTGCCTCTAATCAGAGAGGAACAAAGTTGATTTCCTTTTTATAACCGATGTACCAGAGGAAACTGGCCAAAACCACCCTTACTATGATGAATAAATTCTCCGACTACTCCAGGTTGGGGACAAGTCCATGTTGTCAGCATTACGGACAATCAGATTTTTCAAGTGTGCAAAAAAATTACAAGCGCTTTTGGCATGGTGAATATTACAGGCACTGTATGAAAAGAGACGCAGTGAGCCTTTGTTAGAGACAGAGCTGTCTATTAAAATGCAAAACAGGCTTGAATGCTGACCTGCTGTGAAGCGCCTAAAAATGCAGATATTGCCATTCAGTTGATGGAGCTCGTACTGTTCATTTTTTCTTTTATGAATGATAAATGTAGATAAGCAGTCAAGGTAATGGAGAAGCGTCCTGGTCACATTTCAGCTGGGATAGCATTAGGTAACAGCAGATTGGTTGCAGCTGTCAAGCTTTCCACTGAATGTGCACAGTCACTATCAAGATGGTCATTTCAGCTTTAGTGCCTTCTAATGAAAGGAAGAATTGGCTGAGAATTAAATTAGGTAGTACACCAAATGCAATCACGTCGACGGCCGAAGCTTTTCGAGTTCCCGATCCTGTCGAGAGTATTTTCTTTTCGGTAGACAACCTTGTGTGATATCTGATGGCAGACAGACAGGTACGTGTCTTATCTAAATGTTCTCTGTCTCTCATTCTGCAGGAATCGACTATAAGACCACCACGATCCTGTTGGATGGGCGGAGAGTGAAACTAGAGCTTTGGTAAGTGCATCACAACTCCTGTTTTGTTGTTCTCCTTAAGATAGAACAGTGCCTCACATGCTTAAAGCACGAATCCGTCAGTAATAAGCGTGACTGGTGTAACAATTTTTTTGCGAGGCGATCCACGCCACAGTCGGCATTCCTCAGCACTAGTTCTTTGGCATCGGTTTGGTGTGTCCCTACCCTTGAGTTGTGGTATAATAAGGCTTAATTCCACAGACAGCAGGCTTTCCTTCTCATTGCAATGAAAATGAACACCGAGACAGACGGAAACATGATTTGCGAAATAAGTAATCCGTTTCCATGTTTACCAACTTTACGGATATTAGTGTTTGTTTATTTCCCAATCATCAGGAAATATGAGATAGGAAAATCATACGTTTTAGAGTTATTAATTATATTTAATTTTATATAATTATACAATTATATATTTCTCCATTTTTACAGTGGCTGTAATAGCTTATCATAACATATTTATATAAACATAATTAAGACATCACTTTCAGGTTAAGCAAAATATAATGAATACATTGGCTAATATAGTGCATATATTAAGCAAAATGCTCTTCTCTAGATTTCTCTCAAACTGACGAGCTATTAACGTAAATAGGTAAATGTGACACATTGTTTACAACTGGTTTATTGACCTCTTTTCCACTGTTGAAACACTGATTACATGGGACATGAAACATATTAATAAGTTGAACTGTTTCTTTTAACATACTTTCCTATGTATCTATATTTGAATATATTCATATGTATTTCGTGCTATAAGTAGTAGGAAAAAGGGAAGGGCTGGTCGCGTTCTGGCTGGTCGCGAATGCACAATATGGCGTAATCCCTTCATCAAATCTGTTTTCGCTGCGTGTTTCAAAGCGAAGTGCACACATTGTTGAGGCAATCAGCTTGTGATCCGGTCTTTTCCGCGTCTCAGAACGGCTCAGTTCACAGTGAATGAATGCAGTGAACTCGTTTATTGCACGTGCTGTGAGTTTAGCGTGCGTTTGGGAACGCAACAGCCACCAGTTAGGCTTTATTTTCATGGCATTTCACTTGGTTAAAGGCCAAAGTGTACTTCACTTTGTACGCGTACGCGAGGGACAGCGTACAGTGCGCATGACATGAATTTAGTCTTTACAGTGAGATGCATTTTTGCAAGCATGTTTTCACTGAAGCTGGAGTTTTCCTTCAAAATAAAACCTCTAATGCAGTTTACGTCAAAATAAAAGCTTAAAAATGGCTGACAGCTAGCGGTTTAAATGCAGTCCAAATTCAAATTGTCTATTTCAAGTGCAGAAATTAGGAAATAATTATTATAATTCCCATATTGTATTGTAAAGCAAAAATAATATACCTGTGAAATATTAATTTTCATTTATTTTGCAGTGCAACTGTTTTACAATATATGGCTATTACTGTCATTCTTCTTGCTATTATTATTATTATTAAATTCTAATTTGTTGGGCTTCCTAAAACACCAGTGTGAATGTAATTTAGACTGAGACAGTATATCACAAATAAAAGAGGTTTGAGTCCCCTTCAAAGTTCAGGTTCAGGTCAATTCACTGACTAGTTTTCTTAGTTAAGAACATGGGTTGGAGCTCTTACTTTTGAACTCTCAAAGTGCATTAGATGGAATCATTTAACTTTAAAATGTACAAAAAAAAAAAAAATATAATTCTTTAATTTTTTTTATATATCGCAATAAACGTCATATCGTGGACTTCATTTTGCGATATTATCGTATCGTATTTGATATTGTTACACACATTTTATGTATGTATAAATGTACATTAAATACATAATTGCAAGAGCTCTTAAATCATCAAGTAAACATTCTATTATTTGAAGGAGGAAAATAAATCTCGAGCCCACTTTTATACATCCATGGAGTTATACATCCATAAAAGCATTTAGCCACTTCCCCAGAGAGAAAGAAAAGTTTCCTAATTAGGGAGGCATTGAGTATAAGACAGCAGAATTACACATTATGAAGACAAACAACAAGCTCATTAGCGTTAACACACATTGTGGTAAGTGCCTGAGGAGCAATTCTCAAACCCTTGAGGAAATTCCCATGGTCCGCTGTAATGTGCTGGGCTGTATATAATGTAATGTTTTATAGTAATTGGGCTTCTTAGTGCATATTCTTTATAGAGCCACTCCACAGGGCTTTAATATCCACCTACATCTATCTTTGCTAATGCACGTTCCAGAGATCCCAGGTATATCTGATGAGCTCTCTGGTGTGAATGTGGAAGTGCAGCACTAAACCGCTTTCCCAAACTTCAAAAATGCAGCTGCCATTTGGACTTTTTTATGCAGATTTATTTAACACTTTCCACCCCATTACAGCCAGCTTAACTGTGTGAGAAAGTGTTCACTGATAGAGAGTGTAGGCAGCTGGAAAGGTTATTTGGGTGCGGACATGCCACAGTGGAAAACTCGTTTTTCTAGCCTGTGACGCCAACACAAGTGCCTGAGTCATCTTGTATTTGGGTTAACTCTAAGCACAGCGTCCAAAACAGTGTCGATTTCAAACACATGGCTTTGTTTCAAAATATAGTGAGCCGCCTATCTATTTACTGCCTGCATAGGCTGCTGCCTTTTAAGGGAGCATTGTAACTGAAATAGAACCTCTTAAGCGACCGATTTGGAACGCTTTTCATAGGCAGAAACTCTCAGTGCTACATATATAGTGCTGAAGCATGGTGCATTAGTTTGATGTTAGCTTGTTATTAAGTTAATGCAATGCTCTTAAAGGCATAGGAAATGGATAGCACACAAATAATGTGTTTTTATTATATTATATATTTTTATATATATTTATCTGCCATATTGGCATGAAGAGTTTGTCACGGTGCATTCTCTTATTGCCTTCTTTGCTAAGGAATTAATTGTGGCCAAAAGAAAACCTTTTGGAACAGCTTTCACATTATAAATGCATTTATGATGCCATAACATGCTATGAAAGAAGCTCACAGGTGTTTTGAAACAAAGCTCATGTGTCAAGCTTAACTGATGTAGTATTTACCGGCTGTTTGCTCTGTGATTTTGTCCTGACTTGTCTTTGTTTGCTTCCAGGGACACTTCGGGACAAGGCAGGTTCTGCACCATTTTCAGGTCGTACTCCAGGGGAGCGCAGGTAAAAGCACTTTTAGTGTTCGAGTTTCACCGTTTGTTCTTGCTCGGAGGATTGACGTTGTACTAAGTGCTTTGCAGAAGGCAAAAATTGACAAATATGACATACTGTGACATAACCTACAAGGATACACCAAAATGTTTATGGTAAAATGTTATTTGGTTCAAAAGTCTGAGTCCCAACTAGAAAAAAAATCACTAGTGGTCTTGGAGTGTGTTGAAATTGTTTTGCGGAGTGCAGTTCATGTCCTGTAAGTGCTGTTAACGTCCCACTTCACTGCATGAACAGGATACCGGCTAACAATACATGTTTGTTTGTCCTCTACAGGGGATCCTGTTGGTGTATGACATCACCAACCGCTGGTCGTTTGATGGGATAGACCGCTGGATCAGGGAGATTGATGAGGTAAAATTAAGCTGCTCCTTATGATAACAGGAAGTGTGATCAGTAATATACCCTAGTCCTATGGGCTATAAGATTGAGACTGATAGATAGATGTCCCTGCTTTACTGCATGTATGTGTATATTATGCACATTTGTGTATTCATCAAAGAATATTGTTCAGTATTACAGCAAGTTGAACCCAGACTCATAGCATACAGTGTCACTGTGACTTTCCTTTCCTCCCACTGCTCCCTGTTGCTGTGTTTAATATCCAGAGAGGATGTCCTCTCTTACTACAGCCCCCTTCCTTTTAGGCTACTCTGTTACAGTTCCTTCCTTGTTTGAGAATTGTATGCTCTTGTGTATATTTAAGTGGATATGTGTGGATATCTGTGCTTAGCGAGTGTGTGTTTGTTGCTTTGCTGTAGATTTCTTCACACAAAGAGCTGCAGAAAGCACAAACCGCACATATGATGGAAAGAGGGAGCGTGTTGTGTTAGTTGGCAGCAGAGACTTAAACTTGAGGACTTTTGACCCACTTTGGTAAATATTAGAATACTTGAGGCTCTGCTTTGACTGTGCCACATTTACTTGAGTCAGACTTAAGCTGATGATTCACAGTGAGTCATTTCATTACAGAATGAGCTTTGACCTTGCTGAGCTTCAGAAGGGTGCATGGTGCAGTGCTTTGCTCAGTAAGCTTCAAATTAGTATAGGGAGGAAACGTGTAAGGTCTCTTGCAGTCAGTTAATAAAGATTTTGTAATCTAAGGTTGAGTCATTTTAGGTTTATACTTATCGTCACAAAATATTTACACTACCGTTCAGAAGTTTGAGGTTGGAAAGATTTTTTATGTTTTTGAAAGTTTCTTATGTTCACCAAGGCTGCATTTGTTTGATCAGAAATACAGAAAATATAGTTTTTTTTGGTGAAATTATTACATTTTAAAATAGTTGTTGTTTACTATTTTAACATGTAATTTATTCCTGTGATGGTAAAGCTACTCAAAAAAAAGCTCTTCAGTGTCACATGATCTGTCAGACGTCATTCTAATACACTGATTTGCTGCTCAAGAAGCATATTATTATCAATCAGGGCTTGACATTAACTTTTTTTGCTCACTGGCCACTGTGGCTAGTTGTTTTCCAAATTTACTAGCCACTCAGCATTTTCACTAGCCACAATTTTGTTGTTAGGAAATTACATTTTATATGACTTAATACTGCATGCAAAAATGTATTTAAATTGATTTCCAGGTTAATTTTTTATCTATTTATAGGGCATTTTTCCCTAACCGTAGTAAATGCATGCATCGTCATTCATATCAAATTCTTACATTTTTATTAATAATTTCACTTAATATAATAAGATAATATAGGGCTGTTACCAATCATATGAAATCAGTATCTACAAAATCGATCTTTCCACCCCAAAAGAAACAGAAGTGACTGGAGCACATTCAGATGTATTTACACAGACCGATCAATGTAGCTGAAATATAGCACAAATGCATTTACACTGCATGCAAAATTATAACAGCATAAGTAATGTTGAGCTCTGTGTTTTAAAATATATTTTTTTATATACAAATATGAAATGTTGGGAAAAATGCAAAGATAGGCTACTATGAAAGTAAACCGCCAGTAGGTGGCGTTATATTAATTGATGAGTCATTGAAGAATGCCTTCAGAGATTCATTTAGACAGCTGATTCATTCAAGAATGAAGCAAGTGCTTTCCTTATGAATGGACCACCGAATCATTGACTCAAATGATTCAAAGTTCAAAAACGCGAATCATTCATTAATTCAATTCAAGATTATTTGTATAGCGCTTTTTACGATACAATCGTTGCAAAGCAACTTCACAGGGAATTAAGTTTCTAAAATAGATTTATATTGTAGAAACTCAATATAATTAACTTATGGCAAAATTTGGTTAATTCAGTATAATCGCTGATGGTTGGCTTCCTCTGAGGGGTTGTCATCATCTCTTCTCAGGTGTTCGGTCATCTCAGATCATTTAAGGGTTGGATCCAGACTGAAGCTTGTGTAATTCCTAGTTACCACGGGATGTTAATCCAGAGAAACACATAAAGACAATTAGCGTAGCTGTTGTTCCATCCAGGAACAACCCTGGATGAAATTATCTGTTCAATCCAAGCTAAAGCATAATAATGTGCGTTTGATCAGATATACCTGCAGTACAAGATTGTGAGATGCATTATATGAATGCTTGGCTAAAGAGATGTGTCTTTAATCTAGATTTAAACAGAGAGAGTGTGTCTGAACCCCGAACGTTATCAGGAAGGCTATTCCAGAGTTTGGGAGCCAAATATGAAAAAGTTCTACCTCCTTTAGTGGACTTTGCTATCCTAGGTACTACCAAGAGTCCAGAGTTTTGCGACCTTAGGGAGCGGGTTGGATTGTAGCGTGATAGAAGATTAGTTAAGTACGCAGGAGCTAAATCATTTAGGGCCTTATTGGCAAGTAATAATATTGTGTATTTATTATTTAGTTTTTTTGTCACTTGCGGCTGCTCAGTATAGCTCCTAGAGATGGGTGAGTGCTCTTTTCTCTGTGGACTTGAGAAAGGCACAGATATGACAGGCCTCATGGAATAAATAAATGAGACAGGCAAGCTGTGACACTGTTTGAGATTCACTCAGCCTGACAGGACTGTGTATATCCCTCATTCTCATCTCTCCGGTCCTCCCATCCCCCTTTTGTAACCCACTTTCTTGTCTCTTTGCCTATCCTCAGCACGCACCTGGTGTACCCCGTATTCTTGTGGGCAACCGGCTGCACCTGGCATTCAAGCGACAGGTCCCCACAGAACAGGCACGGGCGTACGCAGAAAAGAACGGCATGACGTTTTTCGAAGTGAGCCCTCTCTGCAACTTCAACGTCATCGAGTCGTTTACAGAGCTGTCGCGCATCGTGCTGATGAGGCATGGCATGGAGAAGTTCTGGAGGCCCAACAGAGGTGAGTCTTCCCCAAGCATGTGTTCTTTAATAGACCGAAGAGACACCAACATCTCTTCACTTTGAAATCAATAAAAAAAGTGTCGAAAAGGTCCATTCTTTCTGCTATTTTAGATCGTTATCCCACAAATACAGTGGAAATCTTTGGTTTCTGGCAGAAACCAGACTGGCACGATCAGCATAGCTTTCCATTAGCATAGAAAACCACACTGTATGTCGTCCAGAGCCGTTTAGAGGCAGAAGGCTTTCAGTGAAGCACTTCTTTCTCTGTCTGTTTCCACTATTATGTGGGATTTTCCCATGAGACCTCACAGTGCCTCAGATGAGCTGTTTAGCAGAAGCAGCGTCCTGCAGTTCTGAGAACGGGAAGCGCTTTCAACACGCCTTTCAAAATGGCAGATTTACACTCTTTATTGCTCTCCTATTCTATTCTATTCTATTATTGTTGAAGGCTTGCTAACAGCACCATGTCGTTTTTTTGCTAAACATTCCAAACGTCGTTCCCAGAGGTTTTTCCTTGAAGATCATTCTAACACAGTTAACCAATATTCCCATGTCAGGCTTCCCATGTGAATCTCATTTGCATTTGACTCCATCTGAACAGAAATGCAGGCAGCATATTAACATCTGCTGAGGGAATGTTGAATAATTTAAAACATTCTCATTACTTTTGTAAAGAGAATATAAAACGATCTCAGCATGCAGATGCACGGACGCAGCTGCTGTTGAATCCCTGGACCATCACATGCTTATTTCTATAGGTTTTATGGTTTGATTATGTAACCGTTCAGGTTTGTTCTGATCGCCTTTGTCTTGTAACTCAAGTGTGTGTTTTGTCTTTGTTTCGTTGCAGTTTTCAGTCTGCAGGACTTGTGCTGCCGTGCCATTGTGTCCTGCACCCCTGTGCACCTAATTGATAAGCTGCCGCTTCCTGTGGCCATCAAAAGCCATCTGAAGTCATTCTCAATGGCGAACGGCATGAACGCCGTCATGATGCACGGACGGTCCTACTCACTAGCCAACGCCGCCGGAGGCAGCAAAGGCAACAGCCTTAAACGCTCGAAATCCATCCGGCCGCCTCAGAGTCCACCCCAGAACTGCACCAGGAACAACTGTAAGATCTCCTAGCCTCCGGGCACAGGGGCGGGGCCACCTCCCTCCCTTCCCTTACATAACACTCAGGTGCACACGGACAAACACACAAGGAAATGGACATGGGGCTGGGCCGATGACGCGACAGAGGTGTGGCGCCTCCCGGTGTGTGGAGAGCAGTATGTGAACAAACACTTCCTGCTGCTACAGATGGCTACATTTCTCCCCTCACATTGCTGCAGTACAGTTGAGTCCTCACTCACAGGTCGTGAATAAAAACAAACCCTTCGTCAGACTCTGATTTTGTTGCAGTGACCACCGACAGCATGTTTCCTATTGCGCTAGCGCCCTCTGCTGGAGAGTTCATGCAGCTCTAACCCTGCGTTGGCTGGGAGGCCTCGTTTTGAAGTAGTTTTATGGGCTTATAATACGCTTTGGTTGTGTTTTCATTTGCTCATACTCATTATCCTCACTGCTCTGCATATGGTGTTCCTCTTTTTTGCTCTTTGCAGCGGTCTGTTCTCCCTGCAAAAACTGAAGTACCTCGGTCACATGGTCTTGCATGCTTGGCAACAATGAGAGAGGGCTGATGCAAAATGACATGTAGTGCTTACGTATGAACTGGTGTATTAAAAATGTGATTTGCACTGCAAATTGGTGGTCTCTGAATTTGCTGGTCGTTTGCACAGTGACTGTGGGGTTGAATGTGGACTGTGGGACCACTCGGCTGAGAGCGATGGCACAAGTATTTCCAGGCACCTTCTGTTCACAATATTTCCTCGCTGAAGATCCAGAAATGGTGTTGTTGAGTCAGAACTATCTTCTCCTTAAACGCGGATTACAGGACATTTCTCCTCAGGGGGACAGTATTGGCAAAGGGTTTTTTGTCTTTGTTTACTCTCAGCTTCTCCTTGCTTTCTCTGATTTGCTTTTTCCTGCATGTCTTGTGAGATTATTTGTCATATTTGCAATAGTTTTAAGCTTATACTGTAATTACCTCTCTTCTCATGTCCAGAATTCGATACCACAACTGCCTTGCAGCCCGATTTTCTCACTCAAACCCACACATTTCAATACTTTCCCATTATACTTTCCGTGCAGTTACAAGTTTTCACCCTTTTCCGGCTAAAATGCGCGATGATTTCAAAGTCCACGTGTTCTACCAGTTTTCAGTGTTGTAGCATGAGTTCAAAAGTCAGGTTTTAGCTCGAATCACTTTTAATCTGCATATACAGCATGGTTTCTCTATAGATGTATGTCAGAATGAAGGATAATAAACCCATTCAAGCTTGCTTCTAAATATCAAGCACAAACAAAACAAGTGGAATCTACAGCACTTCCCTTCGCTTCTCCCAACGCATTTCTTCCAGGTCTGATGATGGATGCTTTTCATTTCATCAAACCTCCCAACAGTCTTTTCCCCCTCTCTCCTCCACCCCCTTCATCTCAGGGATGAGCCCTGGTCTCCAGCGGCAGACCTGCCCAATGAAGCCTGCCTATACCAGGCTGAGCGACGGCTGCCAGCAGGGGGCCTTTAAACTTCCCCAGAGGGCTGTGAGCTCTCTGTGTTTGACCTATAAGCTATGTTGCAGTCGTTATAGCTGATAGAATGATCCTGGCACATGTTGGCTATGTGTTTAGGAGCAGTTGTGCGTATTGGTGTCCATCTGTTGGGTGACGTAAATACTAAAGGGTCCACAGAAGGTGTTATTGCCCCCCTCTTAATATTTGAATCCCAAAAGGTTGTGGTAATAGAAATACTACAAAGTGTTGTTTTATTCCTTTTTGGGCACCTGTAGGTATTAGTTTAACCCTCTCGCCTGAGAGCAATGGTTGTTCTTCTGTTATATGCACATCATATAGTGCAAAGGAATTCTGTGACTTAGTTAGAAGGTTCCATTTCAACTTTTTTTGTATTGTAAAATGTTTTTTCTCTTTGTAACTGAAGCCTCTGATTATATTTAAAAAAACACGCTCATGGTTTTTAAGTCGGGCGTTTTGATGGGACCCTCCTGGTGTTGCCAAAGGGGTGGTTTCTTTAGTTCTGTTTGAACGGGATAAAGGGAAATGTGATTTGGTGGAGCAGTAGGAACACAATTGTAAACACTATTTTCTTTTGGTTGAAGCTGAAAGCTGCTGAATAACTTGCGTAATTATCAGACGTTATTGCAACAACAACGAAAAACAATTTTTTTTAAATTATTGATTGTACAGTTCTTAGTGTATGAAAAGCAATGACTTTTTCACAATAAAATTGATAATGTTATCAGTAAAACAAAGCTTTGAGGTTCTTTGCATCCAACATGCTCTTCACAGATGACACTTATGGTATTTACATATTAAAATATTTATTTGTTGATATTTACACTGATATAGAACAAGCTATGAATAAATTATTAGGATGTATCAGAATGTGTTGAGGAAAAAAAATTACTATAGGTAAATATTAGGTTTTCACATAGTACAGTGTTTTTCCTACTTGGAAATGATGGAGCATTGCACAATTTATTTGTTCTCTTGTTTTAGTCATAGCCATTATTTAACAAAATAAAAATGGATGAAAGTTAAACGGTATTATATGGCCATGATTTACCTAAAATAAGGGAACAAATGAATACAGTGTGATATTGACTTAACTAAAACAAGGGATTGAATTAATAAAACACGGCCACAAATAAATCTTGGGAACACGTTCTTAATTTGTGCCCACACTATCTAATTTATTTCACACATACCATATGTGAGACTCCATTGAAAACCCAGTGTCACTACTAAACAAGCACAAAATGCAATTCCTATGGCATTCCTGCTAATATTTCCAAATCATTCCTCTTTCCATTCAGTAGAGAGATGATAGTTGGAATTTCTAAATAAGTTACAGATTAATGCAATATTTACAACAACAAAAAAGGCATGTACAGTCAAAAAATAATTAAAGCATATTTGCATATTTCACATATCCAAGGGCAGTGTATTCATCCAGTTTGTGTTGAAATGTGGTGTCTGGTCAAAGTCCTACATGACAGAAATTAAGAAAACAATGTTTAAAAATGCTTTCAAATGAGAAAAATGACTTTACAGTAACTTAAACAGAACTGATCAAATCCATAAGATCGATTTCAGCTTTACTCAATATGTGATCTATAAATAAATGCTGTAGATACTTTTTCTGCTTTTACAGGCTATCAAAACAGGTGAGATACATAAATCTAGCTTCCTGTCTGTGGTCGTGGTGTTTGAAGGCACAGCCCATGGCTATAATCTTCATTAGGTAGGTGCCCTATCTTTCTCTTTCTGTTGAGTACAGCATTTTACTAATGACTAGATGCAAGGAGGAAGTAGATCAGACCGAAGACATGAGAACAAGCACCTGAGGTCTGTAGGATGCCATTTCCCTTCTCTCCTTCTGTAGATTTTGCAGTTTATTCAAGAGAAATGCTTTGTCTTTTCCTTGCTGAGAGTCAGATGGAAGAAGAATGGAGTCAGTAAGGTCAAATCTATTATCCATATATAGTAGTTTTTGATGACACTGAAGTGCGGTGGATGCTACAGTGAGGTTCGTATGATCTCAGGACTCACATTCACAATCTGCTCTCGCAGAGTCTCGATGAGCTCTTTCCGTCCCTGAGTGATTTGCCAGAGCAAATAAGTGATGACTCTGAAAGAAGAGAGAGAGGAATGAGAATAGATCAGAAAGTCTCAGATCTGCCCAGGGGAAAAAAAAGGTTCCTTGAATATTTGGCTGTAAAAATGGATGTTTCCAAAAATAGTTGAATAGTTCACAAAACATCCGGCTTGTGGACTTACAGGACGATGAGGCTAATCAGGTAGTAGAAGAGTTCACTTCTCAGTATGTTTTCAAATATCCACCTGACCCAGTGATATTCAGGAAAAGAATCAGTCCAACTGAAAATGGTGTGGAAGGGGGTGTCGAGACCCTGGAAGGGCCCACACTCATCTGAGGGCTTCAGACTGCAAGACAAGCAGAAAAAACTAACATACAGGGGTCTTGTTCACACAATGCATTTTTTGACCCACTGCACTACTATTGAATGGTTTTCTATGTAAACAGTGCACTAGACCAGTGGTTCTCAATGTTTTAATGGCAGGGTCCCCCATTGTTCATAACCATTTTCAAAGGCCCCGTGACCAAATGTTCATGATTTACTGGATAGGGATTTAAAAACTTTTTTGGACTCTCATTATAGATTTGGTAGCTTGGCATAACTACAAAAATGTATATTATTTCAATTTAATTGTATAATTTTATTATATCGTGTTATATCATTTTTAAAATGAATTTTAATTGATTCAATTCATTTACATATCTTTTCTAGGTTCAGAATTCACACTTTAAGACTAGTCTTCATCGATATTTCGATGCTTATTTTAATGCTCGGTTTGTCTTATTTCAATTTTTTTTTAAATAACCTTGAAGTGCCCTTGGTTAAAGAGCAATTCATCTAAACGGATGTCTTTGACCGTTACACACCTCCCACCACTTTTTTGGAGTCTCACGCACAAGTGTCTTTCCTAAAACCCAGTATCAATGTTAAAAGATGTTCAGCTTTAAAAAAAACAATATCTTAAGACCCTTCATTTTTTTCCATTCCTCTGTGCTGCGTCTCACATTTTTTTAAAGCAAGAATGCAAACGGCCTTGTTTACACAATGCAGCCTATGATTTAAAACACAAGGTGCAGTGGAACTGTCTTGAGACCTGTAACTTGACACAGTTACCTATTTTATTCTTTCCACGAACATAACAATAAAAACAACTAAATTAATAAATTTGACATGGTATTTAAAAAATATGG
This sequence comes from Ptychobarbus kaznakovi, assembly GCA_027422405.1. Taxonomy (NCBI): domain Eukaryota; kingdom Metazoa; phylum Chordata; class Actinopteri; order Cypriniformes; family Cyprinidae; genus Ptychobarbus; species Ptychobarbus kaznakovi. The sequence goes on along the minus strand of CM049807.1, from coordinate 5,243,453 downwards.
CACTTGTGGAAAAAAGTGTCCATTGAGTGCATGTTTACATAGACAAATGATTAAAAAAAGCAGGACAGTGGAATGCAAAAACACTTTGCATTTATTATATTAACTGGTGCCGCTCTCCAGTCTGTCATCTGAAAAGCAGCGTATTAAGAGTTCAAATTGAGTGTTCACAAAATGTAGCACTGTAGACATGTAACTTGGTAAGAAAACCATTGATGGACCAAAACTGAAAATATAAAATGAAGGGGTCACACCTCCACACTGTGAATGCTACCATGGACAATGCTCCCACAAACGAAGGGAAGAAGAGTAGGGCGATGAAGACTGTTTGTATCTGAGCAGCTCTGCCAGTGTGTTTGGGAGGCTGACAGTTCATACTCAGACTGATCTGAAACAGGAACCATAAAACTAACAACATGCAATATAATCTTGACTGCAAGGACAAAGTGATGTTATATAATGGTGCTTACCTTTTTCAAGTAAAAGATGATAAACAGTTTTAGGACTTGCAGTACAGGAAGTAGGGGGGAGAAGTAAATTCCAATCCTGGGCAAACAGGAAGAGAGATAAGAGAGTGCAATCAGCTGGAAGGAATATCAAAGTATAGAGCTGAAGAGATGCAGATATTGACTTACCAAGCCAGAGTCTGGGCATAGATCAGATCAAGTACATTCCTAGCAATGTCAAACTCTGGGACGCCAAGACTCTGGATGCACATGGTTCCGATTACACTGTAGCAATTTTGAAAAAGTGAAATGAAAGTGAATCTATTGATTCTGTGTCATGTGTAATCAGTAATTACTCTTCATATGGAAGAATTGACAGTATGCACATGAATAGAACTGTAATGTAAACCATTTTCTTAGATTTATTTATTTATCGGTTTATAAAAACAGAGTTTATAGTACAAAGTATAAGGCAAATCTATTATTTACAGTGTACACTACCACTGAAAAGTTTGGGGGTCACTGGGTCAGCAAGATTTTTTTTTTTAAATAAATATTTAAAATAGATTTTATTCAGTAAAGATGCATTAAATTGAACAAAGTTAACATTATAGATATTTGAAATTTCACAAAATAATGTATTTTAAATTAACACTGTTTGACCTTTTGTATTTAGAATCCCGAAAAAAGGATGTCTGTTTCCACTTATAATAATAATAATAATAAATGCATCTTGAACAGCAAATCTGCATATTAGAATGATTTCTGAAGGATCATGTGACACTAAAGGCTATAGTAATGATGCTGAAAATGTAGCTTTGCCATCACAGAAATAATATGTACGTAGAGACTTCAAATTTCACCAACCCCAAACTTTTGGAATAGGTAGTCTATTTATTATTTGTAAACAACAGTAAAGCTAGAAAATATTTTTAACTGTTGTAGCGTTAGTTTAAGGTTTAAGTTGTCCTAAATGGTTACTTTTAGCAGCTGGCTTTTTCCATCTGTGATCAACTGGTTTTTGCTGACATAATTCAACAGCCAAAATATACTAGACTTGCTGTGTTTGACTCACTTGCGTAGGAACTCCCCAAAGAAAATGCCAAGCAGACCGAATATGAAGTCAATTATCAGCAGTCGATACACGCTCTGCCCCACAAAGGACTCCCAACACTTGAATAAAAAGAGTTCAATCGAGTAAAGAGACACATAATCATGCTTTGCTAGTAACCCATAATAAAATGAACTCTTAGTGCACCTACTGAGATTTTTTTGGGAACAAAATCCAGCCAGTAAAAGCAAAGGATTCCAAGAATGGACATCTTCAAAATAACATTTCTAGGAACAAGAGAGACAATAAAGGCAAGGTCACCTGACATTGTTGATGCTTCTGGTAACCGTAACGAAACAATGATCACACCTCACAATGCTGATGTAGATCTTTGCGCGTGGGTTGGGGTAGCTCTCTATTTTGCTGATGAGGGAGTAGAGAAGAGGCACTATCAGGTTGATGAGCGACACAACCACAGGCAGAAGCAGAGTAGATGCCTCGGCCCCTAAATCACTTGGATCGGGATTGATCCTGAAGGCCTGCAGCAAACCATAAGCACGGGAGAATGAAATACAAGCAAAATATATATTTGTGTGATAATATTACACTTTAAATGAACTCACCAGTTCTTGATTTGTCCCCAGGAAGTAGATGCCTGCACTAGATCCTAGGGCAAGTCCTAAAGAGAGTAGCCAGGCCAGAAGGTGGAGAGACAGATGCTTTATTCTGTCAGACAGAGACATTTTGTTTTTCTCCTGTAACCTTTCTGATAAGGACTCCTGGAAGACATGTGCAAAATGAGCCAATGGAAACAGAAAAGGGATGACATCTACAAGAAGATTCGAATGGTATGAACCTTCAGCTGAATAGCGAGATTGTTCTTGTTGTACTGTATGGCTTTTTCATTGACAACACTGAAATCCCAGCTGCACAGGAGATGCCATGCTCCTCCAGAGACGAGTCCTGTCTCGAGCACAAAGTTCTTCTGAAAGGATCTGGACATGCTGAGGAGGAGGAAAAGAAAACCAGAACTTTCTGCATTCTCTTCTGGCATTGAAATGATAGTTGGTGCATCATTCATTGCTTCTATTCATATGGTGACCTTTGAGTCCCAGTATGTAAATATTGAAACATCAACATCCATATTTATAGAGAAATAATCAGCCATTGACTTGAATGTTCAGTATTTCAATATGGCTTTCAAATGAGTGACATACAATAAAGACTTGTAACTCCAAAACTATAGCAAAGAGAGTCAAAAGGTTGGTATCGTTTGAAAGGCAACTTTAATTAAATAAATACAATGTGGACATTCTCATGCTGAGAAACTGCTAATATAACCTACCGGTCTGCTAAATATGTTACCTGTAGATAAGAGACACCCCACACAGCACCAGATATGCAGCTATGGTGAAAAAATAGGCCAACTGCATGTTGTAGGCTGGTTTGGATACGATCACTTCACCATTGTAACCACCATAGAACAAGACCGTCTGGTTGAAATAACCCTGTAGACAGAGAGATTTGCACTCCATAAAACCAGTTTTGTACAATGTTTTTGTTTATAATGAACATTTGACAGTTAGGATGATTCATTTAAATGAATACTCCACGCAAAAAAATTAAAATTGACTAACTCAAAAGCCATCCAAGATGAGTTTGTTTCTGAAGATTTCATCTGGAGAAATTTACATCACTTGCTCACCAATGGATGCTCTGCAGTGAATGGGTGCCGTCGGATTGAGAGAACAAACAGCTGATAAAAAAACATCACAATAATCTACGTGACTCCAGTTCACGAGTTAACATCTTGTGAAGTAAAAGTCCATCAATTAATGTAATGTAAAGTGAAAAGATGCCTGTTTGTAAGAAACAAATCCATCAAGACGTTTTCATATTCAGACATGTTTCCAGCTAAAATTCAAGAAGGCTATTCATAACATTTCTTTCTCCAGTGAAAAAAAGTAATCTTGTCTGAATCATGAGAGAAAGCGAAAAAGTCCCAAACAGTTCTAAACAAATATGTAAGTGAATATTGATGTGAGAGAACAGGGGATGGACTTTTTCACCGGAGAAAGCATTGTGGATTATGGATTGTATATTGGCCAGATGCGACGATTTAAAGTTAAATGCCTTGATGTATTTGTTTCTTAAAAACACAGCTTTTCACTTCATATTACATTAATTATTGGACTGGAGTGTGGATTATTGGATATGGAGGTTTTTATCAGCTGTTTGGACACTCATTCTGACGGCACCCATTCACCTTAGATGATCCATTGGTGAGCAAGTGAGGCAAAGCTTAATTTTTCCAAATCTGTTCTGATAAAGAAACAAATTGATCTATATCTTAGATAGCCTGAGGGTAATTTTCAGCACACATTCTTGGGTGAACCGTTTCCTTGAAGATAAGCTAATGCATTAATTAACATGTTGTTAATATTTTTACAGCATTTAATATAGATTAAGGAAAATCTCTACAGACATACATGCTAATATATTTTTAACTTTAAATCTGTATAAATTAAGATGAAACTATTATGAGCAAGCATGAATTAACAATGAATATTTATTCAATCATTTACCTTAAACACTGTAAATGCTTATTGTTAGTGCGTGCTAATGCACTTGCTAATGTGAACAAATTAAACCTTTTTGTAAAGTGTTAATTAGTATTTTTGGACTCACCACCCCAGTGAGGAGCTCAAGTCCTCTGAACCCCGTGATGTTGCTGATATTGGGCTCGTGCACAATTTGTGGGATTGTGATGAAGCAGAAGTTGATGATGAGGGAGAAGAGGTTGAATTTCAGCAGCCACTTAAGGAACAAGAAGTAGGAGAGGACAGAAGTGCCAAACCTGCTGCCGATCTCCTTCAGAGTTTCCTGCCATATAATCAAATGCTGCCTGGCTGATGCCAAGCTGGCCGAAATCTGCGGAAAGACTGGAAGTGGGGTCTCATTGGACTTGAAATATCATGCAGCACTTTTAGGAACGTAAAACTTAATAATGACAAATCTGTATTTAAAAATTTCATTTTTACCCGAGACACCTGTTGACGACAGTCTGCAGCGAGGATGGTCTTTGAGAGTTTGACAGAGTTCACTCTGTTCCTGTTGAGACGAGTACAATTTCACGTTTAGATAAAAGTTAGCATTGTGGGAAATATTGCATAAAGGTATAATCATAAAAGATGTTAACCTGATTGTTTTCTTCTCATTAAATGGCATAGGTAGTGATCGTGTGGCTTGAAATCTGGCTCTAGCTGACAGGTTAACCAGGTCAGATACCAGTTCAGATGTATCTGGGATCACAGTATCTTCAGTTGAACACCTCTGGTGTGACTTTTCTTGACACTCTAAAATTGTACATTCATTATGGACAAAAGTACTACGCCCCCTTCTTTACTTCCAACTGTGGCAACAAAGATGGAAACATAATTCATGTACTCAAAAATTGTATTTCCACTCTGTTGCAACAGTTTTGAAGTGTATGAAATGACTGTACCCATGTGTCATTGGTGTTTGGTGATGAGTTTTTGGCTCAAGGTCTGCATTTAAAGTCACACCAGAGTGTTCAGCTGGGATTAGGACTTGTCTTTCTGCAGACCAGTCAAGTTCTTCCACACTGACTGAATCATCATTTCTCTTTGATCCTTGTCTTATACACAGAGACACTGTCATGTTAGAATAGAAAAGGGTTCTGTCCAAACTGTTGCTATAAAATTAGAAGCACACAATTCCCTAGAATATCATTATATGCTTAAACATTAAGATTTGTACTCATGGAAATGGCTAAAATAGTCAAACCTGTTCATTAAAAGGGGTGACCCAATACTTTTGGCAATATAGTGTATATATTTTATATTTTTTATAACAACTATTACAACTATTATTTAAAAAAAGAAGACAATAATACATTTATTCAGAAAAGACACATTTAAAAGTGACCGTAAATACATTTATATTATTTTACAAAAGATTCTATTTTAAATACTGTTCTTTCAAACTTTCTATTCATCAAATAATACTGAAAAAAAATTCACAAAAATATTAAGCAGCACAACTGTTGCCAACATTCATAATAACACGAAATGTTTTTATGAACAACAAATCTGCCTATCAGAAGGATTTCTGAAGGATCATGTGACACAGAAGACTTGAGTAATAGCTGCTGAAAATTCAGCTCTCCATCACAGGAATAAATTACATTTTAAAATATATTGTAATAATATATATATAAAAAAAACAACAAAATAAATGCAGCCCTGGCGAGCATTTATAAAAAGTTTTAGACTTTCAAAAACATAAAACCTTACCAAACTTTTAAACGAGTGTGTAAATATATTTACATGTATATATTTAGGAGACACGTTTATTTTACACAAAAGCTATACAGCTTCTGTAAAACATGACTTACTGTTTTCAGTTTCCTGTCGGATGTCGTTCGCAGTAAGTCCCAGGTTTCCCAGAGCAGTGTCATGCTGTGGGTAGACACTCATCCTCCTCATCCTGCTGTTTTGATCATAGATTTGTCTTGACAGAGAAGAAATACATCCCTTTTAAATGTTATGTGTGTGTATATATTCCAGGACTAGTAGACTGCTGGGTTTGCTGACCTCACTGAGGAACAAGGAAGTTGTGGTTTAATTATAGGATACAAGGTACAAGTGGGCTGTATATCATTTTATCTTTGTGTCCTGTTGTCCGGGTGACAGGTTTCACCAACCAATAACAAGCAGGAGGAACTCTGTGGCCAGGTGTTGTATTACATTTAAAAGGCATTCATTAGTTATTCATTAACTGTCTTCCGACTCGTCAGCAGAAATATAATGACGACATATACTGACAGCTTCTGTTGTTGATTTTTGAAAGGACGCGTACAATATCATCCTTGGCAGAAAGTTGTAATTGTTGGGGGAACTATAGAAAAACTTGTCTTGAATGTTGTTAAATGTTTAACATTGGGACTTACAGGGTTGCCAATTCAGGGTTGATTTGTCATCCTTTTGTTTCCTTGTTGGTCATGTAACGATTTGATTGTACGATTTTGATTGTTCTGTGGAAGTGCACAAAGTGTAGCCTAATGCAAATCAAGCCATTGTGTTTAAGATTTAGCAGGTCTCTGTCACATTTGTCTTCGAGATTCATTCCTGTTGTTGATGTTCAACTATAGTGCAGTTGCGGAAAAAATGAATAGCCTATAATTCAGCACTACGTTAATTATCCGTTAAATCAAGATTTTTTTAGGCCAATATATTTAACCGTGGCTATGTCTTATTCTTATATTGTTCTTTTAGGGAGTAAATATTAAAGTAATATTTTTTTTAAGTCACGTGACGTCCAAAATGAAACACAAATATGATAGGCTATTAGCCTTGTTTTCATGTAAATGCAAAACTCTTATGTATATGCTTAAACTGGTTTCTCCTGCGTACCTAAATTCTAAAACTGATGATACAATTAAAAACAAATTAAATGATTAACAAAACACAAACATTCTGTCCCATATAGAGTCGCGATGTAGCCCGCAGAAAGCTTCACTGAACGATGCTTTTTGGAGAAAGCTTTTCTATCCCCCCGAGTTACTGCCTGAATCAAAATCCCCTCCATTTCGGTTATTGTCGAACACCTTTAACAACACCATAAACAATAATAAAACATTTACATTTCCCTCAACGGGTTTTACCTGAGTTACTGTTGCTGCATTAGTTGTCATTCTGAATAATTCTGAATGCCTCATACATTAGTTTGAATGATATTACATATGGAAATTATTTTAAAGTGGTAAAAATAAACGTAGCAGGACTATGATAAAACGTCACGAAAACGTAACAAAAGCATCACCTGTTTTATCAAAACAGGCCAAATGATGTTTTGCTGTTGGTGTGTAGAAGTCTTCAGTGTGTGTGTGATTTTACAAGCACACTTCTGCAGCTGCAGCACACATCAGGCAGCAGGTGGCAGTATTGAAACATTCATCTTTTTTTTCACACAAAAGTTATTTGACAGTCCTCTGCAGCTGCGAAAGCAGACACTTATAAAAGTGAAATAGTTTTATTATTGCTTTAATAAGTTTAAATGTAGGCTAGGCATGTGCAAGAGCTGAATGTGGAAAAACTCAAAGTGTATGAATGCTTTTAGTTGGGGTCACTCCTAATGGCAGTTTTTGACACAGGCAGAGCAATTATACTGTTGAAAATGATAATGGGGTCAAGATTAAAATGTTCACTCTAAATTTCATGAAGATAGCCTGGATAATCTATGCCTTTTCTTCCTTTCAGCCTGTCTGAAAATTGAAAAAAAATAATAAGAGGAGTACTGATAATCGTGGTTAACAGTCTGCCTTGCATAATTCATGAAAATATGTGAAGGCTTCGTTGAGATTGTTTTAAAATAAACCTTGTATATTGTATGTTTAATGACATTATTATCACAGCTCTTTTCTGAATTAATTATCTTTAAAGAACAATGCGCCTTCATTGATTTTGCAATGAGGACTTGAGGCAGACAGATTGGATAGTGTTCATTACTTTTAATGCTTTTTGTTCAAATTAAACATACTCTGAAATCCTATAATGTAACATCAGCTCTGGCTTATGATTCGGAGAATCATGTTATTGTAATTGTAGCATTACTTTTGCCCAGAAAACTCCAATATATTCATTCCATACCCATCTGGCCTTCTGTATCTCTTTCAGGGTGGCTGTGTGTGTATACATGAAGCTGACAGTATCAGTCCAACATGTGATTCGCAGGCTTGAGCAAGGGCCAATTAACTGGTGTGAACCTTTCAGCGGCAAATCCAGGCCCTGCCAGAATCCGGACCGCAGCTGTGGGATGTGTCTGACCTGAGTAACGTGCCTGTCCAAGGGCAAGCCATTCACACCAACACATGACGGCTTTTCACTCTAATAAACGTGCCCTGAAGGATGTGCCACTCGATGTGCCACACAGCATCATGCGCAAGGTGTATAGTATATCCAGGCGGGTAGATCCATGGCACAGGCCAGGGCAAAGCAACAAATCCTGCCGACCCAGAGATTCCCCTCAGCTAACTGTCATGGGGTTTAGTATCAATAGGACTGAATCACGTTGACCCTGCTGCACACAGACATATTTGTAGAAATAGCTGCATGGGTTTGAGCCAATACCACTGTGCTCCTTCAACACGCTTTCAGTCGATCGTTGTGGCAAGGGGTCACGGCCGTGACAAATGTCATTTGCTTCTGGGAGACGGCTGAAATGTGCCAGCGCAGTGACCGTTCGGGGCAGGGGTGACGCTGGGGGCAGACTAAGTGTGCCACTTAGCAACCAGTCACATTTGTTGATGAATACGTAAACAGTGTTAGACAGTGGCAGGGACTGATAAGAATGGGGGGTCGTTATGGTGACAGGATTGGAGGATGAAAACCAAAAAAAAAAAACATCGTCGGATTAATATGAGGCCTCAGTGACTCCTTTATTCTGTCAAAATGATTCATGAAATATTTATGGCAATAATGGGGAGGATTATTCTAGTGCAGTGAAACCCGATCAGAATGGGTAATTGTATCCACTGCCTCTGTGCTGGCTAGCAGAGGGTGCGGCGAGAGAGGAGGGTAGTGCCTCTAAATCTGAACCGAATAGTACTCTGTGTCAGTCAGAATGAAGGAGAGGGAACACACTCTGTCACTGCAATGAGATGCGAGTGCAGGATGAATATCTTGGCATAATTAAATGATGTCGTGTCCTCTTCCTTTGCCTGGGCACTCCACTGATTTGTTGTTTATTGTCCATCGGCTCCCTTATTGGGCACATGATGGGAATCTTTTATGACCCCTGGTTAAAAATATATATGTCAGTACATAGCATTGTTTTTATTGTTGATTTAAACTAAAATTAAATTTGGTAATTGAAGTACAATATAAATATTAGATGAAAAATTGTAAATATTGTCTAAATAGATAAATAAATAAAGCTAAATAGAAATATTTAAAAAAACTAATAAAAATGACAAAAGCACATAAGAAAATTACTGAAACTTACAAAATATAATTCAAATTTGTAATAAATACTATAATAGTAAATTAATACTGATACAAAAGTCAATACTTATGTATCAGTAGTATATATATATATATATATATATATATATATATATACTGCTGTTCAAAAGTTTGCGATCAGTAAGATTTTATAGATGTCTCTTATGCTCATCAAGGCTGCATTTATTTGTAAAAAATACAGACAAAAAAACTAATATTGTGAAATTACTCCACTCCACTACTCCGGTCTTCAGTGTCACATCATCCTTCAGAAATTATTTTAATATGCTGATTTATTAGCAAGGATGGGAACAGTTGTGCTGCTCAATATTTTTTTGGAACCTGTGATACTTTTTTTCTGTATAGTTTGATTAATAAAAAGTTAAAAAGAATAGCATTTATTCATCAATTTATCACATCCTTGTTGAATAAAGGTATTACATTCTTAAAAAAAAATAAAAAAAAAATGAGTGTATATTGTTAAAAAATATTAATATTTTAAATAAATATTGTTTTCAACTTTTTATTCACCAAAGAATATTGAAAAAAGTATTGCAGACCCCCCCCCCCCAAAAAAAAATAAAAAAATAAAATTTAAGCAGCACAACTGTTTCCAACATTGATATTAAATCACTATATTACAATGATTTCTGAAGGATGACTGTACTGGATGACTGAAGGAGTACTGATGCTGAAAATACAGCTTTGTGTCACAGAAATAAATTATATTTTAAAGTATATTAAAATTAAAAAACATAATCACCAGCAGCCATATCACCCTGCAGCCCAAGACTGGTTGCCCACTGAAGCTAAGCAGGGTTGAGCTGGTCAGTACCTGGATGGGAGACCTCCTGGGAAAACTAGGTTGCTGCTGGAAGAGGTGTTAGTGAGGCCAGCAGGGGGTGCTCACCCTGTGGTCTGTGTGGGTCCTAAAACCCCAGTATAGTGATGGGGACACTATAATGTAAAAAATCACCGTCCTTCGGATGAGACGTTAAACCGAGGTCCTGACTCTCTGTGATCATTAAAAATCCCAGGATGTCCTTCGAAAAAGAGTAGGGGTGTAACCCCGGCATCCTGGCCAAATTCGCCCATTCGGCCTCTGACCATCATGGCCTCCTAATCATCCCCGTACACTGATTGGCTTCATCACGGTCTCCTCTCCACCAGTAAGCTGGTGTGTGGTGGGCGTTCTGGCACACTATGGCTGCCGTCGCATCATCCAGGTGGATGCTGCACACACTGGTGGTGGTTGAGGAGATCCCCCCTTCTATCTAAAGTGCTTTGAGTACCCAGAAAAGCGCTATATAAATGTAACAAATTATTATTATTATAAATTGTAATAATATTTCAAAATATTGCTGTTTTTTTCTGTATTTTTGATCAAATAAATTCAGCCTTGATGATTATAAGAAACCTATTTAAAAAACATTAAAATTCTTACTTTTGAACAGCAGTTTTTAGAAATGATAGGGTCTGTAGTATACTTCTGTCATGTTGAGTAAATAGTAAGATTATCACACTTGAGTTTTTCTTTCTTTATTGCAGTATTGTATGTACTCTTTTTCTATGTAAGTTTATTTTTCAGGACTGTAGAGTAGATAGAGTGAATGGGATCTGGACATGACGGAGGCCAAACTTGAACCTGCAACTTCGTAAGTCAACAGCTTTTATGACACAAATGTGTACTACACATTGAGCAATTCCTCCGACACAAAATGATTAGATCTTTGTGGTTAGAGTAATTGAGATGCAGAATCAGCACTAATGTAGCAAGCCATATGTTCAGTTTACATAGCACTTTAATCTTAAATTAAGTCAATCCAACCAAACAATTTTTTAACAAATCATTGGCATACTGTAGATCAAGAAGATAAAGCCCTTTAGCTACACTTATCTACAAACAAAAAAAGTCTCTTTTGCCACTGATGGCCTTTTTAAAATATTCTGATTATATTCAGTGGTGGCCAAAATTGTTAGAACACCTGACAGATCTGAAAATATTGACCTTTTTTGCCTCCAAAACACGATTTCATTTCATAATGTGAAACATGCAGATGGTTGCTCTGAGCACAACAAATATCAGATGAAGTGAGTCATACTGTTTTTATCTACTTTTAACTTATTATTATTTGGTATGTCCACCTTTAGAAGCAATTACAGCAGCACATCTCTCAATATATTTCAACACTAATGCTATCCCATGCTTTCTGCAACTCATGCCAAAGGCTTTCCTTTGAATGTACAATAGATCTGTCCAGTATATTTTCTAATTCGCCCCAAATTTGCTCAATGGGATGTCTGGATTTTGAAGGGGGCCAGTCCAGCATTTTCAATGTTCCAGCAGATTCCTTCCGTTGCAGGTAGTTCGGCAACAGTTCATTTTATTTGTATTGTAAAGGCCAATTCAACAGAAACAACTGAAACCTCTTAAACATGCCAAGTCTTCTAACAATTTGACCACAACTGTACATTTTCACAGCAATCACAAGTATTTCATTATATTATAGTAGATCTTTTACCAGTGACAGGTTATTTTTGAAGGACTCTTAAAAGTGTGAAATGTACTTATTCTTCCCTGTCTGCTGCCTTTAATGTCACATCTCATGACGCTAGTGAATTCTTCAGCCTTGTCTTATATCATTTTCATCCAGAGTGATTAGTCACACAACATATAGAGCAGGGGGTCCAGCTGAGCAGCTGCCATTAGGAGAAATGGAAATGCTAATGGATAACTCTCTTCAGGTAATGTACACCTCCTTGGCATGAACAAAGTGCCAAAGTCACCTCTGAATATCTGATTATTCGTAGCTTCCAGACCATGTAGTCCAACCTTGAGACCCTGATAACAGCATTATGTCCATCACAGTGCTTTAAGGACAGTCCGAAGCAGAGCAGAGGTGATGCTGGGGCGACCAAATCTTTCCTTCAAAAACTCCCAGGTAAACGTGATACAGCGTCTGAAAACTAGTATCAGTTAAGGAGGAGGAATCCAAAATAAGTTCAGTATAGCTTTGTATTTCCCTTCAGCCTATCACCATGAAGGAAGAGCAGATAGCAAGCCTGCCAGAATCTCCCATAGCTTCTGCTGGCCTGTGCTTTAAAGAAAAATGCTTTCCTGTCTCTGCCTTTAAAGGATGAATATTTTACATTTATCAGCGCCGACAAGATTTCAGTGACAATTTATTTGCTCCTCCAACTGAATTTTAAATGCTCGGTGTTTAAAGTTATAAACCTTCTGTCTGAACATGTGGCGAGGTGAGGTACTTATATCTGTGTTCACATTAATTTGCATGATCTGCATTGCAAAACATTAAGTCCATGGCTCAGCATATGGAGTTTTGGACCGCCTTCAAGCTGCACTTTGTCACCATAAATATGTGTTTTCCAGGAAAGCTTGCAAGCGTCAGATGCATCAGCAAGATGTGCCCGTTTTCTTAGCTATGAGTCGGTTTTATCTCAGAGTGGAGGAACCTCTTTGGCCCCCCTGATCCTCCACATTGCATAATCGAAGCGGCCACGGTTTCGTAAGCTAATGACATGGTTCGAGAGAGGGGGGTCTTTCTCGCTCAGCCGTTGTCTGTCCCAGAAACGCATCGAAAATGCATAATTTGAAATTCTCGGCCTGCATAATTTGTCAGGCTGGGTGCTCTGTCATTACTCACTGTGTCAGGTCAGGCAAATATTTATTGGGTGCCTTCAATAATAAATTGAACATTGGAGTATCTGTCACTTTGGGTTTGGGAGATGAGGAATAAGTCCATGTTCAAGGGGCCGTACGGAAGATGTCCTCTGCGCTCGGTAAAGCTCCACTGATACGAGCCCTCCCACAGTCCATCACCATGGGGCATTAGTCATGAATGAGCTCCAAAATAATATCAAAGCTCGTAATGAGGTGAATTAATAAGGTTACAGTATAAGGAATGTGCCCCGGTATTTAAAATGCATCAGTGTTCAATGTACCCTGAATTCCCTCATCCCATCTTTGCACATTTATATTTGCCTGGTTTTTCACTCTAAAAGGGGAACTAATGGCTGCAAATATGAAGCCCGGAAAGTCGCACGCTTTACGGCAATCAAATCTTCCCCTCTTGAACGTCTAATATGGCAGGATGGGTCGTTATGATAATATTTCTGCCAGCAGTACAACAGTCGGTTTTGCTTTAAGAGCCGCCTGTCACACGAGTGCTTGTTTCCCTGCACAGGCCACTGAGTGAAATCCTGCAAAATATATATGTGCTGCTGTGCAGTATTAGAATTCAGCCTTTCCCCAGCACCGCTAAAACGCCAAATGTTCAGATTCATGCACACTGTGAATAAGTGCATAAATGTCAAATAGATTGTAAACAGCCTCCTGTATTATTGTACGGTGGGAGTTCAACCTAGATATGGTTCATTTAATTCTGACCAGGTGGTACCTGACTCTACAGGGCTTCAAAACAAACATTCATCATGCGAGCGAGAGTGCTCAACCACTCAACCGCTGGCTTAATATCTGTCCCGCAGTGCGCACGTGACCACACGCAAAGCCCAGGCTGCTCTCCTGAGCGGAGAGACCACAGGCCAAGCGTGTTATCTCTTTTTTTCAGAGTGCCTTTGAAAACCGTCCCCGTTACAGTAGGTTCATCGCGGTTTTATGCTGCCGATGCCCCATTTGTCACACACGTCAGGAAATATTTCCCCTCCGCTAACACAAATACCAGCATTATGCATATGCAAGTTAATTCATGTTCATCCATTATGCCATCATTACTGTGATTAATTCTCATAACAAGCACTGTTGCATGCAGAAAGCAAAGCCTTGCCCCGCAGTTTCGTGTCATTGGTGAGAATTGCTCAGATGCCGTGGAAGGGATGCATGTTTTTTCAAGCAGGCACCTCATTATCATCTGCGCAGGGCGTGTAATGCTCACAGCGAGCGGGTTGAGTACAAAGTAGCAGATGGAGGGATAGTTAGGGCCGCTTGATTAGATCAGTGTCTAAGATCATTTCATGATTTTGAGTGCGGTTGGGTTGTTAAAGTCAGAGCCTGTTGAGGATAGGATTGGTGACATTGAGGTCTGTGATCTCACACCAGTGAAAAACAAAACAGGTCTTGTTCCGACTTCAGCACTTTCTAATGGGTGGAATGTGCCTTAATTGAATCCAGCTAATTTATACCATGCAGATGGTGCCTCGCGACAGCATAACCTAAACTGCGCTGGCAATTTTATGGCTAATTTGTATTTATATTCTTCTCCCGAAACAAATAAAGGTGGTGTAGATGTTCCGTGGGATTGCTAGCTCATTTAGCAGGCAGAATTGATCTTCTCGGCGGCGGGGACACGGAAGGGTCTCCTCCTGGGAAGGGGTGAAGAGGAGCCAGAGACGTTTCACTTAATTGAGGCTTAAACTTGGCTGCCTCTTTTGCTCTGCTCGTACAATAAAGGCACCTCTGAGCATTGCTGGGAAAATGCAGGCTATTTGTTTGGGGGGCATTCAGATTCTTCCAGGCCATTAATCTAATTCCTTTTCCAATCCAGATCCCTATTAACGATAACCTTCTTGGCACATGGCTGAATCAAATTTGCACATCATTTGCAAAATTTGAAGATTAAATAAAGCAGAAGACACTCTCTTGACACACTGTGCTTTTGCACGCTATAGCTCTTGGTCAGCTGTGTGTGTGATATTGGCTTAGTCTATGCATTATTCATTCACCTAATTATAGAGATATGCATATCTGATTCTGTCTGTTTCATGTCTTGTGGCACCAAGACAAACCTGATGTATGAAGGCTATAATATGTAAAGAACCTCTTGCCTTTTCTCTACTACTATCATGCCTTTTGACAGATAACAGGCGCTAAGGTTGGTGATAGGAGGGGCTCCTTGCTTTTGCAGTAAAAGGCTGACAAATTTTATTTACATGAATATTGCCTGTTAGAAGTGTCAGCCAGTGATATATTTGAGATGTTTCTTTATGATAGATGGATGGATAGCTAAAAGGGATGTAATGATTCACTCAACTCACGATTTAATTTTCTCATTTTTTTTTATAAAATGAGATTTAAGATTAAGATTAAATTATAAATGAAAAAGTCTCCTTTTATTATTTCTCAGACAAAATGCTGCACATTTCTTTGTGAAATTGAAACATATCAAATAACAAAACTAAATTGAAATTTTAAAACAAATCCTAAATCAAATAAGAAATATCTTCATATAAACAAAATAAGGCTTAGCCTGTGTTCTTACCTTTTAAATGTACATTGAACCACTTCATTGTAATCATGAAAACAAATATGCAGGATATATTCAGCATGAGCAGTTTTTGGTTTAGTTTAAAGCAAAAACAGAATGGTCTGACTCTGGCTTTGTAAAATTATGCTTCAGTACATGCAATATCTGCACGAAACAGAAACAGCAGACGGACTGAATGAGAACACAAATTCAGTCTCTGACAGTAGGTGGCGCTTATGGAACAGCAGCGATACAGTTTCCTTCATTACCGCTGTAAAGCAGCTGTGCGCTTAAATCACCATCTAACTTTTCTGAAGACACTCAGTTCCCCTCATTAATATAAACCATACCCCAATATTTATCCCAAATCATTTATCATCTCAACGGACTTGAATCGTCATATATTTTTTATCGATTTTCAACGGTGTTACATCCCTAATGAACAGATATAAAGACTGACAGATGCATAGACTGATAGAAGGATAGATGGATGCATAAGCTGATGACTTGATTAATAGGTATACAGGCAGATAGATGATGTATTTATGTATAAAGCTGTTTTCATTGCATGTCCTCTTACAAAAAAGCACATTCTGTTTCCCTCTCAGCCAATCAGATAAGAAGTAACGATCAGCAGTGGAAGCTTGCATTGACCTGACCTTTGGGCTTATCTTTCCTTAAATTTCCTTTATAATCGTGTGTTTTGGTTTCCTCCGGGAACGTTTGATATCTTATTTCTTTCCTCTTACAGGAAACAACTTCAGCTTTAAAACTAAAGCTCCTGCTGTGCTCTTGTATTTGTGAGTGAGCATGCAGGCTGTAATGGATGATAAACTTTATACTAGCTGCTGCTAATGTGGGCGCAGATCCCATTGTTCACTATTATGTGAATATCGGTGTAGGAGTTTGTTCAGAGCTTCACAACACGCCATATCGTGCATGCATCAAATTAAGCCAACCTGATCCCCAGCAGCACTGAACTCAGTTAATATGAGCTGCAAAAATGGGGAAATTTGTCAATACTCACATGCTCGATCTGTCTCCATTTCCCATTTGTGGGAAATGTTTGCCTCAATGAGCGTAATGGCTGCTGATTTATCCACATCAGACGGGTAATGGAAGGTTTTCCTTTTAGCTAATGGGAACGTAAACATCATCCATTTGAGTTTATATGAATACACACAGTTAAATTATAAGAAACTCAAATTGAATTTTACGCCATTAATAGTTGTTATTTATTTACAGGTACACACAAATCAAATTTCCTGTGTATATGTGGGTGTGGGGTAGATTTTGCCTTCATTTTTGGAACCTAATGTCCCCACAAGAATGGTAAAACCTAGAATCATTTAAACTGTAAGAGGACAAAGTCTCTCCAAAACAATATTAAAGTCAGTTGACTTGTCTGGATTAAATGTTAAAAGTTCTTCTTGGTGCTCCAACTGTCCAGGTTTTATGATCATGACACCATATATATATATATATTTTAATAATAATAATTCTTACTTTTAAAGTGCCTTTCCAAACCCCAAGGTTGCTTAGTTTGCATTGGATTAAACTTTTAGCAGTCGCAGCTCTTTCATGGATGTTGGCTTTATAAAGTTCTCTGTTGCAAGATTTTGTGGAAACCGGGTCTTCAAGGTGAATATTGAGGTTTGTTGTCACTTGCAGTAGTTCTATGGGGTTTGAACACAGTCATTCTTATTATACAGTCAGTCTTTCTATTGTTCTTCATTGATGAAGTCTTTCCATGCTCTGTGCATGGATAATACAATCATAATTGTAAAGACTGTTGTTCTTAAAACACTGAAAAATTGGACTGTTAAGATTACAGATGCTTTTTTATGATTTGCCCTCACCCATTTCACAGACTAGCTTATACTACACTGATAGAACAAAAAGAGAAATAAAAGATAATCACAATGTTTTTTGTTTTCAATGTAGCCTACAAAAATATATGAACTATTGTAATAATAATGGGATTTTACATTATCTTGTCCAACCCCTGTTTATATACTCTGTATATATAGTGCTAATTGTTTGCTACTTGCGATATCTGTGTGTACAGTACATGCATGAAAGTATGTGTTAATGAATGTCATATGTCTATTTCTGTTCATTTTCATATATATTTAGTGTATGTACGTGTTCACATTGAGTGGGGGGCTGCGCAGGTGGCACCGCAGGACTTCCTGTCAGGGCTATCTGACAGCTGTTCAATAAGGCCTGATGTGCTGGGCTGCCAGTGCCACATTTATCTTCTGCCCGGATCTTATCTGCAGTGTCTCAGCACTGAGAAAGTGTCAGCCATTAATCAGTTTCATCAGTAGTTAATGCTGCCCTCTGCACCCCCTCCAAACACACACACTCAACACTGCTCACCTGGCCTTGTGTTGTTCCTATATGTCTGGCAGTCTGCAAAGAGGTGAGAGTTTTCATTAGCTCCTTGTCAAGGTTTAGTCTAATCCAGGCAGTGGGTTTGAAGCTGCACTGCGGTCCTGTCTGTCAATCAAAGCAGCTTCACATTTTTGTGGGGAATATAAATGTTTAAGACTTAGAGTCGTAAATAAAGCATCTCTTTTAATTAATCATGCAGTTTGATGCTGCCCTAGAGAACTAATCAATACATATACATTTCCACTAAAATTCATTTTAATAATGCAGTGATGTATCATTTCTTCTGCTTTTACTTCAGAAGTAATTAATGAATTAACTGAGTAGCGAATTGCAGGTTTTGTCAGTATCAGTGCTTTTTGAAAGTGCGAAATGTTTAGAATGCTTATTTTAGTTCATCTGTCAAATGCCTCTTACAAAGTTCAGATTTAGCTCAATGGGCTAAGTTTGCATACTAAGGCTGCGCCTTCGAATTCCGAAATATGTCGGATGGTAATTCATAATGCAGTGCAAGTACAGATTGTTATTCTTGGTGTCATGGTGAAGCAACTGTTTAAAGAGAATCTTGCCAAAGAAGGTAGCTAAAGTCAATATATTTTTAGAAACTTACCTGAATAACAACACATTTGATTTAGTGGTACAGTCTTCAGTGTCACACGATCCTTCAGAAACCATCCTAACATGCTTTTTTAGGCTTAAGAAACATTTATATTATTATCAATGTAGAAAACAGTTGTGCTGGTTAATATCTCTGTGGAAATTATGCATAACGATAATGCAGTATTTTTTTCAGTATTCTTTGCTGAATAGAAAGTTCAAAAGAACAATTTTTTTGCATTTTGTTTTACGAATATAAAATGTCATTATTGTCAATTTAATGCATCCTTGTTGAAGTATCTTCTTTCAAAAAATAAGATCTTACTAACTTCTTGAAAAGTAGTAGCATCTTCAAAGCTGTTGTGTAATACTTTAATGGAACCTACAGATTGGGAAATTGAACATTTATCATTATTTGTATTTATTTTTAACCACGTGGCAAATTAGCCTGTACCTAAATGTACAGAATTTTTTTTATTTGTTAAGGCATTACAAACAGCTTCCCCCTGGGGTCCTAGGAAGACTCAACAGTCAGATGGAATTGTTCATAACACAGACTGATCAACGCAAGAGTGCACATTATCCTTGTGTTTGCGATGCATCGGCTATGCACTTGTATCTGTGTTTGCATTCTTGTTTGAGTATGTCTCTGGCCAAAAGCATTGAAATATTGTTAGGATTTTACAGATCCATGTAAATTCTCTTCAGGGACAGCACCTACCTTTCACCTACCTTTGGTTGCTGTTGAGTTGATCTTTTAGTTACGTTCCTCTCTTGATTTTAATCACAGATACAATTTTAGAATTGCCATTTTTATCTCAGCTGCAGCATATTGTGACAGTGATTGAAAGCTTAACATGTTTTAAACAGGGTGCAAGGCCTCCAGTGCAGTTTAGATTAATGTTGCCACCCGGCTATGAAAAATATTTGCCTGAATAATTCATCGCACTTTCTTCCTTTCTCCTCATCATTCATTTATTCCTTCATTTTATTCTGGAGCAATTACCGTAGCCCATGTCCTGTTCATCAGTCCAGGTATTATTATTAAATCCTCTCCTCTTGTTTTTCCCCTTTTGTAGCGCAGGTACAGAGCGGACTAGGGGTTGTGCCCACCTGCTTGATTTAAGACTCCTCTGAACAATTTTTTCAGCATTCGAAAATCGGCACCGCAGAATAAATTAGCTCAGTATTGACTTGGCTCACGCTATTTCCTGCCAAATGCTAGAAATATAAAACCCTCCCTGCAGTTAAACAGGCCCAGATCCAGGGAGGAAAGCTGCCCTGGAGGGACTGGTTTCCTAATGCTTCACATGCATACAGGGTTCATGTTTACGAAGACAGTCAGTGCCACAGGTAGCATGTTAAACATGGAAGCAAATATGAGCTTTCTGGCTATTTTTCGATGCACACCAAAGATGTGGAGTCTGAGCTTGATGACTTAAAGAATAGGTTTGTGCCTTGTGACAAACCACAGTGGATGATTTAGGACAAATATACTGTAGGGATTTGCATTGGCAGGCTTGTACAGCATATGTGTCTTTGCTTTATAATCTTCAATTTGCCCCGGCTGGATATTTCTGCCTCTTTCATGTTTGTGAATTAATTTGAAGTGCTAGGCAACTGAAGCATTTCAGAGAAACAGTGTTAATCCTCAATGACTTTAAAGCAGCATGCTGCTCCATCTTTATAAATTGAGCCGCTCACCTATGCTTTCTTTTAAAATGCTGTTGCTACACTTTGTACAGCATTGTCTCGGTTTTCATACACGTAACATTTATCTTAAGCTCAGTGCGACAGCAACAATAATGGGTAAGAAAGCCCAGCTGGGATTCACTTTTTATTTAGACGATTTTTCTCTTTAGAGAGAAGTTATTTGTTCTGATGTGCTCCGATCACCTGTTTGTATCAGAGCAGTGTGCCTGAGGATAAAATACTAAGGGACTAGGAACTGTCAAAATTAAGGGGTATTCTGAATGCTTGTTAGTGCATTGGGCTTTGTAGTTGCTAGGATGTTCTGGGTGATTATTGGTGTGTCTGAATTGCAGAATCAACCAAGCAACAATCTAGAACACCCTTCATTCGTATGGCTGTTAAGATGTAGTGGTATAAATCCAAACTTTCTTCAGACTATCGTCAAGCTTTTAGCATATTCTTTTTTCCTATGTATGGCTTGTGTCCTTCCATCAGTTTTAGTATGTTACCACCTATCTTAGCCAAAATCGCTAGCCTCTTCTTGTCAAACTGCACAGTCTGAGATCTCATTCATGTCCGTAACTCATTGACCCTTAGCAAAGACCCACCCTTCTTTGTTACTGTTGTTATGTCTGACATGCCAAGCTGCTCTCAAAATAACGTTTTATGGCTCTTTAATGTCGTGACAGATCGCTCCGTTCAAATGGCACATGAAGTGATCATCTCTTCCTCTAACATGAAATAAACATGAATGAACATCAGAAGGTATCTTCTTTCAACTGCGGAAAGATGTCAATACACACCTTTTTCAAGTTCAAGTCCACCAACGTTAATCTACTCTCCTGCATGGTTTGTTTGTCGGTCAAAAATGGCAGATTCAGCATTATGATTGGTCAGATCACCTGTCAATCAAACTCTGCGAACGGTCAATTGGTGTGTGACTAGTTATGAGCTGGAGTTTAATAACCAAGTATAAGCGATAGCAATAGTTACTGTTCGATAAAATAGTGTTGTCGTTTGCATTGTAGCTATATAGAACATCAATGTATTATGGCGAGATAAATGGAAACTTATCATCCGAATAATACTGTTATAAGCATAATGATTGCATGCGTTCCAGTTATTGGGCTGATGCACATAAGTACTTGAAATGCGGAAGTGACACATTCAAGTCGCTAATGAAATGTAAGGATGTCGGAATTAGAGTGGGTGTTTTGACAAGTGTTAACAATCACATGGTGTTTGGTGTTTATAATGGAAAACTAAAAATATCAACCCAAGCTCGTTAAAATAATGTGCCTGTCCTGACTTTTCTGATAAATTGTGTTTCGTCTTGCACATTTCACAACACTTTCAAAGTGAAACATCCAGTGAGTGCACTAAAAGCATGTTTAATATTATCCTAAGCAGATGAACGAGAGTGTGGCCACATTTTTTACAGTGTGTCAGAAAAGCCATGCATATTTTTGCCATGCATTTTTTTATATATACTCTATAATCTGCCCCTTTTATTATCATTGCATGAAAACGAATAAAAGTTATTTGTGATTTACTGCAACTAGTGTACATTTCAGCATGGAGACACATTTTTCCAATGAGCCTAGGTTGTGCAAAATATTGCTCTGAAATATAAGTAATCCAGTCATGAAAAGCACCTCCCATGATTTATATTTTGTTATGAATACTTTAATATACTAATTGATGCATTAAGCACTAAACACATGCTATTATGGTGTCTATCATTTATTTTTCCACCTGCTAAAAGCTGATATGCATTTCAAAGGTATGAGTAATATAATTACTGTTCAGAGAGAATAATTAGTAAAGTGACACCCATCACAATTAAGAGAAAGTAATTGAAGCAACTTCGGACTCTAAAACTTACATATTTAAAATCAAATTTAAATATGTATTTTAATTGCTTATATAGTTGTGAAGTGACATGAACTGAAGCTTTCTAGGCAGAAGCGCTTTTGTCAGATCTTCACTTAGATCAACAACTCGCTCAAAAGACATAAACACTTCACGTCTTACTGACGTCTGACACATCTTCTCACCTTCCAGTGTGAGAAAGTGTGTCGGGGCGGCGTTCCATCTGGTGCCGTGCTTCTCTCTCTGGTTCTGTTAAAGAGCAGCAGGCCCATTATCCTCTTATTTGTCTGACATTGTTGTTCATGTTGGCTTAATGATTGGAAACAGCACGGCTCTTCATTGGCAGGCTTGTCATTGTGTCACAATTGATGAGGTTCTGTAATTAACGCCGTGTAATTAGACAAGCTCTGTGGAACATGGTCCCCAGAGGTTAAAGCCACAACGCTCATCTCGCAAAAAGCTGGCCGAACCTTGAGTTTAGGGTGGGCCCGTCTTGACTCGCTGGCTCCTATATATGTTATGATTCAGGATGCCAGTATTTTTAATGAAGTCTGTGCAGATGATTTTCTCGTTTGCGCTGCTGTCGTCCTTGTAGTGTTTGTTTAAAACCTTACTGCGACTGGAGTAAAGTGATCAAGGAGGGCAGATGTGATGATCATTTAACACTTTATATATATTTTTCATCTCCTGTGATATTGACTGGGCGTAAACTAAGCCAAAGCGCTGATGATATTGAACTCAAAACCAGTCAACAAGGACAGGAAGTGTTTAGGCTATTCTTAGCCAATGAAGCGAGGCGGCGGCGTTTGGGTCATATTTGGGTTGACTCTAAGAAGTGTGCATTTGTGTAGGGCATATTGTCCTGTCTAGATGAGGCATGGTTTGTTCATTTTCTTGTTTAGGAACGTTGCCCGTGGCTGGCTAGAGGCACCCGTCTCTGACAATCCGTAGTGAGGTCATTTCCTCTGGCCCCTGGCTGGTCTCGCTGTGCTGTTCTGATGGGCGCTGAATCTAAACAGCTCTGCCTGTTAGCCAAACTGTTTATCTCTGTTTCTCTCTCTCGGTCTCCACCTTCAATTTGTCATTTGTCTCCCCAGCCATTCAGCCCATGTTTGCAGCTACAAAACCAAACCTTTTTGTTCCCCTCTGGTTAGAATTCACGTCACTCTGTTAATTGGCTTTATTAACTGTGTCTGATTGAAGCACATTTGCAGAGGCAAAGAGAGAAAAACGCACAAATAGCCAACTCGGGGGACAATTATCTTTTAAAATTGAAGGGACGTCTCCATTACCAGTCAGATCCTTTGTAGTTTAAATGATTTGCAGTAACACGGGGCTCTGTGGTGTGTTTTTTTTATTTTAGCATATTTAAATAACACACTGTATTCTGCTACGGTGTTTTTAGCAAGCAAGCAAAGCTTTATGTTGCCTTCCCTCATTTGAAATACAGCTAGTTGATGCTTATTTAAATCAGAAGCTATATTATTAATGATAATATAGTTTTGAACTCTTGGACTCTACATGTTGACTCTTTGTTTTTGAATGGACGCTTAAGTTAGTTTTTTTAAGAAATTAATACTTTAATTCAGCAAGGATGCATTAAATTGATCAAAATGGAAAGACATTTACATAAAAAAATGTAAATAAAAAGTTATTTTTAAACTAAACTAAATTCTTCAGAATATTCTGTTCATCAAATAATCCTGAATAACAGTGTTTTGCGGTTTCCACAAAAATATTAAAGACTAAACTGAAATAGGAAAGACAAATTAGTAAAATCACAACTAAGTAAGACATAATTGCTACACTATTTCCATCACTGATAATAATAAGAAATGTTTCTTGAGCAGCAAATCAGCATGTTAGAGTGATTTCTAAAGGATCATGTGATACTGAAGACTGAAGTAACGGCTGCTGGAAGTTCAGCTTTGCATCGCAGGAATGAATTGAATTTTAAAATGCATTCAGATAGAGAACCGCTATTTTAAATTATAATTATATTTCACAGTATTTGTGTTTTTACTGCATTTTTGATCAATGAATCAATCTTAGTGGAATTTCTTTCAAAAACATAAAAAGCATACCAGCCCCAAACTTCTGAACGGCAGTGTAAAAGAAATCATTCTGCGGTGCAGTCATTACATTTCATGTACTGCTGGTTGCTGAAGCACCTGCTGTCAAAGTGTGACGGTGGGAAACAGAGACGCATAACACAACTGGTTTGAGATTAAAGTAAAGTAAAACAATATATTGTATTATATAGAAAAAGAGTATAGCCAAGAAGATATTCTTTATAATCTGATCTTTTGTGTTGAGAAAAAAAATTATACGGATTTGGAATGACATTAGTGTATACATATATTTATTTGAATATTATATATAATTAGTATTTATTTATTTTTTGATCATTTGGGAATTTTCACTTCCATTTATTTCATTCAATCGTTGTTTCAGAAGAAAGATGAACTTGTTTTTTGTGTTAGAAACACACGTGTGTGTCTCAGTGATGCCATCAAGGTTTTCCGTGTCTCGCTGCATGAAGGAAGAGGTGTTGGAGCGTCGGGAGGCCTGCTGTTAGAACTGTGGGGGTTATGACACTTGTCGTTGTTTAATTGCCTGCAGCTCTGTGGTGCCAAACTCCTGCAAACTTTTCTTAATTAGGACCACTGCCAGCTCTAACAATCACACAGGAGCTAGAGACGCAGGAGAGGATGAGCGGAGATATTTTGGCAATTAAGAAGCACGATGGATGATCTTCTTCTTGAGGGGGGGAAAGGAAACTCTTTAAACTATCTCTGCATGAGCCTCGTTTTTAAGATCATGGATGTCTTGTAAAGATGAGAAACACGGTGGTGACAGCTGATGCATGAAGGATCAGTAGACAATGACAAGTGTTTGAGAACGACGATTAATGGATTTAATTAACTGGTTATATGGTGAAGTACAGGAAATGGAAAGATAAGATATGTCATAAATGACATATGTCTCATCAGCAAAAGAGCAATGCCGAGAGTGTAAAACATTGGGGAAGGATTGAGTAAGAATTATTTGTGCACGCTGATAGCGTTGATGATGTTCAAATGTTGTCCGTCTTTTAGTACCCAATTCACTAAAGGAATTATGCAAAACAGTTAATTTCACAGTAAATGATTGTTCTTATGGAAAATCATTTGAATTTGTTCAGACAGATTCAAATAGGACGTGGCGTTCAGTGGATATATGGAATCGTTGGAATATAGCTTGAAAGTAACTTCTGATGAAACCGATGTTTTCAAAGTCTAGACAACCATGAAACATGACAGTTTTTCATAGAAAATCCATATGGCCGTGATTTATTTTTTTCTCTCTTATTGCTCCAAGACTGTTTTGATAGCACAGATAGTCATGAACAGAACACATTAACAGCTTATGCAATTGCATATCAACAAGAATTTACTGCGTGTAATTTTCTATTGGCTGTTGTAATAAAGATAAATGAATTTGTGGAATGTTATTGGAGAGACAGTCAAAAGTACAAAATGTTTATTAAAATTAATAATGGAAGAAATGTGAGTGTGGGCGTGGCCAGTTTGTTGTCAAACTGTTTTTGTAAAAATGTAATGCATCTAAAGGTTGGTAATCAGTGTTATTTATATGAGTATTTATTAATATCTTAATTTTTCATTTTAGTTCACATGTTTTTGTAACTATATTTTATTTCTAACTTATATTTTATTTATATACAGTATGTAAATATTTTATTTATATAAATATATTTTAATTTTATATTTCATTTTTTTGTACTTTATTTCAGTTTTTTTTCAATTAACGAAAATGAATTGTAATAGTTTTAGATAACAATAACAGGACTGTTGATAATACTGTATTTAAACATCCTGAATTTGATCCAGAACAGCACTTAGTGCCACTAAAACAGAAGGAAATCTTGTTCATCGTAGTGCAAAACACATCATCTAACACTGATCATTCCTGTCACAGAGCAGAATTCAGCAGCAGTCGAATTATTTTGTACTTTCTTGCCTTAGATAATGCATTCGGAGAAAACCCTGGAATATAAAGACACAGAGGGTGAAGTTCTTTCATTAACAGCCGCTCAGTATGTGAGGAGCCGTAAACATAATACATGGCTGTTGTCATGACAACTCATTTAGTGAAAAGCACTTCGTTTGAGTTAAAACGTTTTTGTTTTTGCTCTTTGGCAACCTGCTTTTGTGACACAAAACGCTAGTCATTTGTGACTGGTTAGAATGGAAATGGAAATAATATGATAGTCACTGTAAGTAGATAGTGTGTATGGTGACCTAAAATTACAAACCACCAGGACAGGAAGATAAAATCCTTACAATTTGACTTATTTGACCAAAAGACCTGTTTCTGATCCTCAATAAGCATAAATATGTGATACAAATTCTTACTTTGTACTGACACCACCATGTTTAAGAAGTTATGTTAAGGCAAAGCAGGAACCGAATCACACTTGGATGTTCATTCATGCATTTATCCACTGACCTTAAAAATCCCAGGACCAACAGCGGCAGTGTCACAATCCGTTGGATTCATGTTTTGTCTTCTGCCTGTGTTCCCTTCCTGTTTGCCCATATTTGGTTCTGTTCCTGTTCTCATTAGTTCATTGTCTAATTATAAGTTAATCACCTTCATTGTGTCCACCTGTCGGCCCCTCGTTATCTGCCCTATATTAGTTTCTGTCCTTTGAGTTCTAGTTGGTCGGTTATTGCTTATGTTACCTTGTGTGTGTGTTGGACTTCTTCTTTGAATTATATTAAATGGATTGTTCTCTTCACTCTTCATCGCCGTGTGACTCTTGTGTGTGCACAGCACAGAAACAATGACAGGCAGATGCAGGGGATGAAAACAAATAAGTCCCAAGTTCATTTGAGTACTTTATGGAAGCTTGTTTCTGCCACAGAATTAAAATATTTAAAAGATAATTGTGATCTCCCTAGTAAAAAATAATTAATTTAAAATACTTTTATTTCTGAGTATAGGTTGTCTTGTGTGCGTGCCCCTGCGTTCCGTGTTTATGGTTGACTATGTCCCCCTCACTTGCGCAACAATAGTCCATCCAGATGCTGGGAAAACAAATAATCCCAGTTATTTATGTACATATGGAAAACACTGCCACAGAGAATAGTAAAAGAATTGTGAACCTCCTAATTGTGAATTCCAAATTATTGTCCTATACAACCTTCGTGAGCACTCTTGCAGAGAACACACTGCTAGCATAAGACTAAACTTGATTTGGAGTACTACTATTTATTTCTTAATATTAAGCCTAAAATACAGTATCTCACAAGAGTGAGTACACCCCTCACATTTCGGCAATCAAGTTAGTATATATTTTCAAGGGACAATACTGTAGAAATTAAACTTGATATATTTTAGAGTAGTCAATGTGCAACTTGTATAGCAGTAAAGATTTACTGTCTTCTGAATATAACTTAACATACAGCCATTATTGTCAAAAAAGCTGGCAACAAAACTGAGAACACTTATGAGTACACTTTCAGTTTAAAAATGCTACTACAAGTTTTTAATCACTAAACTATCAGTATACCTTTATATTCACTTTTAGTATAGTTGCAGTTAGGGTTGGGTATTGTTTGGGGGTTTTTCGATACCGGTGCCTGAACCGATACTTATACAAATAAAAAATTACCAATTAATAATCGGAGTGGCTTTTAGCACTAAACACATGGACCCGGTTTCACAGACAGGGCTTAGACTAAGCCAGCATTAGGCCATAGTTCAATTAGGACATTTAAGTAATTTGTATAAACATGCTTAGAAAAAAACATTACTGGGGTGCACCTTGAGACAAAACAAAGGCACCGATATATTGTAGGATCAGTCAGTGCAAGTCTATTTCAGTTAAAACAGCTAAGAGCTACATTTTAGTCTAGGACTAGGTTCAAGCCTTGTCTGTGAAACTGGGGTATGATATCTTTTTCATTCATACTGGACGCCAGAGGATGACCTCGCACAGAAAATCCACAGATCCAGTCATAGAAGTAGCGAACTCTTGAAGCTCCAGGGATATGGATAAGTAAACAGAAGATATAAACGTTTTGAATGATAAAATAAATACAATAAACACTCGACTACGACTATGTATAGTTTATCTGTGTTATTCAAGCCATCTGTGGTATTTTCATAATTAAGTATATTTATAATCCATTGCTAATCAATGTATTAGTAGCCTATGGAGTAGTAGTAGCTTGGCTAGTTAATGGAAGGCTACCTACTGCTGTCGTCAGAGCAAGTGTAATTACTGCATTCACTCGCTCCTCGGATGCTCTCATTAACCGAGTTGTGCTTTTAATTCGGAATGTGAAAACAGCACACTTACGTTACTATAGGTATACCGGTGCCATATTGGTACCGGTTTCGGTACCCAACCCTAGTTGTAATACAAGCTAAAAACTTTGATGTAAACTGGTTGTGTACTCCGTTTACTACTGTTATACTTAAAGTGTACTTAAAAGTATACTTTTATATACTAGAAAGTGGGCCAATTTAGTCCCAAGGAGTATTATATACACTTACAAGTATACTACAAGTACACTGATATTTGTATACTTACTACATTAAGTATACTTAAAAATATACTTGTGCTGCGTCCCAATGTGCCCACTTATACTACGCCCTTAAAGTATGTACTCTTTTGGTGAAGTAAAAGTACACACTTTTGAGCATGTAGTAGAAGAGTAGGCAAGCTTTGGGACATACTATCACACAACTGCGTCTTTAACAGAGGGCTCTGTCGCATCTGTTACACTCAGCCTATCACTGTAAACTGGCCTGTCAATCATCTTGCCACTGTTAACATCCTCCACATTTCATTTCATTTAACTTCCTACCGTATTATAGAGAAAAGTAGCTTGATGATCTGCCAGTCGTGGGTCTTTCATGCAGAGAACTCTGCTCATATTTTCTGCATAATGATGCATTTAAAAGTTATCGACCAAATGGATGTTTATAAAAGTTCACATTGCTGTTGCAGATTAAATATAACACGCATAACAATAAATACATATTTTTTACCAGGTTAAATGTTGATTATTAGTAACTCAAACCCCTTTTTGCAAACCTCTCTACCTAACGCTCGATCACGCGCATCCGCCACATTTGTAGTCTTTCTAACATGTTTTATACGTGTTTGTAGTTCTGGACGGAATCCTTCGCCAAAGCGTAATGGATTGTGGGCAATTTTAGCCATTAGAGTGTGCATGGATCCACACTTCAAAATCGACCTGAAATAGTAGACCATCCGGGGACTTTTGGAATACTCTTTTCAACATACTAAGCTTTGGGACACACTTATTGTAATCTCACATACTATTTAGAATGGATAGTGTGAACATTGAGACGCAGGGTTGAACTTTACTCAAGTATACTTATCCCCGGTTTCACAGACAAGGTGAAATGCTTGTTCTAGATTAAAATGCATGTTTGAGCTGTCTCAACTAACAATATCTTGCTCTGACATGTCCTAAAATATGTCAGTGCCATTGTTCTGTCTCAAGATGCATACCTATAACGTTTTCTTCCAAGGCATTTTTATAAAAGCTGCTTAAATATCTTAATGTAACTAAGGCCTAGTCCTGGCTTAAGCTAAGCACTCTCTGTGAAACCGGGCCGTAATAAAATACAACTTTTTGGTTTTATATCTCACAATTCTCACTTTATAACATGCAATTGTGAGTTTATACCACACAGGAGACAAAAAGGTCACAATTACCTTTTAAAAAAAAATATTCAGTGGTGGAAACAAGCTTCCATATACTTGAATTGGTTTAAAGGTGATTCAAATCACTTTATACTTTGTTTTATGTCAAAAACACTAAAGTAATTATTGAAGTTTAAACGATTTTGACATTTCAAACCTTAATATTGTCATTTCAATTTCAGATTTGACTTGGAAATGAGCAAATATTCATCTACAAGCCTGATTTCTGGATCAACAATAATATAAAAAGCTAAATTATTTGAGCACATCACCAGTCAGTAAGTTGTGCTCCTAAACACCTTGCAAAATGAAATGATCCCCATGTTTGGTGTCAGTATGATCTCAGATGAGTAAAATGGGAATTTTGAATTCCACAACTGGCGCGAGAGCCGCCACCATCTGTGATGCATTCACTTGCCGTTCACACACTTTTCCCAGCCCTCAGCAGCTCATCAGACCTGCGGTGTTCCTTCACGTCATCTCTCTGTCTGTATGCAGAAGGCTGGAGCGAGGAGGAGGAGAGTCTGATGTGTTTTGACTAAATCCCAGGAGGCAAAAGGGGTGATTGGGGGCTACGAGCAGAAGCCCAGCACTCTGAGAGTGGGTGGGTGAATAGCGTAATTGGATTTGTCAGACATGAGCCGTGTAGTGTGGAAAGAGACAGAATGAAATCTTTGATTAAGCTTGTCGCCCTCTCTTCTATATAATGCTTATGGACAGAGCAGATATCCCAAATGCCATCACACAGAGCCAGTGCCCCAGCTCATTTTCAGCAGGGTAATTTTATATGCTCATTCTCCTGAGGTTATAACACTCACACCTCTAAAAAAACAAATATATGAAGATATTCTGTGTGTGGCGAGCAGTTTGATTAAAGATAATAACGCAATATCAGTCTGAGCCACATGCAGTTGCCCCAAACAAATTTGGATGATAAAGCAACATTTAAAGGGGTCCTATTATGCTTTTTCCTTATTTTGAATTTTAGTCTTTGTGTAGTGTGTTTGGGCATAAAAAATATCTACAAAGTTACAAATCTCAAAGTCCACCAAAAAAGGGAGATATTTTCGTGAAAAATAAATCCCTAACGGCTCGTTTGGATTACAGCGCTGTTATCCGGGGTTTTTGTGATATCACAAAGCAATCCATTAGAATATCATTAGATTAAATCTCGCCTACGGAAATTCGAATGGTTGGGGGGTGGGGAGGGGCAAGGTCGTGGTTAGAACCAGAGCATGTGAGCGAAGCGGAGCGGTGTGACGCTCAGCTCAATATTCCGCCTGTATGGACGTGCGCTCCGCTCAGTCGCTCACGGCCAAAGCAAACGCTCCGCTAAAGCGGGATTAATGCTCCGCTCACGCTCATCGGTAAACCAAATCCCACTCAGATCACGCTCTGACATTACATTTCTCCAGTAGGCTTATGTTTTTTTGTTTATAATGAAATTCTTGAATAAATGTCTCAAGTAAAGTAGTAGACCGATAAGTAACGGTTATGTTTCAGGGTGACGTTCAGCTTGTAGAATTGAATTAATTTATGTATTAAATTAAAATGATTAATTTTAAATGATTAATGTTCTCAATGTCAAATGCAGAAATGTTAATTCATGCGTTTATGACCTCAAGGTTAGATTGTTGTAATGCTTTATTGGGTGGATGTTCTGCACGCTTAATAAACACACTACAGATGGTTCAAAATGCAGCAGCTAGAGTTCTTACTAGAACCAGGAATTAAGACCACATTACCCCGGTTCTATTAAACATCGTATAGATTTTAAAATCTTGTTAATTACTTATAAAGCCCTAAATGGCTTAGCTCCTCAGTACTTGAGCGAGCTCTTATCGCATTATAGTCCTCCACGTCCGCTGCGTTCTCAAAACTCTGGCCATTTAATAATACCTAGAATATCAAAATCAACATAGAGCATTGCGGCCAAATCGATTATATGACAATACCAGCACTGTTAGTCGCTTTGGATAAAAAGTCAAATGCAACTGCGGGCGGCAGATCCTTTTCCTATTTAGCGCCCAAACTCTGGAACAATACTACCTAACATTGTTCGGGAGGCAGACACACTCTGTCAGTTTAAATCTAGATTAAAGACCCGTCTCTTTAACCTGGCATACACATAACAAACTAATACGCTCCTAATATTCAAATTCCGTTAAAGGATTGTTAGGCTGCATTAATTAGGTCAACCGGAACCGGGAACACTTCCCTTAAAACACAATGTACTTGTTACATCGTAAGAAGAATGACATCTACGCTAATATTCGCCTGTTTCTTTCTTATTCCGAGGTCACCGTAGCCATCCGATCCGGTCCTTATCCAGCCCAGATGATCACTGCAGTCCCCAGATCCAGTCCATATCCAGATCAGACGGTGGATCAGGACACCTAGATGAGCCCCAGAGACAGATCCCCAGTGAGGACCTCGTCACCTAGACAGCCATCAGGAAAAAAACACTGGAACCAGTTGAGCCCTTACAATCTACTGAACTGGCCCCCCGACTGAGCCTGGTTTCTCCCAAGGTTTTTTCTCCGTTCTGTCACCGATGGAGTTTTGGTTCCTTTGCCGTTGTCGCCTCTGGCTTGCTTAGTTGGGGACACTTCATTTCCAGCGATATCATGACTTGATTGCACAGACTTGATTGCACATGCCTTAATAAACATCTGTCAATGCTTTACAGCGCTATATAAATTAGAATCTTTAGATTTTAGAAACACTAGCTTAGACAAACTATTGCTTAGCCTATTCCACAGATTCTCGACCTAGCAAATTATCAAAGGGCATTTTGGGTTGAGCGAGCGGTGCTGAGCGTATTGAGCGAGCGGAGCGGAATCTTCAGAAAGGTGCGCTCCGCTCTGAAGGAAATATGACCGCTACGCTCCCTGCCCCGCTCCCGCTCCACTCCGCTCACATGCTCTGGTTAGAACGCTTGGTTGAATGCATCAGACAAGACGACGAAGAAGTTCTGCTGTAGAGTCAAGTTTTCTCCATGTCGAAGAAACTCCGTTTTTTTCACCCCTGTGCCCAAAACAACAATAACGTTACTACTTTAAAATGTCTTGCAACATCCGTGCGTGCAAAGGTTCTGCTTGTTCAATATTCTCGGCATCTGAATCCGTCTCATATTGAATATGGCAAAATTGACGCCATCCTTAACTATACCGGAGCAGACGGGACTTAACGGAACTTGCTGCTTTGGCAAGAGGCGGGACAGTACAGAAACGCCTTCTAAGCTATCCGCCAATCACAACACACTGGGACAGCTAACCAATCACAACACATTTCGTTTTTCTTAAGACGGGCCTTCATCAAACCCGGAACTAATCGAGCCATTTGTGTCAGGCTGGGGAGAAAGGTATTGTAATAATGTAAATTATGTGAAAAATAATGTGTTTTTCGAACCACCGAGCATGAGAGCATGTTCTAGTACACCCCCAAAACAAATAAAGACTTTGTAAAAGAGCATAATAGGACCCCTTTAAAATGTATAAATGCAATTTGATTTGATTGAAGTAGACCTTAGACTTTTGATATAATATTTTCGACTTTTCTAAGATTTATCTAATTTGTACTTTTCTTAGTCATTTTTTGCCTAAATAATGGTTTATTCTGTGTCTAAATTCTCCTACATCTCTGATATATAGTATGTCAAATAGTGGCAAAATACTTTTTTTGAACAATATATTAATATTTTTGCAAACGCTATTTAATATATATACATATGTTTGTGTGTGTGATTGTCATTTTAAATATAATTAATATATCTAAATATAATAGAATGAAACAAACGGTTGGCTGTTTATTTACATTTATGATAATTATTTTGAACAATATATCCAACTATTTACTATATGCATATATTATAAATGATTATATATTGCTTCAAAAATATTATTAAATGTCCTAATGTAGCAATGCATATACACACTTTGTATTATACTGTAAATATATAAATAAATACTTTTATTTATTTTTTTTGTGTTTGTGTTTACATAGTTGTTTCAAAAATTTTAATAACCCAATGAAATGATGCCTTATATGTTCAAATACTTTTTAGAAGTGACAGCACTTGTATGCACACAAGGAATGAAAACCACTTTATATTTTAGCAGCTTGATTAAAGCTCAGATAAATTAGATCTTAGCTGAGACCTTTATTTCGCATTAAAACTGCATTATTAGTGCCAATATTCTGACGAATACTGACTAATTAATGTCCTGTGCCCACAGAATGACAACGACTGAATGAAGATTCAGCTTCAGAGATTGTCAAGCTGTAACAAAGCAGAACAGCAGACAGCTGGCCAGGTGGGGAACTGTCCCCAACAATTAAACCGCATTGGCCCGGTAATGTATTAGTCTCAAAATTGCCCTTGATCTCATGACCTTTTTAAAATGATGTTATGGACAGTGACTGCCAGCCATGCAGGGTTAATGCGGCCCATCTGTTGGAATCTGCGGAAAGCGGGTTAGTCTAATGGCAGGGGACACATACAATTGGCCAGTGCCCTGCCTTAATTGGCTTCAATAAAGAGCTCACCGCTGCACCTTGATAGGGGTATTTCACAGGAACAACATCTCTCTTGTGCATCAGGGCTGTTCTACTTCTCTACATTACCCTTGATTGTCAAAGTTAAATGTCTTTGTGTACATAGATATACTCATCCGTAGAAGTAAACTGCATCGGATGCACCGGAGGAGATTGGTGCCTGTTTGACAAACAGCACAGGAACATTTATATGGGGCTGGAGGCATTTGCATAAAGATGACAATCAATACAGCGATGTTTAATGCTCAGTCTAGACTACGGGGTGCACAATTCAATGTAGCTCTGCTCGTGGATAAATCAGACTGTCTGTAGCTCCTCTGGTAAATTAGAGACAGAGGAATAATGAAGGGAAACCTGAGCTGTGCATAGCGCTGACTCTAGGAGACAACAGAGAAAAGAGAGATACAATTGCACACAGTGGTCTGTGGATGAGGGGATTTGAGGTGGAGGTAATTTGTGGGATGTGAGGTGAAGCCGATGGCCAAAAATCCCAACCTGATTAAATTGCATTTCTATAAGAAGTTCAGCCTTGCATGATGTCTTAATGCATAAAAAGCAAACAGTTGCTTAAGTTTTTTCTTTTTCTCACACTGCACTTTATGAACAATATTTTTTTTTGGGAAACTGGGCCCCAGCATGGGATGCTAATGTAGGATCTTAACCACCATAGACATCTCCAATAATCAGCAAACGGTCCATTTAATTGATATTTTTGATGCTGCTCTGCTCCACTCCATTATACACCGTAGTTAGGTTATGCCATATTTAATTTTAACACGGATGAAAACGAGGCTGTGAGGGAGAGACTTACATTCTTCACAATGATACACGCTGTATAATCGCCTCGATCTTGTAATGTTTCTCAACTCATAACTTTCAATACTGTTTTTATAGAGTTCTAGTAACTTTTTTCAGAAAGATGTTTCATCAACAGCACAATCGGTATGGTGTTAAACAGCAGTACAATCCTCTGAATGCATTGTACATTGTACTATTCCCCACAGTCTTGTTTTCATTCTCGTCAAAAATACAATATGGCACTACCCTGACTAAGATCTATATGCACTGCTGTAGTTAGGATGACAAAACGTTTAAAAAATGACATTTTTAGCCTGGTCTAAAATGACATTCTTAGGCTGTGTTCCTGTGTGGCTCAGTGGTAGAGCATTGCGTCAGCAGCGCAAAAGGTTGTGGGTTCGATTCCCAGGGAACACACATACTAATGAAAATGTATAACCTGAATGCAATTGTAAGTCGCTTTGGATAAAAGCGTCTGCTAAATGCATAAATGTAAATGTAAAAAAGGTGAAACAATGCTCATCAATATCAAAATGATTGGGGTGGCCAAACAAATCAAAGAAAGTGGACTACTGTTCACACAAACCAAGCTTCAGTTTAGATTCAGTTTTAACAGTGAATGAGCACGAGGTAATATATAAGCAACATTTAATAACCTCTAATAACCATAACCATTCAGTAACTGCTTGATTTTCTTTTTCCTTTCTGAAATGTGTTTATCGGCATATTAAGCATACAATTTGAATATACAATGTGTATATTCAATTCAGCAAATGGACTACTTCACAGTATTCAAGATCTTTACTAGTTTTATTTCTTTCCTTTTTCCTTTAAGTCCCTTTAAATTTAAAATGGCTTGATCCCCTCAACTGCATTCTTACGGCCTTCTGCTAGTGTTCAGGTGTCTGATCACAAACAGGATTTATTGCTGATAAAAATAAGATGTTAGTCTACATTGACAATGAATCAGTTTTCTTGCCACTAAAAACCAACACGTTTCTGGAGCAGAAAGTTTTAGTATATAAATAGCTGCAGTGCATGAAACATCATATGTGATGAACGATTATCAGCGCATGAGTCAAACTTGGAATGCCAACAATTTCTGACACCCTTCATTTCTTTGAAATCAGTGTTGACTTCCAGTGTTGTGCGAGATCTTTTTCTTCAGAACATATATTGTCTTTTTAGTTTTTAATAGCATAGCAAAAACTGGTCAAGATAAGTTTTTTGAGTAACTAGAATACATACACTTTTGATCTTTTAGGATTCTGCGAGCAATCTTGCATGACACTAGTTGCTTTGTCACTGCAGAATCACTGTATGAGCGTCCTTCAAGATGGTCTATTTATCAGTGCAGCGTGATTGCGTTTATGCGTTAGACAGAGGCATGTGATTGCCTAAAACAGTCACAATTCTGCTCTAAAAGTGCAGTTTTCCTCAAATCAGTTCCGGCGTACGCTGTTATAAATTTGCGGCAGGAGCACATTATTATTCACGCTTGTATTTCTCCTCAGCGCTGAACTCACCTCAGGATCCCGTCATTGATATTGATGCCTGCTTTGTGTGCTTCCCTCCCTGAGCTGTTTGTTTCTAAAGCCTCTTTATCTTCATCTGGCTCATCCACACATCCACTGCTCGTCTGACCGTCCTTTATATACACACTACCCAACACAGCGTTTATCAGGGGCTGTAATGTGTGCTGCAATGTGTGAGATATAGGTATATGTGGGAGTTATAAATGCTATGAGACTATATGTTGATTTGATTACATTAGCATTTGAGAGTAGATATGTAAAGGGCACATTTGAATCTCTATACTGGTTTACTAGCAGCTTCTATGTACATTTCAGTGTTGAACCTGTGTTTGATGTATACAAAAGGACTTAACTATTTAGTTCAACCAGCACATTAGGCGTCTCCAGTTAATTATCAGTGTTCAGATCAGTGCTTTAACAGCAACCCTGCGGTCAGCACCTCAATCTGATCCTGTTATTCTTTCAGACAAGAAGCCTGGTTTTCAGTGGCAAAGCATACAGGCTGAAGCAAAGATATAATTGGGTAAAACAAGTCTCCCGCTGTTGTCCGTGGCAACTCGTTGTAAAGGTGAGCTGAATGGTGAATTAAGAGGTTAACCTGAGGAACCTGTGCTCATAAAGGCATATTTGTGCACATAACACTATCACAAGGCTGGCCAAATATGACTGTAGTCACTCATTTGTATTGTTAATGTTTGCGGATATGCTTTTTTACTTATAAGGTCAACCACTCACCATCATGCCATTACAAACCTGTATGAGTTTCTTTCTTCTGATGAACATAAAAGAAGATTTTTTGAAAAATGTTTGTAACTTAACAGTTGACGGTAGCCATTGACTTCAGAAGAAATACTATGGAAGTCAATGGGGTCCAGCAACTGTTTGGTTTCCAATATTCTTTAAAATATCATCTTTTGTGCTCAGTGGAAGAAAGAAATTCATACAGGTTTGGAACAACTGGTGAGTAAACGATGACCAAATGTTAATGTTTGGGGGAACTATCTCTTTAAGGCCTCAGATTGAATCGACACTATACATCCGGATAAATTCAGTTACGTTGGGCACAAATGCACCCTTTCAACTGGATCAAACTGGGACTGCAATGAAATTGATTGAATGGAAATTGTAGCCATTCATCTCATTATAATATGATTACTGCCTGCGATTCACTGCCTAATCTTCAGTGGCAGGCACTTGTGAGTTTGTGAACGCTGTGCACACTTCCTCCGAATCTCTTGAGACTGATGTATAGTGCACACAGTGGGACGCTGTCTTTCAGAGGTCATGGAAACGTATGATTCGCCCACAGCAAATCTATCAAAACTTTAAAAGGGAAAAGACTTCACTTGTGTGCCGAATTGGTGTTCGATGGCGGGCTGTGTTATTTCAAGAACTGAGGTCTTCTCTGCGTGGATTTACTTGAACTTTCTTTTAAAGATTCTTCATGGTTGGGATGTGATTAAAGAAAGCTAGAAAACCAAAGCGGACAGATCATTGAGAACAAAGCCGTGAGCATTAAAGATTGGGGGTGTGAAATATAAATTTAGAGTTGGGGGTGGGGAAGATGTTTTCTCCACATTTTCTATGAATTTATAATCATATTTCCTGCTTTTAACTTTAAAACAACTATACAGCTCTACAAGTTTGTTGGGGTTCATGAAAGTTGTTTCCACCTCAGACTCTAAAATGTTATAAGATATAAAGTCACAACTGTGAGACCTAAAGAACTGCAAAATGTAAAGTCACAATTAACTTATAAATTAATCGTTTGGAAACATGTTTTTTTTTTTTTTTTTGCTTTTTACATTACATTTATATTTAGTCATTTAGCAGATGCTTTTCTCCAAAGCAACTTATCCAAAGCAACCAACAGAAGCAACCCAACAAGCCAAGCCTAACACAGTATAAGGTGTTGTTTTTTATAATAAATAATAAGAAAACAAGTAGATAGAATAGAAAAATAATAGGGAACACTAGTGTTAGAGGGTCCTTTTTCTAATAAAAACTAAAGCAAGTCAGAAGGAAAAGAATAGAGAATGCTATTGTTAGAGGGTCATTCTTTTTATAATAATTAAACAGAAAATAAGAATAGATAAAGATAGTGTTAGAGGCCCTTTTTTCTTTTTAAATAAAACAAGTAGTTAGAATAGGAAATCGATTTTTTTGTTTGTTTAAATAAAAGAGAAAACAAGTATATAAATAGAGTTAGAATAATAGAGAGTGCTAGATTTAGAGGGTCAAATACAGTTACATACAGTTATATTTTCATATAAATGCTGTTCTTTAGAACTTCTCATCAAATATGATCATCGTCCTAAAATGTTTCATGGTTTGGAAAAAAATATTAAGCAGCACAACAATTCTTAAAACTGATAATAATAATAATGAAATGTTTCTTGATCAGCAAATCAGCATATCACAATGATTTCTGAAGAAAAGAAATGGACTGGAGTAATGGCTGCAGAAAATCAGCTTTACCATCACAGGGATGAATTACATTTGAAAATGTATAAAAAAAATGAAAACGTTATTTTCACATTACTGGTATACTTTAAGTAAATACAGCGTTCGTGATATTTATTTCCAAAGCATAAACAAATCTTTAAAAACAAACAAACAAACAACTTTAATGGTAGTCTAGGTTTGTCCTACTTATGAACTTTTTGAGCCATACCATAGAAAATAAAGTTTGACTGTGATATTCCAAAACACAAGTAGTTATTATTATTTATTAGAAAAAAACTCACTTTCGAGATATTTTCTGAATATCACCAGTGAATTGCAAGAAGACTTGTTCTTCAGTCGACAAAGTGTCATCAGCAACCGTTCCAGGTCTTTGGATGCACTTTGTTTGAATCAGGGCTAAATTGTGATTCTGATTACTCACTGTTAGAGACGCCGCAATCATTATAACTGCCCAGCACGTTTAGAAATGTTGTCCTCCCTATTTTTGGGGAAGTAATAATTATATTTAAACAACTTTTATTTTTCTGTGGTACAAAAAAACACAAATTGAAGAGCAAGCAGAAGCATCTGTAAGCTGACTGCATCAGTCAAAGACTGCAACAAGCATGCAAGCAGCAAGATCGAATCCTAATATAGCCAGCGCCTAACTCTACTTACCTGCCGCTCAGCAGATCAGATGACCAAATATTGTCACGTGATTAATATTCATAAACCAAGCAGATACAGTTATAATATGTTATAATAAAGTTATAAGAATAGTTATAGTTATAATAAAGTTATAATATGTGTTCCTGTGGCTCAGTGGTAGAGCATTGCGTTAGCAGTGCAAAAGGTTGTGGGTTCAATTCCCAGGGAACACAAATACTGACAAAAACATGTATAACCTGAATGCACTGTAAGTCGCTTTGGAATAAATGTAAATGTGTAAATGTAATTTGTCTGCCTCTACTTTTTAGATCATTCCTACGCCCTCGCTATTATGAACCATGTCTGAATATTGGTGGATTAGATCACATTTAAATGTAGCGGTTGTGGTTGGCACCCTAGTTCAGTTAATTAACAAAAGTATTTACAAAGTGTATTTGAGTGGGAAAATAATAATTACTTCCATACTCTTCACACTACTTTCCTGATAGCACTATGGGTGTCACTTTATTTTTAACAAAAACATTTCACATTTAATCTATCACGTCCTTGACTGCAACACAGGCCTCTTTGTCACATCCAATGATTACTTTTCTATTTCGCCTTTTCTCTGAACGGTAGCAGGCATGCTGCTGTCTTTTCATTCTGTGCTGGTGATAAACTGTTATATTTTTGCAGACATCATTTCTCTTGGAGTGAGGTATGCCTGGGAAGAAGAACACAGACGGTTGAATCTGGAGGAACATGGAGAGGGTGCTTCAAAGACTAGTGTGTAGGCTTTTATTCTTGTTTTTTTCAGTGACTTTTGGAGACTATAATTGATCTCTGGGATGAAATTGGAAAATTGAAGAGGAGCAAATGTAGAGCATGCTTGCATCTATTCTCGACATCTCTACTCACTCACCTCATACATTTTAAAGCTAATTTGTTTTTCGAGATTGGATTGTGATTTTCACGTTTCCTCCTCCCTCCCCTCATCCTCTTACATTTAGCCTGTAAGCTGAGAACATTTCCCCAGCTGTCATGGAAACTGGAACACTGTGTAGTCTGCAACAAACACTTTTTGAATTACTTTTGATTTATTTTATTTCCTGCAGTATGGCATCTTAATTGCTGGGCCAAATGTCCTTCCAAGACATGTATGTCCTTAGATGCCTTTGCAATATCATTTATGTGTTCCATCTTTCTTGCTTCTGAGAAATTCTTCAAAAGAAAATCAGGTTCAGCAATAAAACATACAAGCAGGAGGTTTGAAGCATGTTCTATTCAGGCAGTTAACTGAAGGGCATCATCGTGCATTAAGACTTTGTACAGATCATGTATTTTTAGACATGCATTTGAAGTACCTTACCCTCCCATGTATGTATCATGCAATAACAATATGGTAATCAATTAAAACCATATTTTCAAACCACTATTTTGCATTTTTTTTATTTAATCTTTTTATTACTGACCCCAAACATTTAAACAATAGTGTAATTTGTAATACTTTTTTTTTTTAAAGAAATTACTTATTAATTAATTTCAGCAAGGACACATTAAATTTGATCAAAGACATTGTAAGGTTACAAAAGATTTCTGTTTCATAAATGCTGTTCTTTAAAACTTTCTCTTCAT
The DNA here is from genome assembly GCA_027422405.1 of Ptychobarbus kaznakovi. Classification (NCBI taxonomy): domain Eukaryota; kingdom Metazoa; phylum Chordata; class Actinopteri; order Cypriniformes; family Cyprinidae; genus Ptychobarbus; species Ptychobarbus kaznakovi. Next base: position 5,201,794 of record CM049807.1, on the reverse strand, counting down.
TAAAGAATCCTGAAAAAAAATGTATCGTGGTTTTGACAAAACTGTTAAACAACACAACTGTTTTCAACATTAATAGTAATAAGAAATGTTTCCTGAGCACCAAATCATCATATTATCCTTTCTAATCATTGACACTGAAGACTAAAGGAAAATCAGCTTTGATCTCACTGGGAAAAAAGCTTTAAAACAGAAACAGACACTGAACAAATGTAGGCTTGGTGAGCTTGGAATACTTTTACCCAATAATTTGTCTAACCCCAAACATTTGAACTGTAGTGTATAAGATCGTTATAAGAATTAGAGAGAAAAGTTTGTTTTATTATTATTATTAACTGTAGTGTATAAGATCGTTATAAGAATTAGAGAGAAAAGTTTGCTTTTATGACAGTAATACCCCCCCCCCTGGCCTGTTATGACAAATAATATCTGGCCTTCAGAAAAAAGGGGTTTAAAATTGTGCCTTTTGGGGTACAACAGCTTATCCCTGCGCAGTACTTTTAAAAATACATATTTGTACCTTTTTTTCTTACCCCTAATAGGTACATATTAGTATCTTAGAGTAGTAATTCATACCCTTAAGGTACTAATATGCTGTTATACCCCAAAAAGTACAATTCTGGCCCTTATTTTTCTGTGTGGGTCACATGGTCTGTGTCACAATTTTGCTTATTTGATGAGTCACCTAGAAATAGTGCAGAATCTGAAGTATTGTTCAAAATTTGCACTTCCTCTAACTTTTTCATCATTAAAAATCTAAAAACTCTTACTTTATAGGCCTGGTTTAAGCCTTAGCTTAAGCCTTAGTTAAATTAAGATAGTTAAACAGCTTAGTTAAATTAAGATATCTTAAACAGAAAAATGCCTTGAAGAAAAACGTGAGACAGATTTTGTGCATCTTGAGAAATATCAGATTTTAAGTTGAGACAGCTCAAACATGGATTTTTATCTGGGACTAACCTTAAGCAATGTCTGTGAAACCGGGGAATAATTTCTAAATTTGTTAAAATTGTAATGCTATGGATTTATTTCCAGATTTAAAATAGATTTTAAATCCCAGATTTTCAATGTGATCTCAGACTTTTTTTACCCCATTACAGTACAGTATATATCAAAGTACCATGATCTTACCATCTGGTACCATCACCGTACCATAGTAGTACAGCCACAGCAGTTTGAGGCACTTATTGATGATTTAAGTCTGCCATTGAAAATCCTGTTTTCTCATTATTCTATAGGCTCAGTCAGGCCACTGTATTTGTCAGCCTGGCAATCACTTTTTGAATGCTGTGCCATTAATTCACTCCCATTTCTCACTCATGTCAGTGCCATGAGTCTTCGGTACGTGGGGCCAGCGGGTTCCCACCAACAACAGAAATAACATTACCCAAAAATTTCCTAGCATGCAATTACCATAATGGCATCAACGGTCTTCTACAGCCAATGCTGTGTGTTTTTCCTGATTGCAGACTCTTTGGAGAGCGACGGCCTCCCACACAGGCCTTTGTTTCTGCAGCAGCACAGCAGGTCGAGGGGCTGACGGATGCTGACAGGTCTCTGGGGCTCAGGTGATTGCTGAATCTTGTGGCCCTTTTCATTGCTGGCACGGAGTGAATGATATGAGAGCCGCAAGCTTTGCCACTAACTCAGATGGTGAGTCTGATTGATACGGAGTTGATGGAAAGATTATAAACTTAGCTTTTACTCTTAGACTTGCAAACATACTCATATACATGCAAAACACACTCCTCTGCTTTTTAAGTGGACTTTATACGTCAGTCTGTCAGTGTAAACGAGGCAACAGCCTTCAATCATTGTCTCAGAAATGACACAGCTCGTGCGGTCATAATTAAGGTGCTAGTGATTTCCATGAATAATGTCTAATTCCGATTGCGGTTATGGAGGCTCGTCTTTACCGTGTGGTTGCAAATAGCTTCATGTTAATTAGACCATGTAAGCCTAGCATAGGCAGAGGAGGAGTGTGGTTCTGCGCTTTGATTGTCGGTTGGCTTGATTGTGGATGCTTTTGCTAAATTTAGAGGCGCTTTTCATCTTTAAACAGCTAAATGCAAAATTAGCATCGCCACCTACACTGAAGCTCAAGTATTTTGTTCCAAGCGCAGAAGTTTCTCTCAGTGATGTTGGCAGGTATTAGTGTCTGTGTCACAGGCACTCAGAGACTACCTTTTGGGTTGAACTCATTTTAATTGTGGCTTTATTTAAAATTAAACTTAAGTGTAAACTCAGAGACCTTGTGCAGCGGAAACAGAACCGATCCAAAATACGTAAATTGAGTAAAGTTCACATTCAAACTGAAACACATGCAGTAAACTATTAGCTAGCAAAATCCCACACTAGCATGCAGGATGTTTATTTGGACAACCAGAAATAAAGAAACTCCACAACACAACGCATAGGACTAATTTCAAAGTGTTGTGCTAATTTTGTTGTATTGTGGCTTGTTTCTGTTGTGTTTCATTGGATTTCGTTGTGTTGTACACTACTGGGCCACCATAGTATAATGTTATCCGGAAGTGCAGAGAATAAGAATAAGGTACACTCAACATTACAATTGCATCTCTTCATTACTGTTGCTAACTGAGACAAGATTTTCAGAACATCCCAGTGAACAATTTTGTTCGTTCATCAATTTGTTAATTGCATCTGTCATGTGACAAATGAACGAAAAGACTCTGCGGGTATACTCTGCAGGTTTATATTTGGCTGCATTATAGTGATTTCCCTATTCAGAATAGTATTAAAGATTACATAGGTAGATGTGTTCAGGGAATTTAGCCGTTGAATATATAACATATTGATAACTTTTTGAAAGGTCTCATTTGTTAACATTAGTTTATGCATTTATGCTAATGTTACTTAATCAAAATGTCCATGTTCATTTCAGTTCACGGTGCATTAACTAATATGAAAAGATATCTGTCACGTCTGGATTTAGAGGCAGACACAGGAAGAACGATTCAGAGCTTCTTTATTTATACAAACTGAAGGAGGACTTCAAATAGAAAGTTCAAAATTGCAACATAATTATAACTGAAGCGTAACAGTCCTTATCTCAATCCTTTTCAAGGGTATCCAGCAAGACGCCGGGCAACACAGAGTCACGAGATCCAGAGTGGTGAGTAGAAGCGTGAGGAAAGGTAGGTAACCTTGAGACCAGCCAACGAGGATTGAGGTGAGTAGCCTGATATAGTGCCACGGTAAGTGGAACCAGGTGTTCGTAATCAGTAATCTGGTGATTGTGAACAGATGTAGGTGGCTGGTGTGGCTGGTGAATCTGTGACAATATCCTTTTCTAACTTAAAAATGTGTTAGTAAACCCTAGTACAAATGTAATATATTTTAACTAAATTTCATATAGTTCAAATATATTAACATATTTACTGACATATCGCTCCATACTAGTGATATCAAAATTATAATTCAACTTTGTTTGGAGCACTACTTGTGCACAATGCATATTTCCTGTTATTAAGCCTAAAACTGCTTTTTTTAAAGCAAAGCCATCAATAACTGCTTCATAAGAAATCTGCTGGACAAGTTCTCTGTTAATTTTGCTCAAATCAAGTCCACTAAGTCGTTCCTTATTCATCGTGGAATGCAGGTCATTCTTAACAAGCTTTAGTTTGGAGAAACTTCCCTCGGCAGCTGCTACAGTTACTGGCATGGTAACTGCAAATCTGAGCGCAATCCAGAGATTTGGATATACAGTATCTCACAGAAGTGAGTACACCCCTCACATTTTTGTAAATATTTTATTATATCTTTTCATGTGACAACACTGAAGAAATGACACTTTGCTACAATGTAATGTAGTGAGTGTACAGCTTGTATAACAGTGTAAATGTGCTGTCCCCTCAAAATAACTCAACACACAGCCATTAATGTCTAAACCGCTGGCCACAAAAGTGAGTTCACCCCTAAGTGAAAATGTCCAAATTGGAAAACAGCCTGCTCAGACCATACGCCGCACACTGCATCAAATTGGTCTACATGGCTGTCATCCCAGAAGGAAGCCTCTTCTAAAGATGATGCACAAGAAAGCCCGCAAACAGTTTGCTGAAGACAAGCAGACTAAGGACATGGATTACTGGAACCATGTCCTGTGGACTGATGAGACCAAGATAAACGTATTTGGTTCAGATGGTGTCAAAGGTGTGTGGCAACCAGGTGAGGAGTGCAAAGACAAGTCTTTCTTGCCTGCAGTCAAGCATGGTGGTGGGAGTGTCATGGTCTGGGGCTGCATGAGTGCTGCCGGCACTGGGGAGCTACAGTTCATTGAGAGAACCATGAATGCCAACATGTACTGTGACATACTGAAGCAGAGACTGGGCCGCAGGGCAGTATTCCAACATGTTAACAATAACGACCACTGCCTTGCTAAAGAAACTGAGGGTAAAGGTGATGGACTGGCCAAGCATGTCTCCAGACCTAAACCCTATTGAGCATCTGTGGGGCATCCTCAAACGTAAGGTGGAGGAGCACAAGGTCTCTAACATCCACCAGCTCCGTGATATCGTCATGAAGGAGTGGAAGAGGACTCCAGTGGCAACCTGTGAAGCTCTGGTGAACTCCATGCCCAAGAGGGCTAAGGCAGTGCTGGAAAATAATGGTGGCCACACAAAATATTGACAATTTGGGCCCAATTTGGACTTTTTCACTTAGGGGTGTACTCACTTCTGTGGCCAGCGGTTTAGACATTAATGGCTGTGTGTTGAGTTATTTTGAGGGGACAGCAAATGTACACTGTTATTCACCTTATTTTCCATGGCAACAACGGTGCCGCGATTGCGTTCGTTTTGTCATCTTACTTTCGGCTGAGAGGGAAGTAAGCGAAGCTAGTTGCTAGCCGTAGTCCTATAGCTGTAACGGTATATGATAACAGATCGCAAATATGTATATTATTATATGCTCAGTTTGGGGCTGCCATAACAATTGGATTAAGAGAAGAGAATAATTGCAGCAACGATTTTACGAACACAATGCGAAGCGGTGGGACTGTTGTGGTGCACTTTACAATTTACACTCGCCACCTAAAGAAGAGGGGCAACTAAGCAATAGCGGAAGGCGCTAAATTTGAAGCGCCCTTGTGTGTGTTTGTGCCATTTCATGGACGGGAAGCCGACTGACGAACACCCTTACCCCGAGAAATGGCTCGGCTACAATGTTCCGGTAAAGAAGTCATGCCGGGTGCTGAAAAGGTCAGATTCAGGTAAGCAGACGTTAACTTAGCTAGCTATATGCTAGTTTGCCAAACGTTAGATTTGTGAAGTCCTTTCTATGAATACATTTAAGGTCAGTAACGAGCAGTTAAAGTACAACACATTTTGCATGATAACCATTGCCCATTTATTCATATTTACGATAGTACAAGATATTATGGTACATTACAATAGCTCACATTATTCCTGTAAGTTACAGAGGTTGCAGATGATAGCAGGCCAACTATATTTCTCATTCAGATTTTGATACTTACCTACATTTTAACACTAAAGTTGGAGAATGTGTATATTATTTTTTTTTTAATGCATCTTTCTCTCACAAACACACACTGTTCCAAGTATGGGTGCCATTATATATTAATTATCGTGATGTATTTTAATTACTAATGTAAAAATATGTTTATGATTATATTATTTCCACAGATGTATCAATGACGGCCAGTGATGCAGTGGACACATGTGAGGGTGATCACATCCACATGTCCATAAACTGTGATGCAGAAAAACAATGAGAGGATCCATCTGTCTCTGATCACAACTACAGTACAAAATCACAACTCAACCTGAAGCCACCTACATCTGATATGGGAACATATGCACACAATGGATTGAGCCGGTGCCATTGTACAGAACTCTGCTGAGAAAAACAACCTTTGTCAGTTGCCGAGCACCATGCAAGGTCCAGTACATACACCAACAGCTTCCAGCTACACACTTGGGATCAGCTCCTGATGACTCTGATGAAGCTGCATCTTCATTTATTGCAGGGTGATCTTGCTGAAAGGTTTGGTGTTTCTCAGTCCATTGTAAGATGATTTCATGTGGAGACATCTGGAAGAAAACACGAGGGATTACACACCATGGCTTCCAGGGAGACATCCAGGCAACAATTATTCAGAGAACATTTCCCAAATACAACAGGGTCGATCTTCAAAAGCTGTTATTTTTATAAACCTTACAATGTGAACGTTACCTGCTGTAATAGTTATGTTTCTCAGTGCATTGAATAATGTCAAGTTTGCAAATTAATTCTCTTTGTTTATTTACCAAAAATGTTGGAGTGACATCGTGTGTGATTTATAAATACACAATTAACATACACAGAACACACACATATAGTATGTAAAAAAAAAAAATATATATAATAATAATAATAATCACAGGCAAGCACTAGTTTGTATATTTAAAAGAACATTTAAAACTTTCACAGTTGTCTTATTTTAAAATCATTCATTATTATTACACTTGATGTTTACCTACCTTATTCATTATATCAGGTGATAGCATGATTAGACTTAATGTTACACGTAATGCACACCTACCAAATCTTACCTTTACCCTACCTGTTGCATATACACTGTGTGCAGAATTACTAGGCAAGTTGAAAATATGAAAAATATATTTTTTCCCCAAGTACATTTTACCAATTCAAAAACCACATCAATCTTAATAACTAGACATTTTGTATTTACTCTTTTATAAGTGATTTATGATCTTTTTTGGCTCATTTTATCTGTAAAAGAAAATCTGCCTAATAATTATGCACACTGAATATAAGGCGTTTTTCACGTTCCAGTATCCTCCTTTTATAATATGTCATTTATAAATGTTCACCTATCTTAATCCACTGTTCAATTAAGATATTAGACAAGATACTTAGTCTGCAGATGGTTATCGGGTCAGCAGCTGTGTATGTCACAAACACGTTAATATACATTTATAACACACTTATGTTAACAACACAATCATTGCAAGATATTATCCTGAATAATAAATAATAATGATGTGTGTGTGCTAGTATTACCTTCCATAATATAGTCTTACCTTCCAGTAGTAATATGCCGAGTGGTTTGGAGGCTGCTGGGGTGCACATTTGCTTTTAAAAAAACTAAATCACCCTCGCTGTGTAAAAGTACACGACCCACTTTCCCACAATGTAAATATTGGTAACGTTAGGCCTCTGTACTTTTATATTTTTTCATTGCTGCTCCATCAACTCCTGACAGGACGAAGTAGTTAAATATGTCCCCATAGGTTACCTCTGGCCACTTCTTCATATCGTCCACCCACGTTAACAGTAACGATGGATGGGAGAATTTGAGACCATCTGATCGTCGTAGGAAGTTTTCACCGTGCTCCCAATTTATTACATTTACGGCATTAACGTTCTATGCCATTTCGCCACAATTATAGCTAGCTATAAACAGTCTTACAACTACTGAACTAGTTACCGGATGTGCCGTATCGGTTCAGCGGAAGTCGGATGAAAAAATGCGGAAATGCGAATAATTAAAAGTGGGCGGGGCGGAATATGGTGAATACAAGCTGTACACTCACTACTTTACATTGTAGCAAAGTGTCATTTCTTCAGTGTTGTCACATGAAAAGATATAATAAAATATTTACAAAAATGTGAGGGTGTACTCACTTCTGTGAGATACTGAATCGCCTGCTGTTGGTTGTTATGGTAATGGTGGAGGATCTCTTCTGCCATTTCCATTATTGATTATATTTGCATGTCCTTCCTTGCTGAGTCCTTTCTCTGTCTTCACAGTGTTTCCTCACTGTACTTCTTGACATGGTTGCAACATCATTAAAATTCAAAAGGATACCAAAAGTGTCCCTGACATTTTCCATGGTCTGAAATCTCTCCTCAAGGGAATAATGTGCTACATCGACAACTGTGTTAAAAATGTCACTTCCAGGTTTTGTAGTGCATCAGTCAGAGGCTCAGCAGCAGCCTCCATAAGAGAACTGCTTCCTGGTGTTATGTAGTCTCTTCTGTTTTAGAACCGCCTTGTTGTGTTCATTTCTTCACAGAGATCTTTTGCAGTTACTTGTGCTGCAGTAAAGCCAGAAGCCTTATACTGTGAGAGTGCTGTTTTGGTGGAAGTAATCAGGTTTGAAGCAACATCCAGTTGCATATGGGATGACTGGAACAGCTTATTGACCTGGTTGACAAGTGTCAGAATGTGACACCATACAACAGAACAAATTAAAAAGCGATAAGACCCCAATTCTTCAGCAAGAGCTTGGACCTCCACTTTAGAAACAGTGTCAGACAAACTCTGCCATACTTCTACAAGTGCTTCACTGATTTGGGTAATCTTGAACCTATCAGCCTGAACATTTTGTAATCTGCTCTCCCACCTTGTGTCACTCCATGACTTAAGGGTGAGGTCCACTTATTTAAAAAAAAAAAAACATCTCTGAGTGGATCGTGAAAAAAAGCTGAATAGCTTCTGCAGGTGTCCACAGAATCCAAAGGCATCCATTGAAGCTCTTGCAGCATCTTCCAGAACCAGGTTTAACGTGTGTGCCCCACATGGGACAAACGGGGCTCTTGGGTTCTTTTCAAGCAGCCTGGCTTGTACACCTTGCTTCTTGCCCTTCGTGTTAGAGGTATTATCATATGACTGACCTCGACAATCCATAAAGTCAATCTGAAGGTCCTTCAACCTATTTAAGATTACAGATGACAGATTTTTGCCAGTTGTCTCTTCCACAACCAAGAATCCCAGAAAATATTATTTTATTTCTGGCTCTGGCTAAAGTTCCACAATGCGTATAATGATAGACATCTGTTCCTGGTGGCTAATGTCTGGTGTGCAATCAAGGATGATTGAAAAGTACTTTGTGGTGTGGATTTTTGCAACTGTTTCTTTGGTCAGTTGACTACTCGTGAGATTTAGTAGCTCATTTTGTATGTCTGTTTGGATGTATGGTCCTTTTCCTGACATAAATGTAATAACAATGCTACAATGGAGCGTCCTGCGGATCACCTTGACTGTCCTGGTCTGGAGTTATCAAGTTAATCAGCATCGGCATCTGACTTTATTTTAGTTGGGTCCAGATTCCTCTGCAATTGTTGTGTTTTGTAAAAATAAAACAATTAAAAAGATTGTATTTATTATTTGTATAAAATAGCAACATTGTGTGCATATTTACTTTTGAGCTGAAAACATTATTAATGACCAAATATTTAGTAAAACCTTTCAATCATTAGAGGGGCCAGGCCCCCTTTACCCCCACCCTCTGCAATCTCCGCCCATGCCTAATAATGCCCTATAACGAAATCACCAGTGGAAGTGAACAAGACAAACTATTAAGCAGAAAGAATAGTTAACTTCATTAATTGTATTTGTACTGTATGCTTAAATTGTATTTATAACACCGCTCCACGTCTAAAGTATTTAAGTATGTTTGAAATATAACAGTTCTATTCTTCACGTATATTAAAAAAATAAATAAATAACTTTGAGAGTTTCAAAGAGATTTATTGTCATTAACTTTTTTTCCTACCATGTCCACATGACAAGCTAATAACATGGCTGTCAGCATTATAATAGCTGCTTTTTGCGGTGCAAATTTAGTTTATGATGAAAATTACTACGTTACGGATCAATGCATTTCTTACTGATTTCTGCTCATAAAAAAAATATATATCTATAGACTAGAAGCAACGAACAAATTCCTTGAGAACTATATGTCCATTGCCATCATCATATAGCCTTCACATTCTTTCTGATTTGAGAGATCCTTCTCTATCAAGCTAGCTAAATATTAACATGTGAATTCTTGCTAAATATGCAGTTATATTACGGGTCGTTGGCATGAATTTTACTTGTGATGGTGGTGGAGCGCTCTTGGAGTGAATGAAAACCACGACGCTACGACTTTAAATAAATCTGCTCCTTGCTCCATTCAGAATCACACCGCTCCGCTCATACTCTGATTTTGAGTAACTGTTGCAGTCATGACAGATTTATTTCACAACCAGCCGCTATCAAAATAACCTGGCTGCGGGCGCGGGCCAGATATTATTGCTGGCGGGCCAGTTTTTGCCGACCACTGCCCTGGGCAATGGCCTGCTCTGCCTTTATAGTGCCGGGCTTGGCAATAGTTCCAGTTTAGCACAATCAATCTTAGTTGGACTTCAGCACTACTTCCACACAATTAAATTGCATTAATTACAAAATTAGTTGTTCCAATTTAGCAGACTTAAAATATAAGTTTAGTATACTAAAAGTACAATTGGGTATTTATTTTTAAATAACTTATTTTTTTAAGTATATAAATATGTAACTGTATTTGTAGTATGAATTAAATGTATTTGAAATACATTTTAGCATATTTATTTTTCACTAGGGAATGCTGAGATTAACATTAAGTGAGACTAATAAACGCCATAGAAGTATTGTTCATTGTAATTCATCTTAACTAATGTAATTTACAAATAAAACCTTATTGAAAAGTGTTACTGACATATTAAGGTTCAAACTGATTTGCTAAATTTGCTGAAAGAAACCAAAAGAGTCAATACATTTTTCCAGTTTCCATTCAACATCCTAGGAACAAGAGATTTTCTGTGAACAGCAGAGTCTTCAGTGAAATTAGCTCATAAAGGTGTAAAACGTTGTTGGGTATTATTCTTATGTGGACTGGAATGACACATGGTATCACAATGCAGTTTAATCTGCTATTTTTCTGTAATTAATGTTCAAATTATGCAGTAATGTGATAGAATCAAGACAAAAACTGTGAAACAAAATTGAGAAACAGAGTCAGTTAACAAATGAGAGAAGCTTCATTTGAAACAGATTGCAAGTGGAAACAGTGGAAAGACAACATAATGTTTCTTATGGTACTAATGGTAATTAGACTGCCATTTAAGGTATTATTTACTGACTCAACAATTACCTTAATCAGTACGTACAGTAAATGTAATGAAATGACCCTTCATGCAGTTCCAATGCAAAATCATGAAGTATTTGCACTTTATTACTTCAAATCTATTAAAGGTGATAAAAATCAAGAATTGTGTTGCATTACCTCATTTTAATTAAGCAAATTGAGCAGAAATCAATTTTTGAAAGCATGCTCATAGAGTATTTTCATCTACTTGCAGTAGTTCCAGGTTGGATTGTCCCGCGGTCCTCTGTGCAGCAAGCGATTTGTCTATTACCTTAAGGGTCATCCAGTCAGACACCTCAGAGGTCACCGATGACAGCCGGGTTCCCTGGCAGTGATTGAGTCAGTACCGGGGCACTCCAGCTCCCTAACCGCTATCAGACATGTCTGGCTGCGGGCTCTCTCGTTTATGATGGATGAATGTTTATGGGCTAGTTTGGCTCTGATATCTTAATGGATGTGCTCCTCTTGGGGTAGCAGGAGTGCTTTCTGTTGGACAAGTGGATGTGTTTATCATCCGTCACGCTGGAGAGTCTGCTGCGTACCGCGCTCATGCTGCCCTGCTGTAACCCACTATGATGGCAGAGCTAGAAAGCAAGCTACTATTAGGTCTGTCAGACACATTTATGTAAGAGCAGCCCTGTAATGCCATTATAAATGTCAAGAAATTCAAAGGATACAGCCAGAACAGCTGCTCCGATTTCTTAACGGGTGGTCCGACAGGGAGGGGCGTGTTTGACTCATGTCCCGATGGCAGACCCCTTTCAGGAGTACATTCTGCCACACGTCAGTGGCGTTATGTTTTTGTGTCCTCAGCTGCTTGCGTGCAGAGACATCTGTTCCACCGATGCTTCAAGGTGCCTTCGACATTCCCCAAAGGCCTGAAATGGAGAACCCGGCACTCTGGAAACAAATGAGTTGTTGGATCCTTGTTGTCCCCGCTGACCCTCCTGTCGCTGTAACTGACGCTTGCCTGGGAAAGATAGCAGCGCTCGCACAAGACGCAGACAAATCTCAACGGGTGAAAATAGAGCAAGCCGTTTGAGATGGTTACTGTGCAACACACGCTCTGATCTTTTTGACATGTTTTGTTGTTTACAAGGGTTTTGTCATCTATGAAACAGTCTTGGGTGAAATGACGTCGAGCAGGGTAAGAAATAGGTCACCCAAAAAATTCAAATCTGATATTTTTTACTCACCCTCATGTCGTTTCAAAACTGTATGACTAACTTTCTTCTGTGGAACGTGAAATATTTGGAAAAATGTTGCTCTTTCAAATTTTCTACTTTCAAAGAAAAAAGTGTCACCGTTTCCAGAATTTTTTTTTTAAGCAGGACGACTGTTTTCAACATTGATAATAATATGAAATGTTTCTTGAGCAGCAAATCAGTATATTAGAATGATTTTTGAAGGATCATGTGACACTGAAGACTGAAGTAATGGCTGCTTGACATCACAGGAATTAAAATATATACAATTTTATATAATAATATTTATATTATTTTAAATTGTAATAAATAATGTAATAATATATTTGTATAATATAATATAACATCATTTTCAAATAAATGCAGCCTTTCTGAGTATAAAAAATGTAGCGACCCCAAATGTTTGAACTGCATGTAGTGAACAACTGTAGGGGCTTTCATTGTATGACAAAAATGTAAGGTTTATTATAGTTAACTAAAGCTCAAACTAAAATTTATTCAAATAGACTAATTTAATAATTCATATAATACACTAATAATATTTCATTTAAAACTAAAATATTAACTAAAAACCATAAAAAGCTGTTTTGTTACTTGCAACAAAGTAAACCTGAAATAAAACTTTCAGCTAGTTCTCAAGGTAACATATCTCATTTTGATTTAGCTCAACTTGATGTACTAAAATAAATAAAACTAAAATGGAAATTAAAATTAATAAAAATTCTAAAGACATAATAAAAAAATGACAAAAACAAACAACAAAATTACAAAATCTTTAACCAAAATTGAAATGGAAACAAAATATGATATAATATAATATAAAAAAAATATATATAATATATTAAATATCCACCGATGTTTATGTAGCCACAGTGAGGTTGTTGATGTGCTGAGATATGGATTCCTCCCCAAAGAAAGAGTCTTTTATTTCACACTCTCTCAGGCAGCGTGAGTGCCGTGTCGATACGGTCCCACTGCATCAATTAAAAATGTGTTGCTTGAGGTTAGACTGGATATGAGCAAGCAAGCACTTATTAATACTAGCCGCATAAAACTTGCACTCTCTGTAATTAACGTTGACCCTGGCTGCCTTTATATGCCGTTCTCAAGAAGGTGCTGTTTTGTGCTGTTTTTCACCTTATGCTTGTGTGTGCAGAGATGAATAGATGTAAACATGCAGTGAGGTGGGGAAAACACAGAGAGGAAACGGGAGCTGTTTGCTGCACTGCATGAAGGTCATGAATGACAGTAGCATCATTGAGCTATACACATGCATATTAACATGTGAATGATCATTTCAGGAGAGAATAACTCTAGTGCGGTGCTTTGTGAAGAATGACATTAAGGGCTTGATTTATTGTATGTGAAGGAGACTCTCAGCAGCTGTTAGTCAATGGAGAATTCATAATGATGCCCTTGGCTTCATCACTGCTTTAACTGAATGAGAGGAAGACGAAGGCTGGAACTAAAAATATCTGCTTTTTGTTTTATCTAGAGAGCTGTACTGTGGCGTGTTGTGCATGTTTCACAGGATGGAGAGCTTCTTTAGACATTCATTTAATAATTTATGATTTGTGATTTTTTTTAAATAAGCATGAAACCAACAATTGACCCTGTTTATCTTTACTTGGTGTATTAATACATGTTGCTTTTGCATGATTTATCTGTGCATGTTGTTCCAAGTTAAAAAACGTGGCCCTCCAACCACCAGGACCTATTCTGGTATGTACTGTATGTTATTTTAAAACTGTAATAATATTTCACAATATTACTGTTATACTGTATCTTTGTTCAAATAAATGCAGCCTTGGCGAGCATAAGAGACTTATTTTAAAAACATAAACAGAAGTAGTTGTTTAGTTATCTATGATGTATTTTTTCAAAGTGCTTTATAGATAAAACTTTAAATCTGTTTTTTTTTAAAGGAATTGTTTTATTGTTCAAAATAGTGTCTTATGAAGTAGAATTATATAGTTTAAGTGTGTGTTTAGATATTTTACTGGAAAATAGTAATAGATTTTTTTTTCTATTGCGAGTTTATGCATCTATTCCTTCTCAAGAGCCCTTCTTGATCCATGCTGCTCGAGATCTTCCCCCTTTTGTTTAATCTGGACAGGTTTTCACTTCTGAAGGATACAGGCATGTATTCTTGGCTGAAGGAATGAGCATCATCTTTTATTTAGCATCCTTGTGTGTTCACATTTAACATGTGAAAGGAGAGAAAGAAACACCAGGTGAGCAAAGTCTTTACTCAGTTTGCGTGATCCCTGAGAACCATCAACCTCACAGCTGCTCTTTCATCCTACACTCATGCATTTCCCCTGCACTCGTTCTTCTTCAGGAACAGATGGATGATGATGGAGGCCTCGCTGTTGAGTCTTGGGATCAGCACAGTGGTGTGTGATTGATACCTGGGGAAGAATCGCAAGTGAGGCTGAGTTATTTTACACACACCTACACACTCATTCACACTGAGATATCCACTCGCTCATACACAAAGAAATGTGTGCAGAGGCATTGATCAAACATCTTGACATCTGGGTGCACGTGTATAATACGCCCATAAGCTCTCAGTGACATGACTGTACAGCAAGCAATATTTACTCGTACGTTCTTGTTACTTTAGGTGTCGGATTGCAGAAGACATGAAGATCAAGAAAGGTAAATAAGCATGGAGACTGGATATTAATTCAGTTTGTGGGAGATGTTTGAGTGAACAAGTGGAGGGAAACTGAGAACGAGAGAGTGCTTAACATGATTTACCTGAGTAGGACATCCTTGTTGGTCCTGGAACAACATTTGTATCAACCAATCAGATTTTCAGGATAAGATTAAAGTTATGGATAGGGTTAAGCTCAGATTAGAGGTCTACTACATTCTTATCAACCTCTTACAGTTTATCTGATTTTGGGGGGTGGTTTGGGCTTAAAGGGACAGTTCTCCCAAAAAATGAAAATTCTGTCATCATTTACTCACCACTGTTTGTTGGACAAACAGTTTGTTTTTCTTCTGTTGAACACAAAAGAAGATATTTTGAAGAATGTGGGTAACCAAACAGTTGAGCCACTGACTTCCATCTAATAATGGAAATAAATGAGCACAGGATTGTCATTTTTGGGTGAACTATTTCTTTAAGGTGCAGTCACATTAGAACAAAAATGGTCCATTTTCCATTGTTAGTGTAGCGATGTATGATGCTAACACTGAAGTCCATCTCAAACCAAGCAGCTTTCTGTTGGTCAGTGCAGCGAATTTTTGTGACCAACTTGAACATTTCCACCAACTTTACGCAAAACTAATCAGACAGATTCTTATTGAAATGAATGGAATTTGCCTGAGAAATTTCTTAAAGCAGCGATCTCACCCAAAAAATTTAAATGTTGTCATAATTTCCTCAAATCGAGATGGCTTTCCTTTTTCTGATATTTAGAAGAATATTTCAGTTTTTTTATTGTTTTATTTTTCATATTATGGAAGTCGCTGAAAAATGTTTCTAAAAAGGCTATAAACTAAAGTACTGTAGCATGAAACTGATGCAAAAGGCTTGACTGCTACACTGTACGCATCACAGTTACTTTGTATGATGAACAAAATAATAATATTGTAAAATATTATACAATTGAAAATATCTGTTTCCAGTTGAATATTTAAAAATAATAAAAACTATTCTGTTTGATTGCAAAGCTGAATTTTCAGCAGTTGTATTTGTTTTTTTGGTAACATTATAAAAGGTTTTACTCTCCTAACTAACACCGAGTGTATGCTAGGTAGTTTTTTAGTTGCAGTCCATCCTTGGGCTTATGAGTATGATATGGTCTATGGCTATACCAGGACCAACAAAGGATATTGATCCAGGATCGTGTTCTATTTAAAACATGTAATGCAGGAGATAATTTGTTAGAAAGATAGGTGATATGTGATAAATTAAAATAGGATGTGAAATAGTAAAAACTGCAGGTTTGTGTAAAGGTTTTGTGCATCCTCCACAGAGACTTGTCACCCTTGTTTCACCTGCACTCGTGTTTTTGGCTCTGCGTGATACTCCCTCACATCTCTGTTCCTCGAGGGCTCCAGTGGCCCACTAATTAAACTGACATTGGCTCCAGCTTCTTGCCTATGGGCCGTCGTGCCAGTTGATAAGGGCATTATGGGAAGGGTGTTGTGATATGTGGTGGCCATGGTCCTCCTGCCAGCATCAGATGTTCAGAGATCAGAGCGTGAGCGTCTGCAGCGCCTGTTCCCAGAACAGAAGGGTTCACCAAGCTCTGCTGCCCCAGCAGTACTGAGATAACAGCAGACAGATGCACCCCAATGCGCCTGACACTGTTGATAATGAACACGCACATGCTGGCCTAACACTCTGCAAGCAACAAGCAATTTATCTGTAGACAGTGAACGTGAAACTGCTGCGCAATGTGACACAGTTAAAGCCAATCAGAACATGCTTGAAGCAGGGTTGTTATTGTTAACTAAAACTAACTAAAACTATTCTATTTCAGGTAAAACATTTACATAAAAGAGAACTACATAGACATTTGAAAAATAACAAAAAAGACAAACACATTTTTTTACTGAAATCAAAATAGAAAAATACAAAATAGTCAATGTGGCATCAGTTGTTCAACTATAATTTCAACAATTTCTTTGCTTCTGTGTCAGTCTTTGAAGCACATTCATGACAGTACCACGATGCATGCGTGTGTCTTCCTCTGCTTGTAAACAAAGCGCAGTGCGTCCCGATTCTACGTCCTGCATCAGCAGCACCACACACATGCATGCGTCATGTTACGTGCTTCAAAGACTGACATGGAAGCTAAGAAATCATTGAATAAAGTCATTGTTTTTAGTTTCTTTACACACAAAAAGTATTCTCGTAGCTTCATAAAATTGCGGTTGAACCCCTGATGTACTGTTTTGCTGATGTCCTTGCTACGTTTCTGAACCTGGGAACATTGTAGTTGTCAACAACGTTGCTGTCTATGGAGGGTCTGAGAGCTCTCGGATCTCATCCAAAATATCTTAATGTGGGTTCTGAAGATGAACGAATTTTAATTTTTGGGGTGAACTAACCCTTTAAAATGCATTATTGCACAGAATTGAATTGCTTTTCTTTATGCTGTTGCCAAATGTATTTCTTTATCCATGAAATCCTCCGTAATGACTTATTTTTTTCCATTGAGAATGATTGATTAGACCATGAAAAGTGGCTATTCGTTAACATTATACAGTAGCACACACATCCTTAGTGATGTCAGCAGAAAAGGAAAGTCATTTCAGAGGAAGAGCAAGTTCAAATAGTATTTAATCAAAGATTATGAGCCCTTTTTTTCTTTGAAAAAACTCAATTATAAACCGATCGCAATAAGACTAGGATCAAGTATTGAGGAAAGTAAATACGGTCCGTTGTCATTTTATGTTGACTTTTATGTTGGTTTATATATACTGCAGATTATGCACCAATGAAATTTCACTGTGGGCGGGGATACCAGCTCAACCAAGCTATTTAAAAATGTCATGGCTGACTAGGACACAGTTACAACTCAGATTTACATGGAAGCAAATTGCTTGTTTTATCGTGCCACGTCTAGTGTTTGAAGAACAGCTTCCGTACATCTATGCTTACATTTCACTCATACTGAGATAAAAAAAACACTAAAATTTTCGAAAGAGCACGTTCGGTAGGAGCGCACACACATACACACCCACACACACATTCAGTCAGCATCAAACCAGCCAGACGAGGCCAGGAGGAAGCGACTGATGAGAGGACACCCGCTGTCTTCTGCTCTCGTGTGAGAAAGCTGTCAGGTTGCGTTTGTAAGATGTCAATTAAAACAGACTCCATGAATATCAGCCACCACTGCTGTTGTTCTAGCTCTTTGGCCTCCGTGGAAAAAGACTACAGAGGACTAGCCAAATGTTTTGCCGCTGCCAATCAATAGATCCCCCTCCAGAGCAGTAAAGGTCACTTCAAGATGAAGAAGATAAATCCCTGCTTCCCCACTCTGTACAACTGTGGCATGTGTTGGGCTTCTGAAATGAGGAGGCGAAGTGTGGAAGTACATTGCCATTAGAGATGCACTGATATTAAAGGGACAGTTCACTCAAAAATTGAAAATTCTGTCATCATTTACTCACTGTCATATCGCTGGTAACCCGCATTAGCTCAAAGGAAGGAAGTTTGAAAAATGTTGGAACAGTCAATGGTAGCATTTGATGTTCATAATATTTATTTTTCCCATATGGTATTTCCAATGGCTGCCGTCAACTGTTACCATCAGTTTTCATTTTTGGGTGAACTGTCTTTTTAAAGTCCCAATGTAACTGAAATAACAACAGATCTTTATGCAGAACCACCGCTCCCTATACGCAACAATACAATTCTCCTTAGGGCACCCATTTGGTCAGCAGCGGCACTGTTTTTATGTCTTGTGACTTGTCTCCAAATTATATGGATTATCAAAAGAAAGAAAAAAGTAGACTGGGGAATTGATTTGGTTGTTGATTGGGTGGAGGGTGTTAGTTGGAATAAATATGTGAGTCCCCTATACATCACCACAGAGAAGTCTGTCATTTTACTGGAAGATTGATATTTTTATAAAAAAAATGACAAGGTCAAAATATAAAAAAGGTATGTGTATGCATGTATGAATTGTTCACATTAAGATCAATAACATGCATTTAGAAAATAGATTCTATTTCAGGCCAACTTTAAAAATGGCTGATTTTAATAACAGTCTTAAACTGTTATTTGCAAAATGGCAAATATAATGGCAGTATAATTATATGTTGTTTTTAGGACAGACATGATAATTATCATATTGAATAATTAATAAATAATTAACACAATAAATGATTTAAAAATAAAACAATAAAAGTAAAATCAATTTGTGCAATTATTATTAAAACTTTTAATTTAATAATTTTAATTCCATCACTTTTAAAATGATATGGTGAAAATTATTATGGTAAATATTTTTGGAATAAAATTGCAAGTCTTTGTTTGGATTTTTTTTATTTACCACGGAATATTAGTGAATTTAGCATCATAAAATTATAACTGAAAGTAAGACATTTAAAAAAAAATATTTATATTTTTAATAAGATAACTGAGTGAGCATGTGATGACAGAAAAGATCATCTAAATGTAAAAATAGATTAAACTAGGCAAAGATAGGTTGATTTTGGATAATTACATATCCAATATCAGTTAATATATTCTTTACTACTATCTACTGTTAATTAAAAGAAAATTGCTAATATTGGGCGTTAACATGGTACCAAAATGTTGTGCATCTCTAGTTTCTATTGGCTTTAATTTGGATAACAAAGCATCAACAATTCCCTCCCTGTGCGCCTCTGCTCGAACTGGGGCGGAAAACTGCAAACACAGGATTTTCGTCCTACTTTTCAACATTCTTTCACCTTCCCTCCCCTAATACATGATAGATGAGCTGTGGGTTGATCTGCTAATTAGCTTCTATGTGTCTCCGGTAGCCGGTTGGTGGAGGACGCCGGGACACTGGCTTTTGTTGTTTCTTGCCAGGGTCCCAGATGGGAGGCGGTAATTTTACGCCCCATATCCATTAGTGATATGCCACGTGAAAGACAGAAGTCAAACTCAGTTAGATGATACCAAGTTGTCAACATGAGAGTTTGACTGCAGCCTGAGGCAATCCGATTCCTGACTGACCTCCCTCTGTTTACTCTGCAAGGCCAGGAAGAGTGTGTGTGTGTGTGTGTGTGTGTGTGTGTGTGTGTGTGTGTGTGTGTGTGTGTGTGTGTGTGTGTGTGTGTGTGTGTGTGTGTGTGTGTGTGTGTGTGTGTGTGTGTGTGTGTGTGTGGTGTGTGTGTGTGTGTGTGTGTGTGTGTGTGTGTGTGTGTGTGTGTGTGTGTGCGTGTGTGTGTGTGTCATTTTTAATGTGAGGCTGGGCATTGAATTCACTACAACCCCAACGGCTTCTGATGTGGTCTGACTTGAATGTATAATTTTATACCCACAGGTGTGAATGTTACTAAGGGAGAGGTTCAAGGTTCAAGGTAGAGAGATGAGTAGAATTGGCAGTGTGCTAGGATATTGCATCCCATACAAACAAGAAACCTTAAACATATATATATATATATATATATATATATATATATCACTGGCTATCTTCAGCAAGATTACTTTAAGTGCATCAAAAGGAGGTGCTAAAGTCCCTAAATTCATTATATTGATAGCCTGAAGCCATTTGTGTCCCTCATGAGCTCTGTTTTGTAATCTTGCAAAACTCTCACGCCTCAGAATGTTCCCATGTGTGAAAGCTCTTGTTCAATAGAGTTAATTCATATATTTAAAATAATTTCTGGGGCTTTTTCATTCCTCATTCGCTCAATTCAAATCTCATTGAGATGCTCTTGAGCTCTCGCTGTTTGTCTCACTGGGTTTGGAAGTGTTGAATAGAAGCTGTTAGAGGCAGGAGACGCCATGTCCCACTATATGTCTGCTATGAGTCAGGTCAATGTATATGTCCTGTAATCTCTGAAGATGCTGGGCTCTGTGGAAAATGACGTTCTGAAGTTGTGGATTTTAATAGCATTTCATGGCAGTCTTTGATGGAAATGACTGTTGGAATTCGCATTTTAACATTTTGGAAAACAATGCTAGCATCTCTTGCTGCAAAGGATAATTTTGCTTGAATTTTATATATCCTAAATATACAATATTAAATAACATTTTAAAATGGAAAAAACTATTGGAAAATTATGCTATATCTGGCTATATATAATTATATATATACTGTTTCTGAGTTATATTTTACTTGGACGTCATCTTGATGTCAAGCATGTTTTATATGTATACAATTATTTTATAAATAAACATTAAATTGTATTCATAAAAAGAATAAATTAAATGTAGTGAAACAACTTCTTTAAAATACTTTTTTTTCACAATATAGGAACAAAACAGTGGATGACAATATACCTTTAAAAAAACATTAAAGAACAAAAATAAACAATGTTCATAAAAATAAGTTACATTTTATTAAGCAAATATACACTATATTGCCAAAAGTATTGGGTCACCCCCTTCTAATGAAAGGTTTGACTATTTTAGTAATTTCCATGAGTACAAATCTTAATGTTTAAGCATATAATGATATTCTAGGGAATTGTGTGCTTCTAATTTTATAGCAACAGTTTGGACAGAACCCTTTTCTATTCTAACATGACAGTGTCTCTGTGTATAAGACAAGGAATCAAAGAGAAATGATGATTCAGTCAGTGTGGAAGAACTTGACTGTGTTTCGAGGCAACATTTCTGACTTTACACTTTCTCCTTGTTACTCAATTCCGGGATGTAACCAAGGGCTCTCGCTAAATCGGTTTTAATCAGATATTTTAAACAACAGCTGATTGAATTACATCGTAAATTAATTTAAGTTACTGATGAGCTCATAAAATCCATCTGCTTTAATCAAACTGAATTAAAGCATAGAAAGGATGGGAACGCTGATAGCGCCTTAATTCACGGCTGTATTTCATTCTCAGGCCTAAACTAACCCAACCTCTCTAGCTGCAAATCAGCAAACTAAAATCTCCTTTATGTTCACTTTCACGTAGTATATTTGACTCAATCGCAACACTAGCATGACACTTTAATTTGACATAGGCATCATCAAAGTGTTATGTCTCTGTGAGGTGCAGCGAATAAACTGCTATTTCTTGCTTTAATCCCGCTTTTGAAGGCCTGCAGCATCACACGGGTGGGAATCTGCCGTGAGATGTGCTGTCAGCTCACAAGAAAGGTGTCTAGGCTGGTTGTGCTTTCGGAGACACGTTGGCCCAGGTGATGAAGTGTGGCGCTGCAGGTTCTGTACTTTCATCCAATGCAATCAGGCTCAACGTGGACGGCTTTCGCAGCGAGGAGCCTCCCCATCCGTCAACTCAACCCCACACCAGTGTTCACGTCACTCTCCATGATGGTGGATTAGGCCGAGTTCCCTTCCCATGCTAAAATCATCACTGGTAGCTTTTCGCCGCTTGACAGGTGCTGCAAACGGATGAGGACTTCAACGATTGCTCTGTGTGTCTGGTTCATATCTTTAGGAGGCGAGGGACATATTTTGTTGTGCATTTCAAAATAAATAATCACTTATGGCTGTGTTGTTAACCGTTTTCTCTTTTTACTCTCTGTGAATTACCTTGATAGACGGAGTATTTTCGCATTTATCCCCTCCCTGAATATAATGAAGTGTTTTGCATCTCTGACACCTTTTCAGAAACGTCATTTTGAAATAGCGCGAGGATGTGAATAATTTCACCCGAAGCTCTAAGTCTGGTTTCCCTGAGCTACTTGAGGCAAATTGATCGCTCTCGACCGGCTGAAATCTATGCATTCTTTACGGATTTCTCCTTCTCTCTGTGTTTGTATGGGGAAAATGAGATTGCTTGCTAGGGTGATGAGACTCCAAATAGCTGTCATTTCTCCTGGAATCAGATGAAAGTGGCCGCGTCGCCTGCAGAGGAGCCCAGGGCAGCGATCAGCACTCACAATTTTCCTCTTGTCCTCTATGCTGTTATTGTATGACTCTCTGAAGGGTCTCTCATCTTATCTGCAGCTCTGACCGCAGGGCCGTGCAGGGAGGCAAAGCCATCTTCTATAACTCCTCGTCTGGGCTGAGTGATGGAGCGCCGGGCGGTGAGGAGGTTAGCACAGATGCTGCAGTAGATCATCTGCTAGACTTTACAGCTCAGCACTCAGGCCTATACATCAGTGTGTGTGTGTGTGTGTGTGTGTGTGTGTGTGTGTGTGTGTGTGTGTGTGTGTGTGTGTGTGTGTGTGTGTGTGTGTGTGTGTGTGTGTGTGTGTGTGTGTGTGTGTGTGTGTGTGTGTGTGTGTGTGTGTGTGTGTGTGTGTGTGTGTGTGTGTGTGTGTGTGTGGTGGGTGATGTAGTATCTGCGTTCATGCGCATGTGCTGTAATTGAAGTCACACGTTTATAGTCACATTTTAGCATGTTCCATGTATCTAATTTGCTTCTGTTTGTCTCAGCCTCTTGCCTTTTGTCTTCTCCAGAAATTCTCCTCCCCACGTTCCTGTAATCTTTGCCTGCCGTCTCCTACGAAATGCACCACGGTAACCATGGCAATGTTGCACCTGAGCAGGAAATAGCCACTCCAAACCCACTGAAAGCAAATTCTAGCCTTGTAGCCAATGTCTGTTAACAGTTCGTAATGTAGGGTTGCTGTTCCTCATCTCATTCCTTAATAGTACTAGATAATTACTATTAGTATGTTATGTGATGATTAGTTTAACCCAGCTCACAACAGCTCATAGGGCTTTTGTGTATACTGAATTGTAGTCATAGTGTGTGATATTTAGAAGTTGGTAGGCCTTATTAAACCAAGGAAATATGTTCAAATACCAAAGATGTTTGTGTAATAAATACTTTTGTTCAGAAAGGATCAATTAAATTGATCAAAACTGACAGTGAAGACATTTACAATGTTATAAAATATTTATATTTCAAATACATTTTGTTCTTTTGAACTTTGAACAAAAATACTGAAATTTTTGTATCTCAGTTTACACAAAAACATTAAGCAGTGCAACTGTTTTCAATATTGATAATAATAAGAAATGCTTCTTGAGCAGCAAATCAGCATATCCGAATGATTTCTGAAGGATCACGTGACACTGAAAATTCTGTTTTACCACCACATTAATAAATGTTCAAATTAAAATAGAAAGCAGTTATTTTAAATTGTAATAATATTTCACAATATTACTGTATTTTTGATCAAATAAATGCAGCCTTAGGAGACTCAAAAATTGTAAAATCTTACCAACCCAAAACCTTTAAATGGTACTGTATATTAAATACTACATTTATTATAATAAATAGTATATTTTATTAATAATAATATATTTAAAACAAATAAATATCTTATTTAAATAAAGCATGTTTTTAAAGTAATCATAAAAGAAAAAATGTTTTGGACAGTAATAAAATGAAGAGAACAATGGAAAGAAAATTAAACCAATGAATCAAAATTAAAACCTGAGAATATGGTGCTTGTAGTTTCAAGTATTCATTAAGTATTACGAAACTGAGAAGTAATAAAATGTGAAATCAAACTATTGAACAACAGCTACAGCTTTCATTGAATAGCTATCAACAATAATGCCTTATTACCGCTTGATGCTGTTTGACTTAAAATCAGGTCTGTAATGAACTCTTTCTTTCTCTTTAGGTCTATCTTAATTCCACCCGCTAGGTCACCTCGAAGCCTGGGATCGATTCCACAGAAATGAATGTGTGATAATGAGAAAGCGACTAAAGCAACAGCCGACCTCACCCACCAAGATGGCACCGGTATGGAGGGCAGCATTAGCGGCGTGTGCCAGCCCAGGCTGGGGCTCCAGCAGCGGGTAAATGGCTTCACAGGGACCTGCTGGCCTCCTGACGGGCTTGCAGATGGCCTGAAGTTTGTTTTTCTCTACCTCTTCATGACGGGGCTGAGTCAGAGCACCGATGGCAGCTCACGCAACGGTGGCGCGCTGCCAGCTGAAAAATCTGTGAAGGCGGTGCTCACTGACGCTGCACGAGCAGACACAAATACATGCACACCCACGCATTCACAAAATGCTTTGCTCATATTCATACATCACGTCTCCTCATTT
The DNA here is from genome assembly GCA_027422405.1 of Ptychobarbus kaznakovi. Lineage (NCBI taxonomy): Eukaryota > Metazoa > Chordata > Actinopteri > Cypriniformes > Cyprinidae > Ptychobarbus > Ptychobarbus kaznakovi. The sequence continues at coordinate 5,176,993 of CM049807.1, read as the reverse complement.
TCCCAACCAGATTGTCAGAGTAGGACTGTAAAAGTCATCCATCTAACTCCGGCTCTATTGGAGTATGTCATTGGAGTGTGCAGGCTTTTGTTTTGCTGGTATGTGCGGCTCACGGGGAGAAAAAAAAGGGCCATTACTTGCTAGCAAGAGAAGTCGTACTGACAAACACCTGTAGGTGTGTTGAGTCTGTGTGCCACTATGACAGAATGCCATAAAAACCTAGATCAATGTGGTCTGGTCATGAACATCCCTGCCTCTTACACGTCTGAGCAATTTTAACTGACCCTTTGCCCCTAGCGTCTCTTCTGCCTTGTGCTTTTTTCTCTAATTCGCCTCGTTGGAGCCTCATGGGATGGATGGAAGGCGCCACAGTCCTCCTCTCAGTGTAAAACTACACCTTTAAATCACCAAATGGGCTCCACCTTGTCTTAAAGGGACCAGTGAATGCCGATACATCACTTGGAAAATGAGGTAAGGCAACATTAATAATCCTGTGCCATGTTTTGGCATTTAAACTGTGATGAAATGTAGCTAGCTAAGCTACTAGCTACTCTGTAAATATTAGCTAATGTACGCTGAAAGTTACCCTTAGAGAAAGTACAAAAGATGTACTGCCCAAATTATGATTTAGATGAGTGAGTCACTCCTTGATTCAAGCACTGTTTGTGTTCAATCTAAACAGCTGATAGAGAATACTGTAAACACAAGTTTTTTTTTTACTGAAATTTTATGAAAAATGTAATGGTTTGGCTTTCTTGACTCACCCAATTAATAAAAAAAATTATTGAAAAGAGTTATTTATTTTCTGATTCACTCATAATTTGTTCTGATTCTCAACCTAATACTTGCATAATACTGTAAACTGGTTTATTGTTGGAATATTGTCATATTTTTCTTGACCAATTCAAACGAGTAATTGAAAAGAACAAAGGGAGGTGGAGATTGCATCAACAGAAAAATCTTTATCAAAAAGGTTTTTACAGATATAAGTATCAAAACAATGTTTTACCTTATTGCACCGCATCAACGCAGTCAATGCAGCACAGTCAAGAATAACTTAAAGAGGTTGCCAATGTTGACTAAACTGTGGACTTCCTTTGACTCTTGCTGCTGATGTGAATGGCGATTCCTCGCGCTTTAAGTGTCTTTTGATGACTTTTCATTTGTAACCAGAAATGCGCATGTTACTTTTCTGATGCTCATTTCATTTTTCCATGTCTTTTTTTTCAGTTCCCAAATCCAGTCAATTGAAATGCGTGAAATTTGGACTCATTGCCACCAAAAGTTAGACACGTAAATAAATAAATAAACAGCTGATCAGTTGTGGGACTATATTTAAGCCAGTCATAAATCACATACCATTTTCAAACTTTCTATTGTCTGTTACTGGAAAAGAAATGACTGATTTCACTAAAAAGCTGTCACTCGTCTTAGTTCATAACAATCTCACACAGTTCCATTATAATCAAGGAAGCTCTCTAAATTGCGCAGTGAATATAGCGTTTTCAGCTGCGAGTGAATTCTGTCCAACTAAAATGCCTCTGATTGGCCATTGTGTTCAAGAAACCATCAGATATGTCTGTGATTGGCTGCATTTCTCAATGCTGCAAAAACACATTGTAAATAGTAACTGTTGATGCTCTTCAGCATGCAAACACAAATACACACTGGATAGTTTGCCAGATCTTTAATTGTGGGTGCTTTTGCTTTTGTTTGTTGGCAGCATCATCCTCTAGCACCCTAGTAGAACCAGGAAGAATTGCAGGGTGGGTTACATCGGGGATTCACCCAATGTTGCCCCTGTCTGGCAGAATACTGTGTGTAAACACATGTTTATTGCTGAAATATTGTTCTTCTTCACCAAATTGACTGATTCATTGAAATGAGCCAATTCAAAAGAGTCAATAATTCCTAATTCATGTCCAATTCCCCATACTTGTTCTGAATCTAAACAGCCAAGAGAGAATATTGTAAGCAATTTTTTTGTAGCTAAAATATAGTCTTATAAATGTTTTTCTTGACAGATTCGACTGATTCATTGAAAAGAACTGGTTCGGAAGAGACATTTAACATTAATTTGGACATTGTTTGTGTTCTAAGCTGTGATGAAGAGCACTGTAAATGTATCTTTTAGTGCTGAAATACTGTCAAACTAAATTTCTCATTTTAGCGATGCTATAGTGCCCGTCACGGCATTTAGATGTTGGATGAGCTCATCCTAGCAGTGATAATGCTGCCTTTTCCAGCAGGGCTCCCTCTGTTCTACCTGTTCTTCTGACATTCCTGGCGTGACTAACTGTACAAACAGGCTGATACCAAAGGGAATGTGTTGTCAGAGAGCATTAATGTGACCTCTAACCTAAGAGGCCGACGCTGCTGTGCACCAGACTGCAGCTCTGGTCTGAAGCATCCACACCCATCTCACTCTCTGCTCTCCTGCGCTCTGGGCGATGACTCTATCTGTTTATTTGACTTTCCCCTGCAGTTATTTGTGCCGCGTCAGTGCCCTGGCAGCTGGTGTGCAACGTGCCACCTTCACCTCTTATTAGGCACATATTTCACATCTCTTCTTCTCTCACTTGCTCAGGCCCACTCTCTGTGCAGGATTTTGGGTTTCAGCCCCATTCTTTTAGAAGGACATTGGTGGCAACTTCAGCACTGCAACTCCCCGCTGGATTTGTTGGTAAGTGTATTCACTAGAAGCACAGTTTTTTGGCAGATCCCCCCACCCCTCCACCCACACACACAATTTCAAATACATACTGTACATACACACAGTGTCATCATTATTTTTATTAATTAATCTTTTGTTTTTTGTTTTTTATAGTTCCATCAATTTCATTACATTTCATTATTTTAAAATCTAGACCCCCCCCCCCCCAAAAAAAAAGATGTTTTGTGAATTTAGTGTTTTTTCATGTCATTACATTGTTTAGACCATAAGTAAAAAATTAAAAAAAAAATTTTTGACAAATTATCTTTTCTTCAAATGTTATTCTATGTCCTCTGTAGAGGACACTAGGACTTTTTTCTAAAAAATAAAATGGCATGAAAAAGGCAAAATCAATGGGATTAAAAAAAAAAATCACCAATCAATTTTTAGGTTTCAGGATTTTTATTCTAAACTTTAACTGTTTAACTGTTTAAGGATGATTCTCAACTATGTTATAAAATATATAACAAAATTATTTGATATGCTATTTTGCTTTATGCAAAATGTGAGTAAAAATGTTAAACTGGTTTTCCCATTAAACACAGTGTATCTATACACTGTATCTAATTTGCATATTAATGTGTTGCTGTTGGGACAGCATGTTGAAAAAGAATTGTCATAATGGTAGTAATAAATGGCCAGATTTTCATAATAATATCTAATATTTAATAAAACAATTGATTAATAATACATTTTCCTATTCAATTGTTATGTCTCCCAAACTGCGTAATAAACATGATTTTAGCCATGGTGTCCTCTACAGTGGACATGTATGAAATTATGTCCTGTTTCATAACAGGAAGTCATATTTGAATTTGAAAACCCATAACATTTTCCTGAGATGTTGCTTTATGAGAAACAATCTGAAAATGATTCAGATTTAAATGACAATTACAAAATATAATCATATTTCCATGATGATGTAACATTTTCCACTAAATTAAATTTAGCCATTTTTAAAGACCTATGAGAGGATGTTGTCATGGTGAAACTTCCAAACATGTATTAGCTCTATGAAGCCCTGAATGTGCTCTGTACAGGACATCCAGGCTTATAACTGTGACATGTGAGGTCTCAGAGAAATACACTAAAATATAATGTCCACTACAGAGGCAAAAACTCCATAGCTGGGTCTCAGGAGGATATATAGTTTTCATTTTTACATTTTTACCTCAGTCATTTCAGTTCATGTTTATTTTAAGTAACTTTTTTTTTTAGTTTTAGTTGACTATGCATACAAATATACAAAAAATGCAAAATGAAAATAGTAGTAGATAATAGTTAATAGAGCAAAGCAACAAATTAATAGAAGAAAAAAATATTTTTCACACCATATTTAGACTTTTTCTCTGCTTTTTATTTTTCCTTTTTTATTAATATACCTTCATCCCCTATGGTCTGGTTAATAAATAGTATGATGTGCAAACATGTACAGTTTATGCATATAATGTCCATTCAGCTGCAATGCCGAATACACTGAAACATGTTAAAGCTGATTTATTTTGTTTGTACTTTTAGGGTTTTGTGTTTTCTGCTCTGATTTTGAGAAATCAGTATGATAACGTATGTTAGGAGTACAACACTCTTATTAGCAGCTGAAAGCAGAGTCAAAATAGTCACTATTTAATTAAGAAACATTCAAGGGGTTGTGTGAAATGTGTTGAGTGGCATTATTTCAATTCTGTAGAGATCTGTGCACACAGCTGTGGTATTTTATGTTACAGGAAAAAAGCAAATAATAATAAAAACTAATAATAAGAGACAAAAGACTTTAGGTGGGTTTTATGGCAGAATAAGCCACTGTGATTGATTGTGGGTAACAGAGGATAAGCCTCATTCTAGGCCAATTCCACTACTACTTAAAATATGTGTAGCTCCGGGTAAAATAGGGCTATGTTCAGTTTTTTCTTCATACATTTGGCTCTAGAGTTAAATATTTACCTTAACACCACTTTATGTGACTTATTTAAATATACATCTTTCTCTGTTTACATTATTAATATTTTTTCCACTCAGGAAAACAATAACAAGAAAGAATGTGCAAAGAGAACCAAGTTAAATTCAAGAGCTCTGGCCCAGCATGATAGTGCACAGGTAACACTTGTGATTTGGCAGACTGATGATTATGATCATGTTCTCATATTTATCCACAAAATTCACTTTCTAATGGACTAACCTGGGACTAAATACCTTGCTCAAGTTCATGGATCACCCCTACTGTGATTCAAACCTGCTGTGGGACGTTGGATTGTTTCTATCTATCACAGAGGTCTAAAATAGCTATCCGTTAGCATTCCCATTAATCTCAATTGCAGTTGTTTGACTGGCGCAGAACCCTGGAGATGATGTAGTTATGGCATCTACCAGGGGCCAACGGGGTCGTACTAACCCACCAAAGTCATTGGCTTCTGTTGCTAGACATCAGGCATGTTTGGGTGTGATGTTGTCATGTTGGCTGGAAAGAAGAACCCAACCCTTTGTTTCAGCGTTGGCCTCTTATTGGTCCCAGACAGTCTTTTCACGGCCCAATGAGATCACAATGTTTATTTTGGCTTTCATCTATTATGAAATGCCCTCTTCTCATTCCAGCTCTGTTAAAGGAGGAGGGCATTGACCTTGTTTTCTGTGAACTCAGTGAGGACACTCATCAGCCGCTTCTTTCTCTCTCTCTCTCTCTCCCTCGCTTTCTGTTTGTATGATTTTATAATGCTCTATAAATTCAGCCGCAGAGGCCATATTGAAAGACAAGGTCGACAATAAACCAGCTGGGGGTGTGAGTAAATTGGAGCCTGTAGAGCCAATACTGCACAAATACGAGAGATATACTTTCAAAGTATACACTCACCTTTTCGCCTCATCTCTGAGCGCCTGTTTTGAAAAAAAAATGATCAAGATAATCCACTTCAGAGACAATGCTCCCTGAAAAACTAAGGGATCCACAACATGACCTAGTGTTTCAGTTCTTTGGTGAGCTGTGTCGAAGCTGAATTAAATACGAATGGAAATTACTCCCATTTGTACAATCCAATCACATAAGATGAATGCCCAAGTGTAATGTAAGGTCAGAGACATTTTGAATGGAGACGTGACGAATCCACATCATGCGGCCTCTAACCTACAAATTTGACTAAATGATGTTTGTTTGGGTTTGAAGTCATGAATGGGTTTTGGTCATCCAAAAGCGGCCCTTTAGTTCAGCAATTGAGGGTTGTAAACTGAGGTAACAGGTCATAATTCTATTCACATTAGAGACAGGAGCATGGATAGATAGGAATTATGAGAGACAGGAGAGATCTGAATCTGTGTCAGTGTGTGGTGACATGCACATGGGGGCCTAGGATGGTTGGGAACCACTGACCTGGGCACAACAGTGTGAGTCTCAGAGGTGTTTTTGCTTACCTCACTACTTTGTTGATAGGTAATGAGGTCCAGGTGTTTCCGATTACTCCACCATGTTTGGTTGCGGTTGCCCAGGGGATGCCGTCACCGAGGACTCATGAAGCTCACATCTAATAAAGAGGTGCGATTCATGCGACAGCTGCAGTAAACTCAGCCATTCATCCCAATGAACGTGATACTGCTTGACTTGCTTTATTAATAGAAATCAAAGGTTTCTCTTTCAATAAAGGGCATGATTTAATATAGGCATCTATAAATGTCACTGATTTTAGCTTTTTTAATTTTCTGATTCTTTTAAAGTTCCTCTGGTGCCTGTCAAAGCCTAAATTGGTATCGTCCCTGTTGATTGATGATAGGTTTTTTTTTTTTTAGAAAAGCTTCAAGGATTTCAACTTTGATCCACCAAGCCGAGGTTCTCATTATACCTCCCTCATGAACTGAATCTTTCTGGTCAGTAAAGTGGATAGAGAGGGAGGAACCAAGAATAGATGATTTTTCGCAGTCTATGTTTAGACATTTTATTTTCTTATTATATAAAACCGGTCAGAGATGTACGTCTTCGTGGCCTTTCAGCAAAGAGCCCATGATGGTAGACTGTCACCTGTGAGAGATGAAACCCAAGGCTGGTGTCACATAAATGTGTGAATTTGAATGTAATGATTATAGGGAACGAATAGATGGGGAGTGGCAAAAAAGAGAAGAGATCAAAAGAGACAAAGAGGGCGAGAGAACAAGAAAGTAAGTTCATTGTACAGAAATAACTGTTCAATTGCCCTGAAAGTTGGCAGAGAAATTGCCATTTGCGGTGCCTGATCCAGACAGCTCCCCTAACTTGTTCTGACCTTCAAGACTACCAGTCTAGCACTTTAGAGAAACGTCTAATCTGGTCATTTTTTCCTCAGCCAATAGCCCTTCAAACCCCTTAGTGTAAGGATATATTGAGCTGTGTGTGTGTGTGTGTGTGTGTGTGTGTGTGTGTGCGTGTGCGTGTGTGTGTGTGCGTGTGCGTGTGCGTGTGTGTGTGTGTGTGTGTTATTCCCAAACTTAGCTTCTCGCTGCTTCTCATTTAAAGTTGGTAAAGACAAACAGGAAAAAGCAGTGGTCCATAGACTGCACAAATAGACCCCTAGAAATCAGAAGCAACACGAAAAGTTGGAGGTGTGAGGATGGTAAACATTGGTTTGTTTTTCTGCTCTAATGCTCTACCCCGCTGAGGTGCCTCAGTTATTTTGAACCTCTGGGACATAAACACCCCATCTCATAAATACCACGTGCCTCTCGCTCACCTTCAGGACTGCAGTCCTGGTAGTGATGTGGAAGCTACTTTGAAACTCAAGCTTATCAAGTTACAAGCTATTCATATTTTAAAGTTGTGAGACTAAAGCTGCTCTTTTGTAAGGCTGTCAGCTACACTACAAGCTATTAGCACACGATGCTAACTACACTAAATCTATTTTTACATCATTTATTTTTAGCAGTTTTTACAATCTGGTCAGTATTTATCAGAAATCCAGAAAGTATCTGGAACTCTGCATTTTACCAGTCAAAAGTTTGGGATAATAAAAGGATAGTTCACCCAAAAATTTTAATTCTGTAATGAATTACTCACCCTCATGTCGTTCCAAACCGGTAAGACCTTCATTTTCAGAACTTAAATTAAGATATTTTTGATGAAATCTGAGAGCTTTCTGACCCTCCATAGACAGCAAGGGTACTATAATGCTCAAGGCCCAGAAACATAGTAAGGACATCATTTTAAATAGTACATGTGACATCAGTGGTTCAACCTTAATTTTACAAAGCTACGAGAATATTTTTTGTACACAAAGAAAACAAAAAAACAACTTTATTCAGCGATGTCTTCTCTCCTGGGACAGTCCTCAGTCTTTATAGAGAGTAGGGATGGGAATTTTTCAAAAAATATTGTATTCTATTTTTTTGGGCTCATAAAAAAAATATTTGAATATTTGTTTATTTAAATGAAGTTTAACGAGAAAGACGTTATTTTTAATAATCAAGTTTTTTCACAATTTCTGAACAAGCTTTATGATTAGGCATTTTACAGAACAATGTTCTACAGCAATGTTACGTTATATCTCAAGGTTTTCTTTTTAGTTTATATATTTAGTTGAAAATGTGTGTAAACAAAAATATGTATGTGTATATATAAAGAACAAAAGCATCCAAGCTCAGGAAGAGCAAACTGAAAAAACAAAGTCTGTTCCAATAACAGTACAGACGATACATACCTTTGAGTTGGCTTATGCTTATCATGCTTGTATTGTTTCACATGTTAATTTTGAGAAAAACAATAATAACCACATGATCGAGTGAAAGGCTCCTCAGTCTGATAACAATAAGAATACGCGCCGACACAGATGTTCTAGAGACACAAAGATAACGAAAGCTTATTATAACTCAGTTTCACTGACACATTTGATCAAAAGTATGAATGAATAAATGAATGATGAATGAATTAATGATTCACTTATTTAACCCTTTGTGTATTGCTGTACACCCAAAGCGCTTTACAATCATGTGGGGAGTCTCTCCTCAACCACCACCAGTGTGCAGCATCCACTTGGATGATGCGACGGCAGCCACCAATGGGCCAGTGCTCACCACACACCAGCTACAGGTGGAGAGGAGAGAGAGTCATAGAGCCAATCAAGTGTATGCGCTCACCACACACCAGCTACAGGTGGAGAGGAGAGAGAGTCATAGAGCCAATCAAGTGGATGCGCTCACCACACACCAGCTACAGGTGGAGAGGAGAGAGAGTCATAGAGCCAATCAAGTGAATGCGCTCACCACACACCAGCTACAGGTGGAGAGGAGAGAGAGTCATAGAGCCAATCAAGTGAATGCGCTCACCACACACCAGCTACAGGTGGAGAGGAGAGAGAGTCATAGAGCCAATCAAGTGAATGCGCTCACCACACACCAGCTACAGGTGGAGAGGAGAGAGAGTCATAGAGCCAATCAAGTGGCGCTCACCACACACCAGCTACAGGTGAGAGAGAGTCATAGAGCCAATCAAGTGATGCGCTCACCACACACCAGCTACAGTCATAGAGCCAATCAAGTGATGCGCTCACCACACACCAGCTACAGGTGGAGAGGAGAGAGAGTCATAGAGCCAATCAAGTGTGCGGCTACAGTCATAGAGCCAATCAAGTGAATGCGCTCACCACACACCAGCTACAGGTGGAGAGGAGAGAGAGTCATAGAGTCAATCGCAGCTACAGGTGGAGAGGAGAGAGAGTCATAGAGCCAATCAAGTGAATGCGCTCACCACACACAGCTACAGGTGGAGAGGAGAGAGAGTCATAGAGCCATGCGCTCACCACACACCAGCTATCAGGTGCGCTCACCACACACCAGCTACAGGTGGAGAGAGAGTCATAGAGAATCACAGAGCCAATCAAGTGGATGAGGATTATTAGGAGGCTATGATTGACAAAGGCCAGTGGCAATTAATGTAATTCTGTTTTATAAGATCATTTAGTAATGTCATTTTGATCAAAGTAATAACAAACTTCGTGAGGCAGACTACATTCTGTGATCAAATACAATCCACAGTGCCAAACCAAAGGTGCTATTTTGATTTTTTTGTATTTTTTGTTTTTGTTTTGTATTTTTGCGCACAAAAAATATTCTCGTAGCTTCATGAAATTACAGTTGAACCCCTGATGTCACATGGATTATTTTAATGATGTCTTTGCTACCTTTTTGGGCCTTGAACGTGGTAGGACCCTTGCTGTCTATGCAGAGTTAGAAAGCTCTCAAATTTCATCAAAAATATCTTAATTTGTGATTGGAAGATGAACGAAGGACTTACGGGTTTGGAACGACATGAGGGTGAGTAATTAATTGCAGAATTTACATTTTTGGACGAACTAACCCTTTAAGATTGTTTTTATGTTTTTGAAAGATATTCTAATTCTTATTCTAACCAAGGCACAGCAAAATACAACAAAAATGATAATATTAAATAATATTACAGATTTTTTTGTATTATAAAATTTCATTTATTTCTGATGTCAAAACTGTATTTTCAGCATCTTTACTACAGTCTTTAGTGTCACATGTTCCTTCAGAAATCATTCTAATATACTGATTTGTTGTGCAGTAAACATTTCATATTATTATCATCAATATTGAAAACAGATTTTGCTTCTTAATACCGTAATAACTAACACTACCATTCAAAAGTACAAGAAATGAATGCTTTTATTTAGCAAGGACACATTACAAACTGACAGTAAGTGCATTTATATTGTTACAAAAGATTTTGATTTCAAATAAATGCTGTTTCTTTGAGCTTTATTTTATTTTATTTTTAAATCTACCAAAATATTAAGCATCAAAAACTTCACCACTGATATTTTTAAGAATCATTATTTTTATTTGAGCACCAATAATTGATAATTACTGAGCACCCATTCAGCATATTTGAATGATTTTTTAAATATATATTACTGTTTTATTTATGTAAAAATATGTAGTATTTTTGATCAAATTAATGTAGCCTTTATGAGCATAAGAGACATCTCAAATTAACTAATTTAACTTGTTGTTAACTAATGAACCTTATTGTAAAGTGTTGCCAATATATTTAAAATTAAGCAGATTATTGCTTATTTGATTATTATCAGTTCACTTGGTTGATAATGAGGCTAAAAGTAGAGATACACTTTTTACTTTTTTTTTAAAAAAGTTACTTTCTACTTGGAAACTTTTTTTGGGAAAAAGCTGAGCTGCTGTTTTGCTGCTAAAAAATGTAGTTAGCAGTGTTGCTTCAGTACTTTTAGTTAGATGCTCCCTAATACTCAGTCCTTGAGGTAAAGTGGGGTTACAGGATATTCTGTTTCATTTACAAAGAAAAATGTCCAAACCAAATGTGAAAGCCGGCAGTGTAGTTAAAATGTGATTCTGCTCTATATTCCCAGCTCTCAGTGAGACACTTGTAGCCTTTGAGGCCTCGCCGAGGTAACTCGCCATCTTTGTGAGCTCAAGGGAGGTTTCCATTGATGTTTCTAAATGTCTGCCTCCAGCTGTCTTAATACCACACAAGTACACACAAACGCACACAAGACACAGACACCGATAGGCCAAGCTTGATTAAACATTCTTGAGGTGTTAGCTGGTAATCTGTCGCTGAACTTCTAAGGAGCCGTTTAAGTTTGGCCTCCATGTGTCACGCGGCGCAGCAGTCATAGGCCGTTCCTCACAAACACAATTTGTTCTGCTCTTAATGTGGCCGAAGTATCTACAGCACTGTGAAGACCTTTTAGACAGGTTTACTGCCGCACTCATTAAATCGGAGTGAAAGCACTACTTTCTGCACACAAAGTGCACAATATTTCATTTATGATACAATTTCGCTTAAATATGGCTGTGTATGTTCCATATGTAATAGTACATTTAATTTCTGTACTTGTGTTTCCCCTAAGGAAGGCTCAGAGATTGTCTTTCATAGATCAGGGGACATGATGGAGCTCTCAGATATCTTTTCAAATCTTTAGATAAAAGGTTTCTTGATAAATCTTAAAATGTTTTGACAAGATACTCTACAGCAGTTTTTTCCCACAAGGGGATTTGATTGATTTTTATTTTCTGCTACGAGTGAAACAATGAGTTTGATTGTTTTACTTTCTGAAAGTAAGCCAGAAAATACTAATCTGCATATAGTTTTATAAATAAAAATAAAACGTATAAAATAAAATCTCAGATGCACTGTAAACGTAATATAACCCGAAATAAAGATGAATTGCTTTATGTATTCCCCAATTGTAAGTCACTTTGTATAAAAGTGTCTGCAAAATGACTAAATGCAATGTAAATGAATTACCCATCCCTTGAAGACACGAGCTAAAACACGAGGTAACGCTAACAATACTGGACGAAGACAGAATGAACAGACTTGACTAAGTAGGTGTGATAATCAGGGACAGACAGGTGAGAGGATCAACTAATAATGACACAACAAGAACAGGAACATAACTTTGTGACAGTTCGCCCCCCTCCCTGAAAGCGCGGCCTCGCGCCGCTTAACATCAAAGGGAGGGACGGAGGGGGACTTAGGAGGAGGACAAAGGAGAGGATGTGGGGTGGTAACAGGGGATGGCAAAGGGCTGGCAGGAAGGCAGGCAAACAGTACAGGTGGAGGTTTGGGCGGAGGACAGACATCCGGGAGGAGGAAAACACACAGAATCCAGGGTGGAGATGATGGAGGGAGGAGCCAGGACGGAGACAGGAGGAGCCAGGGCGGACGATCAGATGGAGGGAGGAGACAGGAGGGACTTGGAGCAGGAGGAGCCAGGCAGGACCCAGGCCACAGCCAAGAAGGCAACCCACGGTGGAGCCGACAGAGGGAGGAGCCATGGTGGAGGAATGGCTGCCGATTCAAGGGGGCCGACCGACGGCGGCGGAGCAGGTGGTAGAGGAGCCCGAGACGGAGACAGAGAGCCAATGAGCCAGGGCAATGAGGAGGATCCGGAGGAGCAGATGGCGCCGAGGCGGAGCGACAGAGGTGGAGCCGGAGGGAAGGAGGAGCCTGACAGAGCCAGAGGGACGAGGTGTAGCCGGAGGAGTGGAGTCCCAAGGTGGAGGATGATCGACAACAGACCAAGGCGGAGCCGGAGGGATGAGGGAGCCCGGCGGAGCTTGTGGACTGATGGGCCACGGCAGAGAGGAGGGAGCTGGGAGCCATGGTGGAGCAGTTGGGTAGACAGGCCGAGGCAGAGTCCGGGACTCAGAGGCTAGAGGCGGAGACAAGGGATCCTCCAGCCACAACCCGCGGCGATCCCACCGCACAGATGGTGGGCTGAGGGTGAGCAGAGGGGCTGTCTGGAGACAGCGGTGGCAAGGACTGGTGTAGAGGTGGTGGGAGAAGGAGGCTGGGTGGGAAATACAGAAAGGTAGAGGGTTCCAGGCTGGTGTGTGCTGCCCACACACACACATCACAATGTGACTCCCAACACTGGGAGTGCAGCAAACAGGGAACGACCTCTGGGACCGTTTCAGGGCATGGGGACAGGGACAGTTCAGGGCAGATAGTTCATGGCAAGTCGAGAGTTTAGATGAAGGTGGGAGAAGAGGGGGCATGTCTGCATATATATCCGTATTGAAATCTATAAAATCCTGTTTAACATCCAACAGTCCCAGATCCAGTTTCAGCTCACCCTCAGCCATGTTACAGTGGTCGAAGCCTCCCTCCACGCTCTCGCTGTACACCGAGTTGTCCCCTGTGGCAAGCTCTGTTGCCGGCTCTCGCAGCTGGACTGAAGTCACATGAGGCTCTGGCTCCAGGGCGATCCTCTGCACTGTCACTCCTATAGGTGACAGCTCGTCGGTCTCGGAGGGGTCTGGCTCTCCGTTAGCGGTGGGCTCAGGCTTGTGCTCCGCGCTACGGGGTGATGGTGGGCTGGGCTCTGGGTGGGGCTTTGTTCTGGATTGGGGCGGACACTCTCCAGACACTGGATGATAGCCTCCCTCAAGCTCAGTCCTGTGGTGTCTGGGAGGTCAAAGGGGTGATGGAAATTTGCCCCGATCCAGAAAGAGGCTTTAATGTCTTGTCATCATAGGGGCAGGTGACGGCAAGATGGCAGAAATGAAAACGAAAAAAAAAATCGCGGCTCCTGAATTTTGCGGCATAATCCACAAAACAAAATACTGGGAAAAACAGAAAAATAAACGGGGTAGATTACAGCGCTTTTACTTTCTTTTGGGTCCGGTATTCTGTCACGGCTTGAATAATAGAAGATGAATAATACAATAATCTTTAATGACTCCACAACAAGGGTAATCCGAACAGCATAGGAACACACACACACATACACGAGGTAACTAACAAAACTGGACAAAGACAGAATGAACAGGCTTACATTTATATTTATGCATTTAGCAGACGCTTTTATCCAAAGCGACTTACAGTGCATTCAGGCTATACATTTTTTGTCAGTGTGTGTGTTCCCTGGGAATTGAACCCACAACCTTTTGCGTTGCTAACGCAATGCTCTACCACTGAGCCACAGGAGCACTTGACTGAGTAGGGGTGCTAATCAGGGACAGACAGGTGAGGAGGATCAACTAATAATGACATACCGTGAACAGGAACATAACCAAATATGGGCACAAAGGAGGGAGAAACCACAACAAACTAGGGTGTGACAATATATTCTTTTGTGCTCAACAGAACAAACAAATTAATACCAAATGAATAAATTATGACAGAATTTTCTTTTCTTTATTTGATATTTTTTCAGCTAGTTCCCAAGGCAACACATCTCATTTTCATTCATTTTCGCAAATAAAAAATAATTACAAATATTAATCAAAACTGTAAGAGTATCTCAAATAATAAATCAAATATAATTGCTATGGAATCATATTTGATGGTCCTTGGCATTACAAATAAAAAAACTCTTGCTCTGGAGGAGACACTCATGAGATTTATAGTTTTTTTCCCCAGCAGATATCTCAGTATGCGGTGTATTTTAATGAATTGTGTATGAAAAACAACTGATCTCACTGGGTATTTTTCTGTCCTGTGGGCTCACATCTGGACGTTTCTGAATTGTGTCACATCCGTTCACACTGTATCATATCATGCATCTTGTGTTAGGTAAAAGTGGCACTACTGGTTAAATACCATCTCAGTGGGCCACTCTGAATTCAATTAAGCATCTGAAAGGCTGGAGACCTCATGTGTGTCAAATGAATTTGAGGCTACTGGTGTGTCAGCCTCTGTTCGCTGCTGTCAGGAGTCAGTTGCCATGACAGCCAATCGCAAGCCTGCCGGTCCGCAGCGACAGGTTAGTGAAACCCTGCCCGACTCAGAGATCAGCGAGACCTTTGTTTCCGCACTCAGCCACACTGTTTGCGATCGTGTTTAAAAGCCACAATTATTGCCTTTGTAATAGGACGGTTTTGTGTGGGCAGAAAGGAGAATGACCACCTGCTTTTCACACCTCTGCAAAAATACGGCAAATGATGTCGATGCAAAAGTATAATGAAGAGATTTCAGTGTTTATTGTGACCCTGGCACCTTAACTAGCAACACCAGAATAGTTTTTTTCTTTCTCATGAGAGGCATAAATGGTCTTTGTGTTTAAATGGATTTTGATGAGCCTCATGGGTGATCACTGTATCACTTTCTTTCAGCGCAGGACCTATAAAAGGCCACTGCCTGTGGTCATTAGACCAGTGATTACCACCCTGGTTGTTTTTTTAAACCATTTTATTTGCATAGATATGTATGTATTGCATAGATGGAATTTGTTTTTTCTAAATAAAAATGTATAAAACTACAGAATTAATCTCATTATTTTTCTGATTCTTATTAAGGAAATAGAAAATGTATTTTAAAAATGTTATAAAAAAATTTATGAATTTGAATTGTGTAAACAACCAATTAAAACCTTGGCTCAAAAAAAAACGTATTCAGCAAGGCTGAATTTAATTAGATTAAAGACGATATTTATAATGTTACAACATATTTATATTTAAAATAAATGCTGTTCTCATGAACTTTATATTCCTCAAAGAATTCCTAAGTGTTTGTTTCCACAAAAATACTAAACAGCGCAACTGTTTTTAACATTGATAATAATAAGATCAAATCAGCACATTAGAAAGATTTCTGAAGGATCATGTGACACTGAAGTAACGATGCTATTAAAAACATATATTATAAATTGTTGCAATGTTTCACAATATTACAAGTTTTTACTGTGTCTTTGATCAAGTAAATGCAGCCTTCTTTCTTCTTTAAAAAACATAAAAAACATTACCAACCTCAAACTTTTATTTGTAGTGTATCATGTAAAGATATTTATATTTACTTTTATCCACCTTTTTCTTCCCGTAAGAGCAGGTGTGGCCATTTGTAAATTCTATGGGTCTAGCTTCCGGTCTCATCCATGTCCAGCTATTTTTAGCTGTGCAAAATATTTTGCTTTGCTGCTTGATATTGATAATATGTTTTTAATTTATTGTCTTGATTATGAACACACTGGTTTGTAGTGCAAACCATTTACTGTATGTTGTTGTTCTGCTCGTTATTTCCCTATAGCGGCTAATGAACCGGAAGTCTTGCCCATAGCCTTACTTCCTCGTTGCTGTGGGTGAAAAACACTGAGATGGAAAACACTGATTTAGACCACATACTTATGTAGGAAACGTTTGGATGGCAGAACTAAATGCATAAAACAGACTCAAGACTCAGCAAACTGGGGAACACTGAAAATTTGCTGGGAAACTAAAATTTGCTGTCCTCAGAAAACGTTTAGCAAAATTGTCAAGCTGGTCCTCACATAATCCCAAATTACTGTGTGAGACTTGCATAACTAGTGCATTGGTTGTTTGTGACTGATTTCCTATGCCATTTGTGTGATCAATAGTGTTGTTTAAATGTATTAACAAACAAAGAACAAATTGTGTGTCCAATTATGTGTGCTCTTTCTAAATTGTCCCCAGCTTTCCTGGGTATCCAGTGTGTTCTGCTCATATTTTAGTGGATTCGAAGTGGTCCAGACCCTCCGCTGAGCTCCTTCGGTGAAGACAGCACTTGGACAACAGTCATGGCCAATGGAGGCAATGAAGCCGGAATCACAACTTTCTCTATTAAATGGTAATTTAGAAACAATAGGGAGGCATCACTCTTTAACATGATCCAGATGATAGCAGCATCTCCCCTGCTGGGCTGTTCTGTCTTTCTGCTGGATATAATTCAGTGATCTGATCAGTACAATAACAATGATGTGCTCTATTATTGCTGCTGCCTTTGCCAGTCTGCAGGGGCCAGTTTGTGAGACCCCCTCTACTCTCACTTTCATTCACACTCACTCTTTTCATCTTTCCTCCATAACAAAAGCATTAATATCTGTTAAACATGTTGTGCGGGTGAGAATGGAGAGATGGGATGTGAGAGTTATGCATGATGCCTAACTCTTGAAATGCACCTCTTCTGCTTTTCTGTCATACAGGACCAGCAACTGAAAACACTATAGATGTACCTTGAAATTTACAGTAAAAAAGTAATATATGTATTGTACCTTTTGTAATACACTGACAATCACCGAAAACAGGTGGTGATGAGAAAAGCATGTAATGAATCAAAGCACATCAGCTCTTCCACAAGCTGAGGACGTAAAGACTAATATATAAAAGGTCCACAGTGTCATTCACACAAACACTAAACAGCATCATGGTAACACATGACACAAGAAAGTAAAGTAATGCAATAAACATTTAAAAACATTAGATGTATCATAAAATCTTAATGCAGCTTACGTAACTGATAAGCAATAATTAAGAAGAAACCGTTACAAAATATCAAATGTCACTCTAAGTCATCTCAATAAGTTTTCACAGAGGGCCAAATTTTGTCAACAATACCAAGCCAAAGGCCACCGACCGCAATGTTACGACCAAAATGTTTGCTGCTATTATTATTGTTACTATTGTTGTTGTTGCTGCTGCTGCTGTTATTGTTTTTATTGTTGTTTATTGTTAAAAGTGTTACAAGATAAAAAAAATAACTTTTTTCCCAGTAGTCTGTTTTATTCAAACAAGTATGACATTTTTTGAGACAGAAAACTAAAGAACTTTGCCTGTCGTGATAAAAGTTATCTTTTCCATGTAGCTTTTGTCTTAACCACCCATGACAGCGACACATGACAAGTGACAGGGAATTCTACTTTCAAAACTTTTTTATTTCCTGCGATGTCGTGGCTGGAACAACATACAAAATATGACAGTGATAATCTCAGGTAATGATAATGTGCTTCATTCAAAGTTAAACGTGTCTAATGTGAGTTTGAATATTAGTTTGCATGACCTTTATAGCCATACTGAAAGCGACAATAGATATTTACCTCTGATCCTGAAAATAAATTAAAGCGAACTTGTGGTAAGTTAAACTTGTGAACTCAATGTGAACCAGCACGTGCATTCCATAACAAAGATGGTATAAGTCACTCACTTACTCAAAACAGTTAAATCCACTCATCTTTGAATGGTCTATTTTCCGTGTCCACTTTTCTTTGTCACATCGTGGACACGACAAAGCGACCATTGCAAATCATTTGAACTTTGTGCCAGTATGTCATAAATAAAACGAGGCATCAGTTTACTGTTTGGGATTTGTCGTGTCTTGTGAGCAGAAGATAATTCTTTAAAAAACGTTAATATATATATAGGAATGTGCAGGTGATGTTGGAAGTGTTGGGCTGTCATAGGTTAAAGTTAGATCCATTGAATTGCACAATTACTGGATTACCCAATTACCATTGGGCCCTTGACCTCCAGTTGCTCCAGGGAACTGATCCCGTTTGTAAACGAACTAAACATTGCTTAGAAATTGGATAAGATATCATCTGCCAACTGACTAATAACCAAAGTAAGCACATAGCAGGCTTGTGATGTATGTATTGTTTATTGAGTCTATTTGTGTCTTCCCCTTGCTACTTTACCTTTTGTCTTCCTTTGTGTCTCTGAGGACACTTTGTTTCGCCCAGGCACCGCTGTCTATAATGGAAAACTGTTTTTGTCTTTAACTCGACGCACATCCTAAACTGAAAATAACCAGCCGAGACACATTCTCACTAAAAAACAGCATCAGGTCTTACTAGGACAATGACTTGATACCTTGGACCTGAACGGTGGCTTAGATTGTATGAGCGTCTGTGGCAGGAGCTGCCTAGCTGCTTTGAACTCTTCTGCTGAACACGGTGTGTAGTCATGGACTAGCTGGAGGAAATCTGTACAGATAACAATATTAATCTGCTCAGACAGCTGGGCTGGGGGATATCTAGTGGCATTAGACTAAGGACACGGGGACCTTGGTAGACCTAAATATATATCAGGGCTGGAATGAATTTTATCTTAGTTGAGCTCACATGATCTCTGCCACATAGCTTGTACTCTAATGGTTGTAGTGACAGTCAAATGAGTTCATAAACTGTGCTGAGGGCACGAACACCTGACCCTATCACAAAATACGATAAGCAGATGTGTAAATCTGTGTCATTGGATATCACATGCAAGCATTTACTTATAGTCATGGGACACTGTTCCAACAACATTCACTTCTTATAATGGCAATTAATTAGGGGCTTATGGGTGCTTGAAAAGTTGAGCACTTTTTTCGTTTAAAAACTGAACTTTCCAGAAGCATCAAGTCATGCTAGCATTTTGTAAAGTTAGGAAATGAGGCCTGAAATATTGTTGCAACAACAATCAATAACAAAAAAAGGTATATTTTTGTCAGAAGACTTTTGTTATAGACACTACACAGGCAATTGACTTTTTGTCAGAGGTTTAGCACACAAACAGCTCCAGGCATTTCTTAGATCATTAATATTAATCATGTTATTTGACCTTCATCCCAACTCAGGGCTTTTGAGATTGCAAGAGGGGTCGGTGGAAAATTTGAGAGAGAGAGAATACATTTATATATATATATATACATATATATATATATATAAATTATGCATTATAGGTTAACAGTTTGGGGTCAGTAAGATTTTGTTTAAATGTTTTTAAAAAAGGTATCTTTCGCTCACCAAGGCTGCATTTATTTGATCAAAAATACAGTAAAATGTTATTACAATTTAAAATAACATTATTAAAGTGTAATTTATTCCTTTGAAACCAAAGCTGAATTTTCAGCATACTTCAGTCTTCAGTGTCACATGATCCTTCAGAAATCATTCTGATATGCTGATTTGATGCTGAAAAAACATTTCTTATTATTATCATTTTTGAAACTGTGTGATAATTTTTTGGGATTTTTTGATGAATTTAACATTTTTGATGAAATAGAACAACAGAACATCATTTATTTAAAATATTTTGTTTCCCAGCAATGTAAAAGTCTTAACTGTCACATTTGATCAAACTGTTGCAAGCTTGCTGAATAAAAGTATTAATTTATTTAAAAAAATAAATAAATGTGTTTATTGCAATAATGTGTTATCATTAGATATATAAAATTATAGATTTTTCCTTCTGCTTTCTAAACTTATTGTGATTATTTCACTCCATTCACAGACCTTGTTTTTTGTTCTTTATTTTCTTTTTGTTATTTATCTTCTTTTTTTGCCCTATTTTTAGACAGGGGTCATCATACGAGGGGCTCTTCATATATGAGGGTCCCTTGCATATAAAAAAGCCCGGTCCTAACTGCTTTTTTTAAAAGGAGTGTGTCAGGTGAATGCAGGCTATTGCAAAACCTTTGAAAATATAATGATTATCTCCTAAAAGTGGGGGCTCACAGTCACAATTATGACAGTTGTTACACCCATAGGAACAAGGTAAAGGGGCTCAAATATAACACCAGCGCCTCTAGGAATGTGTAGAGGAAAGGTTTTATGGAGCATGGAAATAATGCTTCATAAACAGATACCATATTTAGGTTCAGCTGATTTGTGAAATAAAAGAAAATTAATAGTTCCTTTCACTAGAAATTCTTTAATCCAATAAATGACCTTTAAAATTGTGACCAGAGCCTGATTTGTGCCTGTGAAACACAAAATCCAGAGAGCTTGTGGTTCGATGATAAGTTGAAAGCATTTCCACCCGATATAAAATGTTGACCGCTGATGGATGTTCTACCTACATAATCAATTAGGCCTGCATGACGGTCTCCACCACAGCACACTTATGAACCCTTTTCCTTATTTTACACCAATTTTGCTATCTGATAAGCCATAATATATGGCACAGCACACACTGACACAACTCATAAATTGTATCTATGCGATCACAAATTATAAATTGACTTTCAGCCTTTTTTGATAACGCATTTTCCGGTGGAGTAATCAAACTCGCATTACTCGTAAACGTTCTGACGGTGTGCACTCTCTCTACTCTATTAGGCCGGAGGACATGCCTTGTCTTATTGTTTTCTTATGCATGCTGTTGGGCCTATTGAAGTTGTTTGGATTCTTGGAGCAGCCTGACGCTGAACAGTATCTTGGTGCTGAAGCGGATTGGACAGAGCAGCTGCCCCGGGCTGAAATGAGCATTGCCGTGAGCGACCTCTTACTGGGCTTCCTCTGCTCTAAGATTGCTCTTTGAGGAGCTTTATTCACCTCTCTTACTGTGACATAGCTTTGGACACACTGCATAACAAGCATATTAAACAGTTCTACATGGGGCAGAAAATATGTGGCCTTTGCAAATAAGCACAAACAGTGTCAATGAAAAATGCACTGCAACAGACAAGATGGACCCACTGCGCGGATCCCACAGGGCTGTTCTGAATCACCCAAGCAGATGCGGAGGAGCTGCTTAACCCAGCTAAGTGCTTGAATATTTCTATATCTAAAGAAAGATGCTTAATATAAGTTCACATCATTGCAGAGGTTGGTATTTATATTGTTGTTCCAAAACCTATTGAGCTGCCTGAACATAGGCTGCGACATTCTAAGCTAACCAGCCAACAAAAGTATGTTCTAAGAGCATTTTGCTAACATTCACATTAAGTTATGAAAATCAGTGTTATTTCTGAATGTTTTTTTTTCATGGTTATGTGAATGTTAATGAAACATTTAAAAAATGTATTAAAGATAAAGAAAAATTATTAAAGAGCAGGTAACTTAACTTAACTAACTTTGAGAGAACCTTGCCAGAATGTTCTGATAACATTGCCTGTTAGCTGGGATCCTAACCGTCATGACACCTCATAAGTGATTGATTGGGAACACTCTACATACACTAAAATATCAAATGTAAGCACCACACAAATAGCAATCATTATGAGATATGCAAGTGTATGGCTAAGCTAATGGGACAATACTCTAATAAACATACAAACCATATAAAATAAGTGCGAAATAGCTACTTTTTAATTACTCCAAACTGCAGTTTCCAAATGAAATTAACACTATTGGCAGTTAAACGCCAACAAATTGTATTCCTTTTCACTGGAGTTGGGGTACTTGTACTCAGACTTGACTTTTTTCATGAATTCACTTCACGAGTAACAAAAAAACTAGCAACAGAAAATTAAAGTGACAAGACATTAACAGATGTCTTCCACTTAAACTCAGTTGGTTAAGAACTCATAGTGCATGATTTGTAAACCAATACATTTTAATGTTTGCATCACATAACCAACTCTATGTAAGTCTTTTCTAACATAGTAAACTTGCCCACAGTCGCTCACCTGGTACAGCATTACACTTAAAAAGCAGAGCACTCAGTACAAGTTTAGTGAAACACAAGTCACAATCTATCTATATATCATATAATGCATTGTAATGCATAAAATACAAATGCCAAGTTTAGTCATGAAACTGTAGTTGGGTCGTTAACGCAAACTGATGATATTCACAGCGCTAAACTAGTTGGCACAAGTTGATTGGTTCATGTTGCATATGAAGCCAATGAGCGTGCTGCTTTACATTTAAATGGCTGTTAGCATTCACTAGAGCTGTTCGCAATGTGCTTTCAGTTACTCTGAAACCCTCCACCTCCCCAGCTCCACCTGTATAGATTTACTATAGCTTATTATATATGCTATTTGTGCAGCAGCAGTATATCTTAAATACTCTCAGCACTGTATTGGTGTATGTATTGGCAGTAGCAAGCTTCTGTACTTGCTCTGCAGCAGCAGCAATAGCAATAACCAACAGCAGCAGCAATTCAGCAGTGTAGCAGATCTATTCTGCCAGGACCGAATAAATGAACTTTGTCATATCTATTACCATGCTAAAATCTTCCAAGAGTTGTCATGATAGAAATACATTTTTATCTCACATGTGCCTTTGCTCACACTCAGTTATGTTTATTGTATGGTTTAGTGTAGGTGTTACATTGTTTTCAAACACAACTAACCTATTAGCGGCACTCACCAGATGTTTCATTTCTGAACGCAATTTTTAGAGCCACTTACCAGACATTTCACCTTGAAAGTGTTGCTAAACCTGCAAAAAGCTACACGATAAGTGTGTGGTTGTCTATAGAATATGGTCATATTGAATGAAAGACAAGTTTGTGTATTAGAAATATTTATTTTGTTCACCTTTTTGGAATATTTTTTTTCCTGAGCTGAAAGCTCATCGCAGTGCATTGATATGTTTTGCTGTCTAAGGGTCCTGGAGGTGTCATAATTAAGTTGCCTTTGATATAAAATAGTCATGAGAATGCCTTTCTATGCTGACTCTGTGGGCATCTCACTAGATTTTGGAACAGAACTCATATATACAGGCTTTGAAGAAGATTTCAAGAGAGCCTCACAGGGGTCAGACACAGAGAGAAGGTGAAGATCATGCACATACCTGTCACACTATGGTTACACGAAGGAGGAATTATAGGCTGCAACACGTGCTTCCTCCAATCCAGCTCTCAAATTGCCAGGGGCTTCCTCCGCTGTTTCTCTTTTCAGCTGAAAGAGAGAGAGACATCCACTTTTACATTATTCAGACTAACCACATAATGGAACAGGCAATTCCCCAAACTCTCCTCTGATGTGTCAGATTTAAAGTGGAATAAAAGATTAAGCATTCTTTGTCTTCTCATACTTTGAACTGCAGGGGATCTGTGATTCAGCTCGGAGTCGTCTGCTTGGCACTGAATAATCTCAATTGAATAATTCTTGGTTGTTAACCTACTTGGTAACTAATAGAGTTTTCAGTACAAAAATCAAATGCTACTGTATTTAATACTGTATTTCATAACCCCCCCACACACACACACACACACACACACACACACACACAAAAAAGAAATAAGGAGTTATATTTCCCTAGGATTATTTATTTGTATTGGGATTAAATATTGCCTATCCTAGTTATTATCAAAAACATATTCAAATTAAATATTCAGTTCACAATATTAACAAATAGTACTCCCTGTTATTTCGTACTACATTTTTTATTAACATGCTTTAAAAACAAGTACTGCCTGATGCATACTTTACTATTTTAATAATGTGCCTTATTTGCATTTGTGACAAAATTCGCCCAATTCAAATATCTGTCCACAAATTTCACATTGCAAGTTTTTCCCATTTTATTGATTTATTAATTCCCATAATTCTCATTCTTATCATGATAACAGTTATTTTTATGTATAACACATTGTTCATGTTTTTATTTAATCTGCATACAATACATAATTTCATTTTTTTCACATTATACTTATAAGATGTTTTTGTAACACTTTAGTATAAGGACCAATTCTCACTATTAACTAGTTGTTTATTAGAATGCCTATTATTAACATATTGGCTGTTTATTAGTACTTATTCCACATCCCTAATCCTACCCAGTGCCTAAACTTAAAAACCACCTTACTTTCTATTAATAAGCAGAAAATTAGGAGGTTATTGTGGCAAAAGTTGTAGTTAATGGTTTGTTAATGGTGAGTATTGGACCTTAAAATAAAGTGTGACCGATGTATTCTTTTATGAAAATTGAGTGCAAATGTACTTACATTTTATGAAAATAATGTAAATACAAAACATCTTACCATTGTCTTATTATTTTTGTATAATAATTTCTCTCTTTTTATTTTAGAGCTGATCTACGAGCATGATGCCATCTTTCTGCCAGGTTGTGAGATTCACGCTTTCACAGAAGACACTGAGGGCGACCCACAACAACAACTATCGCTTTTTCCCTCCTGTGAACTGCAAATGCTCCCAGAGCGACAAAAGCAAGCCATTGGAGACATTGATCTCCTTCCACAATCACCTCTGTCGAGCATGTCCTGCAAATCTGGCCGCCTAAATCCCGCGGATGCCGCAATTGACTAGTCTCGAAATGGACCCAACACACAGTCTCAACTGGCATTTACAAAGACCATCGATCTGTGTAGCCCAAATACTCTCGCTTAGATAGGAAATGTAATGACCTCTGCCTGGGGAGAATTAGACGGCCGAGTGCAGTGAAGAGCAACAGAGCTGTGATGACGACGGGGGGGGAAACAAAAGCAAACTCTTATCAGTATGTGAAGCATCGTCTTCCTGTCAGAGGTGTAATCCCTCAGATAAATGTGTGCGGGGACGTCCAACCATGATTAAACTTTGTGCAACAAGCCATAACATCGCCACATAATACTCGCTCCCCGACCCGCTATCTATCCCTGGCTGCTTTGCTTAACTGGTTCAATAAATTAGCTTATGTTTGAGCCTAAGAAGCCGTTCTATATGAAACATGTTCCATAATAAAATCATCTCTTTCTCTCTCTCTCTCTCCTGCACAGTGCGAGGTGTGAATGCTAATCAGCGAAAGCAGCTGACGCTTGTTTAATTGGTCTAACCTGCTTTGCTGAACTGTGGCAGTCCTATGAGAGTATCTTGGCTGGCGCACTAGGTTTTTGTCCCTATCCTATTCGCCATACATTCTGTTCCATGCTACTATTTTTATTGCTCTAACAAGGTTCCGGGCAAGGCGTGCTGGAGGGCTGCAGGTGCATCGTGGGAAATGGATGGCCCCGTCACGACTGGAGTCCCCTGTGGAGCGTGAGAGGTGCTGCCCCAAGGAGCAGTGGCAGCTGTGGAAGGTCAAAGAAGCGTGAGGAGACAGGTGGCTCACAATGGAAAGAGACTGAGTGACACATCTGACAGACCTGACCTTCACTGCCGCAAACTCAGTATACAGCTTCCAGTTTTTCTCAAAACATTTAGTTCTCTGAACAGTTTCTTGCTCACAACAGATTTCAATTTCTTACTCATTTACAGTTTTTTTTACAGTCTCCAGGACCCATTTCTGAATACTTTGGTCACCTTCACACAAACACAACAGCCGTTTATGTGGGCTAAACTGTCAATGTATATATATATATATTCAGTGACTACATAAGTCAAATTACATTAATTGTTTTCTCACTCAGAAACAACCACAACCTAAATTCTATGGACCTACTGGCCAATTTGCAACTAAAGGTTTTTAAGGATAAACAACTGTTTTTTAAACCATTTTTCAATACTCTTCACAGTGCAACAAAAACAGTCTATATGGATTAAACTGTGGAACATTTTCCATTGCTTTGGCACGAAATACACTCACTGACTTTAAGTTTGTGCTTTAAGTGCCTACAAGTCAATTTGCACATTTACATATATATATATATATATATATATTTCAAAACTGTTAACCTTCAAAGTTCAAAACCGAATACAACAATGCAATAATATCAAAACAGTTAGATACAGCTGAACACCTACACAGGTGTTATGATTATAATTAACGTTTACATTTATGTTTATTCATTTAGTAGACGCTTTTATTCAAAGCAACATTTGAAGGAGGAATACAACAAGCAATTTATCATAAGGTGGTCGTCAAACATTGTTCAGACTCAGAGTAATACAAACTAGCAGAAGGAATATAAGAATAATGAAAGTGTAGAAAACAAGAAATGATTTTATTTATAACACCAAACCCAAGTAAGATTTTTTGAGAGTTACTACTGTGCCAAGCTGAAAGATTAGAACTGTGTGAAGAGTTTTGAAAAACTGACCCAAGTATTGAGAAATATTTCCCAGCGATTGTTTACAAAAATGCATGTTTTTACACATCTACACTCCAAACATTGCCGGATTAAATACAACCCAGCACTGGGTAAAATATGGACGAACCCAGCGATTGGGTTGTTTAGACCCAGGGGTTGGGTTACTGCCCAGAAGGTTGGGTTAAACATTTAACCCAAATTGTTGGTTGAAAACAACCCAGCATGTGTTATGTCCAATATTTACCCAGCACTGGGTTGTATTTAACCCAGCATTTTTTAGAGTGTACAAAAGAGTAAGTACAACTGTCTACAATTTGCACAAAAACTAAATGCACATGGCTTATTGATCAAAACTTATGAGTTGATACTTTCTTTCATCATGTGAGCCCTCACATGCAAAATGATCCATTCATTTATAAAAATCTGTCAGACGTACATATATATTCCATAACATCTATGACATGGAACGTTTATTTTATCATGCTATATTGGCAAATTACGTGCCATAGTAATGAAACAGGAATTATAATTTTTCCAATCAACTGACTTTTCCCAGTAAATTTTGCCTACTATTAAAATCTGTATCTGAAAACACAAAAACTGGCATTCTTGTATAATATAGTGAGCAGTCTGTTTCCTTTGTATATATACCAAACATTTCCAGGATTGACTGCTATGGTGAAAAAAACATTGAAACATTTTGACCTGTATGGTTCACATGATGAAAAAAAAACTGTCATATTGGTGCCATTTGCATGCAATAGAGTTGACTACTGTAATACAAAAGCATCTCTTCCAGGAGCTGAAAATATCACAGCGTCATAACCCACAATGTCAGAGCGAATGCAAACAAAACTCAGGCCTTGCTGTCACAGGAAACGTGAGCAAGAGAGGAAACAATTTGTCAGGGAAAATTAACAATGATAAATTATTCAGCAAATCGATGAATCGGGATAAAAAAAGATCCCTGTCTATAAGCACAGGATCCGTATCAGCAGCCTGCATACTGATAGATGCAAGCGCTGTGACAGATGAGAGCCCAGCGGTGTCTGAGGTCAAGGTCAGTGGTGGGGCCGTGATGAGAAGCGCTCTGTGACTTCAATCTCCTACTTTCAATGAGCGATACCATAAATCAAAGCCTGCTTGAGAGGAAGGTGCAAAAAAACAACAGGCGGACCGAGCTGCGATGGGCCTTTTTCCATGAGAAATTAATTTACTCTTAATTTCTGCGTAATATGGCAATTTAACTAGTAAATGTCATGCTTGGGAATGCTTGAGTGTTTCATGGTTGACTGTGATGAGTTAGAGTTTGTCACTGTTTCTTTCCCCTGGGACTGTGCTAGGGGTCAGAGGTTCAACCTGATGATGTGTCACTCGCCTCGGCTCGTCCTGATGTTGCTCAGCGGTGGATCTGATGTATGGAATTAAAATTGTGAATGAGTCAGCTGAGGCTAAACCATAGTGGGAGGATTCAAAGATGTCATACTTGAAATGGCGCAGAGATAGAACAAGAAACAAACCCCAGTCGCGCTCGCTTGGAGATATCTGTTATCTAGCCGTACTTGAATCTTAGATATTTTGCTCTTTATGTTTTTTATTCTGATGATGGTGGTGAAAATTAAATGTGATTGATTTAGTATGCAAAACTATTGATGTCCTTTTCAGGGAGGGATTCACTGATCCATGGATTTATTCACAGCGGCGCTCTTATCGGCGTGACCAATTCGAATAATCTCCATGGTCTTAAGAGAGTAAATGAAGTGGAGGTCTGAGGGTGTGTGCTAGCTGTGTATACTGCAGACCCTCAGAGCTCAGAGAATTTAGGAGATGCTTCGGTAACCGCTGGTGAAACTGAAACAGATGAGCTTTACAATCCAGCAGGCCTAGATGATCAACCTGTCAAAGTTTGTCACTATCAACAGACAAAAAAAATATTTTTAGATCAAGCAAATAATGCACAAATAGTCAAGGATTTCCCTAATTTTTATATTTATTTTGTGTGTTTACTTTCAGGAACAGAAATACAGCATCTTCTCAGAAGTAAAACAAAAATGCATGGCAAATGATTTGAATTAATGCAGTTTTTTTGTTAAAATATGTCTACAGTGAATAATATCCTGTCCCTACTGCTCTCTTCCCAGAATGCAGTAGGATATTAATAATTAAAATGGTGTTTTTATGGCTGTTTGCTATTTTTGTTTACTGTGTTTTTAATCTTTTTCTCACTGTAGTAACTTGTTGTCTTGTGATTTCAGAATGAGTTTGATTCTCTACTGCAGTGGTTCTCAAACCTCTCCAGTACCCCCAGCACTGCACATTTTGTATGTCTCCCTGTATCTGACACACTCACTTCAGGCCTCGCAGTCTCCACCGATGAGCTGATGAGTTGAATCAGGTGTGATAGATGAAGGAGACATGCAAAATGTGCAGGGCTGGGGGTACTCCAGGACAGGTTTGGGAACCACTGCTCTGCTCAAAATGATCAGAATGTCATGCTTCTTGTGTTTCAAGTCTTGAAGTCTGTGTGGGTGTCACTTCAAAGTATTTCAGTTTTGATGTGATGAATATTCTTGTGATGCTGTCAGTCGTTTAAGTCTGTAAACACTTTGCTCTGCGTGATGTGTAATGAAACACTTTTTATAGCAGTTTGAAATCATGTAAATAAAGGGAATGTGAATACATTTGCTTTTAAATTGATTCTTAAGAAATATTCTCACAGGTATGTAATTTAAATAGATTATTGTTACATTGATGATAGATTTTATGTCTTGGCAAGCTGACAGTTTAACAAAAGTATCTTTTTTACTTATTTACTTAAAACAGTTGACATTGGCAAACTGTTGGCATTGTCTTTTTGCAGATGGTAACCCTGAAGCAGTGAAGAATGGCGTTTCATGCATGTTTTTGTGACAATACATTGTTACAAAATATTTCTACTTCAAAGAAGTGATGATCATCTGAGCTTTCTATTGGAAAAGGAATCTTTAAGATTGTTCATGGTTTCCACAAATATATTAAACAGCACAACTGTTTTAACATTGATAGTAAATAATAAGAAATGTTTCTTAAGCATCAAAGCAGCATATCAGAAGGATTTCTGAAAGATCACGTGACACTTAACTGGAGTAATAATGCTGAAAATTCAGCTTTGCATTACGTGAATAAACTACATTTTAAAATATATTTAAATAGAAAGCAGATATTTTGAATTGTAACTATATTTAAAAATATTACTGTTCAAATAAATGCAGCCTAATAGTGAGCTTAAGAGACTTCTTCCAAAAACATGAAAAAAAATTTTTGCACTGTATTTAACCTAAATAGATTAATGTTAAAGTGATGACAGACTTTAGCCATGTCAACTTGACAGATATTTAATTAGAAAGCCGTGCAAACTGATTCCATCAGTTCTAAGAGCATCTCATTTTGTACAGATTGGTGTAGAGACCCGGACCGTGAGAGGTTCTTGCAGAGGAGGCATATGGAGAGAATGTCTGCCCAAGGACACGTGTTCCCTGACTTCTTCCTCCGGTTCCCCTTCTGCTAGATCTAACGACCCATACATGCTTATACTGAGAGCGAATGACGACAAGCGTAGCCCCTTCGTAACTGCACACCTCAGCGTCTGCTGCCCGAGGGAGTTGAGGGGAATGAAGTGTGACTGTGCCCCGTGCTTTCTTTCAAATTATTCAAAGCCCTGTGATCTCCATCTCAATGAGAGAGTTGTGAATTATAGAGCAGCAGCATCTGAGTAGCTGATTCAACTTTAATGATGTCAAGAATGCTGTGAACAAACAGCAGTGCTCACTTGGCTCTAAGCAGAATTGCATTCTCACGTATCTCTCTTTATTTCTCTGTCTCCTGAACTTCTAGAGGAACGGAAGAGGGACACAGAGGGTATCCCCATGGAAACCATGTCTCCCCGTTGTGCGAGTCGCTATGCGGGATGAAAGATGGTCTCAGTCTTGATTAAAAACTGTAGGCGATGCTTCACCTGGGTGCATTGTATTGGGAAGTCATCTTGATGGCTCCCCGGGGTTATTGCTCTTTTTCTAAATCTGACAGGTTAACTCTATAAATTAGCAGCCATTGATCGGTGAACAATAACAAAGGCTGGTTGAAAGATGATGTAGCTGTTCACCTCCCCCCCGAGGCTGTACTCTGCTCATACAGCTGCACACACTACAATTTGAAGCAATTCTCCAAAAAGGGGAACCTCAGAGTTTTGAAACTTGCTGATGTTTCACATGGACATTTACAGTATTTTGTGGTTTTGCTATTTTTTTAGTTTTGTTGATTTGCAGGTCTTACAAAGATTTATTCTTGAGCAAGCAAGGTTTTTCTGGTCCCTTCTGAAAACTTTACATGGGTCATTCCACTAAATGGGTGCTTTTTGTGTCCCTCCCTAACATATGTATGTGCAAAAATAGACTTTTAATGAATATCTGATGCCAGTAAAATATCTAATATAATGAATATCTGATTTCAGTTTTTATAAGTATTTTTTATAACACATCTACAAAAAACTTTATTTTATGTTATTTAATATGGCTTTAAAAAAGCTATTATTTTCATTTACTCTCTATATTGCTATAAATAAGATTTAGTGGACATGTTTTAATAAAAACACCAAATTTACATGTATTTAATATGTCAACGCTGTTATCATCATAACTTCTCTGTAAAATATTAACCATAAAATGACCATTAAAACACCATCATGTTGTATCACTTTATCATATATTTGTTTATTTTGTCTATAGAGGAAGATAAGTTAACATTGTTAAAAACAGAAAAGAAAAAAACAACCAAAGTACTGCGCACAGTTTTCTTATTATAGCCTGCTTTTATAATGTTTCCTGTGTTTGATTGATCTGGGTGAGAAGAAAAAAAATGCAATTATAATAAATAAATAAAAATAAATGTATACTGTCAAACCAAAAATTATTCAGACACCAGATATAATTTTTGATATTTTTACTAGTGGGTGCAGGACACTATAGTTGATTTATGTTAGTGAGTATAGAAAAATAAAGTCAACCGTGACATATTATACCCAAAAATTCTTCATACAGTGGACTACCAATAAAACTGATAAAAATGTGTGACCAAAAATTATTCAGACACTTTGACCTGACCATGTTTTGCTTAAACGTGTTTTTCTTTAATTGTTAATGCCACATTTTTACACCACAGACTGAACAAAATTAAGCATTGCTTGGTAATCGGTTGACCTAAATTATTATTATCTGATTGTGTACTTCAATTTAACAGTTGACAACAACTATTCAGCCAAATTCATTACATACCTTTCTATCAAAGTTATCTGACATTATCAAGATGAAATTGTTCTGACACAGTTTAAATCTGAGTTCCTGTCATATTTTTTTCCATTTTCTAAACTATATCGAATAAAAAAAGTGATAATGTGAGAAATGTTGAAGGTGTTTGAATATTTTTTTGGTTTGACTGTATATACAAAAACATGTCATTAAAATAAATACATATATAATACATATATAAATTATATTAATAATAATTACCCTTTAGTATCATGATCTTGCCTTGAGCACAAGACTGGTAATGAACTGTAAATTTGCCAAACTTGTTCTCCTCAACCTGTTTCTTTTTTAAAGCCACGGCCATCCCTCAACATATATCAAAATGTCCAAATGAACTAACACAACAATTAAGTTATTGTTTGCCAGATCAAATGTTTACTAAAGAAGTTTTTTTTTTTAAACACCTTTCCAAAATGGAAAGGCGCCCATTTCGTGGATGACCCCCGTGTAGTTTGCCTGTGTCACCACGAGGGGTCGCAGACCATATCTCATCCCCCCCTCTCTCTCTCCCTCCCTCTCCACGCTTCTCTCGCGACGCTGAGCCACAAAGCGGACCGTCGGCGCACGGCAGAGGCACCTCGCCGCTTCAGGGTGAAGATGTACGGCGGTCTGTGCGCCCGTAAGCTGGCTCGCCGGTCGCGGTCAGCGTTGATCGCCGCGCTGACGGTGCTGCTGGTCCAAACGCTCATCGTGTGGAACTTCAGCAGTCTGGACACCGGAGAAGAGCGAAAAGACAACGGCAGAGAGAAGAGGGACCGGATCGGTCCAGTATCAGCCTACAGTGAGTCTCAGAAGAGCGGCTTCCAGAGAAAGCATCAACAGCCGCCGCTGGGGAAAGCGTCCAATCGACACAATCAGCAAAAGGTAAGGCGGAATTTCCCCGTTCTCCGCGCTCCATTCATTCCTCGCGGTCCGCCGTCATAACGGGCCCGTTCTCGGTCGGAAATGATGCCTGATCCCCAGACCCAGCGTTTCGGGGTGTTTCTGCGTTCACAGACGCGGGCTGGGTGTTTTGTTTGTGATGTGATGAGATGTAGCTCTTGTTGTCATGACTGTGTTCCGCGGATGAGAATGTGACAATCGCGCGCGGCGCGTGAGATGCTGTTTTGTTGGATACTTATGTATCTCGTGTGACGGATCGCTGTCTGCTAAAACTCACATTAAGTTGTTGCCGTTGCAATTGTGCAGCCTTTAGCGGCGGAATATGCGTTGCGTTCAGATCATGTTCATGTCACATTGTTGGTGAGAATGATCTCTTCATGACCTTTATGAAGAGAGAATGGATGTATGATCTATAATCCGGTTGGTAATCGTGTAAAAGCGTCTGTTTTCTTATTAAATACGCGGTGTTTCTTCTTATCGAGCAATTTTCTGATATGAACTATACAAATCTTTCGTCTTGCGTTTTATTTGGTAACATAAATGAACTAATTGAAGTCAAAACATAGACTGAAAAGTCCACTTGCTATTCAACATGTCTTAAAATGTATTACTTAGGTTGCAATATTGATTAACCCCTTAGGTTTGTGAATTTCCATTTATGACTTCTCAGTTGATTTAATTTTTCCATAAATTTGATTGAAGTACTATTTCATTAATATGTTCTAAAAACGTGTTTTGATTTAACAAGGTTTAAGCAGATTTTCCAAACCGTGACACAAGAAGCACCAAATAATTTTGTCATTACTGACACCTTGGAAAAAAAACTGTAGGGGCGGTTTAAAATTAACATTCTGTTAATTGATTTTGTGGATTCATAACATCCTCCATTCAGTCTGTAGCTGGAAATGCTGGGTTATCTGTCTGGGCATGATGCTCCTGCTCTGAGTCTTTGCCTGCGGCTTCGCTGTCAGACCCTCCATGCCGTGCCTAAAGGACAGTGACCCGACTACATTAGGTAACATGAGTGAGAGTAGGGTCAGGTCAGTTAAAAATAGCTCTTTATAGTTACGTTCTCTCTTTTTAGGGAGTAGCCTATCAGCCTCTAAAAAACAACTATTTGGTCAAAAATATTTTTTTTAAAGACAGATGTTCATACCACTTGAGAGCAAAACTGGATGGATGGATAGATTACTATGATTGGGTCTTAAAATCTAGTTGGCTCCATACCTAGACAGCATTTTTTGAGTATTGATGTTTATTTTATTCAAAATGTATGAAGTGCATATCTAGGAATGCCTTCTCTCTCACAGTCAGAGTGTATAAAACATTAAAGTGTTTCTAACTAATTCACACAGAATATTAAACGTCCCACCTCTGTGAAAGCGCTTCACTCTGCCTCGTTTTTTTACGATTAATTGATACTAATTATCATGCATAATCTAATTAACATAATTCTCTCAAACATAGGTTTGCCTGATCTAATTAGAAATCTCTCTGTCATCAATAGCTGTGTTTGAACAGCTTTCTCCTCGTTGTAGACAAAATCATCCTAATTGTGTTCATGTATATCTGGATCATGTAAAAACATGCAGGCTGGAACAGATTTTCACTGCAGGCTAATACTAACATCGCCATTTGGCTTCCATGTGGTACTGTTCATTTTAATTGCAGAGGTGTTCATTTAGCTTTCTAATCCAGGTGTAATGTAAACTACAGCCAGCCTGGAGCGACGTTCCATCTCATTTAGTCTCTCGCTAATATCCCCACAGACTTGTTGCTCTATCTGTGTCTAATGTGATAATTCTATTCTTCTGTGGTCGTATTTAAGCCCGCAGTCTAAAGTGCACGTTATAATCGCTCCAGCACTAATCGACGGCTGATATTTGCAGCAGGACTTGCTTCTCAGACAGTTTTGCTTTCGAGTTGTCACAGTTTGGCAGGAGTGTTAATGTCCAGTAAATGTGTGCATGTCAGCAGAGTGGCTCGATGCCATCCTGCCTCGGCAGTGTGAAGTGTGTCCGTCTTTCGGTGTCGTCTGCTCTGAAATGCTCCCTGTAGAGCCATCAGCTTGCTTGAAGCTGGTTCTGCTGCAGGAAGCGCCCTGTGCCGCTCGATTCGTTCGAATGACCCCAGCACCGGTCACCTTTTTTTTTCTTGTACACCCTCCGCTCTTCCATATCTGTTCTGCTCTCGGATTTGTTTGTGGCCTCGATGAGCTGTTTATTCTGGCAAACAGGATTAAAGTGGGCACCCGATTGTTTCAGCTGTTTATCTCGATTCTGCGAGGTGGGAAGTCTGGAGCGAGTGTTAGAAACATGAGAGTGCTTCAGAAGATGCATCTGAACCCCCTTAAGGCTCTCAAACCTGCAGAGTCCCACAGACAGGAAATAGATCGGTTTGATTTTGTCCAAAGTGAATGTTCATCCTAAAGTCACAATGCTATTGGAAAAGCCCGTGACTAATTTGATGTTTCAAGTCATTTGTGACCCTGGAGCACAAAACCAGTCATAAGTAGCACGGGTATATTTGTAGCAATAGCCAACAATACATTGTATGGGTCAAAATTATTGATTTTTCTTTTATGCCAAAAATGATTAATTCAATTGAATTCAAGATTATTTGTATAGCGCTTTTTACGATACAATCGTTGCAAAGCAGCTTTACTGGAAATTAAGTCTCTACAATAGATTTATATATTGTAGAAACTTTATATATTTAACTTATGGCCAAATTTGGTTAATTCTGTATACTGTCTGTATATTATGATTTTAAGTAAAGATCATGTTCAATGAAGATATTTTGTAAATTTCCTACTTTAAATATATAATTTTTGGTTAGTAATATGCATTGCTAAGTACTTATTTTGGACAACTTTAAAGGTATTTTTCTCAATATTTAGATTTTTTTTGCGGCCTCAGATTCCAGATTTTCAAATAGTTGTATCTCTGCCAAATATTGTCCTATCCTAACAAACCATACATCAATGGAAAGTTTATTTATTCAGCTTTCCGATAATTTAGCCGTATGACTGGTTTTGTGGTCCGGGGTCACATTTTTCTGTTCTGGCTTTCGCCGATGCAGATAATCAGAGTCTAGTGTGTTTGTGTCTGTCTAAAAAGCATTGTGAGCCTTTGTTTTCTGGGTGTTTGGCTGTAGTGCTGCCCTCTACCTGGCCTGTGTTGACGCAAAGAGAGCAAAATAGATGGAGGTGTGAGTATTCCCTTTTTGTATTGCACTTTGAGTAACTGCCGACTGCTCTTTAATACCACAGTCACAACTCTGCCGGCTCAAATTGTCTGCTCTTCAGCCTTTTTGATTAAAAAGACGTGAGACAGCGATGACCTCTCACCTCTCGTGGGCCACTGCGCTGCCTTCTTAAACATGGCATTAACCCAAGCCCACACGAAATCTGTGCCCAGCGGAAACTCTGCAGGAAAATAGAATCTTCTGTATCTTGCATGTTCGTGTTTTGACTCATTTGTCTTGATTAACATATTTGATGAAATCGGTGTAGAAGTGTCAGAAGATTTCTGTTGGTCCACACCATTGAAGTATTATTTGGTTATTCAGTTCAGGATTTCTAGTTTGGTTTCTTTTGCTTATTATTTCCTGAAACTGGAAGTTCCATTGCTTGTGGAAATAGGGATGTTGGCTGTACGTAATGGGAAGTGGATTAACCCCAAAATAAATGTGTTTTTTTCTGTAAAATGCAAAATTGGCTCATTTCCATCATCAGTCTAATTTAGTTGCAACTTTTTGGGGATATTTTACTTTTGTGAATAAGTACTTTTGTACCACCTAAGCAAAGAATTTCCAAGCCCAAATGTCAAATCAGCTATTAAAGCCTGGACTGAAATTAAACTATAAATAGATGATCAAAATGTTATATGTTCAAAATCAACTAGTCGGTGGCACGGTTCAATGACTATTTGACTAATTGGTCTTGAGGAGAACCTGTATTACTAGGTTGCATTTACATTAACTTGACCCCGAAAAAATCATTGTTTTATAAAAAAAACTTGTGTATAAAATAACAAATGAACATATAATGGTTTCTGTGGGTCAAAAAGAGAAACACATACACATTTACAAAATATAAAAATATATAGTATAAATGTATCATATAATGCAGTAAGAAATATCATAAATGTAAGAATTTATAAAAAAAAATATTTGTACTATATGTATGTTATATATTTTCTATATAAATTTGAAACTTTTAATTTGTATTCCAAGTTTTATATAATAAAAAAAATGTCTCTCCTCTTTCTGTGCTAAAATAAAAACTCTAGATAAATTTGGCACCCTCACGAATTCAAATATTTCTGTGGTCAGATGTAGGGTTGGGTAAAACATGCTAGTGAAGGGCTGTGATGTTGGCGATTAAGTCCTCACTAATACGTTTTCGTTTGAAAATGCATATTTTTTCTCCGTTTTGTCCTTCCGTCCACACTGAACAGTTTTTGTTAAGGAAAACGTAGGTTTTTGAAAACGCTCTATAAAAGTGGATACATTTGAAATTGCCATTTCCGCGTTGTAGTGTGGACTGTGAAAACGACGATGCATGTGTTTAGATGTGACGCTTTATAAAAAAAAACAATTTCCCAATAGACATCTGTTTAAAACCAGTCATTGTACCTGAAACTCTATGTGGTTAATAACTTTATTCACTCTTCATATTACAGTCCTAAATAGAGATGCACCGATTGCTATTTTCTTGGTCGATTCCGATTTCTTGGAAGTCTGACCTGCCGATACCGATTTTTGCCCATTCCGATTTTCTTTCTAAGAACTATAATTGACAGCATATACAAACAAAAATATATGCAAATTTCAACAAAATAATTATTAAACATTACAATTCCCCCAATCTGGACTGAGTTACAGATTTTCTCTCACTTAAACAACTCTAAAATAAAGTGCTCTGTGACTGGAAAGAGGAAGATATAGTTCACTTAATGAGTTGCTTTATGTAAAAAAACATGTAATTTCCCACTGCTTACAAATGGTCATTTCTTTCCCCTAACCTTATTAAATGTGTCATCTTTCACATCAAATTCTTACATTTTTTCAATTAATTAAGTTAGCATAATAAAGAACGGTATAGTTTTACCATTCAAATGAAATTACTAATAACAAACTCTATATTTCCACTGCTGAGGAAACAGAAGCTGCATCTGACGTGTTATTAGATGCATTTACACTGCAACGTCAAATGCATAAATAATTTTATAAGATTGTTTTACATATTTGTTTTAAACATACAAATAAATGTTGCAAAAATGCAATGATACTTTTAAATATGACTAACACACCAGTAGGTAGCGGCAAATGTCTGTTTTAATGAGCGAGTTATTTATTAATTCATTCAACCGATTCATTCAAACGGCTGATTCATTCAGAAACGAGTCAATTGGCTGTCGTTATGAATGGGCCACTGAATCATTGACTCACTTGATTCATTCAAACACATGGATTCATTCAGTAACCAAACACCGCTGTGTGTTGCTCATAGACACAACAGTTCTGCTGTGGCTTTGATCAGCACTATTTTCGTCAGCGAAATTGAGCAAAAACAGTCAGTATTTTGTCTAAAATCTAAGTCACTTAATTTTATCTCCTTGTTTATTGAAATACTATTGTATAAAATCAATGTCACATTGCAGTCATGTTGATATTGTTATTCGGGGAAACATCATGGCCGTCTAATGTTGCTTACCTAAATCATATTTTGTAAATCTCTTATTTATTTTTCTACTGCAGTATGCACCTATACATTTCTGAGAGTCACTTTGTGTGTGTGCTGTCTCTCTCACACACTCACTCAGGCTGTTCAAGCCTCATCTGGCACGACATAAATACATTATCAGTCGCCGTTTACACTGAATGCCATTAAAATGATAATCATTCTCACGCAAAACGACATGTTTACACGTGACTGTGATATCTACTGTGAGAGTGCGCGTGGCTGTGACGTCTCTGCCTGCGCCGCTGGCAATAAAAGGATCGGCTCGGATTCGGCAAGACGTGAGGCTGACCGGCCGGTCACCGATCCGGGCCGGTCATGCGAGAAATCGGCCGATTCCGATCACTGGCCGGTCAATCGGTGCATTTCTAGTCCTAAAGAGATGACAAAAACTTTACTCACAAATGCTGTCCTGCGGCAAAACATGAGGGCAGCTGCTTTTTAGATCAAACACGATTGAGCGTGACATGGTGAATGATGAGACATTTCCGTAATTTTTTTTTTTTATCCTGATAGAAAAATAGCATGAAAACTTGTCTGTATCATCTCAGTGAGCTTTTATGTCTTTTATGAGGTTTTTCACATATGCGCAGTAAGGTGAATTTAACGTTTTCTGACGTTTCAGTGTGGATGAGAAACTTTTGTAAAACGCTAATGTGGACGGAGAGCGTTTTAAAACAAAAACTCAGTTTTCAAATGTATCCGGATTAATGTAGACGTAGCTTAAGTTAATTCCACATGTGCTTGGCGTGTTTTTGGGCCTGTGTTAATGCAGCAGTAAACAGCCCTTCCTTCATTTGCTTTAACATGCTCTCATTAGTCAGATGCCGCTGCGCACCAGGTGAGCGGAACGCCACATTTGTCTTGTTACTGCATGTTCTGATTCTCCTCAGGTCAGCTGGTCCCACATGCTCAAACACCGCTTGGGTCCTGTCGCCGCAGGACATTCCTGATGCGAGGGGAGTCGGGTTTGATGGTGATCAATCTCATATGTCTACTCAGCATGTGTGCTGAATGTGAATGTGCTTGTTATCTGCCGAACGGTCGCCACCTGAATTAGCGGCGGCCTCCCAGTGGGAGGGGCTCTGGGGACTGAGAGTGACATAAGGGTCCACATAAACACACACACACACACCCCTGTGAGGCTCTTTCTCACTCACTGTAGCATGTGGTGTGATCTTTCCTAGAAGAGCTTCAGAGAGCGCACCCATTGGTGACTAGGCATACAAAGCTTAGGAATAATGAAGCATAGTCCTCACTTGCATCCTTATCACAAAGCCAAGTTTGTTGGCGTATATCAGGGTTTCTTTGATTTTTGATGTATAAAATTCCCAATGACCAGTTAAAGTAACAGAAAATAGACAAATTAATATTAATTATATTATTATAACCAGAAAGTTTTTACCTTTTTTTACATTATTCAAGACAAAATTCCCAAAGTCAGCAAAAATAACCTGAATGATGTCAAATTTAAAGTACTTAAAAAAAATGTGCAGAATTTACTACATTTGTTAACAGCATTCACAAATGGCCCCATATTTCCACTGGTACTTCTCCTGTAGTGATGACAAAGTCATGCTTGTTTTCAAACATTTAGATTCACAGAAACTAGAAAAATAAGATTCATAGAGTGTCATAGATTAAAATAATTAACTGTGAATTTTTACACTCATAATTACAGTAGGTATATATCAAGAACTGTATTTTCCTCAATAAAAGTTGAGTGGACAAATTTTACATAAAAACAAATCTTAGAAGTTACACATAACATGTTGTTTTATAGCGTTTTTGCATTTAGATTATTTTAATATAACATATTTTAAATGACTTCAAGTCTTCTTGCGTCCCTTGGAAGAGGCTGGGCCTTTACTGGGCCCCGGCCACTGGTTGATAACCAATGAATAACACAAACACACGTTATGCATTAACTAGCTGCTTTTTGAGTTAGACAGTTGTTGGGTAACCTGTTTTTTGGCATTACATTGCAATTTTTAATTACTGAAAAGATACATTCAACACTGGTCATAACAAGACGATATAAATTTAAATGCACAAATCAGTATAACATGACAGATAAAAAATAGACCATGACTGAAATTTTACAACTCAACTTGTTATGCAACCTCTTCACAGTCCATCATGTTACCACACAAAATAAACACCAACATTTTTCCCTTTTTGCCCGGCCAGCTTTGTCATTCCCAGTCACACAACTAATTGTCTTAGCAGAAACTCTGTACTGGATACATTGTCTTTCTCTCAGTCTTTTCCTGTTATTGAGTTGTTCCATCCTCTCCTCCTCGCCATGCAGTGCTGACTCACTCTCCGTGTGAGTCTGAGTGCTTACAGGCCATCTCTCTGTCTCTGTTGCCTCTCTCTCCTCATCTCCTTCTTTGTCTCTCTCTCTTTCAACATTTGATCCAGGGTGTCGTTGTTTTGCTTGATCATCAGAAGTTGCCCCAGGGCGCTCGTTTGCCCAAGCTTCAGTTGGACAGCTGCCCTGTTAGCATTTCCTCCTCTCCATTAGCTCTTAAACAGGGAAGTATATCTCAGACCTTGTAACGATTGATGACGGCGAATCGGCAAAGTTGAGCCAGGTTGTTTTTGCATGGCTCTCGAAGGCTAGAGGCGAATGTTTTTTCATAAGGCTACCTTCGTTCCAGAAGAGCAGAAAAGACCAAACAGAGCACTTTCATCTCTCTCTGACTGTTACGTAATGAACCGAGCCAACA
This sequence comes from Ptychobarbus kaznakovi, assembly GCA_027422405.1. Classification (NCBI taxonomy): domain Eukaryota; kingdom Metazoa; phylum Chordata; class Actinopteri; order Cypriniformes; family Cyprinidae; genus Ptychobarbus; species Ptychobarbus kaznakovi. The sequence goes on along the minus strand of CM049807.1, from coordinate 5,135,710 downwards.
CCTATTGATTTGTTTCTCTGTGTTAAGCTGATGGTTATCAGAAACAATTCCATGATGTTCTCTCTTAATGAGCGGGCTCGGTCCCGTTGCCTCGCCAATGACTTCATCTACTAAAAAGAAAGCAAGCGCTCGGGCTGATTTTATAGTTTACACCAAGCGCCGTGATAAAGACTTTCTTTTCCTGGCTCAGCCACCGTCATGAAAATGCTTTCAAGAGGCTCAACGTCTATTGTGTTAGGGTAGAATATTTTGCTAGCAGTGCTTTATGTCCTTTGTAAACATGTCCATAAAACGTGAGCTAATTTTTATGTAAGCTTGACAGCACAATAGTGGCCTGTCACAGATATTGGAAAAACAGCAAATTGGTGCACTGTAATGCTACCATTAACATAACTGTGGTCGCGTCGCTATTCATACTTGGCTAAGTACACTGCTACAGGCCCTTAATTCCATCTCACCCCTGTCATTGTTGGCGTCTATTTCTTATCACTCTTTGTGTGGAAATGGTAGGGGGCGGGGCTTAATGATGCTTGGTGAGTAGTGGGCGGGGTGATGGAGTGGCATTTGTGTATTGACTTTCTTTTTTAAAACGTGTGCGGTCATGTTTTGATGAATTCTGTGCAGAATATTCGGGATTAACTGATATTAAGAAATTATTTCTGAAGCCATCAATTAGTTTCATGCAATGGCCAAAATATAAATTCTATAATATTTTGTCTTGATTAAAACATAAACTAGGGCCTATTCTACAAATGAATTTAGGCATCATGTCATTATAATGTACAATATAAAATATGGATATTCATTCATTTGGAGATGTGCTAAATTATTAAATAATTTGGTTGTGACAAAGGTAATCTGAATGTGAATATAAAGAACACAGCCAGGCACACTATGCAAATATAAAATCGACTGATACAAATAGATTTTTAAAAATCAATATGTAATATAGGCTGAGAACCAATTTGATACTGATATATTATGTATCCCTATAATAAATACAGCTTAACTGGTTAAATATACTGCTATACACACATCAGTATAAATGCATTAATGCTGTATGTGTTAAGTTGATGATTGAAGAAGGCGGCGGCTGAGCAGGAGTCGTGGAGGCAAGCGGTTGGCGCTGCAGATGAAGAAAGGGGTTGTGTATTCATGTGAATGCGTTCAGTGTGAGCAGCGGAAAGCGTTGGTCGAGGTGTGTCGGTGTGACTGTGTAGCCGTGTGTTAGTCACATGAATGAGGCTTGTGTTACAGCTACGGCTGAAGGAAAATAAACTGGCATCACAACTGCTTTACAACCTCCTTCCAGACAGGTAGTGCTCTCTCTCTCTCTCCTCTCTGCTCTCTCTCTCTCTCTCTTTCTCTCTCTCTCTTCTCTCTCTCTCTCTCTCTGTCTGTATTCCTGGCTCTCTCCTCTCTGTCTCATCTCTTTATTAGCATGATAAATAATTGCGCATGTATTTGCAGCTGAGTAGCATATAGGGAAAATATTGCAAAAACAAATATACCAATATATTTAATTATGATTAATCAAAATTTCATTATGGAAATTCTTAATTCATCTTATATTACTCATTTATTATGATCTAGTTTTTGTTATTTTCATTCCTCACATTTAGCTCTTCGAATTGCATTGAATTGTTTGAAAGGTTCAGTATGAATAAAGTTAGTTTGATTTATTTATTGAAAACTTTCCCCCAATGTATACATCAATGTAAAACTCGCTTAAAGTTAATTTAATAACACACTGAAATGTAATATTTAAAATCTCAAAATGAATATCCATTTTTCATTTTGTCCATTATAGTGCCATGATGCCTAAACTAACTTTTTGATTGATTTTATTTCTTAGTTTTTTATGGTTTATTTATTTAAACAGAATTTATCAGCATAACATTATGGTAATTGCATTTTTCTGTCTTTAATTATTTTACAGTTCAGCTTTATTTTCAGTAATATATAGGTTTGTTGTGGAGATCGAATGCAAGTTTATCATGTTTTAAATTTTGTCTATTTCTTAAAAAAATATTTTAGAGCAAAAAGCAATCTGAGTTTCATCAATTCATCATTAAAAGGCAATATTCAGTGGAATTACTCTCTCTCTCTCTCTCTCTCTCTCTCTCTCTCTCTCTCTCTCTCTCTCTCTCTCTCTCTCTCTCTCTCTCTCTCTCTCTCTCTCTGTAAGTTTGTCTCTATGTCCCCCACACCCCCTCAGTAGCACTCCCACACATCCAACTATATTCACACATGGGATTCAAACCATACACACACACTCAACTAGAGAAGATCGGCTTTAGTCAAACAGGTTGAAGGGTCTCGGTACACAAGGTCTGCGAGTTTGTTATGTCTGTCCGTCTCTGTCTCTCTTCCTGTCTTCTCTCTGAATAGGTCTCTCAGTCTGTTTCTGTCCGCCGTGTATATTGTGTCCTCTGCATTCCTGCGCTGAACGTTGGCCAAACCGGCCGTCTGTGTATCCATCGCCAGCGAGCAGCCACCATAATCCACCCAGCATCAGATAATCACGCTACTCTACAACAGCCTCATTACACACGGCCTAATATCAGCCACGGATTTTAGCAGATGCAATAACAAATACTTCAAATCCATAATCCCAAGAGTAGACAAAAATCCCAGTGGTAAGCATCTTAAACTAGTTTTTGTGTTTGTTTTGTTTTTTGTCTTATGCAGATAGCGAGAGGCATCCTGGAATACGGCCTGGTGTTGTTTTATGCTCGAGTGTGAAATTCAGAGAATTTAAATCACTCCAGAATTTTCAAAGGCCTTGTTTGCGTCGTCTTCTGCTTTTGAGAGACCTCTCATATCTTGGGTTTTTTGTTTTAAACTCCTTCGACTCCAAAGCTAATGATCCTCTTGTCGTTTCTGTATCTGATGGCGAATCATTTGTGGATGTCTGTGAATGTCGGCGGAGAATTTAACGTGGTAAACGAGGAGAATATTATCTTGTTATATTATAATCACAAATAGCTTTGTCTGCAAGCCAACGGGCGCTCCCAAATCGCCACCTTTTTCGAGCCACAAATGCCATTTCACCCATTCCATTATACAATATGCATCCCGCATCGAAGACCTAATTAAAGTGCGCTGGAAGGGCATAATTCTAGGCAATGCCTGCTGGGGCTTGTGAATCATGTCGGCTGCGTGTGACCAAGACGCAGACTCTTTTCACAGCCCCGATCACGTCACTCTTCCGCTCTCTTTTTTAGCAGCGAGCGAGCATATCACACGCTGGTGTGAATTCCCACCGAGCCTCTGAATGTCCTTTAGTCTGCAGGCTAGGTTATGCTAATACACTCCCTCTACCACCCATGGTTAGATTCCTCCAACAGAACAGAGGGTCCCGTCCGCACTCTTTTAAAATAACCCCCTGTGAATCCCTCTAAACTGTTGGTCTGTGTGTTTCTGATCTCTGTTTGCACTAGCAGTGGGTGCAAATGCAAAGGTTGCGATTGATTTCTGACAGGGATCTGGAGACCCCCCCCGAGCCCACTGTAGAAGATACGGTCACAGGCCAGCCAGAGAAGTGTCTTCAGCTTCCAGGCTCAGTCTCTAGCTGTGATTAAGTGCAGGCTCCATGTTCAAGGAGGAAACTGCAATTTATGTGTATTTTCTCCTCTTTAAAAAAAAATCCCTTAATCCAGCATCTACTAAAATCCCTGGCGTAATCCTCAGCAATCCCAGAGGGTTTGAGAATACTTTGTGTGTTGCTAGTGTGTATTTATTAACTCTTTGTCTGCACAGACCACTGATACTATAGTAGGAATGCATCGATTAACCTGTTTCGCGATGAACCACGCTTTAAAATGTCAAGGTTAATTAATTGTAAAGGTTCCACAAAACCGAGTGTTTCTGTTGAACAGAATGGAACTGTTGCAGCTTGCGCAAAACGAAAACAAAGTTACACTAGCGGTGCACCAGCTTAAAATGACGTGCTTATCAGAGCTACTACACGCATTAGATTAGTGACAGAGGGACTAAACAGCTAAGCTTTATTTCCACCAGAGAATGCCTGAAATCGATAGTGTGGGACCATTTTGGGTACACCAAGAATGACCAGGACGTCTTTTAAATATTGCTGTAAAAAACTGCTGCTAAAGAGCGAATACATAAGGGATAATGCATGGCTAGTTGTACATTGAACAATATTAATGCACAACGTGAAGGCAAGAACCACCTGACGCGAAGCTACGGCTCATTAGCTCAGCATTCTGCCCGCTTCAGATCAGAAAGAGATGAAGTAGTGCGGTAAGATCACATTTATTTGAATTCATTAATTATAACTTTTAGCTACTTGAATTAAATATTCGATCAAGAGAGAGAGAGAGAGAGAGAGAGAGGTGACAGTTGTCTGTGTGAATTATCCTACCTGTGTCTGTGTCTCTCCAGTAGCTATTTAATCTATTTTATTAATAAAAGTCGCCGGGCAGCGTTCTCAAGAAGTTTCTGTCCTCCTGAATGTTTGTGTGTGCAGCGCGATCTCCGATCTCACAAACCAAAACAATAGACATGATTGTCTCAGGCCACATGTAAAATCATATGAATTGTTATAAAGATTATTAAAATGAATACGTATGGATGATAGCTGATTACAATAATATTTCAGTTTATTTCCATCATTAGTAACAGTTTCCCCTGTGGGATAAATAAAGTCTTATATTAATAATACATCATTAACTTTATTTACTATCCCTGTTGTAGTATTACTCATAAGTAAAAACCAACAAGATTTTTTTTTCACCATGTTGCCAAATTCTCTACCCCAGGTCCAAAAGAAATGTAAGGGATGTACAAACTGAACACATTAAATACTTTTGTGATCTATTTCCATTTCTTATTTTCAAAAGAGAACGTCATGGATGTTTACAGAGCAGTGGTCACCTTTTTAATTCTAATGGGAGAGATTGAGATTTTGTTTATTATTATTTTGTGCTGTATTGTTGGTTACTGTGTTGTTTCTGTTTCAAAAGCCAGCAGTAAATAACACTTTAACATCTAAAGACTGTTCATGTGATTTTATACATTAGTAATGTTGGGAAATCATAAATGCATAATAATCGTCATAATCGTAAAACCGTGATTATTCCTCAGACAATAATCGTACCTGCAAAATCTATAATCGTTGCATCCCGAGATACTAGAGCTTCTTATGCGAGTGGTATGATCTCTGCCTCCGAGAGCACGTCCACATTCCACTCACAGTTTGTTTGCAGATCGACTGATCATACTAGAAAGCAACTTGGCAAGCTATAATCTGCCTGAAGTTAGTGATGCACAGTGTATGTGGAATATAGCATGTTGGCTATCATCTGAAGGTAACCGTTTTGGTCCATATTGGATATTTGAGTGAGCTGATTTGCTCTGTTTTTACATTTAGATTTCTTTTGCTGTCACCAAGTTAATCTCAACACTGTAAATGACACCTAGTGAAAACTAAATGTATATGAAATACATTTATTTCATGCCAAGTATACTACCAATACATTGATATATTTATGTACTTAATAAAAATACCCTGTAATTGTACGTTTAGTATAATAAACTGGTATACTTAAAGTCTGCTAAATTGAAACAAGTGGTTTTGTGCTTAATGCACTTTAATTGTGTGGAAGTGGTGATTAAAGATGCACTAAAGTATATTTGATTGTGGTAGAGTGGAACTATTGCAATCTTTGAATATCTTGCATTTAAAGACTGATATTATTCAAAGATCATACAATCCTCATCAATAGTGACACACATTTTTACTAGGGAATATTTGGGGTCAGTAAGATTTTTTTTTTTATTCAGCAAGTATGCATTAAATTGATCAAAAGTGACTGTAAAGACATGTTATGTTATGAAAGATTTCTATTTTTCTCTAAGATTTTTATGGATTTGAAAATTCAGCTTTGTCATCACAGGAATAAAGTACATTTTAGAATATATTCAAATAAAAAACAGTTACTTCAAACTGTAATAATATTTAAAACTTTAAAACTAATTATTAACAAATTTCAGAATTAATATCCATTTTTCATGCTGTACATTACAATGTTGTGATGCCTGAATTCACTTGTGGCATTTAAAGTGACTTATTTAAATTTTTAGAGTTGTATTTTAAATGAATTTAGACAAAGCAGTGTAGTATATTTATTGATTTCGGCTACTTTACGCAACAGTTACATTATGCATTTAGCCTACGCTTTTATCCAAAGCGACTTAAAGTGCATTCAGTCTATATATTGTAATTTTTTTGTCAGACAAACAGATCCTTTCTAATGGCGCTTTTCCACTGCATGGTAAGGCACGGTTCGGCACGCTCGGTACGGTATCGGTACGGCTCAGTTCGGTCGGTTTGCGTTTCCACCGCAGTTTAGTACCGCTTTAGAGTGGGCGGGATTATTCACAGCGTCGTTATAGTTGCGCCGCCTCTACTGCCGTGACTCATCGTAAACGCGTAGCCACAAACAAACACACAACAAAGGAGCATATCGACGGAATTCTGTTTCTTCATTCTCGACATGTGGATGTTTTTAACAGCAACGGACAAGCCTATGAAAATGCTTGGAATTTACCCCCAGCAGCAGAGACTGTGGTTTCCAGTGCCACAGGGTAGAGAGGAGAGCAGGATGTTTGTGCAGGTGTGCTGCGTCTTGATTAGTAACTATTCATGTAGAATGTTCTGTGGAATTATCATAAACTTTGATTATTTCAAAATTTACAATGTATCCCTTGTTTGTTTTTATTTATGTGATGGTTTTTTATATTCGTGGCATTAATCATTTGTGTCGTTTTCAAGAGGTTCATTAAGTTACGTGCTCATACAATAATACATTTTTATAATAGTCTGGAGGTACACTTATTCGATCAGATTGTTTTAATTGAAGCAAAGCACAGATACAAAGGTAAAATATAAACAGAAAACATACTCTAAAAATATACAAAGTTCAAAAGTATATACATAAGACTTTTTCATTCCGCGTCGCCCCATCAAGCTCTCGCTGGATCTGCTCCTCGGCTATCACAAGAGGAGCATCTGTAACTTCCTCAACAGACAATGAAACAGCTATTTTTTTGGTTGAATACAAAAAGGTGCATTTCTTTCAATAAAAGTTGCATCCGCTCTGCTCCGCTGGCTTGCGGAATTAAATCTAGCGGGTATATGTTGGGTCTTCGTGTCGCAAGTTCAGTATGCAGTAATGACGATTTTCCTCCGGCCAATCAGTGATCAGTAGAGTTTAACACGTCACGTTTGGTAATGGTACGGATCACTTGAACCCTGGCCGAGGGGTACTAAAAAATTACCATTACCAATACTGTACCCAGTGAAACCCCCCAAAAGTGAACCGTACTGAACCGTGCCGTACCATGCAGTGAAAAGCGCCATAAGTTGGTAGTTATTAGCAAGAACTTGGACCAGACCTTTTGTCATTTAGTCAAAGGTCCGGCTACGAGCAGTATAACATGTGATTGGTAGCTTGGTAAAGCGTCCGCCTCTCGGGAGACTCTCTTTTGATTGGAGTGTGATTCGGTGGACCGGTGAATCATCTGATTATGAATCAGCCTCCCACACGGTCTGCGCTTCTTCACTTTAAGCTGTGGAGAAAGAATCGCTTAATGTCAAGTTTCTGGTGTACGGGGACAGACCAGTCACTGAAGCACGGCTCTCAGTTCGACTTTTTCACTTTGGGGTGCCCTTTTAGAAACTCCAGAGAAGAGAAATGGGGTATCCATTTAAGTCCAAATTCACAACCTGAAAAGGTTGAATAGCTGAATGAAAAGAATACTAATGAAGAGAGGGAATTGGCTTATTCTGACTTTGCTTGTGCCCTCTTCTTCTCCATTGTTGAGAGCGGATAGATGGTGCCACTGAACTGAGAGGTGTCATTTTATAGTCAATAACAATTTTTGTTCGCCCGGTATTCTAGTAGACTGCTGGATTCTGGCTACAGGCCCTCCATCTTTTTCTGGCTCAGGCCCTCCGACTTTTTTTTGTTGCTAGTTTTATCATGCATTAAATAAAAATATTTTATTTAATTGCTTTGACATTTACTATTCCAGTACATTTTCATGTACATTCATTTTCCAAGCACTTTTGTCCAGCATGTTATTATGTGCTCATGTAAAATGTTTTAATATTTTGAATTAGTTTTTTATTTTTCATATATTTTCTCGTTTTCATTTTAGTTTCAAAATAGGTATTTCAGTTTGTAAAATGTAAGTTCATCTAATAAAGTTTGTTACTTAAGCTTTATTTCAAATGATAAATTATTTTACATTTTCGTTTAACTATTTTGTTAATTGTTATAGTTAACAAGGATTGCTTACATTGCATTATCCTTGGGAATCGAACCCAAGACTTTGATTTTTGTCAGCATTATGCTGTACTGTTTAAGCTACAGAACCATCAAGGTATAAATGTGGTAGTTTGGAGAATACGCTATAGTTTTGTCCATTGTGTAGTGGAGATTTCATGCAGTATAAGCTTTACATGTCACCCAGACCTAGTAATAGCACAAGCACCACAAGAACATCATGCACATGCTGATCCGCGTGTACACTGATGCCTTTGAGTGAGTGCAAGAGCCTCCCAGATGATCTTGAGCTCGCTGAAAAGAACACACCACTGAGTAATGGTGACTGAAATGCTGCCAAAGCACTGGCTCTAAGAGTCGAGCTTTGCTTCTGTAATCTACCCTTGAGCCAATAGGAGGGGGCAAATAATTGACCGTAATTATCCTGAGAGCTGTTATTTGCATATCTTTGCGTCCTTTTTCACTGACATTAGTTTTCAGTCACTTTGCCATTTAAGTTTCTATTTAGGTTGATTTAGTGTAAGTGTTGGTTACAGCCTCCGTGACATTAAGGCAGCGCTGCTCATAAAAGACGTCTCAGAGTGTGTAAGTCTTGCTGCTAATCTACCTCAGCCCACTGTTATTCCTCTTCAACACTGAGGCAACGTGGAAGGATTGTGCCCGCAGTCAGTTACCTGACTGTGTCCGAATGGCCTGTGAAATATTTTAGGGGAGTTTATGGAGGTATTAAAACACTTCCCCTCCAAACCAGCATAGTTAGTGTAATTAAAGTCTATGGCTGCCTCAAAGTTCCCTAATCATTCTTTTCCCCTGGTGTGCTTTCTCTCTCTCGCTAACATTCTAATTCTGTCTCTGCCTATATATCGCTCATCCTTTTTCTCTCTCTCACTCTGGAATGGGAAGGATTTAGTCGTCTGATGAATAGCACTGCACTGGCTAACTGATCCCTTAGGGTCTGAAGGGATGCTGATTCTGGCCAAGAGAAAAGGCCACAGCTCTAGAGATCATCTGATGATGGCGGTCACAAAATCCTCCAGCTGCACCACTTCAAGGCTACTGCTGAGAGGGTGGTTACTTTTTACGGGTCCTCTGTTCTGCCCTTTGGGCTTCACTGTCGTCAAGTAGCGTCAAAACCCTCATTGCACAATTTATGCCACTTTGCTAAAAGCAATGACTTCTGTGGAATTGAAAGTATTTTATCTCACAATGCTGAGGTTTTTAGGCATTTTAATGCATGTTCGTATGATGATCCCGTTCAAGTAAGGTTGTAACGCTATATTTTTCAAAATATGAGGGTTTTTTCAGCTCCGTTTCAGTTTGAATTAATCTATTAATTTATCCAGATTTTCTATGGCATGTAAAATAGTGTTATACACATAATGAACAAAATGCATTTTGTAATTGCATTTATCTTTTCATTTTCTCTCAGATTTGCACAATACATTTTAACAGTAAGAAATGAGAAAATCTACAATTAATGCAAATATACATTTCATTTTGTGAATAATTACAGGAATTGGGTTTATAGTTTTTATTTTTTAAAAGCACTTTTTCTACAATATTACAGAAATGTTATAGAATATAAAATATAGTTATATACAGCAAATAAATAGTCTTTTAATTTTCTTTTAAATGCAAAATCCATTTCAGTAAGAAATAAACGTGCAGATCTACATGTAATTGTATGAATCATTTTATATATTTTAAGAAGTATCTATATAGCTTTTTTGGTACAAAAAAGCATTATTTTCTAGAGTATTATAGACATTTTCAATTCAGTTCAAATATATTTAATGTATTCGAATATATTTTTAAGCATATAAAGTACTCCCATAGAACTAGTGAGCAAAATGAATGATTTAATTGCATTTGTCTTTTTATTTTCTCTCAAATTGGCTAAATTTATTTTAGCAGTGAGAAATAAAACATGTATTTTTGTAAATACATTTATATTTTTACTTGTTTGTGTCTCCCTCCGTGCATGTTATAAGCATGTTTTATCCTTTTTCATCTTTACATTCGCCTTGCATGCTGCTAACTTCAGTTTGAAAATTCCTGACGCAATAGATGAGGATGTGATTATAAAGCCATTGTTCTGTAATCTCATTTCCCCAGTAGAAATCACCTGATGGTACTAAACCATTAACATTTTATTTTTATATGCCATCCAATCATGCCATGGTACTGCATGGCGCCTGTCCATCTTTCTGCTTTTAGTACTTTGTTCGCAGTGACACATCCCTCATGTCAGCAGGAAAGTGCATTGTGGGATTGCATCTGTAGTCACCCTGTCAGACTCATCCATAAACCCCATGTTCTTTTTTTCCTTTCTCCCACAAGCACAGTGATGTACAATGCAACCACATTCAGCACATAGCCCTTCCCACAGCCACAAACTGTAAAGGAAATCAATACTTCATAACAGCTCCCAGGCAGGCAGGAATCCTGCATCTGTGTCTACAACTTGTAGGGACAGACAGAGAGACAGAGAATGCAGGTGTAACGGATCAATGGTAGGAGACATCACACACACACACACACATAGCGATAACTTTCCTGATATGATGCTGACATGACGCTGGCCTGTGTTAGGGTGGAAGTAGACTGGCAGCATGTGGAAGAGCTATCAGAAGAGCTCAGGAAAAGCCTGATATGAGGGCCAAAGGGTTAGACTCAGCCCCAATCTGAGAATCCATTTTCTGCTCGAATTCTTCAGTCATCGTCACCTCTGCATTCAGAGCTCCTCTCTCTCTCTCTCTCTCTCTCT